>JAABKJ010007545.1:210828057-211523330 GCA_011634705.1 Andricus grossulariae | reverse complement strand
AACCTCACACGATGCTCGCCTGGTATTGTTTCCCAAAGATTTACTTTTTCAATATATTTACATATTGTGCGCTGTTTCCTTCAAAAAATCAATTTTTTTGGTTTGAACAGGATTTTGACTAAAATGAAGTTTATGGTTTTCCTATTTTAAAAGTAAACTGAGGTACGCATTTTTTTGAATCTTATGTCTTACAGTAGGTTATTCTCCCCTACTCATACTTATTTCGTGTATACTTTACGATAATTCATGGTAAAAACCTTAATAACTGTAACATTTCATTATTTTTTTATTAAAATATTTGATTTGGAGAATACAAAATAAAGCACACGTATTTCATCACGTTATTGTTTGTTCTACATTTCACATGGACTTTTATTTTTAGTTCAAAATGATACAAAGAACTTTCCTTTTTAATAATTCTTTTTGTTACATACATAGTTTATAACCAACTAAATCCAATGTCTTTTATTTGAGATGAAAATTCAATAATTATATCTCCGAAGGATAATCTTGAAACTAATAACGTCGTCATCTCACCTGTATGTAAGATAACGACAACTTACGTACATATTTGTACTTCGATGATGCAATGGAATATTCTTCAGTTACATTTGTTGATTCATCTATTCACAGAAGCATTAATCAGTTTTTTCTCCACATTGCGTAAATAAGGATGGTCTACACTTTTGTTTTCACTCTGGAGGTCATCTTTAATTCTATTGGTGAATATACTAATATAATATATCCATGATTTTTATTATATTTTATATAATACATGCATGCATACGGCCATTTCTCAAGACTGTGAAGAGAACATAAAGTCCCACTTTCCAGCTTATACTCACATGATGGCCATTTGTATATTTATGTTGTCAACAATTATGACACCATAGTAGTTTTGACACCTAGGGGGGCGGTTCATTCGCCAGGGGGCGGGTTCATTCGCCAGGGGCGAGCGAGGAGTGGGTACGGATGACATTTCTCGTTTTTGGGAAAGGATGTAACTTGTCAGGTTTACATATTTGCCTGGACCATTTCACTTGGTTGATAACTGCACTGGGACCGATTCGCGATTTATATTGTGAGTTCCGTAAGCTGATTCACAAAGTCTAAACATCTTTCATCATCATCGGCCAAAGATCCAAAAGTGTCATACGCGCGCCCATGTATCTCGTTTGTTCCTTTCAGAAATAGTTTAAGAGTATGTCATTGAAATTTTGTAGAAAAATATTCATTACACGCATAGTTTCAGCGATTTCAACGGCAAAAAACACAAAATCATTTTTTCCATGTTTTCCCTTAAAAATGCGATTTTGACTGTGTAGCCCCAATTTTAGAAAAAAAAAACTTTCATACTTGTATTCAGCGCCCTCAAAAACATAAAAATGAATAGTTTTCAGCGACTAGGACAAGGTTGGTCAGTACGTGAACAAAAACGGAGGTGTTCCGCTCCTCTAAAACGCGAATACTATGTGAATACCATGTGGAGGGGGCAAAGCAGTTGAACGTAGTGCAGCGGCAGTCGCACATGAACGATAGCGTTTTTTATTATTCTACTGAAGGAAACAAAACTCTATCACTAATTATGCCGGAAAACCAGTGTTCTTGTTGCTGCAAGTTCTTAAAACCAAAGAGTCACCTATCAGTAATTCAGGATAAGCGGGCATTAGATGTGCTCAAAACTGCTTTTAATAGAACATTAACCATTCAGTCAAAGGTTCGACATATAGTTGTCGACACTTTTTGATTAAAAAGCGTCGGATTACAGATGCAAAAGAGACGACTTCTTCTGAAAATGATTTATCAAATATTTTAGAACCATGTAAGGGTCAGATTTCTAGAAATCCAGAAGCTTTTAGTGAAGGTGAAACTTCAGATTCTGACAGCAGTGAAATCAAACTTCCAATACGAAGATGTATGATTTTTCAATCCAGATACATTGTCTGTCATCATAAGAATAATCGTATCGAAATCAAACCGTTTTCTGCATTGAGAGTTTACATCGATAATGGTATTTTGATTCCTGCAAAACCAAGATGCTGTGCATTTCATTTTGATGATGATGGTTTTCTTAAGAAAGAGGCTCTCGCGTCAATTCAAGCCACCTCTGACTTTACTTGCATGGACGTAGAATCGACTTCTGAGCTTCTGAATGATTTGCGTGAGGAGGCAAGAAAGAAAAGGTTCAATTTCGATAATCCTTCTGCGCTCGAGGATGAAGATTATTCTAGACGCACCGGATTTATAAAAAATTAATTTAGTGATGTTGCACACTATTTGTCAATTGAAAAACGTTCGCCAAAGGTCGATCTGTGCGTATGTGCTTAGCATTATTTTTCATCAAGTTGCGCACGGGACCTTCCAATGCGATTTTATCAACTCTTTTCGGCATAGAAAAACGAAGATTTGGCAGAGGAATTACGACAGCAAGGAAAGTTCTGATGTCCTCCTTTGTTCGTCATCATCTTCGTATAGATCACATATGTCCCGAGTCAGTCATTAAGGACCATACTACGTCAACGGCAAATACTCTATTCGCAAATAGACAAGATGTATGTTTCCTTGTGGCTGATGATACATACGTGTTCATCCAAAAGAGTAGCAATTACTTGTTTCAAAGACGGACTTATTCTATGCATTAAGGAAGGAATCTGGTTTTCGCTCCGCATTTGGATGATGGCAAGAACAACGACGCTAGTATCTTTGACAGTCTGTCAAAACAAGACTCCATGAGACTGCGCACATGGATGCCCTCAAACTCTATTACTCTTGTCGATCGCGGTTTTCGGGACTGTCTGAAGTTCTTAGAAGATCCTGGATTCGTTTCCAAAATGCCTCATTTTCTTCAAAAAGGATCGCAGCACTTTACAACTGAAGCAAATGAATCAAGGCTCGTCACTGAATTCCGATGGATGGTTAAAGCAATCAATGGGTTGTTAAAAACGTGGAGAGCCTTGCGTGATGTTCTTCCTAATAGTCAAATCCCGTACATCGGGGATTACGTCAGAATAGGCTTTGTAATGCTTTCCGACCTCCCAGAATTCATGACAATCCCGATGATCATCTGATCGCTGAAAGAATGTTTCTATTGACTTCGCAGCCGAATCACCTTCAAGAAAGAGCAGAAAAAAAGTGGGCAAAAAGAAAGGCATCGTGGCTTCCTATAACGCAAGAGACACTATCTGATTTTCCTAGGCTGACTCTTGATGAGTTGCGATACATCACGTTCGGAGTGTATCAGTTTAAGCAAGCTCAATCGAATACCTAGGAACATTTAGCGGATGATGGAATGTACTTCCTTCTTGTCCACAAACAGGAGGAAGGCATTCTATGAGTACAAATCCAGTTTCGCTATACATGTTCCAAAGTGTACAATTTATGGATAGAAACTAATACTGGACATAATTCGATAAGTGGTTGGTACTGCCAGTGCCAAAGTGGGGCAAGAGTGGTAGGATGTTGCTTTCACATTGCCAGTGTTCTGTGGTATCATGTCTACTCTAGATATCAAATAAACACTCGCAGACCTTCACGTGAATTCGAAAGTCATTTAAATGATGCATTGCGTTGGTCGGAAGATGAAGGAGAGGGAACTTCATCTTCAGATGAGCAAACCGATTCTGGAGAATAAAACTCTTGATAAGTACGTAACCTCTAATTAACCATAAGTTCTGATTGATCCTAATCGAATATACCTTTTCTTAGAAACACGTTTCTAGAAGTTTTTATCCATCATTTTATAGAAATTATTGCTAATAAATCTGATGAAGCAGAACATTTGTTCTCTTTTCATGGTCACAGACCTGACAGAGTGAAAAATAAGCCTTATTTTAGAGGCTAAGTACCTCGTGAAAAATGATGGGTTTAACATATGTTGTAACGCATATATGTGCGCAGTTTTTGGCAAAGTACGATCTTGCGCGAGGAATACTAATAATGTGAATGCCAGAATGATTTGAACGAAAGTGCGAAAACCCATGTGAAATACGAACTTAAAAATGCCTGTTTCTTGAAATCAAATCACTTTCCGGAAAAGTCCTTTTAAGGGGTCATTATACCTAGATAGATGCATAAAATAAAACACTTTTGAGACCAATCAGTGGATGGCCCAAAAACCGGCCTTATTGACCCTCCTCCTACTGATTCATTCTTCAATTAAAAATAGTGTTCAATTTTAAGAATAAAAACTATCTTATCCAATTTTTTTAAAAACTAGTCGCTGATATAGAAGGTTTTCTATATTTTTTGAAGAAATACTTATTGCAAAAAAGGGTTGAATGCTCGAGTTATGGATGTAAAATCGGATTTTTTTTGGCGGGAAGTTGAAATCGAGATTCTGGCATTTCCATTTAAATATTGATATCAATCTTCATTTTCAATAATTAATTGAAATATTATGTTACTATTCTCATGTAATTATTAGTTATTATCAATAGTTCGATGGTATTTTTGAAAAAATTATAAATATCACTCCTAATTTCGAAACAAACAGTACGAGAATTAAATAAAAAATTATACATTGACTAAAAGTGAATTATTTGAAAAATTAAAAAAATTCAATTTATTATAAGTAATAATAATGTTGCAATAGTTAAATAATATTCAATTTTGATAAAATCAATGAATATTAATGTCATTACTTGATATAAATCTTCAATTTGAATTTCCCGACATAAATCGAATCGAATTTTCGTCCAAAACTTGACCATTTTATATTTATTTGTAATGAGTTTTGCTTTAAAAAATATTTAAAACTTCCTACAATAATGTCTCGTGAAATAAAACTCCATCAAATAGTTCTTATTCAGAGAAAATTTAATTTTAAAGTTTTTCCCTATGAATCTTTTTGAATTCAGGCCTCGTGAAAAATCAGCGCCACCTGTCGGCCCCAGACAAACCTCAGGATGCTTTTATGTAGTGTATTCTGGTAAAAAAATCAGGGGACTGGTGAATATGATAGCGTAGCGTAGGTTAATATTGTTTAGCTATAAATCTTCAAACTGTTTAATTTATAAACATTTGAGTTTGAAATTTTGCAGTATAATGGCCGGGTAAAACCCAGAAATTTTTATCCTCGATTGAAACGATTACCCTGTTTATTGAAGCTTATCCAGTTTTAACGCCTTAATTCTTATAAATTGTCTTGCGCTTCCCGCTCGAATTAGGTAAGTCAATAATGCAAAATTTTCCATATTATTTTGAACTCTATTATATTAAATGTTGTTTTACTAATTCCTGTATCTCGAATTGGGTCTACTTATTCATATATTGAAAAATAAAGTGAAAATTGTATTCTTCAGCTCTATTTTATTTTAGATACCTTTAAAACCTTCTCATATATGAACGTTGTGTGAATATTCCTTTGAACGGCTGTTTTTGCTCTCTATTACTACGCATAACGCTTGTATTACTACGTCCAGGGAGACGAGAGCGGCGGTGCACGTCGTTTCACGAGCGTGACGCCCCGACCTTTCTTGTCGAGCCTTGGTCTGGTAAAGACGTATAAAATTTTGTTTCAATTTTACTGACTGAGTGTATGTGAGGCACAGAGCCCTTGAAAGATAGACTGCTGGAGAGCCGTGACTCTTCTGAGGTATCACGGAGGTCGACCTGGTCGAAGAGCTTAATAAATCGAGCGCAAAGCGGCTGTTTAAAAATGCAAGGAATATAGTGAGCTAGAGAATTTATTATTTCTATTACGCCTTTGTAAGTGGACGAGTGTAGTCCCCGATCAAGTTATGATTATTCGGGTTGCTTCGCGTTTCAACTAAAATGATTTAACGTTTGTTTTTAGATTTAAGGGGTTACATGGATTTTGACATTTAAAAAGATCAATTTTTTAAATATTTTTTTTTATCTGTTAGTACAAAATGTCAAGAATATTCTCCCAAACTTTCAAGTCAATTGGAATAAAACTCTAGGAGATAGAGCGTTTAAACCTTCGTGTCATTTGGTTCTGCCGACAGGGAGAGTCGCAAGTATATCAAAGCACCTGCTTACCTGTTTTATGACTGGATTTCTCGCTCGATTATCTCGCTTTTCAAGGGTTATCTTCTAAAAATATTTCAGTTTTATGCAATGCTCCCGATTCCTGAATTCCTCGCAACAAAATGTGCTGGGCGTGGTTTTTTGGTATTGTTGATTTTGGAAAAAGGCGAGGCCAGCGCTACATGTTTCTGTCCATTCTAGGGTTTTAGTCACATAAGGCGTTGCTTCTGAGGGTAGAAGATGATTGTATATATTTGCACAAATCAAGATGAAGAAACTCAACCTAAGTAAAGTTGAATTGAGGTGATTGGCTGGCGAAAGATTTCCCTTACCCTAGTGGCCACAAATTATAATTTTGGTAGTATAAATTTGCACAAATTTATACTAGCTGAATCATGAAGTAAGGGAAATAGGAAGGGATGTTACACATCCATCTATTCATACTATTGTGATTTCCGCTACAGGAAATGTGCACGCATGTCAGATGCACTAAACATCTTTAAAATCTAGAAGTCAGTAGGGTACCGGTTCCTGGACCATTAGAAAGAAGGCACATGACTTAGTCTGCCGATTGTGATGAAGAGCCGGGTTACCACGAGAAAAGATTTAGAGAGAAGAAAATTATTAAAAATAATAATAATAGAACATAAATATACTATAAATATACACACGTTTATGTAAATATATAATTGAGAGTGTGTCATAAAGACATCCGCGGGATTTCACCGAGAGCGAGTGAAATTCTACAAAATGGCGACCCACTCCTGGCAAAGTCACGGCAACGTTCCAGCTGTAATCAAGTCTCATGCCTGTAAAATAGTTGGTTACAGTCTGTGATGGACTCAATTCGACGGTCCGGCAAAATTCTCGTGCACCTTGAGGACACGGAGTGACCCAAGGACGGAAAGCTTCTGCATTTTCCCGCAAGTGTCTTAGTATTTCGTTGACACCAATGATCAGGACGGCTAGATTAAGAGACTATTCCGTTTCTAACCATCGCCATATAATCAAAAATTCGATAACGAACATGGCTTGTTTTGCGAAGTGAAGGAGAACCTGTGTGGGTCTTCGAGTGCGCGACATAGGTAAGACTATGTTTCCTAAGTACTCAGGGTGTGCATGAATCAAAATGCGGCGCCGGTATGCCCAAGTAGAAATGACACCGACTTGAACCGCTAAAATAAAACCCTCCGTGCCTGACTTCAATCCGCGTGATTTGTGAAAAGCAAAAGTTAGCTCAAACGACATCGACCGATCATTCACATTTCAGTAGAAGATGCTGTGCATCTTCTTCTTAAAGAGCTGTTCGCGAAAGTTTTTTTCTTATGCTTTCTTGTTCCAGGTCTTAAGGAATGAGTACTTGAGATTGATAATGTTTGATGCATTTGAATCACCCCTGATATTGAAGTTTAGGCCAAGTTGTAACGTTTCGTGATGTTTTTTAAAAAGAAATGATTTCAATGTTTTATGTCCGGAGTTTGCCGGAGGTGTCGCTAATAAAGCCCAACGCCATGGCGTTGGGCGCCATGGCACGTCATAACACGTAGACTCTAATGAAGTAATGCAAAAAAAAAGAAGTAAATAAAAACTCACAAACCTTGTTTTCCTATAAACGATTGAATGAATAATCGTATACGGTTTTGTCCTATAAACCAAAAAAATGCTATTCGCAGGAACTTTCTTTGAACAATGAAAATCTTTTTAATTTTTATAGCGAGCCTCAGTCTAACAATCATTGCCTGTTCAAGAAAAATAGGTGCTCCAAAAGTGATTTCACCTAATGGGTCAAAGATATTTCCTAGTGTTTAAAAAAAAGAAAAACATTATAATTTTTGTTGAGCACCTTGGCTTTATTTTCATATAATAGTTAAAATTTGATTCTTGTACGTTTCTGGTACTTTCATCCACAAATCCTTACGAGCCATAATTCAGGCGAACCAACATTGCAGAAAGAAAGAAGATGTGTATTCCAGTAGCTTTGAAATGTTTAGTAAAGGAACGCTGGGCAAGCCAGGGGACGGGCAAACCAATCTCAAAGAAAGCTTTGCATTCAATTAATAAAAACCTAGCTAAAAACGTGCATTAAAAGCATAGGAGAAGGCAAGTATTACGTGCACGGATTTAAATAGCTTCGAAATGTATAGCAAGGGAATCCTGAGCGAGCCAGGGGACAGGAGAACCGATCCCAAGGAAAGTTTTAAATTCAATTACTATACACCTCGCTACTATTATTCTCTAGCACTTAACAAAAAATAATTGAATTAGTAAAAAAAAAGCCTCCATGTTTGTAGACAAACACTAATTTCACAAATTCATGACACGATCACTATGCCTTTCAGTGTAATGAAGAGTAGGTTAAAATTCTTTTGGTGGTAACATGACAGCGCTGCCCTACCTCCCAAAATCTAAGTAAGAGGACTCTCCTCTGGAGCGCACACCGAAAGCTACCTCGTCAGAACGAGCGTCGAGACCTGAGTGACGAACTGTGTGGGACCCGTCTCCCAGTGCACTGGTTCTTCGTGCGGCTTGAGCGTGCTATGCCGCGATTTACGCAATGTAGGACAAGACCACATGTTACAAAGTTTTTCAGAAGCCTCCTCCGCTGCTTTGTGAAGAAACGCTCCTTTGCTCACTTTTTAGTGTTTCTTGACCATTTCAAGAAAAGGGTCTCGTCCATTTGGAACTGTATGTGCTGTACCCAGAATAATCCGGTTCTGAAGACATTCAAAATTCATTATTCCGCGACCACCTTCACGGCGCGAGATGTAAAGTTGCAGAACATAAAACTTAAGGTTCACGCTTTTCTTCATGTGCATAACCTTTCGTCACACGATATCGAGGTATCTGAGCTCGTCCATCGTTCTTCAAACCACTTCAAATGAATAGAGTAGTAACTTGACGGCAAGCATGTTCGTTCCAGAAACTTCGTTCACAGCCGACGATTCTGAAGAGCAAATCTACCGAATGAAACGTTTGTATATGCATCCGAGAGAATTCTTCATAGACTTTACGTCCTGCATGCGACTTTGTGGCACTCCTAGGTATGGATAGGTCTCTCCAGCGCCAATAAGTCTTATAGCGCCTCTGTTGACAAGTGCAGGTTCTTCGAGGATGTTAATGAGTTTTCCTTGCTTCAAATTAGCATTGCAAGTATACTCTTTGACAATCCGAGGAATAATGATAATAATTCAATTTTATCCTCAAAATAATTTAAATGGAAACACGATGACGAAACGGTGAAGCGGTAAGATTGAGTGAATGAATCTAATCATTAGTGACTTTCTGGACTGTTGCGATCCCAGCATCATTTCCGCGAAGGCATTATGGCGCGTATGCACACTATGTGGGGTCAGAAACAACCAGAGCTTCAGCACGTTTCGCAACAATCTTTGCGAAATCAAGCTGCCTACCTCGCAAAATGTATATGAACGCAGATCACTCCCCAAACCACTGCATGAATAAACCCATAACGAAGAAGAGAAAGCGATATGATGACCAATCGCGAAAAGCAGGCACTTCCTGAGAGATGGTAGCGATTTCAGAGACGGATGAACTTCAACATCCAGGTTCCTCCTAAGCCCCAAGGTATCACTAGAATAAATGCAATTTTATAGAATAGCACCCGCTCCCGGTGCAATCCAGCGGTTTTCCTTGTGACAAACTTTTAACTATATATCTTATCAAATTCTTTCTCAACATTTTGTTTATATTGAATGACAAGCCAAAGGAAATATAAATAATCAAATAAAATTCAACTACAATTTCAAAAAATACAGAACAATAAACAACCATGAAGTTTCAATAATAAATTAATGTAAATTATTGTCAAATCTCTTTGAAATTTATTTATTTATTAATTATATACAAGATGAAGATAAAATTGAATAAAAAAGAATTTCAGCTTTTCAAATAAAAAAGGGAATCTATGGGAAACCAAGAACATCAAATGCGTTATAGTTATGCAGAATAAACTTCAACAGTTTTACATTCCTAATTCCTAAGTAATTTATAATTTTATACCTTTCAAATTGTTATTTGAATTAACACATTTTATTTCTCGCAATTTTTGTATCAGTAATTTTATTTTACGTTGAGAGACTTGGATCATTAGGGGACTTTAAATAGGATTCCAATTAAAATTTCGTAAAATCTGAAGACAGCACAGTTTTATTATACATGTACAACAGATTCCGAGAATGATTAAGTCCTCTTGATAATATAATTATATGAGGAATTGTTGAAGTAGTATTTTCTATAATTGACAGAATATTTGTCTCGAATCAGAGACATTGTTTTTTCAAATAATATTTTTCATTTAATCAAAAATATACGCAAAAAAAAGAAAATCATTTGAAATAAGAGAATAATTTTCTATTAAACAAAAAACAATTCTGCACTTCCCATGAGATACCATTAAATTCGTTTATTCAATGTAAATGCTTAAAATTCTACAAAGTCTTTTTACAATCATAGGAGCACTTTGAATTTTTTCGGAATCTCTAAACTCCTTTGAAACTTCATATACTTTTGAAGCCCTTCACATATCTGAAATTCCGTGAAATCATTCAAAATCCTTTGAAATGTGTCACGATACTTTGAAACCCATTAGATCTTTTAAATCTCGTGAAATCAAGTGGTATCTGATAAAATCCTTTTTAAAATCGAATTTTATTTATTCATGTAACATTTGTTGCAATTATTTTTTGTTAAACATTTGAAATTCTTTAAAAACCTTGGAATCTATTGAAAACTGTCAAAACCTTCGTGTGATTAGCCCCTCGCATTGAGATAATTATCACAATAATATCAATAATATTATTTCATATTTTTGTTAAAATCAGTTTTCCCCAAAACGTAAAAGATTACATGAATACTGACATCAGTTTTAATGTAGTTTGTAACCAAATTGTTCTGCTTGAAGCTGTATTTTATCAAATGTAAATATCTTGAAAGAACAAACATGACGTCTTTCATGTAAGAGATAACGGCTATAGTATAGATAGCATAAGATAATGCAGAAGTAGAATATTCACTAGTTACACTTTTAATTACATTCATTATTAACACATCACTCAGTTTGTCCTTTTATCAGAAAATATGCGGATTATATGTACTCTAGTCTTATCCTTGGGCCTTATCCTGAATTATATTGGTAAATATACTAATATAATATATCTATGCCGTGATAAATTTTTATCAAGCTATACCCAAAGCAGAATGTTAAAAGTTTTAATCTGTACGGATATCAATTTGAAACGTACCCAACCATGTTGAGTCTCATCCGTGCACGTACACATATGGTACGTTTTTGCGTACAGAGTGAATTGAATTTACTCCTGGTAAATGTAAAGTAGTGTATACCTTTTTGAAAATATTTCTAGAAATAAAAGTCATTCCAGATTTTTTTTCACAAAAATCGTTCTAGAATATTGATAAAATGTAAAAAAGTGGTACATGCAGCACATAAAAAAATGTTGATATAACACTAAATAACGCTAAAAAATCACCCCTAGCACTTTTGACAAAAGAATTTTTCTATGTAGAACACCACAAAATTTAAAAATTGATTATAGTCACACAAGTCACCCTTAGAAAACTATATGTTCAAATTCTCTAATCACATTCAACAACCCCGAAAGTCTACGCACTGCACTTCTAAAGAAACAATTCCAAAATATTACAAGAGCCTTCTGCAGGGTGGTCCATTAAAGACATTTTCGAATTATCGGGATTAGGATGAAAAGTATTGTAGGCTGCATGAAAATAGAAAACCCATCTTTTTTTCTTTTGCAAAAAAATAATTAGTATGACTACGCATTTATTGCATAGTTTTTTCTGAAGAAATGTAAATCGGTATTAAGACGGTGTTGACATTTTCACCTCGACTCCCGATTTTCGTTCAAGCGATTCATCAATGTTCCAAATTTCAACGTGAAGGGAACAGAATTACGAAAATAAATGGTCAAATCTGGTGCCATTAAGGCAAAAATGCGTCACAAAAATGATGCTGCGGAAGAGAATTTGATAGGGGAAACAAAATAATATGTTTCTGGACGAAAATTACCGTCCAGAATAGAAGTTTTTCAATTTTTTTCTCATCACTGCAAATATGGGCAATAGACAAACACCATAGAAGTGCCTAGGATGGTAATATAACACTTTTGGAGCTGCATTGTGTCTCTCTGTGTAACTGTAACGTGCATACTTTGAGCATCCACTGAGAACATGTCCAAGTGTTTCTGGCTCTTGCTTGCACGCTCGGCAGTTGGTGTCGCGTACAGGTACATTCATTATACGATCGCGATAATCTGAGGTATCTATAAGGCCGTCTTGACAGGCAAAAAGTAATTTCTCAGTATCCGATCTCAATCCAGCAGATTTGAGAAACATTTTGTACAGACCCATCGAGAGCTCTTCTCTACGTATGATGCCGTAGAATTTACCACGAATTATGATGGACATGAATGACTATAATTACCATTATTAATTCATATTATTATTATTAGTCCATTTTTATAAAATTTTATGCAATTATTGTAAATATAATTGTCAGTTAGAAAGCTATTTCAAGAAAATTAGCAGATTCCTCAATACAACATCTTCAGCTGATTGTTCAACCATTGCGAAAAGTAAATTATTCAAATGATTACAATGTTAATAACATTCTTCAAAGTTGTTAATTTTCAAATACCAAAAATAAAAATCCAGCGTTCTGTAGGGTAACGTAAAAATGTAACCTTTTGTTAGTATATGGTTTGTTGATATTTTCTCAGTTTTGAACCATAAAAACATGAAAAAATGTTAATCGTATTTAAATTGTTTAGGTAATTTAATTATCGGTATGTTCATTTTTCCGGCATAATTAAAAATAGCCTGGCGATATTTCTACGAGAAATCCAATTATATCCTTGACCTTAAAATAAAACCATTAGTTCATTTTAAATTAGGAAAACAAGTTTCAAATCGATATGCATGGTTCAATTGGAGGTCGCCAAACTACACTTATTACATTCAAGGAATCCCACCCCAACTGGTCGTGTTCGGAATACGCTAGGGGTGATTTTTGGGGGCTGTTGAATATAATTTACGGTTTATCGATATAGCTTAATGCATTGTGAAGTTTACTTTGGTGACTATTTTTAATTTGAAAATTTAGTGGGTGCTTTTCGCGTAAAATGTAATCGTTGAATTCCCAACCAAAACATTAATTCTTAACAAAATATTTATTAGTCGACATTTACACCAAAAAATATTTGAATTTCAAATAAAAGACAGTTGAAAGACGAATTTTCAACAGAATGGTGGAATGTGCAACCAAAGAGATGTATAAAGAAGCCACGTGGCCCAAATAAGCTATACCAGCAAACGATTGTGTTCTTCAAAAAAAAAATATGATCCTCTATGTCTGGTTGCAGAATTAAGTTCACAGTCCAAGTTTTTGCCCGATGATAATACTGATCTTGGTCGCCCTCGTTTGGTACATTCTACTCCTTCTCCGGAAGGACGTTCTCTTTCTCCTGCCAGGCCTCATTTGTCTGCTAGGTGTACTTCCTCTCACCCTCCTCTTCGCGCCAGGTCCAAGTCTCCTTGTGCCATAGAAGGTTTTTCTCGCGTTCTTGGATTTAAACTTGAAGAGCTTAGGTTGATTCGACTTGTTCCCCCGAATAATCCGAACCGGATATTCGAACTTCGAACATTTGTTTTTCCTCGCGATAAACCAATTCGATTGATAAACAAAAATTGTCTCTACGCCATGCCAACCGAAGAAAAAATTGTATTGTCAACGTCCAATGGTGACGTCTTTGCAATATTGGAAAAAAAATTAAGCGGAAATACGGTTTTTCGTGGAATATTTAAACCTGTTGAATGTGGGTCAAGACGTGCGAAAATAAACTTAGAGAGCAAGGCTGTTGAAGAATTGACCACCGAAGAAATTGCGGAATCTCCAATAAACAGCAACATCTCAATCAAAAAGTGGTTTAGGGTGTATCGTGTGTAAACCACAAATTTTTAATCGTTCAATA
Organism: Andricus grossulariae; assembly: GCA_011634705.1. NCBI lineage: Eukaryota > Metazoa > Arthropoda > Insecta > Hymenoptera > Cynipidae > Andricus > Andricus grossulariae. The sequence goes on along the minus strand of JAABKJ010007545.1, from coordinate 211,509,318 downwards.
TTTAGTTTTTTGAACCTAATATTGCTTAAAATGATATAATTTTTAAAATGCACAATTTTTTTTATTCATTCTGAGAGATAGAGTAGTGAAAATAATAGCGTAGCGTAGATGTATATTGTTTTGCCATACATTTTTCAACTGTTCAATCTATAAAAACTTGAAATTTTGCGGTTTAATCGTCCGGTTAAGCCCGGCAATTTTATTTCTCGATTGAAACGGTCACCCTGCTTTTTCTTAAGCTCCTTTAGTTTGAACGAACACATTCTCATCGATTGTCTCCCACTTCGCGCTCGAATTAAGTGCATCAAAAAAGCGATATCGTCCATATTATGTTGAACTGTATTATATTAACTATGTGTTTTAATAATTTCTGTACCACGAACCGGGTCTTATTATTCATATATTGCATAATAAAGTGAACATTTTATTCTTCATCATTATTTCACTTACTTATCTTTAAAACTTTTTCATACATCAACATAGCGTGAATATGAATTCAAATCGCTGTGTTTACTTTGCTTATTTCTGGAAGAAATATTTTCAGGAAAAATTTAAATGACATAGGTTTTATGTAACAAAAAATTTAAGTTTTGAAGATACCCAAATATTTCGAAAAATAAAATGGAACATTTTGTGAAATTTTTCTCATTGTGCAGGATTTAAGCAACTTCAGGAAAAATTCGAATAATTTAAAAAAATATTTTGAAAAGATTGCCAAAAACTCATAAGAAAGTGTAGAGGTTTCAAAGCCTTTAAAATTATTGTAAAATCCTTGAACTCTTATTGAAATATTATAAAATCCTTTTAAATCTGCAAAAATCTGGCCAAGCATTTTGTATATATATCCTCAAAGTCTCAAATCTGGTGGTAGTGCCAAAAAATCACTTCTCTGAATGAACAGAGTATTGTCCGATTTTAAAAATTGTAATGATATTGTCAGTCATGTCTTATAAAAAAAATATATATAGATGTTTGTTTGAAAAATGTTCTATTTAAAGAATATTGATAATAGATTTAATACTTTCACGATGATTCATGATGATAAATTTAAATTTAAAGCTTTTTCGGGTTTCAGCAGCCACGCTGTTGGCTGATATCTCTGACTCACTGATGCAGTAACTGCCAGTGAGTGTTAGACGTTTCCCCGCAATTGCAGGGCTGTGACAAAGGATATGAGTAGCTGTCTCATCATCCATTCCGCACAGACGAGAGAGATGAAATCTGTCATCAGACTTTGATCTCTTTTCTTCCGAGCGTGAGTATTACCCTTGCTCGGTTCATGTTAAGCTTTGAGCCCAAGAGTTTTTAAGCCTGTCTGCAACCAGAGGCCAAATCCCACTCACTCTGAAGCTCCTCAGTCAGCCAACTGTTAATTTCTGAAGTGACTGACCTACTGGAAATACCAAAAACTGGCTCGTGTCCAGTAAAATTTCTTCTTGCTGCTAGTTTGGCTAGCCTATGCGATATCTCATTGCCCTTGCTACCACCGTGTCGAGGGATCCATAGCAGAGTAACTCGGTTTTCCGTCGCTAGCATGTTCAGTGCCTCAAAACACTCCCGCACTCATAGCGACGTGGTCGTTGTTCCATTCAAGGCCAGTATGGAAGCCCTGCTGTCTGAGCAGATATGAATGTTCCTTTTGTTGTCATACTCCTTTGCCTTGTAAACCAGTTGTCTCCATCACTCGGCAGGTGTGCGTCGCCGTTAACCCAGTCCTCCTTCGTGGATAGACTAACTAGATACTTCTTGACAAAGAGATAGCAAGTGGCCATTTTGTCCCTGGGCATGTTTAGGGTCGGCCTCCTCGCGATGTCTACTGGGATCTTCACTGCTTCCCATATCCTTCTGTCCTATACCAAATTTAGTCTTCAGGCCGCCTTGGCAGCCATGGCCTTGATGGTAAGATGGAGGGGCTCCAACCCTATTAGTGTCCCCAGTGCCATCGTGGGTATCGACTTCGAGGCACCAGTGATGCCTCTTAAAATCAGTCCCTTGATCCTTTCCAGTCGAGACTTCACAGTGTACAGTTTGACACTGCTCCACCAGACCACCGCCACATAGGTTAGCCTTGGTCGCAAGATCGCTGTGTAGATCCACAGAAGTGTCTCCGGCTTCAAACCCCAGCTTTTCCTTATGGCTCTCCTACAGGGCCATAGAGTAGCTACTAGCTTCTTGCACTTTTTTCCCAAGTGCTCGTCCATAACAGCTTCTTATCCAGAATGACTCCTAGGTATTTAGCTCGTTTTTTGATTTCCAGTTGCTGTCCTCCAAGCTTTAGTGTACTCGTGATTCCCCTCTGATACCTTCTGGTGAGAACAACTGATTCTGTCTTACTCAGATTGACTGATAGTCCAGTTTTCTTACACCATGAATCCACTATCATCAGTGCTTTCTGAATTACTCCGAAGAGCGCATCCAGATGCTGGTCGCGCGCGAAAACTAGTATATCGTCCGCATAGCCTACGACATGGTGACCCTGGCTCGAGAGTATATGCAGCAGTTCATCCACTACTAGGCACCACAGCAAGGGCGATAAAACTCCTCCCTGCGGACATCCCGAGTCAACGGTTCCACATAAAGTGGTATCACCCTCAGTCGTCGTTAGATTCCTGTTGGCCAACATGTGGCCCTAATCACCTCTGCAGAGGTGTTCATAAGGCTCCTTCAATGTCCATGAAGGTTCCAATCGCGAGTCCTTTCTCCTTCAGTTGACCTTCAATTAGGTTCACTGCTCCGCATAGGGCCGTCTCCGTCGAGTGACCAACCCTACAGGCGTGTTGCTCTCTGTGAATTGGCCTCCTTGACAAGACCTCATCGCGGATATATCCATCCACAAGACTTTCCACTGTTTTTAGTAGGAAAGATGTTAAGCTAATGGGACGGAAATCCTTGGGTAAGGTATAACCGATCCTACCTGCTTTCGGGAAAAAGACTACTTTCGTACCCCTCCATGCCGCCGGGACATGTCCCAGCGTCAGACTAGCCCTAGCAAGCCTCACTAGCGGCCCTATGATAGCCTCTGCAGCCCTCTGTAAGAGGACTGGATATATGCTATCTGGGTCAGGAGATTTTTAAGGGCTGGAGGATTGCAGGCCTCAGCCCCCTTCTCGATGTCTGTGCAAAAGTTGGTCCAGCTCTCTTGCTTTGCCTTACATATTGCAACCCTGTATTTATCCCTCCTCGTTATGAATGAGGTCCATAGTTCCTTCGTTTTGCCATTACTGGCACCTTTTAGGTCGATAATTACTTCCATAAGTAACTTTAGTGGCTTCCGTGAAAGCGTTGCCTGCCGTCTCCAGGGTATCCAAATCTCGAATTGATATCTATGAGTGATCTGAGAGAGTGCGTTCATCTGAGACTCTCCACCTCTTGATGTTATCTCTAAAACTACTGGTACAGAGAGTGATGTCAATGACTTCCTCCCTGACAGAGTTATGGAACGTCGGTGTGTTCCCCGTGTTAAGAATATCTAAATCAGTGGTGATTAGATATTCCAGTAGGTCATTATTTCTTGCGTTGACGTCTGTGCTGCCCCACAAAGTATGGTGGGAATTCTCATGGCATCCCCACAGTAGAGGAATACCCCTCACCTTGCAGTATTCCACCAGTGTACATACATCGACTGGTGGGTTAGCATCGCTGTCATACGGAAAGTAAGCCGATCTCAGAACTAGCCTTCCTATTCCTTTGAGATCCATGGCTATCACCATCAGGTCTCTCTAACATAGCTCAAGCAGCGGGACAGCGTTGACTCCCTTCGTCAGTATGCAGGCCCTTGGTTTGGCCGCCTTGGGGTCCCTGTAACAAAAAAGACCAGGGCCCCCTAATCCCCTCATGGTATCCCGAACTAACCAAGGTTCTTGGATTAGCGAGATACCTGTGTGCAGAGGCGCCTTTGCTGTGATGCAAGTTAATCTAGGTAATGGTGAGACCAGGAGCAGTCATTTAGATCTGCTCCCGATCTTCCTATGTCTCAACAGGCTCCTCCTGTCCTGGCCGGCAATCCTAAAGTTGACCTGTCCAAAGTGATAGTAGGGCTTGTTGTTGAGGGCCGCAAGAGCCCTCGTCTGGGACTCTGGAATCTGCATAACTGGGAGGTGCTTGGTGCTGTGTCATCTTCCTGAGGCCTATCGTGCCTGAAGATTCGCCAGGACGGTGTGACAGTGAGGGGTTGAAACCCCCCAGCCTTTGGAGCACCTCAGACCGGTCTTCCGGTCTACCCGGGAACCACGCCGTAGTTCTCACCATCTTCTGGAGCAACTCAACCCCACCCACCTTAAGCGCTGGACCTTCCAACGGCTTTGTCTCGACCCCTGCTTTGAGTAGCCAAGCTTTAGCCGCTAGGTCGGCTGCCACAAGTACGAAGACCCCTCCCCTGCAGTCACGAATCTTGGCCATTTATCTGGGGACACTTTTTTAAGCGTCATCCAGGTAGCCTCCCTCAAGTGCTCATACTGCCCCGTAGTGAGCATTGAGTCCGGGCAATTGCCATCGGCCACCACCATCGTCAGGGGGTTAGTCGTCTGAGCGGTCGTCAGTCCAGCTCCCGAGGACCCTCAGTTCGCCGGCTGCTAAGCCGCTTTCTTAGCCACCCCTGGTGGGATGTCCTCTGAGCCCCTACCTCTATTCTGGGCCTCACGACTGGATGTCGGCCCTGTAACTGCCGACGTTCCAGCTCTTGCAGCTGATCTGCTAGCCTGCTGCGCTTGCCTCTTCAGTCTCCTTTTCAGGGAACCGTTGAGCAGTTTCTTTTTGTTGGGGGACTGATTGGCCCCTCCCGTTACCATAGCCTCGTTCAGAGGGACCATCAATTCCTCAGCTCCCGATGGAGCTGGGCACGCAGCCGCCACCTGAATTTGTCTTGCCGGAAAGACAGTTGAAGAGGAGAGGGTTATGTTAGACCCTTTAAGACATAACCCCTCTCCCCCCTCCGTCAACTCCCTTTCTCCTCCTTTTTCGTTTTTGTGTTTAGGCGTGTTTATTTTGATCCCACGAGAAGCTAGGGAAATAAAAGGTCCGCCCCTGCAGAGCCCCGCATGCAGGAGTAAGACTTAATACTCGGGGAGGTCGTCAGGCGTCTCCGAGAGGCCGCTAGGACACCTTCGTAATCCCTAGGTGCCCAAGTGCCACGAGCATGATCACTCTACGCTCATGGCTTAGGTGTGTGGTCACATTGAGTCACACGCTCAATGTTCAAATTATCCGCTTGCAAACCACCATAACAAACGGAGGGCTGCTTCTTGGTCGCCATGCGGGCCGCAGGTCATTCCTGTCCCGATTTCAAAGCTGTAAATCGGTCCGGGAGGCGCCCCGACGCAGGGATCCTGAAGGTCCGTGTTAGCTAGGCTCTTTCACCCTCATACCATACCGTAATCATGCATACAGAGGACCTTTTGACCCCCTTGTCCCACACGCTTAAGCCTCCCCACCAACTACAAGATGTTACAGTCTCTAGGGGAGGTGAGCTCTATTAATATAATAAAAAACACATTTTATAGCAAACGTACCTCTGTTCCATAAATAGGAACAAGCGTTAAAAACGTGTCCGTCGATATGAAACACGCTTGTTTCTTCATTCCATAAATACGGACCGTGTTAAAAAAGGTGTACTTATTATGAAGTAACTAATTAAAAATTCGTGAATACATGAGACAACATAAATTATAGCTATCATATCTTCGGCCTGAGTTAAATGGCAGTCAATTTTCCCAAGTTTGGAGGTTACATAATTCAAATTATTTTTCAGTGTATAAAATTTTAGAACCATACTTGCTTTTTATATAGATGAAAAGTCTAACTTTCATACTGATTAATATCATAATTTGCACTCAAACATATACTTTTAAATGATTTATAAATCGAATTATTTGGTAAACTGTTTCATAATTGGGACATTTTTCATGATAGGTACCTTTACCTTACAAAAAATTTCGAAAAAGCTTTCAAACTAGATTTAAAAATTTTGTCTGAAAACTTTTCTGCAATTTTTTGCATTTACCGAGATAATTTCGAAAAAGAATACATAGTATATGGCAAGACATACTTGCTTGAGGACTTTTTTCTCTACGACTTAGTACACTCGAACTCCAAAGATACGAGAATCTCGGGAATCGGAAACTCCAAAGATACGAGCATGAAAGGGGCTCCCACTCCTGCGACGTTTAAATATCAGGAGCAATGCGTGAGAACGCACACAGGCCTACTGCGCGCATGCGCGCGTATGCAATTCTCAATGAACGAACTTTGAATTCAAAGCAGCGCGCATTCGCGCGCGCCACACTCTGGCCTAGGGTGGGACAAAATTCCGCTCGCTACTTTGGAGTCGGGACGCTCGTATCTGTTGAGTGCTCGTATCTTTGGAGTTCAAGTGGATATGTTATAGAACAAAGTATATCACATAACAACCTATTTCATCATCTACTCTCAGTTTGAATGATGATTCCAGAAGAATATATTTTTGTTGATCCAACTTCATCCCCATCGACGCTACAATTATAGTGAGAAAATTCCAGTAAATTAAATGTGAAATAAACCCTTTTTTATTTACTTGCAATTCTTTCAATTAGCTGACTATTTTTTTCATTAACGAAGTATTACTTGACTGGAGTGTTGAATAAAAGTCAGAACGGTATTTTTATAATAAATAAAAAATAAACATTTTTCTATATTTATATTGAATTATTTAAATTTGAATTATTATTTTTGCAAACTAGAGCTTACAACAAATGGTTAATTTTTGCTTGTTTCACGTACAAAATAATCGGGTTTTAAATCAAAATAGTTTCAGAATGAATAAATTTTTATTGCATTCTCATCCTAATGAGAAGATATTGGTTTTATGTAAAATTTGGCTTAGTCGGTTTTCATCAAATTTCCACGTTTTGAGACCCCCTGGGTCAGAAAAAACTATTTTCACGATGGTGTCTGTCTGCAGTCTGTAGTATCGCTTAGGCACGATAACTTTCGAAAGATTGATCTAATTGGATTGTGCTTTGTATCAACCAGCTATTTTAAATAAAAATTCAAAACGTTGGAAAATTTTCAAAATTTTAGAGAAAATTTTTTTTTTTGAATTAAAAATTCTATGTTTGGCTGTCTATAGTACTCAAAAAGTCAAACAATTTATCCTGGCGACTTTTTTTATGAAAGGACAATTATCGGAGTTATAGCATTTTTAAATTCAAAAAAACAAACCAAAATTGAATTTGTTAAGCCAAACAACGCACCATATGAAAAAAGTGAAGGAAAAAAAACGTTGCTTTTGGAAAGCCTTACAAGATTATCATAACAGCTTTTTGAATTTTTTTGAAAAATTGAAAATTCAAATTTTGATCGCGCAAAAAGTAATGAAAAATAAAAAATTCCATTTTTCAGTCAAACTATGCAAGATACGAAAAAAGATGAATCAACAGAAATTATGCATTTAAAAAAGACCTTTTAATTAGTCAGAAACCACTTTTTTATTTGACGCTCAGTTTTTGTTTTATTCGTAAAAAACAACATTGAAAAGAATAAATAAAATTTTCGGACAAACGATATAAGTTACGAAAAAATTAAATAGACAGAAATTGTTCACCCAAAAAATAGCTACCAACTTTTTATCACTTATTTTTTGATAAGACGCGTAGTTTCTGTTTTAATCGTGTACAATGACATTGCAAATAAACAAATTAAATTTTTGTAATGAAGACTCAAGGTACAATAAAATGTTTGATAACAACATTGTTTTTAAATTAGATCTGAAGATTTGCTTTTAACCTTTTTTTCTCACGAGACACGTGATGAGAATGTGTTCGTTAAGGCCAAAGGAGCGTTAACAAAAGAGAATTGACAATCGCTGAATTTCTGTTGTCGATGGTTTGACAAAAATGTGGGAAAAGTACAATGACCGAGCGCGTAGCCCGGGGCAAGAACATTATCGACCTCTAAGCACGAGATCCAACATCTTGTGGTGGCGGTAAACTGGTACTCTAAAGCGACTAGCATGAGCTTTGGACTGGACAAGTGTACCAGCGTCCATCTACACAAAGGATGACTACGAGTAGATACTACATCATCGCGTGAAGATCAGCATATTCAACTCATAGGTGGAAATACCATTTAACATCTTGGTAATGGAGGGACATATGCATATCTTAGAATACCGCAAGCGGAAACTCAAGCTGTGCGTGTGGTAAAAACGGTCCTTCAAAAAAGGTGTCGCTAAATTCTCAGAAAAATTTGGGTTTCCGATTTATCTGGAAAGAATAAGATCCAGCCGAACAAAATTCTGGCCATTCTTAACTGCTCTACACGTCTTCAATGTAAAACGGTTCTGGCTACAGCCTACTCAGTTCTGAATAGCAAAGTTTCTCTTATGCGACTCGAACATTGACGTAAAGTCGTCAATTATGCTGCCTTTCTATACCGTGCCGCAGATAGGGTCGCAGAGCATTATACGTAGTCAAGAGCTGTCGATGGGTCTGTCCAACATGTTTCTCAGGTCTACTGGATTTAGATCGGAGACTGAGGGATTTATTTTTGCCTGTCAAGACCGCTTTATAGACACCTTAGTTTACAGCAATGGAATAATGAACGTACATGTAGGCGATACCAACAGCCGAGCGAGCAAGTAAAAGCCAGAAACACTTGGGCATGTTCTGAGTGGATGCTCAAAGTATGCATGCTACGGGTGCATACAGAGGCTCAATGCGTCTCTAAAAGTGTTATATTATAATCTACGGCACTCCTATTGTGTTGATCTATTGCTCTTCTTGCCACGTGCCCAGGCGGATCTCGATTTCGTTGTGGAGAATGATCAATGTAAGATCTACTGGAATTTCTCATTCTGAACCATTCAACGTATCAGTGCTACAAATCCTAATATTGCCTTCAAGACCTGAAGATGAAGATCATTTAGGTGATTGAATTCTCGGCACTAACCGATAGTGATACCACGACAAAGGACAAAGAGAAACAGGCTCAATGTCAAGCATTTCTTTTCGAGCTTAGCAGGCTGTACCAAGGCTATAAAGTCCATCTTATAATTCTCTTAATCGGCTGTCTTGGAGGCATGAAGGCTTAGTTTCTCGATCAAATCATTAAGAATCTGGTTTGTCTGCGTCAGGCTCAGTTCATCGCGAACCGGATGCAAAAGGCTGTTCTTCTGGGATCACTTCATCTGGTCCATCAACACTGTTCCTCATAACATTATAAAAAGATTGATAGCTCTAAAAAAAGTATCCAAAGGTCGGGCTCCAAGGAACAGTGTTGTGCGGTGTCATTTCGCATAAATATCCCACTCTTGCTTACCTTCTAGGACAGAAGGAGCAGGAGTGGATAACGTTCACGTTCTGGTTGCGTCGGGATTGGTCGCTTTAAAAAACCATGATCGTATCTTCCGGAACCTACAACTTCTAATAATGAAATACAATAATAATTTTTCAAAAATATATGTAATATAATATTCTCCTTTTTGCCGCGAACTAAGTTTTTTTTCTTACCATCAAAAAAGACGCCCAATTTCCAATTATGAAAAAAAAAAAACATTTTTCAAAGAAATCACTTTGGTCCCGCGGGTTAAATTGCTTTTAGATTGTGTGGTTTGAATTTCATATTAAACAATGCATCCTCGTAGACGTAATTTGGATCTGGCAAAAACGCGAGTCGGTTTAAGAACATTAAGCAGCGAGGCTGAGCAACAATGTTGATCGCCGACTAAAACTTGACGCAGGCACGCTTGTGCATTCTTTGTCATATTTCAGAAAGTCATAAAGATTTTCTATGTTTAATTGGCTTAAATGAAAGATAATACCTTAAAGACTATGTGGTCTGAATTTTGGACTTTTGCTGCTATTTCCCTAGGTTGAAGTCAAGGTACACGGTTCGAGAAATACTTTATGCTTTTCTCAGTATAGGAACTTAAGATTCATCTATTTCTATTTGTTCTTACAGAATCAAGTTCGAGCGGTAACCCACTTAGGCAGTCGCTCTTAAGCTCATCCTCACGCCCGCCCCAGCAAAACGAAGCTTCTTCGAGCCAATCACCTCGAGCTTCATTAGGTAAGTGTCTTTGGGTGTAATTCCGAAAAGCGCATACCTTCGATTAATTTGAAACTCCGTATAACTACATATTTTGACGCCCTGTTCACGAATATGATAGTGAAGATAGGCGCAAATTCGATGTCCATGGTAAAACCATGAAAATATGATATCGAATATTTTTTAAACTTTGCAAATACAAAAGCATACCACCCTAATAATTAAACTCGATTTACAACCCTATCAGTAGTCAGAAACATTTAAAATTTTCAGAAAACCCCACTTTATTAAACAAGAGCACGAAAAAGAAACATTTCTGCAAAAATGAATGGTACATAGAATTCGATTATCTGATACGAAATCTAAATTTGCAAGCAATTTTCAGATCCGGAACATGCTTATTTATGCATAAATGAAAATGTCTTGAATATCTCTTATGAGAAAATTTTAATAAAATTGCAAACTTGAAAGGATTGGAATTATGTTCTAGAACCGAACGCTTGCTTTGCAATCCCATTTCTTGTACGGAACATGCAATTCTTAATATTTGTTGCTTGTTTGAAATAATAATTAGTTTATATTTTCAAGTTTAGAGCACAATAAATTGTCGCGAAACTGTACATTTTTCAAAGAATACTTCAGTTATTGAATTTTTTTAATTTGTTAAAAAAAATGATTGAAAAGTTGTAAATTTGAGCAAGTTAAAAAATTCTATCCTGGACAGAAATAAAAAATTGTAACCCATTTCAAGATTAGGATCATGAATAATAAAATTTTTAATCTCAATAATTATGATTTCTTTTATTTATTGCAAAAATAGAATATCTCTGAACATTTTTAGCTATTACATTCTTTTAAGCCTGATTAGATTAGGCTCAACAGAAGAATTTCTCAAGCGGACATTCAGTACAAAGCCCCTGTGTAAATTCAAAATGCCGTTAAAACCCCATTAGAATTTCAGTAGAAAAACAAATAATTAAATTTGATTGCCACTACGATTACGTTCCTTGAAAACATCGCTTTTAATACCTAAACTCGACAATTTCGACCCTTTTTTTGCTTTTTGCACGGGGTTTCAAAATTAAGTTAGTCAGGCACTCAGGCTATAGAAAGCCCATTGTGCCAAGCCCGTCTTCATTGTCAAGACAATATACCGAATCTAGGAACCTTCACTGAGTTAGATTTCGATGCATTTCATTGCTCCAACGTACAGGAAATATAAATCTTGAGCACCAGGTGTACACCATGGCACAGTGAATGTCGCGAACCTCTTTGCACACCAAAGTGAGTCTCACCCACTCTATTATCAGCCAGCCTCACTGGCTAGGCCGAGGTGTAAGACGACCAGGTTAGGGTGAACGGAGGGGTACCTTAATGAAAATTTCGACTTACTATCAATTGTATTCAACTATTTAGCTGAGTAGTTTTCACGTTTTCACTACATTTTTGGTTAAAAATGACTAATAACTCGTAGAAACGTTCACTTAAGCAAATAAGTCGCACAATTTTCACAAATTCAAGATGTTACATATATGGAGACATTATTCTTTCGTGAAAACTATTATTATATGTCATTTTAAATAGGGAGGACCATAATATAGTGGTTAATGCAACCCACAGTAAAATATTTCCGAACCTTTCCTTAATAACAGCCCCCAACAAAAAACAAACATTTTCCTTTAATTTTCCAGACTTATGAAAGTGCTCAAATCTCGTATTCACGAATGAAAGTCGTATTGGATGGCTAATATAAATTTGCAGAAGTATTGTATTTTCTTATTCGATGTACAAATCAGAAATATTAAAAATCCAGAAAAAAAGTTTAACTATGATCCTGACCTTGAATGGGTTACCATTGTTTTACTACTCTATGAAATAGAATTTTTCAATTATGCTAGATGTTGACGTCGGAAATAAAGAAGCAATTTCTATCGAAAGTGTTATGCTCATCATTCGAAGCATACATTCTAAGCGCGGCGATCCGGGTTCGACACTCGCCCCGTGTAATTGTTTTTTTCTTTTATCTGTCTTTCTTCATAGAAAATAATTATTTTCAAACATAATTCGATTATAAATGACATGATTACGGAATTGCGGTGTTCTTCAGTGATAAAATGCAATGAATATTCAGGCATAAGCAGGGAGTCATTTTTGTTGATCTTCTTATTCAGGTGTACAGTTTTTTGGATGATAATTATCATAACAATTAGAGCATAAATTTAACTGGCATCTATTGCAAGAAATAGAAGCAACATTTGTGCAAGCACAAGGCTTTTTTAGCTTGTCTGAGAAAAAATAGAATTCATTCACGTCATGAAAAAAGTCTTTGAGAAAAGTCGGAAAGTTTCAATGCAAACCATTCGCATTTGATCATTCTCTGAAAAATTGGTGCTGATAATTGATGATGGATCAGTGAATGAATTCTGATGGAATCTTCACGAGAGGAGATGTCACGTTTTTTAGCAATCAAGTAAGATCAGTTCTGAATTCTTTCAATAAAATTTTTGATTTGCTGTTGAAATTAGACATCTTAAGGTTGAAAAATTACATCGTGTCTCGGACGAATAATTTTTACAGTATAGGTAACCAATCCTTGATTGAAGAGAATTTCATCGTAAATCACTGGATTTTTTTTACCTTTCCAAGAATCGACTTTCAGTAAAAAATTGTTGTCTCTAACATAAGGCTGAATGACGTTTTCAAGAAATTCCCTGTACAATTTCGTTGTCAGTTTTCGCAATTTCGAGCAAGTTAAAACGACATTACCGAATTCGTTCGCTAAATTGCCAACAGTTGTTTTTTGCTCTTGGACGGAACGATCCCTTTGACTCTTTCAAACACAGAAACGCATTAGGCAACAATTCTTCAGGCATTCTAATGCCATACTGTACTGTGTATAAGTGACTTAACTTCTTCAGATCATTTTGTCAAATTAATATACTTCTTGATCCTTTTTTAGCGTGTGTTCTATCATAACTGGACTGACATTGACAGCCCATCTGATGAGTGCTGATGATGAGTTGCGGCTCGAAATTCTTGGCGATTGCGTTCACTTGCACACAGAATTTGTAAATAATAATTTTCTATGAAGAAAGACAGGTAAAAGGAAAAAATAATTTTACGGGTCGAGTTCCGAACTCGGATCGCCGCGCTAAGAATGTATGTTTCGAATGGGGAGCATAACACTTTCGATAGAGATTTCTTCCTTATTTACGAGTTGTGCATCCTAAGACTTCGGAGTTATACTGCACTAGTGAGCTTCCTTGAAGTTCATGTATAAGGTAATCTTACCTAGAAAACCCACATGAAAAAAATCAATTCCAAATGCTAGCGCAACGAATGATTATCACGGGACAATTTTTTTCCTCTTGAAAGCTCAAATCCATATTTAAAGCGGAAAGTCCCTGCGGATCGTCAACACTTGCGACAAATGTGTTCAATTTCTTAAATACTGCATTGTCAAAGCAGCCGAAAAAAAGTAAACAGAAACTATGTCAACAGCGCCGCCTGGTCTCATTATTGGTCTCTAGAATCGATTTAATTCGACTTCTAGCGCAATATTCAAAATAGAAAAATCAATCCAACAGACATAGGAATGATAATTTTTATAGAGTTGCAATAAATTATTAAAAACTATAACAAATGTATCTTATCAAAACATATATTTCCATAAAAACGCTAAAAGAAGGAAAAGTTCATTGAATGTAAGATAATGACTCAAGAAATTCCGAAGTAAAATTTTACAGATTCCCCCCTGATTTTTCGAAGGAGTTTCCTGACTAAGAATTGATACTATAACATCACCCTGAAAACACTTCTGAAGTAAAACCTGTCCGAATTCACCTGAAAACCCCATGTGAATATTTCTCAATCTCATAAATGGGAACTCGAACAATTTCGAAAAATACTGAAAGTTTATGCAGCTGTGAAGATTCGGGGAAGATTTACCCATCTTACCATTCGGAATTATTATTCAACGAATTATATTGTTTATAATAAGAAGAGAAAATATTCACCGAATATTTCCAGCTCTATAGAATTGAGTTGTACTGCGTAAGTGGGTTGGCCGGGTGCTAGAATGACAAACCATGATCTGAGGACCACCTCAAATAATCAGAGTACCAATAAAAATTATTATTTGGGAATTTTCTCAATTTCCCAATGGTAAGATTGATAAATATTCTCCGAATCTTTAAAGCTGCTTAAACTTCTAGTATTTTTCAAAATTGTTCAAGTTCCCATTCATAAGACTGACAAATATTCACGAAGTTGTTTCTGGTAAATTCGTACAGGTTTTGATAGTATTTTTAGGGTGATGTTATAATATTAACCCTTAGTCAGGAGACTCCCTTGAAAATTCAGAAGGCATCTGTAAAATTTTACTTCGGAATTTGTTGAGTCAATATTTTACATTTAATGTATTTTCCTTCTCTTAGCGTTGTTATGAAAATATATTTTTTAATAAGAAACGATTGTTGTGGTTTTCAATAAATTTATTACAACTTTATAAAAATTATTACCCCTATGTCTGTTGGAATAATTTTTCTATTTTGAATATTGCGCCAGAAGTCGATTATAGTCGATTTTAGAGACCAATAGTGAGACCAGGCAGCGCCGTTGACGTAGTTTCGCAGGGTCTTAATACCCCCACTACGCCACTCAGCGGAGTGGAATCGGCGAGCGAGTCTCCGATCTATAGGTATGCGACCCGTGGTCGAGTAGGCAACGGAAGCGGGACGGAGTTTCCTCCCGCTCAGATCGACTCAGTCACCGCAGGTGTTAGCGGTAGTCTCTAGCCATGTTAGGCTTTTACTCTTTAGTAGATTATTATATGCGCGCGCTAACTTTTGTATTCATTTTTCTCATTTACTCAGTTTTCGAATAACTATTCATTCGATCAAATTTCTTTACCAAACAAATTCTTGCTGAAATTGTACCAACTACGCTAACCTTCCTGGCATTTCCACCTTTTAAAAAATTTAATTTTTTTATTTTTATGCTTATTTTTCACGATTGAAAAATATACTCGCCCTTTCTGAAAATTACAAATAACAAATTTGTACATCCGCTTTGAGTGAACAAGTTTGCATATTATTATTTTTTTTTCTTTCCTCGTGTCGTCTTCCTAAACATTGAATTTGTTTATTTTAAGTGTTATTTTTCACGAATAAAACAGCAAATACGCGCCCTATCAAAAAGTGATGATTAATAAATTTGTAGACCTTTTTCAGTTGCACGATTTTCATATTCTCATATTTTTTGTGTCTTGCATAGTTTGACCGCAAAATGGAATTTTTCATTTTTCTTTATTTTTTTTGTGCGTTCAAAATTTGAACTTTCGATTTTTCGAAAAAATTCAAAAAGTTGTTATGATATTTTTGTAGGGCTCTCAAAAAGAAACGTTTTTCTCCTCATGACTTTTTTTCATGTCATGCGTTGTTCGGCTTAAAATATTAATTTTCGCTTGTTTTTTGAAATTTTGAAAATGCTATAACTCTGATAATTTTCATTTTATCGAAAAATTTCACTGTGATAAATTGTTTTTCTCCTAGAGCACTACTAACAACCTCACATATAATTTTCAAATTTAAAAAAAAAGTGGTCTCAAGAATTTTCAAAATGTGCTCACTTTTTGAAGTTTGATCCCAAATAGCTGTTTAACGAACTCGTTCTTTCTTCTTAGGCCTTCAAAAAGTGTGCCAAAGCCCAATATAATCTGATCAATCTTTCGAAAGTTGTCGTGCCTACACGATACTACAGACTACAGACAGACGGACAGACAGACATACAGACACCTTCGTAAAAACCGTTTTTTTCTGACTCAGGGGGTCTCAAAACATCGATATTTGATTGAATCCGCGAAAGTCATTTTTCACATAAAACCAATACCTTCTCATTGAGATGAGAATGTAACTAGAAAAGGGAACGAATTGTGTGGCGTCCCTCTGGCTGTAATGGCGGACGGAGCCGGTCAAGCGGTCTGTGTTCGAGAGTTGGACAGAACACACAGGAAGACGCCATGCTGAATTTAGATTTATTTTACAGAATTCCTGTAATAGTCGTAAATTTTATAATGACCATATTTATATGAATTGTAATGTGCACGACGGCTATGAAACTTTCACTTTCATTATTCCGAGAATTTGAACGAATAATATGCCTCAAGGTTAATGAATGTTTATGGAGAAGGTAAAATTCTCTGTATATTTACTATCTTTCTCACGAGAGTTAAACCTGTTCCTCGAAATAAGGATATATGTCTCTTGTCTTATTGCCCTATTTTCGAGATAGAGGACAAATACAAATAATATTTATACCTATTACGACTGGTTTTATTTCTATTTATCGGCAATGTTTATGATAGCACCTTAGAGATGATAGTTTGTACGATTGATTCGATAAAGGTGAATCTAGTTTTTCCTCCGAAATGAAACAAACCTAAGATTACTGCTTCATTTTCGGAATCTTATTCTTTTGAATTTTTCAAACAAAAGGAAGTTTACGACTGTTTATTTTTTTTAATAGTTTTACTTATATGCGACAGTTACATGTAGAATTAAGGGGGAATAATTTGAAATAATAAATACACGAATATAAGCATACATGTACGATTTTAGATTTTAAATTCAACAAGAACGTGATGTCTACGACGCGACGGTCGAAAGGATAGTGGAGAGGTGGAGACGTGCACTACTTGTCGAATCACATAACGTGATTACAGTACAAATAGGCCTCCTAAACGAATTCCTTCCAATCAAGTTTTCAACTGGCGAGACAATCGTGTTGAGTATGTATTCTCTTATAATTTCTCTTACAATATCACTTGTAATGACAGTAAAGACTGTATGACGACGGTTAAATCCTACGTAATGCATTGCTTTAAATTAGAATCAAATATATCTAGGATGATTTCATTATTCTCGACGGCGTTAAATTTGAAGATACGTAATCTCACAAATATTTCAAACAAATGACCAAGACGACAGTTTAATAATAAACGATAGTCTGTTTAAGTTTGTTTTTCTGGATACATGAATGTTCCCATCTGGGTTGTTTGGAAAGAAGGAAATTTCGTTCATTTCCGAAATCCAAA
Organism: Andricus grossulariae; assembly: GCA_011634705.1. NCBI lineage: Eukaryota > Metazoa > Arthropoda > Insecta > Hymenoptera > Cynipidae > Andricus > Andricus grossulariae. Next base: position 211,492,205 of record JAABKJ010007545.1, on the reverse strand, counting down.
GCAACTAAACTTGTTTATGTAGCACACGATTGTAACGTGTGTGAAGGGACAAGCTGCTTTGGACGGTTTTGACTTGTGTTCAGTCTAGACTGCTCTGAAGCCAATCCTAGCATTTAGATATAAGAGTCGCACACAGTCTTTAAAACGACAGTACTGCTAAACGACGGTTAAAACCTCTTTTGATTGAAAACGATTTAATCTCCTCTAGCCAAAGTCATCCTTAAGGAAGAATGGGAGGAGGCAAGGGCGAAACTGTTAAATGCCCAAAAACCAGACGGAGGCGATATGGATAAGTTCTACACGATCGACAATCCCGAAAAGACTTCCTAATCGAAATCCCAACCAATAGATTCATCAGATAGCGACGAGGAGAGATTGTTAGGCAAGGCAAACGACGGGCCTAACAAGGACCAAAACGATGGTAAGCTCTATCTGATTTCAACGACAAGTAACGAGTGTACGACAGGGTCCTCGACGACAAGCGACGGATTGCGACAAACGACGCATTATGAAAAACGACTGATTACGACAAACGACTGATTACAACAAACGACTCTTATATACGATTAACGATATGTTCCTTAGTATATGTGCATCACCACAAACGCAGGGAGGTTCTGGATTGAACTCTAACGACGGTGGTTCCCATGAGGCAACAGCAGTCAGCCAAGATGCAAATGACAACGAAGGACAAAACAGCGACGATGGTGAAACTCAGCCATCAAACGACGAACTGCATATCGAATGAAACGACGGTTTAAAAACTACGCTCGACTATGCGGAGGTCGAAAACAGGATCGACGAGAAAATCAAACAGAAAAAATTATGACACTAACCATGAATCTGCATTCAAAAATGCAAGATAGTCTAAAAATGTGGTCGAAGATGCGTGAGGCTGATCAGGAGAAGGTGAAGAAACCTACAAATAATTCAAATATGCTTTTTGTACCAAACAGAAGCCCAACGAATAGATCACAAACTTCACATACGACAGTGTATTTAAATATAAATGATAAGACTGACAACGACAGATCGAATAAAATGACCATAGACCACTGCACTAATTAAGACGAACCCCGTAAATCACAGATCAACATTGATGAGTTCAACTCAAATAGCAGACAAAAAGATTCCCATGAGTTTACTAAACAATTGGCTGAAGCAATTAAAATACAATTTATCGGTAAAGACAGCAGTATGAAACATGATTACAAATTAACTCTTCAAACCAAGTTTGAACATTTTTACAAATTCTTAACTTCAGAATTACGAATTAATGATTTTCTCTATGTTTTGGGTACGACAGTTAACCCACCGAAATGTTTAGATCACAAAATAAAACAGAAACATCATCACAAAGTAAGAGACATAATAATCAATCGAGTAGACCAACTTTACCACACCTTCTACTCTAAGAGTTCTCATTTCAGATTTTATTTTATAACAATTAGGAGGTTTTAATTTAAACCCTAATTATTATATCAAATTTTACAGTAGCGAAGAATGAAATTGAATTTTTATGAAAAATAATTAAAAAAAAGTATTTTTGCATTAAAAAGTGCCGCCAACTTCCCATTGGCTATTGAAATAGGCACTGAACCCCGCATACTGCTGATTCCAGAGATATCTGTTTTCTGCCATCACTGCACGCGCGCTCTAGCTTACGAGCAATGCAAGTCGCGCGCGATGATATGTTAAATGTTTTTTGAAAATTAATTCTTTATTCTTGGTTGGAAATTGATTTTTCAACTGAAAATGCAACTATTCCAGTTTAAGATCAATAACTTTAATTGAAATCTCATTGTTTTGTTGTAAAGAAGATTGTTTAATTGGGATTAGGGTCTATAATATTTATTCTTATTCTACAATTATTTTCAAAAATATTATTTCTTTTGTTGAAAATTCAACTCTTATATTGTTTAAATTTTTCTGAGAATTAATTTGTATAACTAAACATGTAAATATCTTATTTTCATTTCGAAATTGATTTTTCGAAATAAAAATTGATTTTTTATGGTTGGAACATCAACTTGTTGACAAAATATTCATGTATTTTGTTGAAAATTATTCTTTTCAGTTGAAAAATCAAATATCAAGCGCGAAGCGCGAGAAGAATATATAATCCAGCGCAGATTATTCATTTCAAAATTCAACTAGTTCGTTGAAAATTCATATATTTTATTTTATGTAATCCAAAGTAATCTTGGGTAATCTTAGTCCATCTCAATTTATTGTCAAAGTTTCTTGTTTTTGCATTTTTGTGCGTAAAAACGGACTTTTTTTAAAAAAGCGTTTAACTTCGTAATTTTATGCTATACCAATAAATTACACGCAATTATGAAACTCTAAACAAATATAATGTGATAATAATCAACGAAATGTTTACAGACACCAAAGTAATAAATGATATTTTTTCTTAGCTTTAGCTCTTGACTATTACGTGATATTTTCCTATCTCGATGTTTACCTATTCAAAACAGAAATTTCTACAAGACATGCACTAAGGACTTACATGCCTCAATCACTCATGCGCACATAGAACCTATTTACGAAAAGTGGCAGTTTCTGCTTCCGTGGTAAGAATTTCCACGTGTGAATAGGCTCGTAGTAATCCCATATAGCAGTACAAATATTCGAAAATTCTCATTCGACATTCAGGAAATCTGTCTAATACTAAGAGAAAAAATGAATAGCGCCAGCTACATTCTAATTCTTACATTTTCGGTTTATCTGGATTTTGTTGGTAAGTTTAATAATGGTGAACACACTAATGATTTTTATACTTATATCCACTTTCTGAGTCTTGTGACTCTGGTCCTACGGTGACTTTAACCTTCTGCAAGTTTTTGAAAATATAATTTTTTAGTTGTTAAACACAAAAAAACTTTCGGTTATAGTGAAATATTATCGGTTTCTTATGAAATTTTTTGCTACATAAAGAATATTTGCATATATCTTGTATGTATTATATTTATCTCATTATTATTATATCTTATTATTATAATTACACTATTTACCATGGCGGTCATAGAAATTTCTATTTAGGGATTCATGTAGTGAGAGAAAGAATAATTTTCAAAAGTAATAATATTCGGGAAATAATTGGTGAATCAACTAACTGGGTTTGTGACAATTTCAAGTGGTGACTAGCAAGCAAACCTGGGTAGGTGTCCGCCTCCGATTTTCTTTATCCTGATATATGTTGTAGTACTCAAAAAACTAAGTTGTTACGTGATAACGTCTTTAAAATTAAAAAAAAAAAAGGAATGAAACTATTTTCTTCTAATATACAAATTATTTAACCTTAATGTATACAAGAAAAATTTTTAGGAGGACTTTGAAATAATTGCTAGCTGATTCTCGAGACGAAGTGGAGAGGTCAGCTGCTCGAATTGTAATGGTGTACAGAATTTGACGTAGGTAGCGACTACTCGGGTTTTCGAGTCTGCTTACCCGAAAGGCCCTTCCGATCGGTTCCGGAAAAGCACGAACAGGAAACACCTCGAATTTGGAACTCTAGTTATAGGCAGTTTTAGGTAGATTGTTGTCCACATGGACTGGCAACCATGAATTTTGAAAGGAAAATAAATCCGCTCGGATGACAATAAGGATGGTTCGTGTTCGAGAAAGGTTCGAAGAGCTTAGAGCTGCAAAAATGAAATTATATTACAGTACTTTTGAGAAACGTGCTTCTTGAAGGTTCAACAGCTTACATTGTAAAGTTACGGGTCTTTACAGGCAGATATTTCGAAGAGAAATTATAAAATCTATTTCAGCTGTTTTGAAGGAAAAATATATATAAGAAATATTGTTTGCGAAGGAACATGCCGCCCCCCTTGAACTATCTACGTTCAATGGATGGAAAAGTGAGCTAATAATATAGCTAATAGATAATTTGTTAGAATTTTGAAGTTACTAATATAGTTCTGCTGTTTCTTTATGAAAATCACTATTAATCTCAGTGCGAACTAATTTCAGAAATTAAATTCAAGTTTACGTGTCTTCCTGAATAACTATAACATTAAAATCTAGAGCGTACTTCTATTTTGATAATGATAGCCATATCGAAGAGCAATTTAAAATGTAATTCTAATTCAACATCGGCTGACATGCAGTTTTCAAGTAAAAACATTAATTACTAATTAGAAGAGGATGGATCTGCTTCAGTGATCGCTTACAGGTACCAGATGCCGTTTGCAAAATTACTGAGCGCACAACTGGGTCATCTCCTGGGTTGGTGGAAGCAATGCGCCCCAATTTGCACATCATTGATAGAAGATTATCTTCTTTGATAATCACCAAGGTCCCTAATTTGATGTTACTCTGGTCTGGCTAAACAAACGAAAATCACTACGTACGTTTTAAGTTTGGTTCGATTTCGATGTCGATGCACCTTAATATAGAACGGTACACAGTAATGTACGCCCTCATGCTCGAAAGGTCCTACAAAAGAAACGCGATCCTTAGGCAAACTCCCTATTAAATAATTTGTTTCGCGTGGCTTCGCTCGAAAACATTTTACGTATTGATGGATAACGTGCCGAGTCGCGCTACGACCGTCGATAGGCCAATGCTTCTCGCGAACGCCGTAAAGCGTTGCCTGAGCACCGGTGTGAAAAAGTTTGTTATGCTCATCACGAATGATAAGATTCGTAATGTTATGTCGTTTTGGAAGGACGATTGGATGCTTTTATGATTCGCGTATATTCGCGCTGGCTAGACTTCCTCCAACTCGGATAATACCCTAATGTAGAAAGGGATTTAACCTGAAAAAATAGCTTTTTGAGTTGACATTTTCATTTCGCGATAATGCACCCAGTTCCGTAGGAAAGGTTTAAGCTTGCCTTAATCAAATAATCACGTAGGAAGCTGGTTCGAGTTCCATTCGTGATACTTGTCCTGTTGCCCTGCACCTTTTATCTGTAAGTTTTGAATTATTGAAAAATCTAAAACAATGGGCGACAATGTGTTGAATTTTTTTGGAATTTGCTGAATTTCTCTAAAATGTTTACTTCTTTTTGAGTAATCTTTAGGGACACAGTTGATTTAGGTTCGCGGCTTACTGGAATTTCGGTCGTTTTGAAAGTGAATTGTGGCCAAGTTTCAGTGTTTTGGCGAAGCCATTCTGGACCATGGGACCAAAAGTTGTTTTTTGGAAATTCCTCTGGACCCTATCCGCGTGAAATCAGGCCCGCAGGATTTTCTCTAACGTTTGAGGTTCCGTATTTATCTAATTAAGTGCAATTCTCGAGTCCGACCAGAAACAAACCTTTAAAAATTGCATTTGCAGTGATTGCAATGCGTCACTGTACAATTTAGCTAGTAAATTAGCAGCACACAATTCCAATCCAGGTAGTGTCCTTGTTTTCGTTGGCGCGACTCGCGTTTTTGAGCAAATGAGAGCACAATGGTGCTTACCTTGATCGTTGGACAATCGAAAATAAAGTCAAGCACCATAAGCCTTTTCACCTGCATCGCAAAAACGGTGAAGATGGAGTTCGGTTGGGTTTGGAATTGTAATGCATCTTTGCAATTTAACATTATTCAATAGCGGGAATTTGTCTCGATAAAGAACCCAAGTCACTTTGATTTCATTTTGGACGTGTGTGTCCCAAGTGATGTTACGTTTCCACAATTGCTGAATCATTATTTTTGCTCTAACTATATCTGGCCCTAGTATTCCTAATGGATCAAAGAGACTGGCAGTTTGAGACGAAATTACTCGCTTTGTTATTGGATTCTTAGAAGTTGTTAACTAGACGGTATATAAAATGGTATCAGTGCTCGCATCCCAATGCAAGCCTAATGTTTCTACTGTCTCCGAAAGATCGATTGATCTAAAAGTGGTTGAATTTTCGCTTGCAGCTTCATTGCATAAATCGGGGTGATTAGAAGTCCATTTTCGTAGAATAAAACTACCTTTCGTTAGAAGAGCGAATTAATCAGTTCTAAGCTCAAGAGCGCCTTGAAAAGTATGCGCTCCTGAGAGAAGGTCGTCGACATAAAAGTCACGCCTTAGGATTAGAGATGGGATAAGATGAGATTCTTGTTCGTTGTCCGCGAGCTGATGCAACGTACGGACAGCGAGAAATGGTTAAGGGAGTAAATTTTGATAGGTTCTGTAGGCTCTGCGCGCCATAAGATTTTTTGGAATTTTATATCTTCCAGAGAAAACCCGAATCTGCCGATACATTTGTTGAATTTCAGCTGTGAAGGCATATGGAAAGGATCTGAATCGAGACACAATAGAAAATAGGTGCTCTTGTATTTTCGGACCTAGCATAAGAGTGTCGTTTAATAGAAGGTAGGTAGATGTTTTCGCCGAACCGTCAAAGGCAACTCGAGTTTTGGTTGTGAGGCTCGATTCCTTGACTACCGCGTGACGTGGCAGAAAATAGCCTGAATTTGAAAGTTCATAGCTTGGAATGAGAGACATGTGTTTCTCTTCGATATAATCATGAATACAATCAACGTCTTCTGATTTAAATTTCGGATTTTTCTTGAATTTTCTCTCCAGGGCATAAAAACGCTGAAAAGCTGGGTTTCGCGAGTCCCCAAGAGAATCTTTTTTCTCGTTAAATGGAAGTTTTACCACGTACCGGTTAGTCTCGTCTCAGGTGTTACTATTCACATAATGAGACTCGCAAGCTTGCTCCTCTTTTGAACGGAATTCGGACGGATTTTCCGCCTCTAATTCCCACAAAATTGGCAACTCTTGAAATTTTATGAGGTTGCAAGACTACTTGATGTGATTGGTATCACGAACAGCTTGCATGGAAGTACTGTGACGCCCGGCGGTTTGGCCTGATACGCGAATTTTTCCAGCGCGTAAGGTCATAATAAAATTCGACACCTATTAAAATATCTATCTCAGGCGGTTTGTGAAATTCGGTGTAAGCTAATTGAATGTTCTCAGGTATCGGAAAAGCATTTGGATTAAGTGGCATTGAAGACATGACGTGAAATTTCATTGAAAAGTAAGAATGACATTGATGAGAGTATTGTGTCGTCTTCTGAATTTTCTGCACGGAGCTTGACGGCAATTAATTGTCCGATGTTACGGATTGAAACAATTGTGATAAATCGCTGTCTTTTTTTACAAAATCGTACTTTTCTTGAGCTGACATGTTTTGAAATTGGTTGCATGAAACGAGCAAGTGTTCTTCTGAGCAAAGAAAGCACGTGGGTTGAAATTTCGCGTTTTCTGAAATAGTAGACGTCATGCATATTTGAGAAGGTTTAAAATTGGATCGCCAATCCATCCCGCCCTTTTGTATTGTGTTTTGAGACTGACTCGCCTTCTGAACTGGTTGAGTGGTCTCCATCAGCGCTCGCTGCTCTAAAAATGAGATCATTTCTGATAAAGTAGGCACTTGTGTTGAGCTAACCGCTTCTTCCCACTTTTCACGCGCATAAATATTTAATTTTCCCTTGATAATGAAAGTGAGCCAACTCTGCCACGTATTAACGGGCTGATCTAGTGCCTTGAGAGCTCGAACGCGTTTTTGCACGCTATCCAACAAGTTGCGCACAGGAAATTCTTTCGAGGCCATTGAAATTTCGAATAGTGCTTTAATGTGGATCTCTACAATGAATGTTCTGTTGTCGAAACGCTTTTTAAGGAGATCTCACGGAATCAAATAATTATCCTGAGTGGTTTCTAACGAAGCTATGACTTCCGCTGCTTCCCCTTCGCGACACGCTTTCAAGTACATGAACTTATTTATAGTTGGAATGTCATTGTTGTCATGATATATTGACTGAAATGAATCATAAAACGATAGCCATGTGTCAAAGACATGATGAAAGGTAGGCGTAGGAAACTTAGGAAGTTTAAAGTGTGATGAATATTGAATGGGAAGTTGACTTGGAACATCATTGCGAGGATTTTCTGCAATACACGAAGTTCTTAAAGGTTTTGTTCATGAAGAGAAATTATATCGGAGGTGCTGAGATGACTGGGTCCTTGAATTGAACTTAAATCCGCGACGAAAGTAGGTTGTATGGAATTAATTGAAGCTAGACGGGATAATTTTTGCATGTTTTTTTGCTAGCCCACTTATCGCGTAGAAACGATTTTCGAATGAAGTTATTTCAGAATCATGTTCGGATTCATGAATTTCAAGTTCTGCCTCGTCGAATTGTAAATCTTCGATTTGAGTTTGAATACGATGAAATACATCACAGGGGATATTGTGGTTCTTTAAGCGCGCATCTAAGTCAAGGACTAATAAATCTGTCTCATCGGTTATTGAATTTAACGCGGTTTCGAAATTGGTTAACTGACGTTTGATACTTCCTCGTCGCTTTGACAAAAAGCACGATTACACAGTGGAAAAAGATCGATTGAAATGGAAAAATAGTAAAATAAGAAATCGGTAATTCACTAGAATTACTTCGATCGTTGACAGACTTTGAGACGATGTTAGTAGGACCGCGTCTCGAAGTTTTCTCCCAAGATCTCTGGTTGAAAGTTGAAGTCAGTCATCGTTCTGTAGAGTCCATGGAATTTCGAATTTTAGTTTTCTAGAAAATACGGATTTAAGGTTGACTGAGTGCCTCCTTCTTGGGATTGCTGGTTTGCTTTTGATGTGTCGTTCTGGCAATTAGTTTTTGGGTTCAACTAATTCCAGTGTCACTGACTTGAAATAATTATGAAAATCAATAGATTTTAGATCCTGTTTCACTTAGTGAATAGTTTTGAAAATACTATTTTCACAGTTCACAGTTTTGAAATCACTGTCTTTTGAGTTAATAGGTTTTAAATCACTAATTTCACTGTTCACAGTTTTGAAATCACTGTTTTTGACTTAATATGTTTTAAATCACTAATTTCACTGTTCACAGTTTTGAAACCACTGTTTTTGGAGTTTCCAAATCATTATAGTCACAGTTGATAGCTTTAAAATAACTATATTCACTGTCAATAGTTTTGAAATCACTATTCTTGAAATAATTAGCTCAAATTCAATAACTAACAGTCACTACCGTAGCTTTAAAATAACTAATTGTACGTTACCTTACAAAAGCAATGTTTTACGTTTTCACGAACCGAGTTCACTATATTAGATACGCGTTATTTATGTAAAACATCCGCGATTCGAAGGACCAAAATGTTATGTGATAACGCCTTTAAAATTAAAAAACAAGGAATGAAACCATTTTCTTTTATTATACAATTTATTTAACTCCGAAGTATACAAAAAAATTTGAAGGAGGACTTTGAAATAATTGCTAGCTGACTCTCGAAACGAAGTGGAGAGGTCAGCTGCTCGAATTGTAATGGTGTACAGAATTTAACGTAGGTACCGAATACCCGGTTTATCGCTCCTGCTTACCCGAAGGGCCCTTACGATCGGTTCCGGAAAAGCACGAACAAGAGACACCTCGAATTTGGAACTCTAGTTATAGGCGGTTTTAGGTAGGTTGCTGCCCACATGGACTGGCAACCATGAATTTTGAAAGGAAAATAAACCCGCTCGGATGACAATAAGGATGGTTCGTGTTCGAGAAAGATTCGAAGAGCATAGAGCTGTAAAAGTGAAATTATATTAAAGTATTTTTGAGAAACGTGCTTCTTGAAGGTTCAAAAGCTTACACAGTCAATTTTATCCTAAGTTTCAGGCCTAACTTAAATATTTGTATAGGAGTCCATGGGGCACATGTTTCGAAGACAAATTATAAAATCTATTTTTAGCTATTTGAAGGAAAAGTATATATAAAAAAAATATTGTTGCGATGAACAAAGCGACACGTATTTTTTCTTATCTGCCCAAATCGGCTTTTTTTGGGTGAAAACCGCCCCGGAAAATTGGGGTTTTAAATACGCAGTTAATTGTTCCTCATAAGGCAGCGGTATCTTTCACAATGAACCCATATGGAAAAATTTTCTCACAATTAAAGATAAAAAATGTGATCTTCTCAAATTTTCCAAAAAATTGTTTGGGGGGTTAACTACCCCAAAATGATTTTTCATTACACAAAAATTGCCAAAGAGTAGTAAATTCATCCCAAAAAATTTCAAAGAAATATATGTTGCTCACGATAATGCTGAGGGGTAACCACTCTTAAGTACATTTTATTGTGTTTCTATAAAATAAAGTTGCTTTTTCGAACAAAACCATTTCGAAAAATGTTTTTATAGTGAGACATAAAAGATTTGATTTTTTTAATTTTTCGATTAATTTTTAGGGGGGTTTTCTACTCCAAAATTATTTTTGATTACACAAAATCACCTAAGTGCAGTTCAATGTTTGAATGTTTCCATAAAATTACGGAACTTCCATCATATAATTTTACATTGTCAGAAGTAGGTCTTACATTGAGAAGCATTTGTTTCAAATATAATTTGAGTGTATGTACATTTCAAATGCATGCACGACAGAATATTTACAACTGCTAGAAAAATACGAACGTGATTATAACAAACAGATTTATAATACCAGCAAGTATTATCATACTTTATTATATATTGTATGTGGTACAGTAATGATGGTCTTCGAAGGAATGTTCGGAACACAAGGATTTTTTGCACCACGAACATCTAATAACGCTTACATTTTCATATGTTTGAACTTTACACATTGTGCTGGAAAATTTCTTGAACGAAAAATTTACTGGTTGTGATACCTTGGTGATGATAATTAATTATTATGTACTAAAGACTGTCACTTTATAAAGTTTTTTTAAGTTTAGCTTCGAGCCGCTACACCATAATTTGAAAACGTACTAAAATATTGGTTCGGTTTCGAAATATCCATTTATACCAGGAACTTATTATATAAATGTAGTGAGAATATCATTTTTACACAAAATGGAGTTAGTGATTGATATGCCGAATGATTGATTTGCCGAAAAATTGTTTCTTCCACCATGGGACCATACTTTCCACTTTGTTTTTTATTACAAGAAAAAGCGGAGATAGAAGCTTTCCATCTGCTGAAATCGTGGGCTGAATAATATAACTGTAAATTAAAAAATTAATAGATTGGACTACACGTTTCACTTGTCGAGTACCTTCAAATGCTAATATTCGGCCTGAATGCATCTCTAATTTCAGTCCACTTTTATAAATATTCTCTCTGCCATATTGAGTGATGAGCGGCGTCACTTTGTTCGCAAAATTGTTCGCGTTTAAATTCAAAGTTTCCTTATGTTCTAATGGTTTTTTCGTTATAAATATATTGACTTTTCTGTATACTATTCAATGAGCTTTTTAAACAGCCACATCCACTAGTCAAAATTTCACAAATAGCTACTCGACAAGAAAATGCACGGAAACTTTCACAAAAATGTAGAAAAACAGTCCTTGTCGAAGGAGAAAATTTTTGCTTTTCTCAGATCATCAAGGCTTAATTCAGGTACAGAGGGTTTTATTTTCGTTTTCCAGGAAGGTGTCATTTCCACCTTAGTATACCGTGACCGCATTTTATGCCAAGAAGTTCCAAGCGATAGGTGCAGAGCGTGTCATACACACGCCGAGTACCTAGAACACATACTATCAGGGTGTCCCACCCACGCAGGAACGACGTATATCTACAGACATAATGCAGTCCTAAGAGTAATTAGAAACTCAAGGTTAGCAAACACCGCAGGGTCCCACTGGGAGCAACAGTCATCTACAAAATGACATCGGCTCACAGCAGGACAGCGGTAAATCCCATTCATGGCCACGTCTCACAACCGTGAGATGGGTGATCACAGGACACGACCAAATCACAACGACAGGTCGGCGAAACTTTCGTGTGTTTTGAGGACACGAAGCGACCCAAGAATGACAGCTTTCTGCACCCGAGGACGCGTTCGGTGGCTTTGTCATAGGCCCTTCAGTTCTATTCCAAAGGAATAGAAATATATATATATATATATATATATATTCTTTTATGTTTTATTTTATTCATTTTTCTTTTCGTATGTTTATGTATTACAGTTTTATCTATATTTATTTCTAAATTTGAAAAACATGAAAAATTTCAATTCAAATCTTTCTTGCAATTAATATAGCTGAAATTAGGTTTACATTGATATTCTTAGTTGATGGTCCTACATAATTTAAGGACAGAGTAATCCATGTAGAAGTAATCTTGATGGTTATTCGCTTGCTGATTTCAAATTGGATGTCTAGTTGAGATTGTGTCGCTGAAGTATTGACAATCTTGAAGAAAAAACATTCTTAGAGGTCTGTTCGCTTTTCTTTTAGCTGTTGCTGTGATTTTTGCTGCTCGATGAAAAGTGACCTTCTTCTCATTTTTCGTTTTCATGATGTCTTCATAGACTTTTTCTTGTCGACTCTTGTGAGGTTTGAAGATAGCTTTTCGTTTTCTTGGCTTATTCTTATTATTTGGTTTCATCAAGTTTAGTAGATCTTTATTGTCGGCCCTTCCTTCGCTGTCTCCAGGTTCAGAATGTGTAGTTTTCGACAGGTGTTTTGTTGGATAAACTACAGGTTGACTACCCCTGTAGGAGAATTTGAGTGCGTTTATATTCCTAATTTGTAGTATTTCGTTTTCTGTTCGTACCCTTCCTTCTGACATTTTTAATTATTTTATCAGTCTGGACCAGTATGCCGTTGGTATCTGCCTTGGTTTTTCTTCTTGTTTGGGTGAGTTTTCTTGGCCATCCTATTAGTGTTTTATGGATATTTTCTATAGAGATGGTATGACACAAGTTCAATCCCTCTATTGCAGTTTGCGTTGCTACTTCTCTCCCTGTTTCTCTCAATACATCTGTTTGTGTCAAAGCTTCCATGGTTCTGAGGTAGGTTATCTCTGAAAGGCTTTATGAAGGGTACTGACCTATCTTGGGATTTTGACTATTACTTATTGCAGTAATAGGTCCTTCTCTCCCTTCTCCCCTCCTCATGGATACCTCGGCCTAAGATTTCCTCGCTTAGCCAAAGGCTTCTTTCTCATAGGAGTGGGCATTTTCTTGTCGTTTGGTACTTCATCTTCCCTCCTGCTTTTCCCTTTCTCTTCCTTCATCTCATACTCGATGCTTTCCTTATGCTTCTCTCCGTCGGTCAGCGCATCCTTTCCTCTTTCCTTGCCCTCTGCTTGTATTTCCTCCCTCTTCCTTGGTCCCTGAGAGTTGGATGAAGCTTTTCCCTTTCTCCCTCTCTTCCGCTGTTGAGTTTCTCTCTCTTTCTCTGCTTTTTCCTCATTTTCCGTTCGCTTATCGTGGTAGGGCTTGTCTTCCCTCTCTCTCTTTTCATGTCTTCTTTCACTGTTACTGCATTCAATTTTTCTATATCTTTTCTTTCTTTAGCCTCTTGTGTAGTAATATCGTGTTTTCTTACTCTCTCTTCTTGTGATTCCTCCTCTATGTCTTTTTCCTTTTCATTAATTAACTTTAAGGAGGGTCCTTCTTTAATTCCTGCAAATGTTATCCTTTTTTTGTGCAGATCGACTGAACTTTTAAATTTTTCTAACAGATCGACTCCCAAGATGCAGTTTCTTGATAATCCGGGTACTATGAGAAATTCTATTTTACGTTTGGTAATGGAAGTGGAGCATTTAATTGGATTTTATTTTTCAATCTGATGACTTTGTCTCCTACTGGTCCTTCGACCGCGATGTTTTTTACAGGTGTTAATTTGTGATGCTTAAATACTTCTTTGTTTTCGTCAAGAAAATCTTTCGAAATACACGTAATTTCGGCTCCTGTGTCTATCATAGCCTTAGTAGTGATTCATTCTAGAGATAATTTTGTAAGGTAACATTTTGATCTGAGTTTTGTTGGCTGATTTTTCTCTTCAAATAAATTTTGTCGAGGATCATACAATCCATTGATGGAAAAAAGATTCCGGTCACCCGCGTCTCTCTCCTGTTTGTCATTCAAGAGCGCGGCTCCTCCACGTTTTCCGAATCGTCCATGATTGACTGTGCCTCTTCCTTATGAGGAGTGCCTTCCTCGTATTGGTCAATATTCAGATTCTGCACTTTGTGGGTAGAGAATATCTGGGTCCTCCAATTACCCGTGACGTTTTTGTTCTGCCCCCCTGCCCTCGGTCCACGTTGTGGACCGTTATTCTGCAGATTTATCCCGTATAATGGTTGCGTAGTGGGTGGTGCTACTTGATTTTCCTCCTCCCCTAGTCCGCTGCCCCCCATGCCGCGGTGATCTCCAGTTGTCACCTTCCTTCGTGCTGCTGTTTTTTTCATTTCTTTGTGCAGTGCCGTTTTGAATCGTAGCATCCGTATTTAAAAAGAGCCTTTTCCCCGTGACACCCCTCGCGCCGCGCGATGCGTGGGTGGTGCAGGCCGCGACTGCGCGCCTGAATTGCCCCTGATGCTGAGGCTCAACTACGGCTCAACTACGGCAAAATTTTGGTGTACTGCTTGGGCTGTATTATAATAATGATGTAGTAAAATAGACTACTTAAAAAAAGAAGACTAAAATGATAAGTCTTCAACCAAAACAATTAATTTTTAACAAAAGAGTTAAACTTTCAAATAAATAGTTGCACATCATTTTGTGCCAATTTCGGGATCAAATTGATTAATGGGCATTTACTGTATTTGTGGAAATAGTATGTGAATAAACATAAAATAATTATAATAATCATAGTATATAAAAAAGTAAATAATTTCGAGTTTTGTTATGTTATGCAGAATGGGATAAAAACGTTGCACACACTCAACAACTACACTGACAGTTAAAACCACATTCACAACTTATGATATACCATCGTACGATTGTGTAATTTCCGACAAATTTAATGCAATACTCTATTTCTTGTTGCAGAATTGGGTTCACAGTTCGACTGTCTGCCTAATGGCCAGCCTATTCCTGGTGTTCCTCGTTGTAGACCTTCTCTTTTTCCTTACATACATTCTCCCGAGAGGCCTGACCCTCGTGCAGGAACTCATTCTCCAGAGAGGCCTCTGGCTCTTGCCACAGCTCATTCTTCTGCCGGGTCTCCTCCTGGTGTGCCTACTGATCATGCCAGGTCCAGGTCTCCTACTGCTGAGTATGGTCCTTTACAGATACTTGGATTTGATCTTGAAGAACTTCGATCCATTAGACTTATTCCCAACAGGAATCCAAACCGAATATTCGAACTTCGAACATACACCTTTCCTTCTGATAAACAAATTCAATTGAGAACAAAAGCTAAGGCCCTTTTTTCCGTGCCAACCAAAGAACAAATTGTATTAACAGCGCCTAATGGTGACGTCTTTGCCATATTGGATAAATTAAACAAACAAGCGACTTTTCGTGGAATATATACACCTGTTACAAAGAGTGGAAGACGGGTGAAAATAAACATGTGCAGCGGTGCAATTGAAGAAATAACCCCAGAAGAAGTCGCGGAATCTCCATTGGGTCACAAGAACACAATCCGACAGTCTTTTAAACTATCGCGTGCATAAGTCACAATTCTTTACACTGTTAATTCAGTTGAAAAATCTAGCCAAATGATTTTTATAGTTATAGTTTTCATGTATAAGAAGTAGAATAGAAAAGTTTAAGGTTCCCTATTTCCGCGACAATTGGTTCCTTCACCTTACTCAACTTTTTTTCGTGTGTCGGATATCGCGCTTTGCGCTTGGCCTCTATACTTCCCTTAAGTTTATTTGTAGCCCGTTTAAGCAATACATTTTTCACATTTTATCCGGAAATATCGGTGCCCTAACAACGATATCAACTGATTACTTAAAAAAACCTAATAGTCGGTTCAGTTTGTTGTTAAGTGTTTAAATAAGTTTTTATCGTTTAAGTGTAACCTTCGACCGGAAAAAGGCAGGTAAATGCAGTTTTTTTGCTAATTTTTCAATAAAAGCGAGAAAATTATGGAATGTACGGTATTTACACAACTTATTCATAAATGTTTATTGAATTTTCACTTCTTTAAACCTCTTTGTTCAACAAAATATCTGGAAAAATTACAGTTTCTCTGTATAACATGAACTAATTGACTCAAGACAAACATTAACACGATCGATTCACTATATTGTTGGTTGTTTGGATAAAGTTTGATTGTTGAAATGTTACTTTTTACTGATACAATGTACAAAAGTGCAGTTTTCAGCATGTTACTTAACAAATTTAATAAGCTCCTTTTTTGATGACCTAAGCATGGATTTGAAGAACTAAAATTGTGTCAAATAATTTTTTTAACACGCAATCCCATAATAAGCATCATAAGTATCTGGGAAAAAGATTATATATCAATCAAGACAATACTTATAGCGACTCAAAGAACGGATTTGTATTTTCTTTGAAAACACAGCTTCTCATTGCAAGAATTCATAACTTTGCAGTCAATTTTTTTCATAAAATCAGAAAATGCGTGTCTACGACGACTTAAGGTGTTTTTGCCTGAATTTAACATATTATTATTATTATTGAATCAGGTAAAGAAATTTATATATGTAAGCTAATGAAGTGATAAAATATTCATTAGTTACATTGTAATCAAATTTATCATAATTATATTAAACAGTTTTATCTCGGAATAGAAGGGATGAAGCTTCTCGATGCTATGGTCCTATCATTGGCGTTTATATTCATTTCTATTTGTGAATATAATAATATAACATATCTATAATAATAAGTAATTCTTGTAAAGCTTCATGGAAATCAGAATTTTTTCTATATAATCTGCACGGGGAAATTTGTCACGAGACAAACTGTACTCGTCAACATTGAGACGTGCACATATGATACCCTTCTAACTGCGCACATCATACGTAAATATAAAATAGAGCCCACACTGTGCATGCGGATAATTAATAATAAATATTAAGAGATTTCACTTGATTTTTATATAAAAATAGCATATTTAATTGATTATATCAGAATATACCTTAAACATAAAAATTGGACCGTATATGAAAAGGATAGGCACTAAGTAAAAAGTTATAAATAAGAATTTAAAGGATAAATGTGATCGTATAAGATATTCATTGAATTTTCTATGAAGATATTCAAAATCTATAACCTTTTCTAATAATAATAAGCAGGCAAAAGATAGAAAGGTGAATTAGAATGAACTGAACATATTGAAAAAATTTTCTCTAATTTCTACGTATGTTACGGGTGGATTGCAATATCCGTAAGAACAAAGGTTCAATGCAGTATCATATAGAAATATTTGCGAAAAAACAGAATCGGAATCTTTCAAATCGATACCTTGAAAAGATTTCAAGATATCGTTCTGGATTCGACTCCGGCTCGCCCACGTTCCAAGATCCGAGTGGCGCTGTAGGTGTACGACAAATCACTGCTGACGTGTCACAAAACAAGAATTGTCAGCGTTCTGCTTGCCTCAAGGTACATATCACGTCAAGTAAGAAATCGGCTGAACAAATTACCGAAGGACTAGTACGGACATTAGCATTCGATGACATAAAAAATCGAGGCCTGTGATTCTCAAATAGGTAGGCTCTCGACAAACTTGAATTTTCCTCGCTCCCTTCGAGTCTAAGGATTCACTAAGAAGAAAGTGAATAAAAATTGCACCTAATCAATGCCTATCCTTATCCAAAGGAGTTTTCAGGGAGTTACCCCAATGTAACTAATTTAAATATGTGATTTGCTCGAATAGAGCGACTGCGGTTTCTCCCGGTAATTTTCTTTTTATCTAGAAAATTTCTTGTGGCCATCAGTCTGCGAAGCGCCCGTAGACACAGTAAGTGAAGTCACATGCCTGTCGGACGACTTTTCAAAGCAAATAATAAAAAATTTGCCACATTCGCAATTTAAAAATTTAAACAGAAACATTGATTCAATTACCGAAAAATTAGAACTTTGCAAAGGGAAAACTAAAGTACGTAACAGAATTTTCACTTCGGAAGGACTGGGACACGGTCCTGCCCAAAAGAGTTGGCAGGCTCCATCCGAAATAGACCGCAACCACCGATGGATCTTGAAATCCTGAGTGACGACACTCCCCGTCGTCAGTCTTGATCTTTCCATCTTCTCTCGAACCAGCCTGCTCGTTACATCATTGTGTGCGTCTAAATGCTCTCGCTTCCGCTTCCAACTGCCTCCCGGAGAATATCCCAGCTGCGGCCCAAAGTCTAATCGCCAAGCACCCAACCGTTTGCTGGACGCGCGACTCCAATTTCGACCATCCTGGTCACCAGTATCAGGCCACGATCTGGCCACTGGCGATAAACCACTGTTCTTTATTACCTCAACTTGATATTATTCATTGGCCTTAACCCCTTCATTCTCAGCCATCCAAGTCTCATCTCTTCACCTCAGAATTACCCCGTAATACTTATCGCCCACCCTTGAAATATAAACTTTTCATTTGAAAAATTCCATAAGAGCCGCTGAAAAATGGGAAACACTTTTAAAATTACTGCTATCTTACAACGCCAATATTATATCGACGCCTGAGTGAAATAAGATGTTCGTTTCGAATATGCTCGAAAAAGGTGTTAGTTAGAAGTTTGGTTGAAGAAGGTGTTCGTTTCGAATCTGCTCGAAAAAGGTGTGAGTTAGAAGTTTGGTTAAAGAAGGTGTTCGTTTCGAATCTGCTTGAGAAAGGTGTTGGTTCGAAGCTTGAAAATTGTATGGAACATTTTTCAACATATTCTACGACTGTCAAGTTATTTATGGAGTTCCTTAGGGATCAAAGAAGTTTTTTCAAAAAGTTTCAGATCTTTAGTCATCAGGGGAAAAAAGTGAGAGCGATGTGAATATTATGTACGGCGTGTTGTCCTCGACTTCGGATCAAGAAAACATATCGCGGTGGCATATAATTCACTAGAGTTATGTTGATATTTACTGCTTATTTTGATTTTATTATTGAGAAAGTTCATCTTTGATATGCAAGGAAAATTCAAAAATGCTTTTGCAAAATACTGACTATCGAAAAGTTTTCAGCAGTACAAGAAAAACGATCCATTTGTTTACACTCGTGTCGGACGAGTTTTAGACTTGCTATATTCCTATACTTCTGACAATGTCTTGAGTATGTTAATCAATAAAAAATGCTTTTCAATATTTCTTGCATGTCAAGGATGAATCCTCTCATTGCAAACATTGAAATAAGCAGTGAGCGCCACCTGCAATATCTCAAGGTAAGTTTTACGGTTATAGGTACACTAAGCCGCCGCGCTATGTTTTGGCGATCCGAGTCACACAACTTTTTTGTTTGTATATGTGCATCCAAGATTTCGAAGAAAATATTTTTAATAATTGACCACACAGCCCTGAAATGTTCTTCAAACTTCATAGACACTCTAGCAGTCGTAGAATATGTTGAAGTATGTTACTAAAATTTTCAAGAAAACATATAAATTCCCGACAAATATCTGGCAAGATGAACGCAAAAACGTGTGGAATTTTTTTGGCGAGAAATTCCGTTTGCCTTAAATAATTAAAAAACAAAACAACCTTCGAACTCAGTTGTCATACATAAAAGATGCGCAATAAATTTTTCTACAAGTATGGACTGTCAATACTCAAATTTGAACAATTTTCCAAATTTGCTCTACGGACAATACTTCTCCGCGTGTTCAAGCGCTAAGGTGGTTATTGCATTCGGCCATTCGATTCCTAATATAGCAATTTCAAAATGAATGTAAAAAGTGGTGTTGTTTCATCTTAGTTATATATAATTATGTAAAATAGTGTCACTCAAAAGCTTAAATACAAAAAAAGAAACTTTCCAATAGGAAAGTTCGAGCCCCTGTGTCGGTGGTACCACTTCAAAATTTCAAGAATCAAATACTCAGGCGAACGAATTCCTTTTCGAACAAGTTCCGAACCAACACCTTCTTTGAGCAGATTCAGAACCTTTGGCCAGTTCAGCGTGCTATCTAGGATTACTTCCAGATATCTAACTTAATCTGAAAGCGTCAGCTCCCCATCACAAAATACAGGATCTTTAACTTTTGGATCTCTATAATTTTTCGTGAAAATGGCCAGCTTGGTGTTTTCTGGATTTATCGAGAGCCCTGAACTATCGCACCAGAGCTCTACGTTGCGGAGCACCGACCTGATAAGACCAATCAGTGTTTCCAGATGAGCCCACCTGACTAGGATTATAAAGTCATCCGTATATCCCTGAGTATACTACCCCTCTTTATTTAGCCTTCCACCACAATGCACCACAGGAGGAGCGACAGGACACCCCCCTGTGGGCATCCACGTGGAGTTATTCCCCTTTCTAGGCCTCACCTTATCCGGTTTCGAGTCTTTTCCGGCGTAACATGCCTCCTATCCAGCATAAAAGCTGGTGCGGTACGCCACATCTTAAATCCTCTTGCCATATGACGTCCGGAGGAGTATTTCAGAAAGCAGCCTTTAATTCAAAAAGGTACACACAGTATACCCCTTTTGTTCCAACTGCTGCTTCAATTTTGCCACAACAGCATGAAGGGCAGTTTCTACCGAGCAGCTTGCCTGAAAAACATGCTGTCCTCTATGCAGCGGGGAGACCGAGAGTACCTGATCCCTATTGTATCTCTCGACCAGCTTCTCGAACCTCTTCAGGATGAAAGACGTTAGGCTGATTGGTCCGAAATATTTTGCAGCAGTGTAACTCTCACTGTCAGGTTTTGGTATGAAGGCTACTCTACCATCCTTTCATACCGATGGCACGTGTTCAAGGGCTATACTTGCCCTAAATAATTTCGTCAGAGGAGGGACGACCAAATCCATGCCTTTTAGTAGAAGCGCTAGATAAATGCTATCCGCCCCTCGTGATTTAAAAGGCCCTAGCCTTCCTCCCCGTGGTCGGTTCAGATTCGTTGAAAGCGTGGAAAGTGAACTTTCATCAGGTGATTAAGCGATGCCAGAATCCTTTAGAGCCTCGCTCTTTCCGGAATATTTTTGGATTCCTCGCAGAAGCTCCTCCAATCTTCCTGCTTAGGCAAGGAATCAATAGGCTCCACAGTAATTATACACATTCTGGTTTCTCATGCATTTTTGTTTCATGCAAGGGAAAAAGATACATGAAGAAGAAGAGAATGAAAAGGTTTCAGTCTTGAGAACTGAAATCATCTTTTGAATCGCCTATGTATACTGGGCATAATTCCTCAAGTGTGCCCACTATACAAACGAAAATGGAATTCTTTCAAAAGCTTAAAAATCTTACAAATCTACATGTTGTTTTCAATTTTTTTAGATACATTCAAATTTTTCATACGTTTTAAAATCTGTTTAAATATTCAAAAAAAAATATTTATCCGAAATAAAAAATCATTTGAACTTTCGCTTGGAATTTTAGGAAGACTTTTCAATATTCTGAAACGTATCAAAATTCTCAAACAGATTTTTAAACAATTTTCGAAAATTCAAAATAAAAAATATATCTTTGAGAATCAATATAAGTTTTCCGAAATATCTTTATAATTCTGCAAAATTTAAATAATTATATGCGCGAATGTTTATAAATTATTGTGTTCCAACAAAATATTATGAACTAAAATACTTAGATATTTTTCATTTCTATTTATTCTTCAATCACATCGAGAGATGTACATTGCCAAGTATGAGGGCTAATTTAGCAAACAGCAGAAGATGTTATCTGCAAAATAAGCCCGATAAACTTGAGAAGTATTGAATAATATTGGGGATATGGTTTCAAAAATTATCAAAAAAAGCTCCGTTTTTTCGACTATGTTTCCAAAATCTACGGAATGAAGAAAAATCAAAATGCTAATCAAATTATAACGGTATTGACGTTTGCATAATGATATTGCAATATTTAATTATGATTGCTGAACCTCAAGTGTCTAATACAATTTTCGATAAATAAATTTTCAAATTTGTTGAATTGTTTAAAATATGACACAAGAAATATTGTGAGAAAAATTATTTTTCAGAAAAGCAGCTGATCAAATAAAACACAGTTGGCGAAGATTTGGTTGCTTCATTATAATTTGATGTCGTTGATATTCACTCAATAACAAGGCAATAGAAAAATTAAAGTAAACATTGAGTGATTAAGAAAGTGAAACCTCAGGCAGAAATGGCGTGACTGTTTGATATTTACAGAGATCCTATAATAAATTTAAAATGATTGCTTTATTATAGCCTTGAAGAAGCGTTCACATGTGATAAGCATGATGTTTAAGTTTCGTCTAAAAAAAGATTACTTTTCAACAAAATTGTTGAATATTGAAAGAAATAATTTAATTTTCAGAAAAATAGGTGAATTAGAAACCATGTAGTTGAATTTCCGACACACAAATATGAATTTTCAAGCGAATAATATAATTTTCAAAAAAAAAATCATGGAATTCAAGAAATTCATTCTAAAAAATAGTTCAATTTTCAACCCAGAAATATGAGTTTTCAACATAGAGAATATTTTTTGAGAAGGTATCATCTGCGTGGTATCAAGGAATTGTATTTTAACGTCAAATGTTTTCCCCCATGATAGGGTTGTTTTTTAAAAATTTGTTTAGTCCATTCGAAAACACAAAAAAGCCCGAAATTCTGTCGTGTTTGATTTTATTTTTTTTAATTTTTATATAGTGGAGGTGCTTGCTTCATGGACCACACTATTTGATTGGAAATTCAATAATTGTTTTTAAAGTCATCCTTTTTGGTTGAAAATTCGTCTTTTCGAATTGAAAATTTAGGGATTGTCGTAGAAAATTTACTTGCTGTTCAAAATTCATATTTTGGTTTTGAAATTTGGTTAGAAGTCAAACTATTTTGTTGCAAAATATTCTTTTTTGATTTAAAACTCAACTGCGTGGTTGAAAGTTAAACTACTTGGTCGAACATTTTTTTTCAGAATGAAGGCTTACCTTTTTTATTGAAACTTTAACTATTTTGCTGAAAATTAATTTTTTGCTGAAAATTCATATCCTAGGTTTTTTGTTGAAAATTCGTCTTTTTGTTTTTACAATTCTTTTTGTAGATAATTAAATTTTTTGGTTGAAATATCATCTATAACACTTTGTCCGTTAAGAATTTATCTTTTTAAGTGGACAATAAATTTTTTATTTAGTTAAAAATGCAAGTATTATATATACTCGCTATTTTCAAAATGATTAGAAAATAACCATTATTCTACATATTCGATGCATTATATCAATTTTAATAATTATCATTTCGAAATTACATGTTAAGATCGAAAAACGTGAAAGTCAATCGAAAAAAACAAAACAGTTTTTTACCAAAAAAGATCATTTTCAATGAAATTAATTAATTTTAAACAAAATACCTTCATTTTTAACCAATTAGTCCAATTTTTAAACAAAAATATAAAGTTGTAACAAGAAAGGATAAAATACATGCATTTTCAACCAAATAACTTACATAAGTTTAAAATAAATTCAAAAATAGTTTATAAATTTTTTGAAATCTTACAGATTTAAAATATTTTTAATCTTGACAAAAATTCTAAAATTTACAAAAATTTTCCAACTGCCTTGAATTATTTCTCAAATTAGAGAAGAATCTCCCAGATTTGTCTTGAAAAATTTTAGAAATAATTAAGATAGCATTTGCATGATCTTGAAACCCTTTAAAATTCTCAAAACACTTCTGCATATTTTTGTTCAGAAAAATCTTTAAAAACCTGCATTTTATTTTATTGTTTGACATTCCTTTCAAAATTTGAATTATTTTGAAATTTTTCTGCAATTTCAAAATATTTTTAAAAATTATACAGTGCAGGAAGTGGTACCGTTGGTGATACTTTCAAGTCCCTCGGAACAGAAGGCGAATTGAAACACTTAATTGTAACGGGCCCTCGACTTGGACCAGCTACTGGTGATCGCTCACAGCGGGTGAGGTTGACTGGTGGGAAGACGTACCGGGCATCCTCAGACAAACGGGATCGTGGGTGTTGGGTAGCCCACGTCGAACTTCTGATAGGCTTGCTCTAAGATGCGGCGTTGTTCTTACTCAATGCGGCGGGCCCGCAATTCCTCGGCCCGTCGGACTCTTTCAAGAGCGACCTGTCGTTGGCGTTCGAGAGCAGCGAGTTGTCGCTCGGCGGCGCGGCGTTCCCGCTCTTCCACGGGTAGTGCTGCCTCCTTGGCTTGCAGCAACCTACGCCACTGCGTCCGTTGATTAGGGCGTGTGTCACGAGCACTACCTGTCATCAAGGGCCGACCCTGAGGCCAGCTTCAGGCTATTGAAAAGAAGAACTTAATCCTTAAATGGAGGACCAACCTGTCGGCCGGACTCCGCTCAACAGAACGGCGAGACAAACGTTTGTGCACACTACACTTAACACTTTTTTTCACAATCACTCACTTGTTGGTAGAAGGGAAGCCGATGTCTCTGAAACGTAGATGTTGAAGAATTCCGGGTGATGCTGGTGGATCCTGGATGGCGAAAACGATCGAGCGAACTCAAAGCGGAAATCCGAGAAGAAGACGAATTACCATGAAGGAGGTGTCGTTAAATGAATAAGCAGAAGGCTTGATTCAAAAAGACTTCAAGACGCAGATCTCGCTCGCGGTGACCGGACACGGAGCTGTCTGTGGCGGAGGGGGACGGCTATGGGCCCGCTGATTGGCCGAGACGCCGAAAACGGAGTCGCAACCAAGCAGTGGGGACGCCTGCCTCGGTCCCACTACCACAGTCTTCGCGCGAAGGCACCGAAATTAATACTTATTTCAAAAGTTGAAACTAAACACTGAAAATATAAATAACAATTGTATAAATCTAAAACCAAGGTATTTTACTCAATTGTAACCTAGCTTCATTTTTCATAAGAAACCATGAAGCTAGGTCAACTAGAACCGTCGTTCTAATATATTAGTTAATAATTATTATTAATCATTTTAAAAAGTTAGTTTTTATTTGAGATCTAAGAGACTCCTTGAACGACCCTTCTATTTCTATTTAAAAATTATGAAATTTTTAATTATTCTCAAGGTAAATCAAAGTATTCTTATTCTAAAATTGAAGGCTAAGAGAAAGTTATGTTGATTAATTAATTTTTAATGCAGATGGATGTGCATTCAAATGTGGTTCACGGTTTCACTCACATCCATTTGAGATTGTTAATTAAGCGACTATCTAAAAGGTGTTCGTTGTTTTATGAGATTTAAAATACGGTCTTTGTTAATTTGCATTATAACGGGACCCATCGTTCCTTGAAACCTCTCACACGGATATTCAATCTATTGTTATTAATTTTCAATTTCCCCATATCCAAGGCACGATTAAACATTGGATTCTTCAGTTATTTAATTTAAATGATTTTTCTAAACTCGGTTGCCAAGTACCGGTTGAGCTCCCCGGCTTCGACCCGTGCGCCAGAGTGAGAGGGAAGACGAGAGTAGAGATAGAGAACGATAGAGTTGAGAGAGTAGAGCGTGCGCGTGGGATAAACAGAGAGAGAGGGATTCTGGCGTACGTGCCTTGGCCCGCTGCAATGTTTTCACGGAGGCGGACCGTGATCGAGAGCTGTTTACTCGTCCGGGAAGATTTTCCGGCACTTACAGGTCAATGCTTTTGAAATTGAAAGGGTCCCAATACAATATGGTGATTCACGGGATAAGCAAACTCGTCGTTTCGAACTTCGAAAAATCCTCGATTTGTCACGTAGGTCCTTCGAAAAAATTGCCTTTCGGAAATTTGAGTGAAGGATTACACAGGCAAATTGCTTGTATTTTCCAAGGTTCTCAGTCGATCCATCTTGGCATACAACAAATGACAATAATCAAAACTATAATAATAGACTATAAACTATAATAATCGTAGTTCCAGAAAATTTGGCACTTCTCGTTTCGGACAATTGACTTTATCTCCCTTGGAGCGTTCGGCAGGGCACCCATCTCACGGTTGTGAGATGTGGCCATGAATGGGATTTACCGCGGTCCTACTGGGAGCCGATGTCATTTTTTAGAAGACAGTTGCTCCCACTGGGACCCTGCGGTGGTTGTTAACCTTTAGTTTTTAATTATATATATAAATCAGAGTTAAAATATATTTAAGAGAGCCATAAGTGGCTTTCAATATATTTCAGGCAATATGAAAGTTCAGTCACTGTAACGTACATCACGTTTCTTACTCTCTTAGTTCGTTTCGAAAATCCTAGATATTCATAACCACTCAAGCAAAACGCGATAACTTAAATGAAGTAAACACCTGGTTACATAAACCTTGGAATTTAATTCTATACTTGTTAAGGTAGGATATATCCCCCATCGCCAATGCATTATTTATTGCTTTTTAGTGCGTTAAAAGAATTGCCACTATCAAGATCTGATTCAAAACTAGCCAGGAAAGTCGACATACAATTGCTTTTTTTTTGTAATACTTGAACTATTATGGGGCTAGATGGGCTTTAACACTAGAAGTACTGGGCGGGGTCAATTGACCACTTTCGATTTTTAAAGTGGTAAAGCTCCATTTGACCATTTTTTCGGAAATATTGGATGCGCACTTTTAAAAAAATTGACTTTTTACAATCTGTTACCGGCAGGGGTCCATTGATCCCTATAGCGTTTTGACGGGTATTTATTACTTTTTTCCACTTCTGCGCCGCAGGTCTGATTTATATCGATTCTATAACGTGTGTGATGATTCTATTCCTGAGCGCTACTACTACTCTCCTATTTAACTGGAAATAGATGATATACTGCCTGCTGGAGTTCGCATTTATGGTCGGTTCTTCTGCTACTCTGCTCCAAAACATTTTTGGACTATCAGTTCCACTACTGGTGTATAACGTTCTACGTTTATATTCAAGCACTAGGTATAACCACATTTCGACTGTCCCGAAGAATAAGCCACTAACCAATTTTTCCGAAAACAGAGCGTATCAATTGTATTATGCTTCGCTAGCTTGTCGTATCTACGTTTAAAAATACATAGAAATACGGCATTCTAGCGATGTAAAATAGAGTTGATACACTCTTTATACGGAAAACTTTGCTAGTGACTTATTTTTCAGGTCAGTCGATTTGCAGTAAGTTGAAATGCACGGCGTATACTCAGATCGGGGAGTACAGCGGCACCAAACGATTTAGCTTGCTGTTACAATAGCAGCAAAAGCGACGTCAGTAGGACTACGCTGGGGTAGGCATTTTCACTTCTCTGTTGTACTTTTTCAGGACTCACTACTCTTCTCCACTTATATTAACGATGTAATATAAATTAAGCATACTGCTATCATTAAATTTTGACGGTAGGAACTGTTTAAAATCATTATTTGACACCCAACGCAGGTAGCGGTCAATTGACCCCTCGTCGTAACCAAAGGTGGCAGCAAATCCCGGTACTTCTAGTGCTAAACGCAAAAAATAAAATGGCTTTGTTGCCTAATGTGTCTCACTTGTTTTAAATATGCATTCAAAGCTCTTCAGGTATTAAAAAAAATCCAGGATTTGAACAAAGACCCAAGCTAAGAGCACACCCTTCCATTTTTCATGTTAAGTCTGAGTCGACGATATGAAGTAGTATATATAGCTTTATGACGGGTACAATGCAGACATGTAAAGGCGTACATAGAGTACCATAAATAAGTCGCTATTATTCAATAATTATAGGAAAGCCAGGTGTTTGTGAAAGGTTAATATTTTAAATCCATAATAGTTTAATGCCGAACTCTAATCTTCGGCATGCTCCCTACGATTATTTTTCTGAATCTTCAGGCACTGTTGCTAGCTTGGTTTAGATTGAAAACCCCAAATTTATCAACCACCTTGTGCAACGACAAGTACTCACATCGACTAAGACACCGTACCCTATACGTTTCTTTACGTGTTCAAATTTAACAAAATATAAACCTTTACATACATCACAAAAATTATAGATTCAGACACAACAAGAAAAGGAGTAGAGTTTCTTATTATACAGGTTCTTTTTTGTAAATCTTGAATTAACATCACCACCTGGAGACCCTGCCAGTAACCCGGACAGCACTCAATGTTGCCTCAAGGGTGCTGCAATGCTGTGTGTTTGTGGGAGAGTGCACAGAGTGAATGATTCAAAGTGCCTGACATAGAACTTCATTTGTCGAATTTGGACCTGATAGGAACATATATATACCTCATTGAGTATGAAAGTTCAGGCACGATCACATACATCATGTTTCTTACTTTCTTAGTTCGTTTTGAAAATACCCTACTATAAATTCGTGTACAGGAATCTTGGAGTATCCTGCTCTTGTTCCTGTACACGAACCTGCACATGAGCATGTACAAGTAATCTTGACGGTTCCTGTGCAGGAATTTGCCGCAGGAAACCGTACATAATCCTGCAAAGGAAACTGCACCGACAAAGGAGCCTCTGAATGATCCTGTACGGGTTCCTCTACAAGAACCTTTTGAATGTTTCTTTACCGAAGCATGTATAGGTTCCTTCACAGAAAGCCATCGCGAAAACTTATGTAGCTTATAGCTATAAAGTTGCCTTCCTTCTATTCCCTTGAAGATTCAACTCACCATCGATGAAGCCAAGGCACTAGCGAATCCTCGCGTATTAGTTCCTACGTAGTTTTGTGTACAGGATCCTAAAAATGTTCCTGTACATGAATCCACACCTCATCTAGATCTGTGAAGGAACCTGTACAGGATCATTTAAAGGTTACCTGACATACTATCTGAATCTATAATTTTCAAAAAATATATAAGGATTTATATTTGATTCAATTTGAACACGTAAAGGATCTTATAGGGTACGGTGTCTTAGTCGATGTGAGTAATTTTTTTTGCACAAGGTGGTTGTCGAATTTGGGATTTTCAATCTAAACCAAGCTAGCAACAGTGTCTGAATATGGAGAAAAATGATCGTAGGAAGCATGTCGAAGATTAGACTTCGGCACTAAACTGGTATGGATTTGAAATATTAGGCTTTATTAACTACTCGGGATTCATATAATTATTCACTAATAGCGATTTATTTATGGTACCCAATATATGCTTCTACATGTCTACATTGTACCCGACATAAACCTATATATACTTCTTCAAAATCATCGGCACAGACCTAGCAAGAAAAAGAGAAGGCTGTGGTTTTAGGCAGATTCTTTCTTCAAATCCTGGACTTTCGTGAAAACCGGGTGACCTTTGAATGCATATTTTCAGCGAGTAAGACATAGTAGGCAATAAATACATCCATTTGACACGTTTGAAACCCATATAGCCCTGTATTGAGGCAAGTGCACCATTTCCAAACAGGATTCTATTTTGCACCCACAGTGTAGCTGCGGAAATGTAACAAATTGTGTTCTGAAGGAAGATTTAAATTTTTGTCTTTCTTGTTTCTTGAAAACATTACAAGTGATGCAAAGGGCAGGAGTATTTTGGTTGACTGCCATTACTTATCTATAATTCAGACCGTACCAGACAGACTGTGAGAGTACCTAGTTCGAGAAAACCGTCACACTAATACTTTCACGCACGTAGTCAAATCTGGTGAAAGGTTCGGTTACTTTAGTTCCTAACTAATCCAGTCTAATAAGTTGGACTTATGTTGTGCATAAGTATAGGATATTTGGAAAGAACCTGGCTAGACACTGCATGCTTTATTGTTATAATAAATCTGCTTACCACGAGTACCTGCCTAAAACCTTTCTTCGCATTAAAAAAGAAATTCAATTATATACCAACTTTCGGCAGATAGATTTCGATTAGATCCTCATAGAGACAATTCTTTTAATGAGCTAAAAATACATTGATAATGTATTGGTAATAAAGATTACAGCAGGACCTGAACTTTAGACGGCCGGGATTTGAAATATTAAACCGCCATTTAAAAGTGCTCGAATTTTTGTATTGTATCATGTATCAACTGTATACAATGTTCGTATCATACAGCGAGTCGTTATATTGGCTTCCCGGCCGAATGATGTAAAAAAAAGTTTTGATTATAAAATTGTTTGTTTTCCCGAAACTCGGTGAAAACATGATTACGGTGGTTTTCAAGGTCGCTCATTACGAATCTGGGTTCAGATATGAAAAATTCAAGTCAGCCACCCCCCACCCACCCAATTGCCCCAATTTTTCGATATTGTTGAAACTCGGTGAAGACGTAACCCCGGGGATTTTGGGGTCGCTGATATTGAACCCAGATTCGTGATCAGCGACCCCAAAATCCCCGGGGTCACGTTTTCACCGATTTTTGTGAATATCGGAAAATTGGGGCATTTTGTGGGAGGCGATTGAGGGCCTACTAACGTGACTTTTTCAAATCTAACACCCGATTCGTGATCCGAGACCTCGAAAAACGCGGGCTCTTGTTTCTTACAAAAAATACTGATTTTCTTCCAGAGCCGATATATCGGCTTTTCGGCACCCTGAATGTTAATAAAATTTCCATTAAATTTCGATGTTTATAAAACTCTGATTTTACACTATTCCATTTATCACGTTTTGATTGAAAGGTTATGAAGGTCTAGGCTTTTCAATTCAACTAGGCTAATCAAAAGCATTATGTATATGATCAGATCTTAACTTTTATATTACATGAAGTATATATCGGTTCCTTTGGGATCCAAATTAGACATACAAAGGTCTATATCGGGAACCGTGAGTAACTCGCACTGATTACTTTCCCATGAAGGCGCAATATTGCGTGCTGTTTGGGTTACTGTTGGGACTTTCAAGTGGTAATTTACATACACGATTAAAAGAAACACGTGAGCCGTCATGGCATGCCCGGCAGAAGTTATAACTTCATATGATGTAAATTGAAGTGGTTTTTCTTTAAATACTTCCAACACAAGAAACAGTTGAAATACACTTAATAATTACATAACGCTTCAGTCAACACACACTAAATCGTATATAAATTCAAGCACGTGTACGAACCACGAATTTCAAGAAGAACGTATTGCGATTTGCACTTCTATACATGCGAGCGTACTCAGTTATACACTGCTAATGCTGTCAGAGTCTCTGTGTGTATATAAGAGCGAAGGGTGAAGAGAAAGAGAGCAGGCGAGCGAGAAAGAGAATGAGTGTGGGTGGGAGGGAAGTGGTAGAAGCCAAGGAGAGATAGAGACGCAGAGGGATTTAAATAGTCAGCCAGTAGGAGAAGCGTAGGAAAGATAGGGAAAAGGAAGAGTTACCCTGGAAGAGTTAGCCTCGAAGCGTCATCCTCGCTGAGTCACCCAATCTTCCGAGTTCTCACCGTGCCATAAGAAGTGATCACTTCAAAGAAGAACATGGTTAATGAAAATCCCTACTCTATTTGTTGTTATCTCTCGATCTATAATTTTCAATGAGTATATAAGGGCTTATGTTGGGTTCAATTTGAATACATGGAGGATTTTATAGGATATCGTGTTTTAGTCGTTGTTATTAATTACAGATTCTCTAAGTGGTTGGCTTTGAGATTCAGAATGTCGAGAAACAGACTTTGGCACTAAATTAGTATGGATTTAAAATGATAGACCTTCATTACCTCCTAGTTTTCCTATAAGTATTTACAAATAGCGACTTATTCATGGTACCCTATATGTGCCTTTACATATTTACATTGTACCCGATATAAACCTGCATATACTTCTTTAAACTCACTGACTCAGATCTGACAAGAAAATAAGAAGTCTTTGTTATTATCCAGATTCGTTATTCAAATGCTGGACTTTCGTAAACACCTGGTGACCTTTGAATAAATATTTACAGCAAGTGAGACATATTAAGAGACAAAGCCCTATATTTGTCCCATTTGGACCTCCTATGACCCTATATTGACACAGGTACAACATTTTCTAACAGGATTCTATTTCGTGCTTATCGTGTAACTCCGAAAACGTGACAAGTTGTGTACTAAAAGAACATTTCAGTCTTTGCATCGCACTTTTGTAAAAAACATTACCAGGGAACTGAAGTGTCGAAGTATTTGCGTAAACTGCTGTTGATTTTCGATAGTTCAATCATTAACAAAGAGACCACGCGAGAATCTACTAATAGAAATCGTCACACTAATACTAAAATGCACGTAGTCAAATCTGGTGAAAGAGCCGGTTAGGAATTACTTCCTCATCCATCCCGTCTAACAAGATAGAGTTATGTTGTGCACAAGTCTAGGGTATTTTGAAAGAAACGGTCAGTTTTAATGATAAAATAAATATGCTTTGTTTTAGTACCTGCGCAGAGCTGTGCGACGCATAAGAAAATAAAACGAAATTATACATGGACTTTCCTAGCTAGTTTTGAAACACATCTTGATAAAGGCAATACTTCAAACACGCTAAAAGCAATAAATGTTATTTCAGCAATAATGAGTAAAGCCGGCCTTAATAAGGATGGAATTAATTTTCCGCGTTTTATACTATCTGGTTTTTACTCCACTCGAGTAATAGCGTTTTGCTTGAGAGGTACTAGCACTAGAATTTCAGAACCTCTCAAGCAAAACACAATTACTCGAGTAGAGTAAAAACGAGGTTTTATAAAACTCGAAAAGTTAATTCCATCCTTATTTCGTGCTGTTTGGGTTACTGTTGGGACCTGTGAGTCAGTGCGAGAAGCGAATGAATTATAGAGAAGAGGAAGCGTTACCCTGGATGTTCTAGTCTTGAAGTGTCACCCTCAAAGCTTCAACCAGTTTTTTGAGTTCACACGGTGCCATAAGAAGTTCTAGAATACTAGGTTCTAGAATACTAGGCATTCAGAGCTATTTTGTTTCCCTCTTATACTTTACTCAGAGCGACTTAGTAAAGGTACCCTATGCATGTCTTCACATGTTTATACTGTACCCGTTGGAAACCTATATATACTTTTTCAAACTCCATGACTCAGACCTGACAAGAAAATAAGAAGTCTTTGTTATTAGCCAGATTATTTGTTCAGCTGCTGGACTTTCATAAACTTCTGGTGACTTTCAAGTGAAACTTTACGTCAAGTGAGACATAGTAAGAGAAAAAGGCCTTTATTTGTCGCATTTGGACCTCCTATGACCCTAAATTGACGCAGATACAACATTTTCTAACAGGATTCTATTTCGTTCTCGTCGTTTAACTCCGGAAACGTGACAAGTTTTGTACTTAAAAAACATTTCAGTTTTTGCAACGCACGTTAGTCAATAACATTACAACTACGCGAGAATCTAGTTATAGAAGTTGGCACACTAATACTTAAATGCACCTAGTCAAGTCTAGTGAAAGGACCAGTTAGGGATTACTTCCTGATCAATTCCGTCCAATAAGATAGGTTTATGTTGTGCACAGTTCTAAGGTATTTTGAAAGAAATCTCGTTTTTACCCTACACAAGTACTAGCGCAAAGCATATTTATTGTGTCACTAAAACTTTCAGTTTCTTTCTAAATAGCCTACACTTGTGCACAACACATATATGACTTATTAGACGGAATTGATAAAAGCGTAATTCCTAACAGAACCTTTTTTTGAGATTTGACTACGTGCATTTAAGTATTAGTGTGCCGATTTCCATAACGAGATTCTCGCGCAGTCTCTCTGGTAATTATTGAATTATCAAAAAGCAACAGCAGTTGACCAAAATACTTCGACACTGTAGTTTCCTTGTAATGTTCTTCGTCAATATAGGGTCATATGAGGTCCAAATGCGACAAATAAGGGGATTTGTCTCATACTATGTTGCGCTTGACGTAAATGTTCATTTAAATGTCACCAGGAGTTTACGAAAGTCCAGCATTTGAACAAGGTATGTGGCTCATAGCAAAGACTTCTTATTTTCTTGTCAGGTCTGAGTCATGGAGTTTAAAGAAGTATATATAGATTTCCAACGGGTACAGTATAAACATGTAAAGACATGTATAGGGCACCTTCATCAAGTCTCTCTTAGTAAAGTATAATAGGAAAACAAGATAGCTTTGAATGCCTCATATTTGAAAACCGTACCAGGCTGGTGCCAGAGTCTGCTTCGCAAATTGAACCCAATATAAACCCTTATATACTTATTGAAAATTATAGATTAAGAGGTAGCAAGAAATAGAGTAGGGATTTTTATTATCCATGTTCTTCTTTCAAGTGATAACTTCTCATGTCCACATCCAGGGTAACGTTTCCTCTTCTCTATCTTTTCTTGGCTTCTCCCACTGACTTATAGGTCCCAAAATTAACCACACAACACGCAATAATGCAGTTATATTGAGCATTGTTGGGAAAGTACTCACTGCGAGTTATTCACAGTTCCTGATGTAGCTGTTTGTGTGTTTAATTTGGACTTGATATGAACCGTTATATATATCATGCAATATCAAAGTTCAGATCTGCTCATATACATAATGTTTGTTATTAGCCTAGTTTATTTTGAAAATCCTCGACCTTCACAACCTCTCAATCGTAACGTGATAATTGGAATAGCGTACGTGAAAGCAGAGTTTTATAAGCCTCGAAATTTAATGAAAACCTTATTAAGTCCTGCTGTAATCTTCATTGGCAATACATTATTTATATCCTATTAGTTTTTTAAAAGAATTTTTCTGTATTAAGATCTGATTGAAACCTATCTATCGAGTGTCGGCACATAATTTAATTTTATTTTCTAACACGAAGAAAGGTTTTAGGCAGGTACTCGTAGTAAGAAGATTTATTATAACAATAAAATATGCAGTTTCTAGCCAGTTTCTTTCTAAATTCCCTACACTTATGCACAACATAAGTGTAACTTATTAAACTGCATCAGGTAGAAAGCAAATTCCTAACCGAACCTTTCACCAGATTTGACTACGTGCATTAAAGTATTAATTGGTGTAATTATTTTCTAGAACGTGATACTTTTGCAGTCTGTTTGGTACTGTTTGAAGTATCGATGATTAACAGCAGTTAACCAAAATACTCTTACACTTTGCTTTTCTTGTAATGTTTTCAACAAACAAGAATGTCAAAAAGTTAAATGTTCCTCAACTACACAATTTGTCAGGTTTCCGGAGTTACAAGATGGGCAAAAAATATAATCCTGTTTGCAAATACTGTTCTTGCCTTAATATAGGGCTATATCAGCTTCAAACGCAAAAAAAATAAAAGGCTTTGTTGCCTACTGTGTCACCCTTTCTGTAAATATGCATTTAAAGTTCACCAGGTATTTATGAAAATCCAGGATTTGAATAAAGAACCAGGCTAAGCGCGCAGCCTTCTTTTTTCATGTTAGGACCGAGTCGCCGATTTAAAGAGGTATATATAGGTTATTTTGGGTACAATGTTGACATGTAAAGGCATATATAGGGTACCATAACTAAGTCGATATTGGTAAATAATTATAGAAAACCGAGTTGGTTCTGAAAGCCTCATATCTAATGTATTAATATTTTTTCTGGAAAAGCGTTATATGTAAAAAAATATTTTTTGATTAATTTAACAATAGGCTCAAAAAGTAAAATTGTTCTGTAATATTGCCGGAACACATATGTAACAGTGTTACGATGTACATTTGTTACGTAATTTTTAGTCTCCAGAAATTGTTTTCTGTTTATTGCTAATAGAATTAGGGTGGGTGTACGAGAACTTTATTTTCAAAATTCGCTGACCTTTGCTTGACTATTTTTTCATTTTTCATTATCATTAATATTCAAATATCAGCATTTTGATCTTGTAATATTCTTAACATAGAATCTTTTATAAACGGAATAAAATAATATTTCAGATACAAATTTAAAATTATCAAATTTATTAATTTATTTTAAGCAAAAAATGTCTTTTCTACTATAAAAGATGACTTTTTAACAAAATACTTGCATTTTCTAAGAAATAATTGAATTTTGAAAATAATAGTTGAATTTTCAACCTGAAGAGATAAATTCCCAACAAAAAAGTGGCATCGTTTATATTTCAATCAAAAAAGACGAAATTTATTTAAAAAAAAGGATTTTAAAACAAAAAGAAGAATGTGCAACAAATCAAGATTTTTCACTCAAGAAAGACGAAAAATTAATTTTTAATTTAAAAAAAGGCTTTTCGACTAAAGAGTTACGGTTTCTACCAAAGTAATAAGCCTTCAATAACAAAAAATTTTTAGCAATGTAGTTTTACTTTTACACAAGTAGTTGATTTATCATTTGTAAAAGATTATTTTTTAACAAAATAGTTCAGCTTTCAACCGAAGAGATAAATTTTCAACTAAAAATATAAATCTTCAAGAAAAAAGAATGATTTCTTAACAAAGTGATTCAACCAAATCTTTCAAACAAAATAGTTGAATACTCAAGCAAAGAAGAAGAATTTTGAACCAAAAAGTTGCATTTTCATTCAAAAAATGACATTTCTACAAAGAAATATGAGTTTTCAAATGAAAAATATGAATTTTCAAACAAATGATTGACTTTTCAGTAAAATATAGTTGAATTTTCGGTTAAAAAAGATTTCAGGTGACTTTACAAGATCAAAATATGAATTTTTAAACATGAAATAAGTTTTTACGAAAAAAAATTG
This sequence comes from Andricus grossulariae, assembly GCA_011634705.1. Taxonomy (NCBI): domain Eukaryota; kingdom Metazoa; phylum Arthropoda; class Insecta; order Hymenoptera; family Cynipidae; genus Andricus; species Andricus grossulariae. The sequence continues at coordinate 211,455,972 of JAABKJ010007545.1, read as the reverse complement.
AATTTTCAATCCAAAAAGATCAATTTTTTTCAACCAAAAAGGATGAATTTTTGACAACATAGTCGGATTCTCTACCAAGACAGATAAAATTTGTTTTAAAAGAGATGAATTTTTAATAAAAACGACACATTTCTTTTCTAAAAGTTGAACTTTCACCCAGAAAAGATTTCAGTTGATTCTTCAACACCAAAATATAAACTTTAAGCAAAAAGTAAATTTTCTAATTTACTTTATTTCAATCCATTTATTTTCATCCAGAAAATATTTCAGTTCTCTTCTAACACCAAAGTATTAAAAATTAACAAACAGAAATTTTCTATGAAATGGTTAAATTTTCAACAAAGCAGCAGAATTTTCCAGCAAAAAGTATGACTTTTAAAGAAAATGGTTGAAGGTTCAACCAAATAGATGCATTTTTATCCAAGAAAGATGATTTCTTAACAAAGTGATTCAACAAAATCTTTCAAACAAAATAGTCGAACACTTAAGCAAAGAAGAAGAATTTTTAACCAAAAAGTTGCATATGCAGTTAAAAAATGATATTTTCACAAAGAAATATGAGTTTTTAAATCAAAAATATAAATTTTCAAACAAATAGTTGAATTTAAAAAAAAATATAGTGGAATTTTCTGTTAAAAAGGATTTCAGGTGACTTTTCAAGATCAAAATATGAATTTTTAAACAAGAAATAAGTTTCTACGAAAAAAAATTGAATTTTCATTACTAAAAGATCCATTTTTTTCAACCAAAAAGGACGAATTTTTAACAACATAGTTGAATTCTCTACCAAAAAGCTGCATTTTTATCCAAGACAGATGAAATTTGTTCTAAAAGAGATGAATTTTTAATAAAAATGACACATTTCTTTTCTAAAAGTTGAACTCTCATCCAAAAAAGATTTCAGTTGATTTTTCAACACCAAAATATAAATTTCAAGCAAGAAGTTAATTTTCTAATTTACTTTATTCTCATCCATTCATTTTCATCCAGAAAATATTTCAGTTCTCTTTTAACACCAAAGTATTATAATTAACAAAAGGAAATTTTCTATATAATGGTTACATTTTCAACAAAGCAGCAGAATTTTCAAGCCAAAAGTATGACTTTTAAACAAAATGGTTGTACTTTCAACCAAATAGTTGCATTTTTATCCAAGAAAGATGTAATTTCTTTCAAAACACGTGAATTTTAAAATTAAACCGACAAACTTTTAAAAAAAGAGGTTGAATTTTCAACCATATAGTTGCATTTTTATTCAAGAAAGATTAAATTTCTTCTAAAACTGATTTAAAGCAAAAAGTATGTCTTTTCAACAAGATGGTACATTTTTCAACCAAACAGTTGCAATTTTGTCCAAGAAAAATTCTACTAAAACAGGTGAATTTTTCAATCAAAAAAACAAATTTAAAAAAAAAGAGTTGGATTTTAATCCAAAAAGATTTCAATTGACATTTCCATACAAAAATAGGAATTTTAAACAAAAAGTAAATGTTCTCGGAAATAGTTTAATTTTCAACAAAAGAGTTGCATTTTTTCCCAGAAAGATGCAATATTTATACTGAAAAAGAAGAACTTTTAAATCAAAAAGACAAATTTGTAGAAAAATATTTTTCATCCAAAAAAGATTTCAATTGACTTATCAGCAACAAAATATTAATTTTAAACAAAAGGTTGAATTTGCAACCAAAAAGTATGAATTTTCAACACAATTGTTGAATTTTCAAACAAATAATAAAATTTATAACCAAAAATATAATCTTCAGGGAAAAGTTTTTACGAATTTGCAAAAATTACACACATGAATGCAGCCTCCCTCTCTCCTACCGTAACAAATCATAAAAAATTGTCTCTACTCCTCCCACCCTTGATCTGTTACGTAATTTAAGTACGGTCCCTTTATGCGCTCCACCGTCGGCACAAAACTTGTCTAATATTTTTAAAGAACTGTGTGCCCTTTATGTTCTATTTCTGCAACACGTGTGACATTCTAGTGACGTAGCAGTTCTATCACTGTGTTCTATATTAGTTACGTTACAGAATATCTGAACAGTTACGTATCCTTGAAGTAGCAGCGTTACAGAATGGTGTGACCTTCATGTTCAGACCTTGGAACACGTGTGAAATCCTAGTGACATGACAGTTCTATTACTCTGTTCTAAATTAGTTACGGAACAGAATTCCAGAACTTTTACGGATCCTTACAGTAACAGCGTTACAGAACAGTGTGACCTTCATGTTCTGTTCCTGGAACACATGTGGCATTCTAGTGACATAACAGTTTCAGTCAACTGTTCTATATTGGTTACATAATAGAATTCTAGAACTGTTACGTATCCTCACAGTAACAGATTTACAGAACAGTGTGACCTGCATGTTCTGTTCTTGAAGCACGTGTTACATTCTAGTGACATAACAGTTCCAGCACACTGTTCTATATTTGTTACAAAACAGAATTGTAGAACTAGTACGTATTCTTACAGTAACCGCGTTGCAAAATAGTGTGACTTTCATGTTCCGTTCTTGGAACACGTGACATTCTAGTTACATAACAGTTCCAGCACGCTGTTGTATATTGGTTACATAACAAAATTCTAGAACTGTTACGTATACATACAGTAACAGCATTACAGAACAGTGTGAACTTCATGTTCCGTTCTTGGAACACGTGTTACAAGATGGGCATGAAATAGAATCCTGTTTGAAAATGCGGTATTGTACACCTACAAGTATTCACATCGACCAAGACAAAGTACAAATTGAGACACAAGAAAAGAGCAGATTTTGTTACAATCCAGGTTCCGTTTTTCAAATCATGGATTATCATTACCGCTTGGAGACCCTGCGAATAACACAAGCAGCACGCAATATTGTATTAATGATGCTACAATATTTCGTACTGTTAGAAAATTTTTTAACCCCCTTGTGAACCTACAATAATTCACATCGACAAAGACACCTTGCCCTATAAAGTTCTTCACGTGTTCAAATTGAACCCAATGAAAACCTTTATATACTTGTTAAAAATGAAGGATTCAGACACAAACAGAAAAAAGGCAAGGTTTGTTAATATCCAGGTTCTTTCTTGTTAATCTTAGATTTACATAACCACTTGGTATATTTTGATTGGCCCAATAAGTTCCTTGATATCCTTGTGTCCCTGAGTAATATCCATTTTTATCGGGTCTCTTTACTTTACATCATTAAATGGAGCAAAGGTAAGTTTGTAATTTTCAGTTGTAAATTGTCATTCACGTACCTTACATCACGTTATTTTTGTTATGTAAATGCTTCTATTGTAATTCCTGGAAGCAAAATAAAATTTTGTTTCTTCGGACAAAAATAAAAAAGAGGAAAGAAAAATGAGAAGGCAACCAACCAAATCCCCTTTAAAATTAGTGCAAAATAAGGAGGAAATATTGAAGTAGTCATGAAAAATAACATTTGTACATTATTTTGCAAAATCGGAATAAAGAGTACCAGCTTGAGATACAGAAATAAATATGACTAACGTTACTTACAATGCCCGGGCAATTTGGGAAGTGAGCAATTACATGTGAAATCATGAAGTTTAACACGAATTTCCCATAAGAAAAATATAAATGTTTGTAAATTTGATTCAAAATCGTTAATATTAGGTGAATCAAGTTGAAATTAAACCTATTTTTTCAAATTAGCCATTAAATACGAATAAAAACTCATTTTTCGAATATGACCCCCATAAGTCTGTTTTGAAGGCATCCGCAAAAACCTTGTAAGTAAAAAAATTAGTTTTGCGAGCTTTTGGCGCTAATTATGATTTTTTTGCAGTTTTTATTTAAATACGAATGTTGAATAATGCTACTTTTCACTGATAATTAGATGCTTATATAAATTATTCAAACAATTTATTATTATTTTTAGCAATTTTATTTTAGTCCTGAGTTATAAAGTCGCGGTTTTTTCCAAAATTTTCAACCTATTATCAACTATTCAGTTAAAGTGAATCAATAATAAATCAAATTTAATATGAATAATTGTTTAAACAATTTATTTTTATCCATCACAATATTCTCATAGAATAATGCTAGAAAGTTGCTGTTTTTTATATAATTTTCCAGTTTTGATTCACTTTTCAATTAGTGTTAGGTAATAATGGATGCGATTCAGCAAACATAATCGTTTGAATGAATAATTATTGTTTATAACTATCTTTTTCATTACTGCTTGTTAGTTACCGTTTTTTCCTGAAATTTTAATCTTTTTGTTCACTTTTAACATTTGCATTAATTATTAACTCACTCTTAGTACAAAGTGGACAATAAGTTGGAAATTTCAGAAAAGAAACCGCAACTATCTAACATAACTGCAGGAAAAGATAGTTATAAACAATAAAAATTTGTTAAAAAACATTAGATTTGTCAAATTGAATCCATTATTACCTCAGACTAATTGAAAGGTGGAAAAAATGTTGAATATTTCATCAAAAATCACTACTTTCTAGCATTATTCAAAGTAAAATTAATAAAAATAATACTTAATTGTTTAGAGAAATATTTTTGCCAACTTGAATTAATTATTACCTCACTCTGATCAAAAAGTTGAAAATAAGAATTTAGACCATTTACAGCAAAACCGTTTTCAACTATTGAAGCTTGCAATTTGAAAAAACATTTTAGAACTGAGAATTCATGCGATTCGAAATTTTTCTATGTTGAAGGCTGTTAATTTGAACAAGTGTAATTATTATGAGCCTTTAATAATAAATTATCTGATTTGTAAAGTTCCTCATAAAATAGATACAATTTAGTACGTTTTTAAATTTGAATTCATATGTCTCAATGTGACGAAAATTCAAACTGAGTGGTGAACTTGTGAGAAAAACGAAAAAACTCGATTAGCCGCATTTTATTGAAAACATCACATTTTTTCAAGAAAGTCAAAAAAGTTGCACGATCTAGTCCTGTTACTTTTTCAAAAGATTTTGCTTTTCAATGTTTGCAAGCACAACACGCTGTTTTCTTTAGAAAAATCAATTTTCTATATCTTTACAAAATTTCGATTAAAACGAAGACTATGGTAGTTTTATCAAGAAAATGCAGTTAAAAAACTTCTTCTGTTCTATTCTAGGTGAAGAATTTTGATCTGCAATATTTTATTTTGACCTGCTGATAGCAGAAAATGTTACTATGCCAAATTGACGGTCAAGGCCTTGACAACTGAAATTTATGTTTTGCACTCGGCTACAAAATTGTTGTAAAAGTTAATTTTTTAACTGTTACGCCTGGGTCCGAAAATGCTGATTTGGTTAGTTCAAAATGAATGAACACATTATTTTTTCCTATGAATATTCATTCCTTATTTAACATTACTTTTTATTGGCAGTTATTGTAGGAAAATTTGCACAAACATTTTTTGAAATCAATAACAATTTTTCGTATTTGCCTTTCTTTGCATAGTTTGGACGGAAAATCGAGGTTTATTTTTGAAAAACATCATGCTAATAGCAGACAAAACTGTTATTTAAAAGTTGAACTATGATAGCTGATTATTTAATTACTTATTTTTTCATTTTCATAATACCTGATTTAGTGAAAGCATTTTTTTAGAGGCATAGTGTCTGACTGTTGAGTTTGTTTATACTATTTGTTGTTGACAAAAAACATTTCATATTTCTGAAACATTTTTTTTATGGAATATTACTAGTCAGTTTGTTTGTCACATGATTCAGTAGAAAAACATTTTTTTCGGAGGGACTGTGGCTAATTTTTGATTTTTTTAATAATACTTCTTATAAACAATAAAAATTTCAAGTTGTAAATACATTTTACTTTTGAAATATCATTGAGATCTAAAAATTATATTTTTTATTGACAATAACAATTGCCCAACACTTATAATATTTTTATTTGGAATAATTATGTTTCTTGAGTATATCTGCATTTACTAAATCGCCTAACGACTTTATTTGAGTGTTTTTTTCAGCGATAAAAAATAAGACTATTGAAATAACAAAGTTTGCAAAATTTGATTTATAACTTTTTTGTCTTCCATTTTATTCGCTAATTTATCTTACTGCCAACAGAATATTCTTATTTTCATTTTCCCAAAGCTCTTCACTTATTCACATGCTACATCAAGATATGCTAATTTTTCTTTAATAATTCTAAAGATTCTCTAATAATTCCTCGACTATAAACTGTGTCACAATTTATTTTCTTATACTTTAAAGTTTGCAAAATTTTATGTAATAAGCTCAAATGATGATAATATCGCCACAGATTCCGAAGAAATTGCTGACGAGGTAAGAGATAATTATGCCTCGAATTCCAGTATTGCAAACTACGACCCAAATTTTCTTGCCTTCAAGATCGACAACGAAAGCTTTCTAGACCCAAGATTGGATGAAAACAAAAACTCTACTATTATTACCCCACTTCTTCTATCTGAATTCACATCCACACTTAATCAGTGCAAAAACACTAGCCCTGGACATGACAAAATACCGAATATTCTTCTCAAGAGCCTTTCATCCAAAGCACTAGAATATCTTCTCGCTCTGGTCAACTGTATATGGATCTACAAAATTTTTCTTCATAAATGGAGAGAATCCCTAATTTTTCCAATTCTCAAACCAGGAAAGGATAAACTAGAAGCTAGCAGTGATCGACCCATCGCTTTAACGTGTAATATGTGCAAATAATGGGAAAAATTATAAATAAAAGGCTCAGATGGTTTTTGGGGAATGAAAAATTCTTTAGTGTGAATCAGAGTGCTTTCCGGCAACACCGATCAACACTTGATCCCCTTGTGCAAATTAAAACTAAGATTCGTGACGCATTCATGAGCGACCAGCATCTCTTAGCTGTTTCCTTAGATATTGAAAAATCATATGAAATGGTTTGGAAACATCATATCTTAAGAATCTTACTTGACAAGGGTGTAGATGGTTTAATGATACATTTTATAAAAAATTTCCTTCTTAAAAGACTCATACAAGTCAGAGTAAATGTCTAACTGGCAAAAGAAACTAAACTCGAAAATGGAGTTTCCCAATTATCTGTTTTGAGTGTTACGCGATTCCTAATAACATTCGATGATGTAAGGATTTGTATTCCTTGACCTGTAAATACAGTCTTTTCGCCGATGATATGACAATCTTCTGTAGTGGAAGATATCTACAAACAACACAGGAACTCATTCAACACTGCCTAAATAAACTGATAGATTGGGCTGGTAGGACTGGCTTTATATTTTCAAAAACAAAAACCACCTGTATCATGTTCTCCAAAAATAGACCAGACACTCAAAAACCGAGATTGTTCTTAGATAATTATGCACTGGAAGTTGTTGAAACAATCAGGATTCTTGAGCTTATATTTGACAACAAACTTACATGGCGCCCCCACCTTAGATACCTGAAAGATGATTGTAAACGCAGACTCAACATCATGAAAATCCTTGCCAAAAGAAATTGGGGAGCAGACCAAAAAATACTAGCTAAAACCTACAGGGCTGTTATCAGATCTAAACTGGATTATGGATCCTCAATCTATAACCCTGCCAAACCTAGTGATCTAGAAACGATCTCTCCGATACATAATACAGGCATGAAAATTGCATTGTGACAATTTTTTTCCAGCCGTACAAGTAGCATTCTCGCAGAAACTCAAGAACCACCAATAGCTACCAGAAGAAAGCAGCTCAGCCTGACCTACTCTATTGCAATAGCCTACACATCAAATAATCCTGCATATAAGAATATCTTTTTGGGGAAATACCACAACGAGGACAAGAAACATCCAAACTCATATGTACCTTTCTACGTCAGAATGAACACCTATCTACAAGAATTAAACATCGAAATGCCAACAATTGCTACAAGAAGATTTTGCAATTTTTCCTACTGGGAATTTGCAGGGCCCACTGCAATCACTGATTTGAAGGAACTGCCCAGAAGTGAGAATTATCTGAATGAATAGAGAGCTGCATTCGCAGAAATACTAGCAGATTCCCAAATCAAATCCCTATTTATACTGATGGTTCAGAAGCAAACACTGGATGTAGATGCGCTATTTTTCAAGCTATGTAATATATAGAAATATCAAATGATTCTTTCTCTGCTATTCTTACGGATTCACTGTCGGCAATTGAGGCCATCAACAACACCAACAAATTTGACCATATAGTGCAAGAAACTCAAGAAACCTATTGGCCCCTAAGAAAGCGAGGAAAGAAAATCATCTTAATCTGGATACCGTCTCATCTGGAAATTGAAGGAAACGAAACAGCAGACGTTCTAGCCAAATCAGCATGTCTATTCCCTGTGCCTAACGTGCCAGTTCCTGTACATCATAAAGCCTTGAAGAAATATATATGTCAAGCTGTCAAAACCTTCTGGAATGATAACTGAAAATCCTACAACAACACCAAGCTGCACCTGGTTGGAGACCATTTTTTTCCAAAAAAATCAAATCATATTAGAAAACCGCAGAGACCAAGCAACGCTAACTAGGATGAGAATTGGGCACTCTAACTTAACCCATTCCCACTCAATCACCGAAACTGGGCCAGAACAATGTGATCTCTGTGAAGTTTCTGTCTCCATACGTCATATATTGGTTGACTGCAACAAATACAACGATAAACGGATTCATCACAAAATCGGGACTGACTTCAAGAAATGTATTAACCGTGTTTAATATTAATATTTAGTGGTCAGTATCAAATACGACCTATCTGAAAACTACACATGATGTTTCTTCTACAACTACATATTGTATCAAACCTATTGTAGTCGCTCATGACCACTGCATTAGGAAATTGTGGAAAAACGAAACAAGCTACTAAGAAAAATTAATAAAAAAATTTGTACACCCAGAAAAAGAGATAAAAATTGGTTACTAATCACTTTTTGCTAGAACGCGTAGCTTTCATTTTATTCGTGAAAAACAACATTAAAAATAAACAATAAAAATTTGTGGACAAACGACACTAGCTGCGTAAAAAGATTAATCGACAAAAATTGTCCCCCAAAACAGATCTACATTTTTATTAGTGACTTTTTGATTGGATGTGTATTTTTTGTTTTATTCCATGTTTTATCCATACAAATGGTTGAGGACAGAAGAAACGAAAATTACATCTGGATATTTACGAGATATGACTCTTACTTTTTTAAATTACTTACAAATGTTTGAAATCCATATCTGTGGCAAACTTATGTCGTAAAAATTGGTTTATTTTGGCTGAAAATTGTTCTTGTTGGTTGAAAATTCAATTGCTTGGTCCAAATTTGAACTATTTTGTTAAAAATTAATTTTTGAAGACGATGCATTATTTTTGTGGAACATTTATCTCTTTGAAAATTTACGCATGTTTTTGGAAAATCGTTGTTATTTGTTTTAAAATTTATGTTTTAACTGAAAATTTACCTACCTAAGTTGAAGATTCATTATTTTAGCTTAAAAGTTCCAAGGAGGAATTCTTGATTTCAAAAAGTCCTAAACACATTCTTACATTTTTTTTATAGGACTTATGGAGGATTTATCGAAAATATTATGCAAAATTCTCAAATTCACGTATAAAAAATGCTATGAAAAATATTAACTTTTTATATTTCACCTCCGTAGGTCTGTTTTCTAGGTTCCCAACAAAATTCCAAAAGTGAAAAGCTGAGTTTTCCGAGTTTTTGTGCTAATTATTATTGTCTGGGGTTTTATTTTAGAACAAAATGTTTATAATACATAAGTTGATTTTAAATAAATAGTTTAAACACTTTATCATGGTTTATAGCACTTTTCTCTTAGGTCTGCAAATAACATGTAAAAATGTTGTTTTTAACTACAGCTCTCTAGTATCATTCAAAGAGACCACAATTATAATAATAATAAATTTTTTACACAATTATTTTGGTTTACTTTATTTTATTATTCCCTCGCTCTAACTGCAATTTTTGAAACAAGCTGGAAAATTCATAAAAATCCGCGACTCTTTAACTCTATTCCAAGAGAAAAATGCTATATATGATAATAAATTGTTTAAACAATTAATTTGTTTGAACAATTTATTCATTATTGGGAAGTAATATTTTAGGTGTTATAGACAAAATATTCTTTAAAAAAGACAAGCATCAACTTTTTTGTCATGAATATAATTTTTTTTATTCTCTGCAAGTTCCTTTTCATACGATGTGTATTAATATAAATATTCGTATTTCAGTATGATATAATAATTTTGGAAACAAATTGTATGAACGAATTTCCAATGTGGATTTTCAAAAGTAGAAATTAATAAGTTTAATCTTAATTATAGTAAAGTCATATTACCAATAGTACTTAGTAATGGAAATTTCTCAATTAATATCCTCGCTTAATTGTACAAAAAAGCCACTAAACATTACTCATAATATAATTTAGGGAATATGAGAAAAAAACATTCGTCTCTGCCTCTAGATGTCTACCGTATTTTACATGATGCATAATTTCAAATTGCATGATGTTCATTATTCGATATTATAATTTGTTTACTATAAATAACTTAAGGAATCAAGAAAATTACGTTTAAAAAATTAAAATTACACTTTTCAGCGAAAAATTGAATCAATATTTTTTAAAATGTATTGAGCCCCCTTTCTGAAATCTTGTTTTTGACTTTCATTAAAAAGGCCTATAAATTATACGCCACACCTACCGAAATTATCGAAAACCAATCAACGCTTTGGGAGATAGGGTGATTAAAAGAAAATTACTCTCTAAATTAAAATTAAAATCTTACGCAGTTTCCGGCACTTGAAATTTATGTTACACGCATGTCTTAAAAGTCCTTGAATTTTCAATAATTTTCTAGCAATGTACAGAATGTTGAAAAATAGCTTTATTGCTTAATACTACGCAATATTTCCAGCCCGTCGCAAACAGTTCACGCAAATAATGAAAAAGACTCCATTGAACTACTTACTTCCCACTTGCTTACGATACGGCTTTAGAGTGGGGTTTGTCTATATACATATATAAATATATACATATATACACTGACAAACCCCGTGACTTCTTCTTGTAATTTTAGCACTAATTATTTCATTCGTTATCAGTTTTGTTCTTCTTGTAAATTTATCAATAAACAGGCTCTTTTGTTTTTCGATAATGAGTGCCATCACTATTCTCACTCTCTTGGTGACTTCATCAGTTTTGTTCTACTCTGGTGGTGCGTAGAATATATAATATAATTTAATAATTAAAGTGAAATTAGAACGCGCGCGTTCACCTTTCCGAATTTTGGTTTCCTAAAATTAAAATCATAAATAACTACGAAATCCATAATAACCATTCTTTCAATACTGAGTGCTAAAAGAAGTTGAAGTGATTTAAACTGATTCTAACAAATAAAATATAATTAAATATGGATTGTCAGATTTATTCCCGGAAAAAGGAAAAATAATTTTTAGAGTTTCGTAGCCCAGGGCTTATGGCTTCAGCTGGATGTCCGTCCGTTATACTTTTTCTTTCCGGACCCTTGAACTCCTTCTATCTTATTAGAAACAATTTATCTCTCATAACCGCCCCTATTCCTCCTGATCTAATTTTGTCCTCACTTACCCCACTTCACCCACCTCTTTTACCCCCATATCCTCTAGTTTCCTTATCAACTCCCCTGACTCCCAATACTTCCCTTTCCCATGTTCTCTGTATTTCCTCTTCTTACTCATCATTTTCCCATGCTTTCCCTACTTCCCTTCCCCTCAGTTTACTCATTTCATCTACTTTGCCTCCCCATTCACCTTCAATTCACCTCCCATCGTTTCCCTATACTTCACCTACTCACTCCTCATTTCTCCTCATTACTCCTCACTTCGCTTTCCCCATTTGCATCACGCATTACTTTTCCTCACTTCCCCTAATACCTCTCCTCTTATTTACCCTCGCTTATCCTTCAACGCCTCTCGACAGTTCCCCTTACTTCCACAACCTCATTACCCTCCTCCATTACTTCTCACTGTCCCTACTCCACGTTCCCTCTTTCTTCTCTCTTCCCTATTACACCTACTCTAATTTCTCCTCGATTCCCCCCACTTCATCTACCCTTCTCTCCACTTATTTCCGATACTTACCCACCCCTCATTTCGCTTAAATTTCCCTACTTTCCTACCTCCCCTCTTCGTGTTTTCCTTTCTAGAAAAAAATTACGACGGATGAACGGACACCCAAATAAAACTATGGGGGTTTCTTCCCGGGCCTACGGAGCCCTAAAAAAGAAGTACATCGTCGTTGCGGGCAATTTTCTAACGGGTGAAGTTAAATTTTTTCACATCGAAATAAAAGAAGATAGTACATCTCAATACGTGAATGTCTATGTCCCTATGTCTATTTTGGGCCTCATGTCAATTTTTGACCCTATCTTAATTGTGGGCCCTTTGTATGTTTCGGATCCTATATTAATTTCAGGCCTTATGTCAATTTTGGGCCCTATTTTGAGTCTTATGTGAATTTCCGTCCATTTGTCAATTTTTAAACCTATGTAAATGTTGGGGTCTATGCCAGTTTTGGACTCTATACCCATATCGGTTCGTACAATGAAACGGACAGACGGATAGACACCCGATTGAAATTATTTACGCTTCTGCCCACGGCTGCGAAACCCTAAGAATGTGTCAAGATTCTTCTTAAAATTAGTTTCTTTTTTGTGCACGTTATCATTAAAAATTATTGATTCATCAAACTTGATACATTTCTCTTGTGGTTTTACAGAATCAAGCTCAGAATCATCAAGTAGGACCTTCATGAAGAGTCTAAATCCTTTTAAAGCTGGAAGTAGTTCTTCAAGTTCTAAGCAACCAGGTACTCCGCAACCTTCGCGTTCTAAGCAACCAGCTACTCCGCGACCTTCGGCTATTCCATATAGTGAGTATTTTTATTTAAATCTGAGTATTATTATATGTTTGACGTAATTGCCAAACTTATGATATGTTAAAGTCATTAAGAGGTAATTTTCAGCGATTCTGGAGAAAAACGGTTTTAAAAAATCCAGGTTTATTACATGAACCGCGATGCGAGAGCTTTTCAACTCTCGGTTAGATCAGGCGGTAGCGTCTCGAGCTTCTAATCGCATAGTCCCGGCTCGAATCATGCTGCTGGCATTTTTTTCAATTTTGTTATTGAAATTTTTTCATCGCAATTAGCTATTGAATTCATCTGATTCAATCCAAAACATTTATTTTTAACCATTGCTATATATAATTTTGTTTTATTTTAAGCTTTATCACTTTTGCTGGAAGAAAAGTTTTTTTATAGAAACTTCTCATTTTTCTTAATTCGCCTGAAGATTCATATTTTGCTTATTATTATTTTCATATGAGTTAAGAAATGATAGAAAAAAAATAAAATAAAAATATGAATAAAATAGTTCAAAATCAATATTTTGAATGGATTCGAATGAACTTAATAGCCAATTGCATTAAATTGTAGTTGAATTCTTAACGAAGTAATCCAACTTTCAACGCAATAGTTGAATTTTCAATCAAATATCTGAATTTTTAAAGCCAAAAGGACAAATTTTCACCCAAGAAAATTAATTTTCTGTAAAATAAGAAATTATTAACAAAATACATGAATTTAAAAAAAAGAAATGAATTATCAATAACACAGTTTGATTATTTATAGAAAGCACAAGTTTTCATTCAAAAATAGAATAGTACAATTCTCATTTTAGAACATTAATTTTCACCGAAGAAAAACAAATTTTTAACCAGTTAAATTCAACGAAAGAAGACTAACTTTTAACGAAATAGTTGAATTTTCAATCAAATAGATGAATTTTTAACAAAGAAGATTAACTTTCTGCAGCAAAAAAATTTTGAAAAGAGTTGAGTTTTTAAACCAAAATTTCAAATGTTCCAGAAAACAGTTTACTTTTGAACCAGAGAAGACAAATCTTCAACCAGAAAGTTTATCAATAATTAGAAAAGATAAATTTTCAACCCAATATTTGAATTATAAACTTATAGCGGATAAACTTCCAACCAAAAATAGACTACTTTAACTTTCAGAAAAAACTCCAACCAGTGTTGAATTTTCAACAGAAAAATATCAATTTTTAACCAAAAAAAAGACGAGTTGAATGAATCAAATCAGATTAATTTTCAACAAAAAGATTTTAATTTTCAACGCGAAAGGATTGATTTTCAATAAAGAGGATTAATTTTTTGCTAAATCGGGCGAAATTTCAACAGAATAAATTAATTTTTGAACAAATATATGATTTTTACACCAGGGAAGATAAATTTTAATTTTAAATTAAATTTTAACCAAAAGATGATCTTTCAACCAAAAGCATTAAGATACTATAAAGATACAATTTCTTAACTGAATAAATTAATTTTTCATGAAAAACAAAACGAATTTTTAAGTAAAAAGTTACAATTTCTACCAGAGAGATATATCTGCAACCAAAAACAAGAATTTTCACAAGATCCTTCAACTGACAACGAAGTAATTGAATTTTTTATCAAAACATGACTTTTCAACAAAATAGTTGCATTTTCACCTGAATAATTAAATTATTAACCAAATAGTAGCATTATTACCTAATAGAGATACATTTCGAAACAAAAATAAAAAAGAAGAGTTTTTACCAACAAAAAAAGTCACTTCGAACCAAAAATAGTTCGACATTCTTACTGGTTTCCATTAATTTAGTTTAAATTTGATAAAAAAAAGGGGCAAAGGGGAACGACGACTATATTTAATAAATTGAACATCTTAGAACTGAAGTAATAGAACTTAATAAAAAAATCCAACTATTTTTGGTTGACTACTCTGTGGTTGGAAATTTGTATTTCGGATTCAAAATTCATCTATTTTGGTAGCAAAATCATCTTTCAAAAATAAAATGAAACAACAATTTTTTTCGAAATTTAAACATTTCGGGTTAAAAATTTTAATGTAATCTTGATGACTCGTCTTATTTGGTTTAAAAGTTTTGATATTTTTTGTTTAAAAATTCAACTTTTCAGTTGAAAATTCTACTACTTGCTTAAAATTTAATTATTTTGTTAAGAAGTTGACTATTTTATTAAAAATTCATCTTACTTGCTTAAAAATTCAACTGTCTTGTTGAGCATTGGCATTTTTAGTTTGGAAAATAAGTTATTCGAATACAAATTAGAGTATTGTGTTGAAAATTCAACTATTTGGTTCAAAATTAACTTTTGCCAACTTTTCTTGGTTGACAGAACAAAAATTTTTTTAGAACTTGGTCCTTTTTGGTGGAAAATTGAATGTCCGTGAAGTTAGCACAATCACCATAAAATATCCAACTTTTGTTTAATGGAATCGTTGGGTCATCGTTTGATCATTCTTGGAAACCAAATTTTATCGTTTGGACGGAAAAATACAAAAAAATATTAAGTTTTCAAAATTTGAGTGCTAAATTAACGTTGCGAGAACAAGTTTTAATTTTTTTTTTTAACTCTTTAATCAATCATATAGATGTCTTTTGTTTGCGTTTAAAAACTTACTTTTGATTTTTGGACAATGAAATTGTGTATGTTGTTGACTAAAACATCATTCGCACAATACTCGCGAGCAGCACCTTCTCAAGTGGTAGTGACCTTCTTTGGCCAGACATGTCCTTAAATAGAGTATGATGAGTCAAACATCCTGACAAGAGAATTTTCCAAAAAATTAAATTTTGAGAAGACATGCATGATTACAGCCCTTTTCATTCCTATGAAGCGGGGCTAAAGTTCTCCTTTTCAGGAGTACAAAGTGACTTCATACGCAAATTATAAAATATTATACAATGTAAAAATATTCAAATTTTCTAAAATTTCTAAAATTTTCTGAAATTTCTCAAATGTTTAAAGAACGCTTTTCAAACTCATCAAAATTTCTAACATTTCTGAATTTTATCAAACGTTCAAAATTAATAAGATTATCATGATTTCTAAAATGTTCAACAAATTTTGAATTATCAAAATTTCTAAAATTTTCAAAATGTTCAAAAAATGTAAATTCATAAAATGTTTGATATTTGTTGAATTATCAAACTTTCTAAAAATTCTAAAAGGTTCCAAATTTATAAAATTGACAATATTTCTGAAATGTTCCATATTTATTAAACTATGCAAATTTTTTAAATTTCTGAAATGTTCCAAATTCATAAAATTGACAAAGTTTCTGAAATGACAAGAACATCTTAAATTTTTTAAATTGATCGAATTAACAACATTTCTAAAATTTAAAAAAATTTAAAAATTATGAAAAATGTTAAACAAATTTTGAATTATCAAATTTGCTAAAAGTTCCGAAATTTCTAAAATGCTTGTGCGTTTCTAAAATTATCAAAATTTCTAAGATCATAAACATTTATCCATTTTTTCAAATTTCTAATGTTTTTAAAGTTTTTTAGCTTTTCAAATTAAATTTTTTTTTTAAATTCGCAGGATTTCTCAAATTTCTTCAAAACTTTCATATTTTTAAAACTTTTCATATTTTGAAAAATTGTTCTTATTTATATTTACCATGGATTTTCAATTTTTCAAAACTTTCCAAAATTTCCTAAAGTCATACAAAAATAGAAATAACGTTTCTCATTGGACGATAACATGCTTTCTGTGCTCGAAATCAAAATGGCATACATTAGAGTGGCAAACTGGAGTGGCGCTCAAATAATTTTTATAACTTTAGAAATTTTGAACATCTTACAAATTTTCGAAATTTTGAAAATGTACGAAAATTGATATAATGAAAATTTTTTTAAATTTGTGAAAATCATAAATCATTTGTTTCATCATTGCCGTAAAAAGTTAATTTTTATTCCTGCAAAATAGAACTTTAGCCCCGCTTTATAGGAATAAAACATGGCTGAAATCATGCATGTCTTCCAAAAATTTGATTTTTTGAAAAATTTTCTTGTCAGAATGTCTGACACATCATAGGTATTATAATTAAGGACACGGATGGCCAAAGAAGGTTACTACCACTTGAGAAGGCACCGCTCCACAGCGGTACCTGTCAATTCAAAAATGAGACATGGTAAGAAATTTTGCGAAAATCGAGACAAAATTGGTACCTAGTAGGTCTTTTGGGTCGCCCAACAAGAATATGATGTCAAAATGAGCGAAAATTGCCTCTGAGTGAAAAAATTTTGTAATTTAATTTTTTTTTGGAATATTGTTGCAAAAAAAAATTTGTTTCATAAAAATTGCATAAGTAAGCAATTTATAAGCACGCATATGATGTGAAAAAAATCAATGGTTGCCATTAAGTGCAAAATTTTGCAATCAAAATTTGTTTTCGCAATTTTTTTACCAACATTTTTTTCAATAAGAAGTAGTGGGAAATGAGGGGTGGGTAAGTAGGATAAGTAAGGGGAAGCTAAGGTTGAAGTGAGGAGAGGGGAAGTGAGGAGGAACAGAGCGAAAGGAAGTAGGGTACGTGAGGGGAAATGAAGGTGGGGGGAGTAAGAGAAGTAGTGGGAAATGAGGGGTGGGTAAGTAGGATAAGTAAGGGGAAGCGAAGGTTGAAGTCTGGAGAGGGGAAGTGAGGAGGAACAAAGCGAAAGGAAGTAGGGTACGTGAGGGGAAATGAATGTGGGGGGAGTAAGAGAAGTAGTGGGAAATGAGGGGTGGGTAAGTAGGATAAGTAAGGGGAAGCTAAGGTTGAAGTGAGGAGAGGGGAAGTAAGGAGAAACAAAGCGAAAGGAAGTAGGGGACGTGAGGTGAAATGAAGGTGGGGGGCCAAGAGAAGTGGTGAGATATGAGGGGTGGGTAAGTAGGATAAGTGGAAATGAGAGAAAATTAAGGGAGGTATGTGAGTCAGTGAGAAGAGGGGAAGTAAGGAGAAACGAAGAGAAAGGAAGTAGGGGACGTGAGGGAAAATAAAGGTTGGGAAAGTAAGAGAAGTAGTGGGAAATGAGGGGACCTTTTTTTCAGAAGGAAGGCGCCTACTTTGACCAATTTTTCAGATCAGTTATCAAAATTTATTTTTCCAAATTCCAATAATTATTCAGTTGAGAAGATAACACGTACCCTAGTATTGTGGAGCTCTGAAGACTTGAGCAATTTGGCATTCAACGCTTACCAGTTACCGCAATTCCATTGTTACCCTGACGCAATTATTGCGCAATTGCCACCGTATAATTCTTACCCCTGAAGAGGAAGTGGTTCAGCACTTTTTTCGAGTACCGGAACACTTATGTTTTCCAGACGCTTGGCTTGGGGCTGGGGGAAATAAAGGGAAAGAAAGACAGGAAACACTAGAAAGTGAAATCCTTTCCTAAATGTTGCACATCTTGTTATTATACATTGTAGATTTTTATTTCTATAATAATAAATGTACTTGAATGTGTATACACTTTCAACCAATAAGATTGATTTTCTACTAAAAGACGAATTTTCAGAAAAATGTACGAATTTTCAACCATAAAAGATAAGTTTTTAAGTTTTGAAACTGAGTTTATGAAACAAAGTTTCGGTTTCCTGGTTTTCTTTTGATAGAATCTTTTTTGAAGCCTTTTACCAGTGGTTTTCAACTAAAAAAGATTTTTCAACTAAAAAAATTGTCAAGTAAAAAAGATAAGTTTTTAAGTTTTGAAATTCATTTTATGAAACAGAGTTTTGGTTTTCTGGTTGACTTTTGACAGAATCTTTTTTGAAGCTTTTAACCAGTTTTTTTTTCAACTAAAAAAGATTTTTCAACTAGAAAAATTTTCAACTAAAAAATATAATGGTTGAATTTTCAATTAAAAGATTAATTTTCAACAACAAAAAACGAATTTTTAATCAATTGAATTGAATCAATAAAGATATTTCACTTCAGAAAGAAAAAAAAGGAATCATTTCAAGTTAAAAAGAGGAATTTTCTACAGAACAGTTGAATTTTTAATCAGAAAATATTAATTTTCAAAAGAAAATTTTTTTTGGCAAAATAGTTGAATTTTTGAATAAACAGTTAAATTTTAAACCCAGAAGAATAACCTTCTACAAAAAAAAAAACATTTTTAACAAAAGAGAGGAATTTTCGAAACAAAGAAGACAAATTTTTGATTGAAAATTGAATTTACCACCCGAAGGTAGGAGTTTTAAACAAAAAAGTTTATTTTTAACCAAATAGTTTCATTTTTTACCAAATTTTGAATTTTAAAGCTAAACAGACAACTGTCCTACAAAATAGTTGAATTTTCAAACCGAAAATAAGACTTTTCTACAAAAAAGTTAATTGACAACCAAATAGTTGAAATTTTAATTTAAATGATGAATCTTCAACCAAAGAAGACGAATTTTTAAGAAAATATTTGAACAACTTAACAAAAAGACGAATTTTGAATAAAATATTTGAATCCTTAAGAAAGAAAGATTTTTTAGTCAATAATGAAAAAAAATTAATCCAGAATGTAACATTTTCAATATAGAAGATTCATTTTCTACTATTAAAGACTAACTCTTAATAAAATACGTAAATTTTGAACCAAATATTGGAATTTTCAAGCGAATACATACATTTTAAACAAAAAGTGAAATTTTCAAACATAAAAATAATTTTCCACTAAAAATTGAATAGATAAATTTTTGTTTAAAAAAAAAATAATTTTCAATAAAAAAAAAACAAATCTTCAACAAAACAGTTAAATTTTGTACTACATAGTTGAATTTTCAACCCGAAAATATTAAATTTCAAGAAAAAAGGATATTTTCAACCAAATAGTTTAATTATAATATAAATGATTAAATTTTACCCCAAAACAGGTAGATTTCAACAAATTAGTTCAATTTTCAGTCAAAGAGATGAATTTTCTACTAAAATTATGAATCTTCAACCAAAAAATGAATTTTTAAGAAATTAGTCCAACTTTCAGTAAAAGAGTTGAATCTTCAACCTAAAAAGATGGATTTTCAATAAAAAATATATAATAGTTGTTACTTTGACAGAAAATATTTTAATTATAATTGGAAAACCAATTGAAGTTAACCAAAAAAGACGAATTTTTAACCAAATAGTTGAATTTTCAAAACTAAAATGGAATAGTTAAATTTTCATTTACAAAATTAATTTTCAATTTAAAAAAACTAATCTTGTACAAAAAAGTTGAATTTTCTACCAAACCGTTGAATTTTCAAGAAAAAAGATGAATTTTTTTATACAAAATAGTTAAATTTTCAACAAGTCGAATTCTTAGTTAAAAAAATTAGTTTTTAACCCAAAAAAGACATTTTTAACATAATACATTAATTTTTAACTAAATAGTTAAATTATCAACCAAGAAGATTAATTACCTACTAAAAAGGACAAATTTTTAACGAAATAGATGAACTTTTAATCTAGAAAAAATCACTTTTTGACCAAATGACACGAAAATATGACTTTTCAAGCAAAAAATTAAATTTTTGAACATATAGTTAAATTTTTAACCCTAGAACATGAATCTTAAATAAAAAAGGTAATTTATAACCAAACAGATGAATTTTCAACTAAAGTTATGAATCTTCAACCAAAAAAAATGCATTTCTAATAAAGAAGTGCAATTTTCAACTCAGAAGTTAAATTTTCAACGTAAAAAAGATGAAATTTCAACCAAATAATTAAATTTTTGGTTTAAAGAATATCACTTTGGAAAAAAAATTTTACAGTTAAATTTTAATTAAAAAAACAATAATTTCCAATGTAGAAAAGAGAACTTTTTACAAAATTGTCGACCTACGTCAATAATTTTTTCCATATAATGTTTTACAAATATAAGGGTGATTTTTTTTTATTGTTTTCAAGTCCAACTTGGCACCCCTAAAATTTTTTTCATTTGCTGCGAAAATTACCTCTGATTTGTTGCAGAACCGAAAAAAAATTTAAAGATCGCTCAAGGTCATTTTAGGGCAAAAATCCTCATTTCTAATTAAATTGACGCTATTTATTAATTAATTATTTCTCATGCGTATGAATTCTGTTCTTTACAGTTCAATACTACACTCAGATTTTCTGCAGATTTTTATAATAACATTCAAAGGTCGCTCAAGGTCATTTTATTGAGAAAATGTTGATTCAATGTAATGTTTTCTAGTTTTTTAAAATCTTTTTATTAAGAAACAGTGTCAATTTATTCATTGCGGCAAAAAAATTAGTCAAGCGGTTTAATAACTGTGATTCATATTACTTTAAGGCGCGGGTCATATTACTTTAAGGTATGTGTCATATTACTTCAAGGTGTGTGTCACATTACTTTAAGGTCATTCAAGGTCATTTTGCGCAAGATGGTCATTCAAGTTTTTTTTCTTTTCCATGGTAGTTATTTTTTTTTAAATTTTGCTTTAATTTAAAAATAGAAAACCCTAAAAACAGTAGGATATAGTAACTATATTAATATATGGTCATGTTTAGTTGTCAAATTGTAATTACGAACAATTAATTATCATAAATGCATGAGTATCGATAATGAGTTAACTTTTAGAAAGGAAAAAGGAACACTTAGTTGTCGATAAACTACCATCTAATATGCAAGTGTTAGCTCTGTTTTTTAATCATAAAAATCTACACAAAGGTAATTTTTTGAGAAATGCCCTTGAATGCCCTTCAAATAGTATCACAAACATTCATCAACAACTTGACTATTTTTTTTCCAATTTAATAAATTGACACTTTATCTCTATAAAAAACTAGACAAAATTAAATTGAATCAACATTTTCTCATGAACATGACCTTGAGCGACCTTTGAATGTCATTTTAAAAATCTAGAAAAAAATCTGAGTTCATTATTGAATTGTAAAAAATACAATTCAGAAGGGCCAGGCATAAATAATCAATGAATGTCGTCAATTTGATCAAGAATGAGTATTTTGCCCCTGAAGTCACAGTAAATCCCCGAGATACTATTTATTTGAAGTTGGATGATAACGTTGCAAGCAATTGACAACTACCATTATCCGACGACGACCGTGATAAAAATTATCTCCCGTCGATAATTGTAGTTTTCAATTGTTTGCAGCGTTCTTATCCAATTTCAGATAAATAGTATCTCGAAGATTTACTCTGATGGCCTTCAGCGACCTTGAGATATATATTTTTTTAATTCTGAAACAAATCAGATATCATTTTCTCAGCAAAAGAAACAATTTGTGGGGGTGCCAAGTTAAATTAAAGAAAAAGCCCAAAAAACAACTTTAAAAAATTAAGCTGAATCAGCGTTTTCTCATGAAAATGACCTTGAGCGACCTTTCAATTTTATTTTAAAAATCTAAACAAAATCTGAGTTTAATATTAAATTGTAAAGAACACAATTCACAAGGTCCAGAAATAAATAATCAATAAAAAGCGTCAGTTTGATTAAGAATGAGTTTTTTTGCCCGAAAATCATAGTAAATCCCCGAGGTACTATTTATCTGAATTTGGATAATAACGTTGCAAACAATTGACAACTACAAATATCCGAGGACGGCCGTGATAAAAATTATCTCCCGTCGATAATTGTAGTTTTCAATTGTTTGCAGCGTTTTTATTCAACTTCAGATAAATAGTATCTCGAAGATTTACTCTGATGGCCTTCAGCGACCTATAAATATATATTTTAAAATTCTAAAACAAATCAGAGGTAATTTTCTCAGCAAAAGAAACAATTTGTGGGGGTGCCAAGTTGAATTAGAGAAATAGCGAAAAAATTTACCCTAATACATATATGCCATATTGATACTCAATATTGTTGTAATGCGGTCGGATGCGTTCAATCGGGGAGGGAAGAGGATAAAAAAGGTTTTGAAAGGTACAATAAAATTCTAACTGGACAATTCGATCCTAATTGACTTTTATCGACGAGAGCATATTAACCGTGACGACTGACGATGATCCTGTATAGTGTAGTGGCCAGCGAATACAGATGACACTCTGACAAACCATGCGCATCGCCCTCCTCTTGATATGAGGGGCGCATACCATTATTTCCGCTTTCCCGGACCATGTTTCCCAAAAAAAGAAAATTAAACTGAAACCTTGAAAAATTTTTATTTCTGAAATTTAAACAAGTTTTTCGCTTCAAGTATTTTTGGAAGTATACCCTCAACTGTTTTGTAAAAGAGTTGTATTGGTGGAAAATTCATCTTCTTAGACGGAAGTTTAAGTATTTGGTTCACAATTTCTATTATTTGGTTGAAAGTTAAACTATGTACTTTTTTAAAGATTCATTTTTTAACAGATTCGATTTAGAAATATAGGAGGCTAAATTTGCTTTGATCATCAGGACACTATACTAGCATAAATTTGAATTTAAACTTAGCTGACTCTTTAAAGTTGTCTAAAGTCAACGGAACACTGAATTACACTTCAAAAAACACTGCTGTGCTTTGTTCTGACATCAAAAGATGTCTGTACCGTTAATAATTGCTATTGCTATTGATTCATACTCTTTTTGAGAGTTAGAAAAGGGTGATGAAGTCCGTTGCGATTGATATTGCTATTGATTCAGACTAATTTTTAGAACTGGAAAGGGGTGATGAGATGCTTTGCTATTGATATGGCTGCGGCTATTGATTCAGATTCTTTTTTAGAGCTGGAAAAGGGTGATGAGGTCCATTGCCACTACTAAAAATGCAGACCCTTCTCTAGAGCTGGAAAGGGGTGATGACGCCCTCTGATATTGCTATTGATTTAGACTCTTTTCAGCGCTGGAAAAGGGTGATGAGTTCTGTTGCTATTTCTACTGATTCACACTTTTTTTAGAGCTGGAAAGGGTTGGTGAGGTATGTTGCCATTGCTATTGATTCAGACTCTTTTCCAGAGCTGGTAAGGGATGAGGAGATTCGTTGCTATTGGCATTGATATTGCTATTGATTCAGATTTTTATATCTGGAAAAGGGTGATGAGGCCTGTTCTCATTGCTATTGATTCAAACCCTTTTTTAGAGCTGGAAAGGAGTGATGAGGTCTGTTGCTTTTGCTATTGGTTTAGACTCTTTTTTAGACCTGGAAAAGGATGATGATGACTGTTGCTATTGTTATTGATTCAGTCTCTCTTTTAGAGCAGGAAAGGGGTAATGAGGTATGTTTTTATTGCTATTGATTGAGAATTGTTTAGGTCTGGAAACGGGCGATGAGGTCTGTTACTTATCTGATTCCTTAAAGTTGTCTTAAGTCAACGGGACACTGAATTGCACTTCAAAAAGCACTGCTGTATTTGTTTTGTCAATAGAAAATGTCTGTACCATTAATAATTGCTATTGGTATTGATTCAGACTCTTTTTTAGCGTTGGACAGGGGTGATGAGGTTCGTTGCTATTGCTATTGATTCAGATTCTTTCTTTAGAGCTGTAAAAGAGTGATAAGGTCCATTGCCATTGTTATTTATACAAACTCTTCTTTAGAGCTGGCAAGGGGTTATGAGTTCTGTTGCTATTGCTATTTATTCAGACTCTTTTTTAGAGCTTTAAAGGGATGATGAGGCTCGTTGATATTGCTATTGATTCAGACTCTTATTGTGGAGCTGGAAATGGGTGATGAGGTCCGTTTCTATTGCCATTGCTTTTGGTCCAGGCTCTTTTTGAAGCTGGAAAGGGACAATGAGGTATGTTGCTACTGCTATTGATCCAGACTCTTTTTAGAGCTGGAAAGGGCCGATGAAGCTTGCTGCTATTGATATCGCTATTGATTCAGATTCTTTTTAGAGCTGAAAAGGGTAAATAAGTTTCTTGCGATTGCTATTGATTCAGCCCATTTTCTAGAGCTGGAAGGGGGTGATGATGTCGATTGCTATCTCTATTTCTATTGATTGAGACTTCTTTTCAAAACTGGAAAGGGATGATGAGATGCATTTCTAATGACATTGCTATTGCTATTGATTCAGATTCTTTTTCAGAGATCAAAAACGGTGATGAGGTCCGTTGCTCATTGCTATTTATTCAAACTCTTATTTAGAGCTGGCAAGGGGCTATGAGGTCCATTGCTATTTCTATTTATTTAGACACTTTTTCAGAACTTTAAAGGGATGATGAGGTTCGCTGATATTGCTATTGATTCAAACTCTTTTTTAGAACTGGAAAGGAGTGATGAGATCTGTTGCTACTGCAATACAAATTGATTCTACTCTTTTAGAGCTGGAAAGGGGTGATGAGGTCTGATGCTATTGCAATTGCTATTCATTCTACTTTTTTCAGAGCTGGAAAGGGGTGCTGAAGTCAGTTGCTGTTGATATTGCTGTTGATTCAGATTCTTTTGTAGAGATGAAAAAGGGTGATAGAGTCGGTTGTCATTGTTATTTATTCAAATTCTTTTTTAGAGCTGGCAAGGGGTTATGAAGTCCTTTGTTATTGTTATTTATTCAGATTTTTTTTGAAGCTTGAAAGGGACGATGAGGTTCGTTGATATTGCTATTGATTCATACTCTTTTTTGGATTTGGAAATAGGTGATAAGGTACGTTTTTATTGCTACTGCTTTTGATTCAGGCTCTTTTTTAGATCTGAAAAAGGGTGATGAGGTCTGTTGCTACTGCAATTGCTATTGATTCTACTCTTTTTAGAGCTTGAAAGGGGTGATGAGGTACGTTACCATTGCTATTTATTCACACTCTTATTTCAGAGCTGGAAATGGGTTATGATGTCAGTTTCTATTGCTATTGGTTTTGATTCAGGCTCTTTTTAGAGCTGGAAAGGGGTGATGAGGTCTTTTGCTATTACAATTGCTATTGATTCTACTCTTTTTGGAGCTGGAAAGGGGTGACGAAGTCCGTTGCTACTGATATTGCTATTGATTCAGACACTTTTTTAGAGCTATATAAGAGTAAAGAGGTCCGTTGCCATTACTCTTTATTCAGACTCTTTTTTTAGAGCTGGTAAGGGGTTATGAGGTCCGTTGATATTGCTATTGATTCCGACTCTTATTTCAGAGCTGGAAATGGGTTATGAGGTCCGTTGCCATTGCTATTGCTTTTGATTCAGACTCTTTTTTCGAGCTGGAAAGGGGTGATGAGGTATGTTTCTATTGCAATTGC
This sequence comes from Andricus grossulariae, assembly GCA_011634705.1. Lineage (NCBI taxonomy): Eukaryota > Metazoa > Arthropoda > Insecta > Hymenoptera > Cynipidae > Andricus > Andricus grossulariae. The sequence continues at coordinate 211,430,036 of JAABKJ010007545.1, read as the reverse complement.
TATTGATTATACTCCTTTTGGAGCTGGAAAGGTGGTGATGAAGTCCGTTGCTATTGATATTGCCATTGTTTCAGATTCTATTTTAGAGCTATAAAAGGGTGAGAAGGTCCGTTGCCATTTCTCTTTATTTAGACTCTTTTTTAGAGCTGGAAATGGGTTATGAGGTCCGTTGCTATTGCTATTGCTTTTGATTCAGACTCTTTTTTCGAGCTGGAAAGGGGTGATAAGGCCTGTTGCTATTGCTATTGCTATTTACTTAGTGACATAAATCTTATCATTTCATTTAGTAGAAAGTGATAAAATTACTAATTGAACAGTAAGCACAATCCTACTAATTGGTTTAGCAAAATTTCTACTAATTTAGATTTAGAAAGATAAGAAGCTGAAGCTGAAGGATGCTGCGAACGTAGAACAAAGAAGAAAAAATAGGCAGGTTCATGGATGCCAATTTGTGGCCAAATTGTTGAAGCCGATTGCGCACGAGTCCAGTCCAGTCCAGTCCCCTGCAAAGGGACAGTCAAGAATCAAGATTAATTTGTGGGAGGAAGAATGAATGACGAAGGAAATTTACTGCGGCTCAGTTCATTGTGCCGTTGACGGTTATGACTCCGAGGGGACATTCACGCTCAAGCTAAGGTGTTGGTGACCAACTCCTCCGAGAATCAATTCTTCCTTTTTTCTTTTTTTTTCTTTTTTTCTTTTTTTCTTTTTTCTTCACTTGGGCTCCACAATCTTTATTCTTATTCTTATTTTTCTTATTCTATTCCTTTCATTTACAGTCGTCCTTTATTCCATTTTTTTTATATCCATGTCCCACATCTTCAAACCTTCTCGGCAACATCCCATACCTCAAAGCCTAAAAGAAGAAAGAATTTTCTTTTTACTCGCCGCCAATTAAAAAATGTTACAAACTTGGGCAGCGACTTGCAATTTTATGACAATGGATTTTTTAAAACTAGCCCCCCCCCCTCCCCTTCCTGACTTATAGTTACCGATTTAAAAGTTAATTTTGTTAAAGGTTCACCTCTTTGGAAAATTTAAATTTAATAAATCAAAAATAGCTTTTTTTATACAAATTATTGATAAAAGCTTAAAGTTCATTTGTAAAATAAAGTGAAACAGTAAGTCATTCAGTTTGAAGGGAAAAAATTTAATATTTTAATTACTGGTCACCTTTTCTTGCGTAGTGCTGAATTTTACAAACATAACATTATTCTCTACTGAAAAGAATTCAAAGTACGTGTTTCGATGACATTCTCTATTTTTTTTTACCAAATCGTAGCATTTTCAACTAGTACAGATACATTTTGAACAAAAAATAATAATCAAAAAATAATATCGAAAGCATTGTTGTCGCTTTTCCTCGATGCCGCTCAGGTAATTTGAAATCATTTAAATTGAAAAAGTTATTTTTGAAAACCAAAACTTACTCAAAAGGATAAATTTTGAACAAAAAATAATTTATTTTTAACGAAAAAATAAGGGAATTTTCAACAAAATAGTTAAATTTTTAGACAAAGAAATTAATTTTTAAATAAAATACTGAATCTTAAAAAAAAAAGAATTTTGAAAAAGTTAAATTTTCAACCAAAAAGATTATTTTTTAACAAAATAGATGAATTTTTAATCAAATTTTGAATTTTTAAAGGAATTTTAACCTAATAGTTTCATTTTCGACCAGAGCAATGCATTTTTAACCAAAGAGGTGAATTATTCACCAAAAAGATTAATCTTCTACCATAAAAGAAAAAGTTTTAACAAAATACGGGAATTTCCAACCAAACAGCTGAATTTTCAAGTAAAGAAGATAAATTTTAATCCAAACATGGAATATTTAAATTTCCAGTAAGAAAAATTAATTTACCACAAAAAGTTTTCAACAAAATAGTTAAATTTTGAACAAAAAAGAGTTTTTGAATATAATGATGAATCATCACCCAAAAAAAAAAACGTTTCCTAACCCAATAGTTGTGCTTTTAACCCAAAAGATACATTTTCTACCAGAAAACAACAAATTTTCAAGAAAAGGACAAATTTTCGACAAAGGAGATGAATGTTTAGCAAAATAGTTACATTTTCAACCAAAAAGAACCAAAATTTTGAATTTTTAAAGGAATTTTAATCTAATATTTAAATTTTCTACCGAAGCAATGAATTTTCAAGTAAAGAAGATAAATGTTAAACCAAACATGGAATATATAAATTTCCAGTTAGAAAAATTAATTTAAACAAAAAGTTTTTCACAAAATAGGTCAATTTTGAACAAAATAGTTCAATTTTCAAACAAAGAAATTAATTTTCAACTAAAATAATGAATCTACAACAACAAAAAAACGGATTTTTAACCTAATAGTTGAAGTTTTTACCACAAAAAGACAAATTTTCAAAAAAAATAGATGAATTTTCAACTAAGAAGATTACACTTCTATCAAAAAAAGATAAATTTTCAACAAAGAAGGGAATAGTTAAATTTTCAGTTTGAAAAATTAATTTTAAATAAGGAAAAATTAATTTTCAATGAAAGAGATAAATTTTCAACCAAAAAGATTAATCTTCTACGAAAAAGATTAATTTTAACAAAATCCGTGAACTTCCAATTAAATTTTTAATTTCTAAAGAAATTTTTAACCTAATAGTTAAATTTTCACTTAAAAACAATACATTTTCGACAAAAAAAAAACGAATTTTTAAGAAAATAGTTGCATTTTTAAGACAAGAAAATATTTTTAAACTAAAATAATGAATCTTCAACCAGAAAAAAAAAAATTGTCAAAAAATGTTTTTTTCACCAAAATAGATGAACTTTCAACAAAGTAGTTCAATTTTCAACCAAATAGATGAATTATCAACCAAGACGATTAAATGTCTATAAAAAAGATAGATTTTCAGCAAACAAGGGATAGTTGAATCTTCAGATAAAAAAATTAATTTTCAATTAAAAAAAACAACTAATTTTCAATCAGAGATAAATTTTCAACCCGAAAGATCAATTTTCAACCAAAAAAAATTTATTTTTCAAACTACTTGAATTTTCAACTAAAGTTAAGCTTCCTGTTTAAAAATTCTTCTTTTCGGTTCAAAATTCAAGAATTCCAGTAAAATAATCATCATTTTAGTTGAAAATTCATCTTTTAGATTGAAAATAAAATTATTTGGCTGAAAGTGAAACTAGTTTGTTGAAAATTATTATTTTTGTTGTTGTTGAAGATTCATTGTTTTAATTCAAAATTCATTTCTTTGGTTGAAAAATGAGCTGTTTGATTGAAAACTTGTTTTTTCTTTGAATGTTTTTTGGTTGAAAATTATTTTTATTTAAACTGGGAATGAAACTATTCTTCCAGTTGAATATTCCATGATTTGAGTGAAAAGTTTATCTCAGCTTGAACGTTCATTTTTTGCCAAAAAATTAAATTATTCAATTTTTGGTTGAAAAATGATCGTTTTTAGTTGAGAATTCGTCTTCTTTGGTAGAAATTAATCTTCTTAGTAGAAAATTAATACTTTTGGTAAAAAATTCAACTATTCAAGTTAAATGTTTAAAATTTTATTTGAAAATTCATCGCTTTGTTTGAAAATGAAACTATTTTTTTGAAAGTCATTTTTTTTGTTGAAAGTCATTTTTTTAAATGAAAATTTAACTTATTCCAATTGATAATTCCAAAGTTGTAGTTGAAAATTCATCTGTTTGGTTAAACATTTTTTTTGATTAAAAATTCAATTATTTAAGTTTTGGTTGACAATTCTATCTTTTTTAGTAAAAACTAATTTTATTGTTTGAAAATTCAACTATTTCAGTATAAGATTCATTATTTTAGATGACAATTCTTATGTTTGGTTTAAAATTAATTTTTTTAACTAAAAATGTTACTATTCCATTTTCGGTTCAAAATTATTATTTTTTTAGTTCAAAATTGAACTATTCCAGTTGAAGATTCATAATTTAATTTGAAAATTTATCAGTTTGCTCGGAAATTGAACTATTTTGTTGCAAATCCGTTTCTTTTGTTGAAAATTAATTTTTTCAACAGAAAGTTGAACTATTCCATTCTTTGTAAAAAATTGATATTTTTTAGTGGAAAATTTAAGTATTTAAAAAAATTCATTTATTTTGCAATGGTTTGCTCTGTAGTGTTTAAGGGTGTTTAAAATGAACGTCATGAATTAATAATGACAACAGGATAAGTATCAAGTTGTTTGAAATTCTTTTTTTAATCAGATTAAGTAATTTAGGAAAATACTGATCAATACACTTTAAGAATCTGTAAAAATAATCTCTCCTTTCACTCAAAAAAATTAATTTCAATAATATGATTTTAAATAAAAATAAACAGTGCTGCCAAATTTTTTTTTTTTTAATAGTAAATTTTTCAAGAATTTAAGAAATAAATATTTCCAATAAATGTCATATTCCATATTTTATTTTTTATTTTTATAATTTCCATTATTTTATTTATTCATCGAGAAATATGATTACATCACGGAGGTTATTTTTTAGATTTTTTCTTGTTAAGAATTATTTGAAAAATAAAATGAGCTATTGATACCAGTCGTGAATAAAGTAAGAAGTAAGGTAAACTAGATTAAGTGTGTAAATAATTCTTCTTTTTCCATTTTAAAGTACAAGTTTTGTTTAAAATGTTTGTCAAATTGAGATTTTAATCTATGTGAGAAGTAAAATGTCATCAGAAGCTATTTGTTTCTAGATTACTTTTACCCGACTCATAAATAATTTGGGAGAAACATTAGAAATATTGCGAAATTAATAAATAATATGATGCTGATTAAAAAATTTGATGTCACCATATGACGTACAAATAATTTGTTTACGACTTGTGATTAAGAAGGAGGAAACTCAAGTATCATAATTGTCTATTATATACAGGAAATATCAGAATATTCATTAGTAACGCTGTTCTACAAATTCAACGCTAATAATTTTTTCCTACATTTACAAAAAAATGAGGATTTTTCATATTCTGATCTTTACCCTGGTGGTTATTCTTAATTCTATTGGTAAGTAATATGAAAATGTATTTTAAAATCAACTAACAAGTTACCATTTCTTAACACATTTGTAGTATTACTAAAATCACTGTGTTTAGTTTCACTGTTAGAAAAATCTGTACCAGATTTAGTATACATGTAATGGAAGCAAGAATGCTCAACATGAAATTAAATTTAGCATATCAGCGTACAGTAAATTTAGTATATATACATATACGGAATGCAGTATGCATGTGTATGAAATTTTGCATACGCGTATACTAAACTCAGTATACATGAACCAAATGAAAAAAGAGGGAGAAAAAGAGAAAAAGTCAACCAAAAACCAACCTCTCACTTTTTCCTTTCTACCGTCTTAAAATAAAGAAGGTTCTAATACTTTAAGTCACAGATACAAAAAAATACCAATTTTTTCTTCAAACTTGTCCGAAAACTTGAAAACAGTTTATAATCACAAAGTGGTGGCGATATGTTTCAAGATAAAAATACTATTTTGACAAAAAAACCAACATATATATTTGTTGCCAATTTTTTATATTTATTTTGTAAGGAACACAATTCTGTGAGTTTCATGCGGTCAGGCCTGTTTTTTATCTATCATATGTTGCATACTGTTTACAAGAAACATTTAAAAATTCAATTTTTAGAAAAAAATATCCGATCTCCAGAAAGCGTTTAGCCTACATAAAACTCAGAGCATGTCTTGTTTATGCACGGAGAAATTAAACATAAAATTGGCAGATTTCGAAAAAAGGGACCACAAGTCATGGAAAGCTTTGAAATGTAGGAAAAGTCAGGGAATTTCCTTGATCAATTTTAAACCAAGAAGTAGCACTTTTAACCAAAAAAGTTCAAATTCATATCGAGAGAGATGAATTTTCAACCATAAAAGGCAAATTCTCTACAAAACATTTGAATTTTCTGCCTGAAAGTATGAATTATCAACCAAAAAATCAATTTCCAACCAAAGAGTTGAATTTGGTACAAAGCAATAGAATTTTCAATCCAAAAAGACGAATTTTCAGCTAAAAAGATGAATTTTCAACCAAACAGTTGAATTTTTGACTGAGAACGAATAATTTTCAACTAAAAATGGAATAGTTAAATTTAATGTTCAAAACATTTATTTTGAGCTAAAACAAATGTCAACCAAAAAATTCCTTTTTAACAAAGCAGTTCAACTTTCAACCAAGTAGTTGAATTATCAATCAAAAAAGAATAATTTTCAGTGAAGCATATATAATGGTTGATATTTCAACCAAAAAAATATTTTAATTTTAAATAAAAAACAGTTGAATTCAACCAAAGCAGATCAATTTTAAACCAAACAGTAGCACTTTTAAAGAAAAAAGATCTGATTTATAACAAAAGTTACTGTTACTACTGTTAAAGTTAATGTTACTACTGATGAATTTTCAAGCCAAAAAGGAGATTTCTACAGTTGAATTTTCTATCTCAAAGCATGAATTTTCAACCAAAAAGTTAATTTTTAAACAAATAGTTGAATGTGCTACCAAAATAATAAAATTTTCAACCGAACAGGTGAATTTTTAACTAAAAACTAACAATTTTTAATGAAGAGGATTAATTTTCTACCATAAAAGACGGCTTTACAACAAAAGACATCAAGTTTCAATTCTCAGTAGTTAAATCTTCAACCAATAAAATGAGTTTTTAACAAAGTAGTTAAACTTTTAACCAAGTTTCTGAATGTTCAACCTAAAAAGATAAATTTTCCATGAAGAATTAAATAGTTGTGATTTTCAGGCAAGAAAATTAATTTGTTACTAAAAAACGAATATTATTTTATTGTTATGGTTATAAACTAGATAAATCTATAAAATCAATTGATAATAAGTGTTTTTTGTCTACTGATCAAAGATGAATATTTTTTCAATATCAATTTTTATTTCTAAGTTGTGAAAAAATTGCTCTCTAGCTCTGCCGGGATCCGAACCCAGGTCTTTCAGAATGCCGGTCTGTTGCTCTTACACAAAAAACACTTAATATCAATTTTTAAATACATTTATCTGGCCAACAATCATTGCATCAAATAATATATAATTTTCTTGTTCGAAAAATTAATCTTACAAGTATAAGGAATTACGTCGTAATTCAACTTGTAGGGGTTGTGAAGAAATTAATCTCGTCTCTCTGTAGCTTTGTCGGTAAGAGCATCAGACTGGCAATCTGAAAGACCTGGGTTCGGATCCCAGCAGAGCTAGAGAACAATCTATTCACATCTGAGAAATAAAAATCAATATTAAAAAAATATTGATTTTCGACCAGTAGACAAAAAACACTTTACATCAATTTATTTTAAAAAACGAATAGTCAACCAAATAATTAAATTTTCAACAATATCGCAGAATTTTTAACCATAAGATATGAATTCTGAACTAAAAAAATAATATTAGACTTTTTAATCAAGGCAAATTAACCTTCAAACAAAAATAGCTACATTTTCTTATTGGGTTCTATTAATTCAGTTTGCATTTAAACGAAAAAAATGAGAAAAAATAGAAAAGGGGGAAGTTTCTTGAAAAATAGGAATTCTTTGAAAAAGAGGAAAGGGGGGGGGGAATAGGATTAATTGTGTGAATTATGTATTTAGATGCTTTGCTTGTAAAATAAAATGACTAATTTTCATTTTTTTCAATCATTTCAAAAAGTTGTTATCCACATTTATATTCACTATGTGTGATGTCACATCTTGCGACCCCCCCCCCACCACACCCCTCCCCTTTTCATGGCAGTGTGACTTTGTTTTTGATCGGCCCCTAACATCTATTTTAGTTCAAAACATTGTTGATCATACAATTAATGGAATAATACAAGTCATTGTATCAGCTGCTGTTCATAATAAATTATTTAATACAGTAAACCAGAAGTGCCATATTGAAACCAGAATTTTAATTGCATTCTCTCTAATCGTCAGAAGAATAAAGAAACTCAATTATGTTCTCGATGGAAAAGCGTAATAGGGGCACGATCCTTCTTAATTAACAATAATAGTTATTCAGCGGTTTACGTAATACAACCCGCCTACGTTTACACAGGTTCACGTACAATGTTCAAGCATTGGCTATAATAAATTACGTAGAGGTAGGTATAGCTGTGCAAGTATTAGTGTGCGTGTGTCTATATCTGTATCTAACTGACTTTATGTTTCGCGAGGCAGTGCATTGTCCTTTCTGACAGGGTCAGCTGAATCAACTTGTTTTTTTCCCCCTTGTGATTTTACTACAGCGAATATGGGGAATTAAAAGCAACTAGCAACGTGTAAATAGCAGATTTTTTGTTGCCGAACAAAAGTTTGGCTTTGGCTGTCCCAAGTAAGTTTTTTGGTAGCTATAGAAGCAATAAAATCGTTTGGTTGATCGAACCAAAAAGTTTGATACGCTCTACAAAATTTGTTTGTGGGGTCAATCAAAAATGTTCTTGGTTGAACAAGTCGATTTTTCAGAATTAACCATATTTTTGTATGCGAAATACAATTATTTGCTTGAAGGAACGATATGGTTTTGAAGGAAAATTTGCATTTTGTAGATATAATAAAATATCTCATTTACGTGAGAAAACGTTAAACTTAGAAACACGAATTGATTCAATAAAATGCATTCAATGATTATAAAAGAAATTGTGATTAACCGAAAGATTTCTCTTCAAATGGAATGCATTTTACTGAATCAAAGCATTTTTAATTCTTCTAGCTTTCTCTTTAAACAAGGAATATATGGTTTTATTTTGTAAACAATATAAAGAAATTATGGTCATAATCCGAAATTCTAATGAAAAATCGAGGAAAATCACCATAACCACTGTAACTTTCTACAGGAATCTAAACAGAAAACATTCTTAGTTCACAAAGTAGTCGTAGCATTTCCCCGAAGAATACCTGAAATTAGTCCAAAATTTATTTTATTCAAAAGAAAGCTCATAGGTCAAATTGGCAACACATTGCTTTCTCTAGCATATCAGCTGGCATCAGCTATATTGAAAACTAGATCTTCTGGAGTTTGCGCATGCGCGATTGTGAGTTCGGTACGAGCAATCACATTCTAAGGTACAAGTGACAAACGATTCACAAAAAAAAATTTTGTTTGAGCCGTAACTTTATTTTTTTATCAGTATAGGATAACTCGGATGATCATCAGAGCTTAATTTTTAAGGACATAGGTACCGCGATCAAAGTCCTCGATTTTTTTATTGCAGCAGGAATTAGAAGTTTGAAAAAAATTAATAAGTGAATGTGGGATTTTACGTTGCAATAAGGTGTTCTTAAAAGTCATTCTGGAATTCTCGAATTTTTTTAATTTCACCTTAAATTCTTAGGAATTTCATCAAATTCTTTTGAATTCCCTTGAATTTTTACAACCGTACCTTGAATTTTTATGAATTTTGTTGAATTATACTCATTTCCTCTAAATTCCTCCGAATTCACTCCCATTTATGTGAATTTAATGGAATTTTGTTTGATTCAAAACATTTGTTTTCATTCACTTAAATTATTTTCACTTCATATTGATTTTTTTTTCAATTTTTTGACATTGATCCATTTTGAAGCTGTTTACAATTGAAAATTCGCGAAATTGTTTAGTTTTTAATGTTTATATGTAGTTTAAAGTCATAAGATTTTGAACTTATTAAAATAGTTTTTTTTTTAAGATTTGCAATTGAAGACCTTCAATTTTCCATATGTGTATAATTTAAAATGATGTACTGTTGAATGTTTTTGTTAAATAGTTCAATGTTAAAGATTTATAATTGGAAACTGTTCAATTTTAACACTCTATAAATAAACATTGTTTATTGTTTCCAATTCTAAATCTTCCACAATGAAGAAATTTCGAAAGTAAATCGTCAACATTATAGCTTTTTAATTGTTAAACTTAAAACTTGCATAATTTTTAATTTTCAAAATTAAAACCGCTTTAATTTTAAATGTTTATAAATAAAAATGTTTAAATTTGGATGTTTTTGAAGATCAAAAGTCGAGTTTACAATTCTAAATCTTCCAAATTGAAGAAATTTCGAATGTGTAGCTACAAAATTATAGTATTTTTATTCTAAAACTTAAACTTTGCATCATTTTTAATTGTAAATGGTCAAATTTAAAAATTGTTGAATTCAAATGATATACAATTTTAAGGAATTACAATTAAAAAATATAGAATTTAGAGAAATATAAATAAAAATTTCGTAAATTTGGATGAATTTGGAAATCAAAAGTCAAGTTTTCAATGATAAATCTGGCAAATTGAAAACATTTCTAATTCAAATCATCAAAATTACAGAAATTTTGATTTGTAGATTATAAAAATTAAAAACTCGTCAGTTTTAAAGATTTACAATTTTGATTTCTGCAATCATGAAAAGTTACAATTGAAAATTCTCGAATTTAGAAAATATAAAATTACAAATTATTCAATTTTCAAGATTTATATTTTAAAGGTATGTAATTTGGGACATTTGTTTGGAATTGTTCCATTTTGAAGATTTACAATTGAGAATCTTTCAATTTTTACGATTTTCACTCTAAAATTCTTTAGTTTTGATGATTTACAATGAAAACTCTTTGATTTTAAAGATGTACCAATAAAAATTCTTAAATTTTAATGATTCTGAAAATTAAAAGTCAAGTTGTGAATTGTAAATTTTCAATGGTCAAAATTAAAAACTCTTCAATTTTAAAGATGTAGAAATACAAATTCTTAAATGGATAATTTTAAAGATCAAATGTGAAGTTTATCAATTCTAATTCTTCCAAATTGATGAAATTTCAAATGTAAATCATAAAAATTATAGTATTTTTAATCTCTAAACTTCAAACTTGCATAATTTTTAATTGTAAATTTTGAGAATTAAGATCTCTTCAATTTTAAAGATTTACAGTTCAATGTTCTATAATTTTGAGTTACAATTGAACATTCTTGAATTTAGAAAAGTTACTTGAGCAGTGACTGGAAATAGAAAAAGTAACTATTTTCAGGAAGTAACTGTAGCTGTAATTAGTTCCTTGTTTAAGAAACTTCCCAATACTGCATCTAATTTCAAATGATCCTGAAGTGAAACAAAAAATGATTGTTCTGTCGAGCTAACATGATGAGAATTTGATATTCCAATTCAAAATAAAGAATTTCTATTCAATTAAAATAACTGTAAGTGAAGGCAGAATTTCATAAGATTCAAACTGACTGGGTCTCGTCGAGATCTCACATGTTAAGCACAGATGGGCGCGGCTAGCACACGGATGGGTGACCGTTCGTAATTCTCGCTTCTTCGTGTTTCCACTGGGTTTAACTACTATCGAGCGGGAGGTTTGTTGCCAAGAATGGATGTGGGCACTTTTGTGATGCTATCGAGTGTCTACATCCAAACTCGTCTATCAGTATCCTGCTGTGCTCAGGAGTTTTGGTTTTCTGCAGTTTTCCACTTCTCTGACCAAATGTTCAGTACAACAGGCGTTGCTTGGAGGCTTATTGGGGCACAAATCGAATTAATGAATTTGAAGATTATTACATATATGATTTTTAATATTTTTAAGTTATTTGCCCAAATTTGAGAATTATTCACCAGGTCGTTTCGCAAATATTAAGAAAGTACTTTGAAGATCTAAATCCAGAATATTCTTTAAAGAAGTTTCTCGAATCGAAGATTTAATTATTTAAAAGGTGTAAAGAGCGATAAAAGCCTCATGTTAACGCCTAAAAATACATGAACTTGAATTTTTCGTATAATTAAAGGAAAATTAGTCAGTTATAATAAATGGATTTCTTTTTACAGCTAGAGAACTTTGTTCTTGATTTTACTAAAAAAAATGTCACGTGATAAGGGTCATAGTGTAACTTTGCTCAGGTATTTTCCACTTTATACAATAAAAAAAGTTTTGTGTGCGTATCCGTATGTGTGAATAATGTACGCACGACTGCTTTTCCTCAAGGAAAATCGTTATTCTGCGAGTTAGGGCTTTGACACGATTTACCAGTGTCGCTTTTAGTTCTCAAGGAAAATAATATTCATTCTTCTAATTGCAAATGTAAAATTGTAAATTGCTTCGGTGGCTTTGAAGGGCTTCTCTCATTAAACATTTTTTCCCACATACACTCAGACAACGATTTGGTTAAATCAACATTTTTTTTCAACCATAGAATATGGTTATTATATGGAAAACAAAATATTTGGTTGATCCAACCAAATTTTGTGGCTGTTTTAAGAAAATATTTTGGTAGATGGGGTACTGGGTTGATCCAACCAAAAACTTTGGTTGGAGAGCGTCCACATATTACGTGACGATGCATTCAGTGATTTTGGACTCACCCTTCACTTTTGTGACAATTTGCGACATTTCGTTGAACCTCCCCTCAAAATGTAATGTGACACTGAAGCTGACCCCCCTCCTAGTTTTAAATAAAAAATATTAATGAAATTTTATATAACTGTCAATCGAACAATGACTAATATTTTCATATGAGAACATTGTTTATTACGTTTCCTAATGATTTTGAACAAATTTTGCGAAAAATGGTCCTGCAATACGACAGTTAAATAATAACTTAATAAGTTTGAAAATCACTTTCATATTTCAGACTCCACACTCTTTTTTCCTACCCTCCTCTTTTCTCCCTTTTAAGAAATAAGAAAATCCAACTATTCTCGGTTAAAAGCTAATTGTTTGTATTGAAAAGACTACCATTATATTTTGGATTCGGAATTCACCTAGTTTGATTAAAGCTTCGACTATTTGGTTAAAAATTTGATTATTTTGTTGAAAATACATCTGCTTTGTTGAAGAATCGTCCAATTTATGGTTTAAAGTCATTTTTTTAAACTGAAAATTTAATTATTCTATTTTTGTTTGAAATGTTATCTTTTTCGGTTAAAAATTCATATTTTTCAGTCTGAAATTCATGTAATAATTGGTTGAAGATTCGAGTAATTGATTGAAAATTCATATATTTTGTTGAAAATTCGTCTTTGTTGTCAAATAATTAATCGTCTTGAGTAAAAAATCAAATTTTTGATTGAAAATTGAGCTTTTCTGCTGAAAAATAATTTTTTTGTTGGTTAAGAATTTATTTTCTTGACTGCAAATGTAACTATTCCATTTTTGGTTGAAAATTGACATTTTAAATTGAAAATTGATATTTTCTGGTTGGAAATTCATACATTTTGTTGAAAAACTGCTTGGTTGAAAATTAATCTATTTTGGTTGAGGATTCAACTGTTTTTGATTTCATGTTAAAATTCTTTTTTGGTCGAAATATTACCTATTACATGTTTCGTTGAAAATTCATTTTTTATGTCGAAAAATAAACTATTTGGTTTAAAGTTGAGACCTGTTTTGTAAAAAATTAATTTTTTTTTATTGAAGATTTATCGTGTCAGTTGAAAATTCAACTATTTGGTCGTACATTAACTTTTTTGTTGAAATCTCATATTTTCAATATTATAGCGCATAACATTTTTTGCAATAAAGAATACATGCACATTTCATGTCAATAGATATAAGATGCGACTATGTATGTAGGATCAACTTGATGTTATAGTTACGTAACAAGCTCGATTACCGAAGTGCCAATTACGTCAGCTCGTCCTTGCCACTTTAAGATCTCGTAAATCACAAGCAGCGTTTCTCGAAATCCTCGTTGAATTATCATCGATTCAGTACGATTCTTAGAAAAAATCTTTTGTTTGTGTTAATGGCTTTTCTTTCACTGGAAACCGGCTTCTGATTCATAATTTAATTAAGGCCATGTCATACTTAGCCGATTCCTACCCTACCTACATTTTTTTAACAACTCGCGTCCAGGGCCGCCGTAGTCAACATTCTGCATTAGGGTAGCGCAAAAAAAGAAAAGTTTCGAATTTTTTGTAAAAAAAAAACATGGGAAAAAACACGTTTTTGTAAACTGCGTTCAAAACGTGTAAGAGTATAATATAGTACAGGCAATACTTTCATGATTTTATGAAAACTCTTCAAGGAATACGAATCCATTATTAATTTTAATTTGAAACCCCTGAGCCCCTTTCGTGATGCCCCAAAAACTACCTCATGTAAGTGAAATAAGGATACTTCGGAATCTTACGTTTTTCCAATAAGGAGAAATTAGGGGTGGGAGTGAGGGGAAATTATGGTTGGTAAAGTAGGAGAAATAAGGGATGTGAAAGTAGGAGAATTGATAGAAAATTAGGGGAGGGGTGTAGGATAAGTGTGGGGAAATGAGGTAAGGTAAGTAGGGGAGTTTTGGGAAATTAGGAGAGGAGAATCAAGAGAACTGGGGGAGAATGAGGGGAGGGGAATTAGGGCAAAGGAAGTCTTAGCTGGGGAAGTGAGGATAGGGGGAGCAGATGAGGAAGAAGTTAAGAATGGGAGGAGAGGAGAAACGAAGGTTGAAGTGTGGGGAAGTAGGAGTGGATTGTCGGATGTAGGGGAGGTAGGGTTGGGAAAGTATGGGAGGAGGATGTTTGAATGATTTAATTAAGGCCTTAATAGGCTACGAAAGCTTTTTTGGCTAATATTTCTAGTATGGATCCTCAGGAATGAATAAATTACAAGACTTTATGTATTCGTTAATTAATTTTAAATTTTTCAACAATTTTTGTTCACTTAAATGATTTTATTTTTATAGAATATCGCGAATTAAGGGTATTCGATTCATGTTATGGCTTATTTAATTAACTCGGAGAGTATATTTTTAATTTTATTGTTTGTTCGTTGTTTACACCATTTATTTTTGTCTAAACAATTTATTATTTCATAATGCGAATTAATGTGATATTCCTAATGCTATTGCCTAAATAATAAATGTGAACACCTATTTCTGAACATTCTTAAATAAATTTTTTAAATTATGAGACAAATAAAAAATATTGAATGTGTTTAGTAATAGGTGTTCACATTTAATAATAAGGCCATAGCATTCAGAAAATATTATTAATTTACGATATTATAAAATAATATTTTTTCTAAACAAATAAAAATTGTTTCAACAATTAGCAGTAGGTTAAGGAATCTAAGAATTAAGAGAAAGTAATGGAACTTATTGTAAATAGCTGTGCATTCGATCTCGAGTGTTTCCACTTTGTTTTTATTTATAATTATATGGTGCTCATTTCAAGAGCACTTTTCTTCCCGTAAGCAAATGTATTTGCTTCCTCATAGAGGAAGCATTAGGGATTTTTTAAATAATAGACAAACAATAGTTTTCATTTTGGTCAACTTAAAAATAGAAATTTACAAAAAATTCAAAATTACAAAATAATACAAACAATTTTTAAAATATAATGACAAATCAGACGAATCCAATTTTGTATTTGAAATGGTAATTTTTCGAGTTGAAGAAGGGGAGGGGAAAGTTCTGTCGCACCCTATCCCTTTCCCAACTTTATGATTTTTTTTACAAAAATGGTCAGAATTATTTTATTTAAAAGTTTATGTTCAAAAAGTCTTTTCTATTCATGCATCAACTTTGAATTATCTCGATGAAAAATTTTGTTTTGTTTCAAATAGATGTTTCAATTATTATAAATGAGCAAAGCTTCCTTACTCCTCAATAAAGAGTATTAATATTATAGGTCAATCGATTTGCCTCGAATCAAGGAATCTTTTTCTTTCTTGCATCAATTTGGATTTATGTTATTGAAAAAAGTT
The DNA here is from genome assembly GCA_011634705.1 of Andricus grossulariae. Lineage (NCBI taxonomy): Eukaryota > Metazoa > Arthropoda > Insecta > Hymenoptera > Cynipidae > Andricus > Andricus grossulariae. The sequence continues at coordinate 211,414,378 of JAABKJ010007545.1, read as the reverse complement.
TCACTATAAAAAACCGCTTTTTCAAATATCATGCATTACCTTAGCTTCCTTACTCTTCAATAAAAGGTATCAATACCATAGGTCAATCGATTTGTCTTGAATCAACACAACTTTTCCATTCTCGCATCAACTATAAATTATGAGAATGAGAAAATTTTTACTATAAAAATCGATTTAAAAAATATATAAATTACCATAACTTCCCTACTCTTTAATAAAATGTATTAATATTATAGGTCTATTGATTCGTCTCGAACCAAGGAATCTTTTATATTGGTGCACCAACTTTGAATTATGTTACTGAAAAAAGTTTTACTATGAAAAACCGATTTTTTGAATATTATAAAGTGCTAAAAAAATGCAATAAATATTTTCAGAAATCCTTACGTCAGTTTCCAGATATTAGTGTTAAAAATAAGTTCTCCAAATTTCATCAGTTTATCTGCCACCGTTTTCAAGTCATCGTGTTCACAAAAAAGTGTGACATCCACACACACACACATCCGGACAATTTTTTAGAACATTGTATTAGACATTTTTAAATTGAGGAACGTTTAATTAAACGAATACATTTTTTTTTCAAAAATGTTACCATTACAAATCTTCCTCTATGAGGAAGCAAAAAAGCAAACAAAAAAGTTTCTTTAGTATTTTTCTGTCAAAAGTTTCATTTAAATAATTATAAATTCTTCTTCACATTCCTAAATTAGACCAAATCATTAAGAAAATATAATTAATACGGGATATAAGATACATTGTTTAAACAAATTAAAATTCTTCAAACAATATCAAGTAACTTGGAAAAAGTAAGATTTAGAATAAATTTTTGAACTTGTTAAAAAACTAGCATGAGTACAATTTTATGGCTTTTTCCGTTAAAAGGTTGGTTTAAAACAAACATAAATGTTTAAACAATAAACAAATAATTAGACAAAAAACACTTTTTAAGTTTATTAAATAGACCATAGTATTCATAAAATACCCTTAATCCATGATATTCTATCAAAATAAAATTGTTCAAGTGAAAAAAATCGTTTAAACAATTAAAAATTAATTTGAAAATACATAAAAATGTATTCATTCATGAGCATCCATGAAAAAATGAGAAAAAAGTAATAATTGAGAGTAATATTCCGCAAAATTCTTATTGCATTTTTTTCAGTTTGATTTTTTAGTAATTTATTCAACCTGGAGCCCATACTATAAAGTCAATTGGTAAAAATTTTTCAATCAATTTTTGCGAGGTCTCTATTTTTTTAATTTTGATTCATCAGTATTATATTTGAAGTTTTTAAATTTGTTATGGACAAACGATTATTTAGTGAATCAGTTCTATTCAGCCGTTTGTAAAATAACTAAAATTAAAAATTTATGAAATTGACATAATTATAGAAATTTTGAAAATGCATTATTAAAAGGAAGAAAAAATGAATACTTAGCGAGATTGATAGTATTTAAAAAAAATGAGAAAATCTCGCAAAGTTTTAAATTTTTCCCCCTCTTAATACATTTTCAAAACTTCTATAGCTCTGCTAATGAAATAATTTTTCATGTTCATGTAATCCTAAAGAATAAATTCAGTCCTGTCAGTTGCTCGGAAATATTTTAAAGAAAAAAGTGAAAATATCAGCATTATCCAAATGAATCATTTTCTTTCAAAGGATTCATTCATTTGAAATAAATTTTATAATTTTTGTTATTTCCGGGATAGAAAGCAAAAAAGTCTCTTGGTAATCATTTAAAAAAAATTGTTTTTCTACAATTATTGTGGACAATAAAATTTTCCGTATGGATGATTTTTATAGAGAATGATGCCTGTTCCGAATGAGTGGAAATTATGAAAAACACTATGCTGTTGTCAAGAAATATATAAAAATCGTTTACGTAACATTTTACAGCTTAGAGCTATATTTTTTATTTTAATTTTCTTTAATAATAAGCTTTAAACAAAAAGATGATGACTGTAACTATAGGCAATATTTAATAATAGTAATCTCGCCAAGTTTTCACGCGTTCACCCTTTTAATATATTCTTAAAATTTCTACAATTATTTCAATTTCATACATTTAAAAATTTAGACATCTCTTAGAATTACTTGAAAAACTTTGACATTTTTGTGTGATATTTTTTGGTAATATTTAAATTATTTATATATAAAAACTTCGTTATTACAAAAACAGCTCAATAGAACTGATTTACTAAATATAGCGCTAATTGAACAGGAATACATTTGACAGAAGTTTGAAATTAATAATTGATTTCTCAACTATGCGTTTTTCCGTGTAGTTTCGCTAATTTTTGTTTAAAACTAATTAGCTTTTGAGTTTTTAAATGCTCGTTTTTGGAATTACTTTCTAAACAATACAATATTTTTAAGTGTAACTTAAGGAAACAGATAGTAATATATCAATTTCAAAATGCGACGAAAACATTATTATAAATGTGATAGAAATGGATAGAAAGGAATATAATTATGTACATAGGTTCAAGAACATATCTCAGAATAAAATCGAATAAAGAGTACGCAAAATAAAAAAAGGTTTGTTTTAAAACAAAAAATGCTCAGCGTCCAATTTTAAGACAGAAAATAAGTTTAAATCTAGTATTAAACAAAAAAAAGGCTTCATTTAAAGTGTAACTATACAGTAAGACTTTTTTCAGTATATAAAATGGTGTTCCTTTAGTGGAAATAGGAATAAAGTATAAAAGGAAAACCTATCCTGACCATTGTGGGACAGAATTTTCTATCATCTTTTACAACTTAGTAGAGCAATACCAGTGGAATTCCTGACTTGGTTGTATACTAGAATTGAAAAAAATCTATAAAATGACATACATTTTGTATAAAAAATGAAATAGAAAAGTTTGTCATTGATTTTTCTTCAATAAATAGTTCTTATCATATGTAAATTCTACAAACTGGTTTATAGGTCATCTTCACATAACTTCCGTTTACCACATCAATTGAGCAATAATAAAAAAATTCTTTATTATTCTTTTTGCTTAAAAATGTGTGAGAAAGTAACAAAAGTTAAATTAAAAATTAGGTAATAAAACTATTGGAAATTTAAAATATGTATTTGAGACATACTATTTTTCAACAAATGGTACAAAAAATTAAATAATCTGAATAAAAATCGCTTTTATGTTAGAGTTTGAATTCGGAATTAGTATTTTGCATCCGAAATTTTTTTTTTAATGCGCCATATATATGTTTAAAAACTATAGTCTGCAACAAACATTAAAGATGTAAAAACTTAAATGATGTGAAAATTACATTAAAAATGACTTTGAGACCCGAGGGGTAATCATTATTGAATCCAATGGAATTTTGTTGGATTTTGAAATTTTGGTTCCATTCACTATCGATTTTAGCAGTGTTAGGTTCCCCCGGCTTTTTTCCTACTCATATGTCGTGGAATAATTTTTAAAAATTTCATTTTGCTGAATTTGATTAATATGTGTGTATTTTGAGGTACAACAGAGACTGGCATTATCGGAATGGCAGAGACCTCAGAAACGAATCCTAACCTCCAAATCACAACGGACTCGAGTTCCCCCTGGGCGTATGGCAAGATGGGCAATAGATCAACACCATAGAAGTGCCTAAGATGGTGATATAACACTTTTAGAGCCGCATTGTGTCTCTCTATGTACCTGTAACGTGCATACTTTGAGCATCCACTCAAAACATGTACAAGTGTTTCTGGCTCTTGCTTTTTTAAAAATTATTATTATTATTATAACATTAAGCCACATCCGTTTCGGGGTAAGCGTGAATGACTCTGTGAGGAAGGGAGTAACAGGGGGGGGGGTATAGATTGTTAGATTGATCTGGAATTCCCATGCTGTTTATTTAAATAACACGTTCGTTATGCAACACTGCTCCAACCCAGATCGCTGATCAATCTCTCTAGTGATCACCCCGAGGTGAAGAGCTTCACGAAGTCATAATGTTAAGCTCTCTACTCGGGACCATTAGTATCCAGCTTCTTTTGTTTCAGGCGTCATTCACTTCAAACACTGGAAAATTCAGAGACCGATATAAATGCGTGTCAAAAATCCCGTAAATATTGTTTCTTAATCAACGATACAGGAAAAACTAGGGGTTCACTGATGTTGCGGCTTAAATGAAAGTTGGTATCTTTTAGAACTCAGGAAACCTTGAAAAGAAGAACATGAAGGTGCATTCACAAACAAACCGTTTGCAAGTGGGCTTGGTAAGTTAGGGTTCGATTTACATTTATCGACCGACGATATCGCTCTGGCGTTCGGATGAAGTCGTGACGATGCAACTTATGTTTGGCTTGCAAGTTAATACTCTGCGGATTCTCAAAAACTTTATAATTATAGAATGTCGATTTGACCATCCTGATAGTATGAGTCCGATCACCTGCGGATAGTCAAACTTAACATAAAATAAGAGTCTCCCTGACTATGACAAAATTATTATGGATGGTAAGTGGTTCTATCTGAAATGTAAAACTGTCCATCTAAATTTTAACACTCAAAGTTTGAAATTTCATTTTGCTGCGTGTAGGTATGAATAAAGAATATAAAATCAAAGTTATCTATTAGATTTTGAGGATGGGGATACATTTAATTTATTTCACCAAAAATTACTGCTTGTTGGAACTTTTAAAGGTGAGTTCAGAATTTGCCGAATGCATAAACAAGTATATCACACACCTTGGAGTTCGATTTGAGAGTCGTGAAGATATATATTGCTCGCGTTATATGCACATGTCTACGCATGCATGCACGTACACAGGCCTACGAAAATTTCCATAATCTACACGTACAGTAAGTCGCTATATGGCTACCACTTTTATACTATGCCGCAAGAACGCTTAAGAAGTCCAGCACCTAAAACATCCAGTAGGGTGACCAGGGCGGCATATTTCATCCATTGTCGCCCCTGAACTCCAGCGGCGGCACTTTTCAACTTTTTATAGAGATTTTTATACCGCTATATCTATATAACGCTTGCTTCGAGTCGGCTTAAGTCGAACCACGCTGTCTCTCTTTCGCCCATCTTCAGGGTTTGCTTGGTTCGCTGGTTCGGGTTTCTCGCGGCTGCATAAGAATATGAATATAATAATAAGAACGAGTTTCGTCGTCATTCTGCTACTTCTCTACCTCTGCCTCCTCCTTCCATTCTTTATTTTTCGCTGCCAGATAGTTAAGGCAGTTCTGAGCTACGCCGGACAAAAAAAAATGCCCAGGCGTGGCTCGTACTGCTGCGATACTGGCAGATTGTAGGATGGAAGACAGCTTTCGTACTTGCATTATTACCAGGCCTGAAATTGTATAGAAACAGGTGAGTAAGGTCGAATCTGATGACTGGGGAGAGGGGGTGTAAAAACATTATAAATAAAAAAGATCTATTTTCTTAACGAAAGATAATATACTGCTATAATAATGTAATTATATTGTATTAATATTAATGTAGTATTCCACGAATGCTTCTAGTTTCAAAGAATTCACTAAGATAATCTAATTTCTTTTCAAAAATAAGTGGGTATGGTCCAACCTATCCTGAAAAGAGGAAAGTAGGCCCACGTGCAGAAATCTAAATTTGGGCCTGGTATGGTACTTATAAGTCTTCCCTATTTCTGGCGTGGCCCTAGTCGGGTAAACTGGCAAGGGCCATACATAGCGTGTAACGCTTTTGCAGATCATTGCCCTACTTAGGGAAAACTTGTCAGGGCCTGTCCAGTTTTTCTAAAGTATGCCCTATTTTTAAAATTATGATAATAATAAACAGCAACTACTTTTGGTACTGTTTTCTTTTTTTATCCATTATGTGTCAGCATATAAAATATTTATAAGGAAATATTTAATGAAAATATTGATATCTCATGATATCATCTCGTCGCGTATTCCTCACTTGCAGAAGGCCTCCACAAAATTACACAAACAAATTTTTGATATTATTCATATGTGAAAGTCATTTTATTATTCTCAATTCGAAACAATGACAGTGTGTTTATAATTAATGACAGATATATATATATATATATATATATATAAATAATTTAAAAATAAGGTTAAACAACCACTGCAGGGTCCCACTGGGAGCAACTGTCATCTAAAAATGACACCGGCTCCCAGTAGGACCGCGTTAAATCACACTCATGGCCACGACTCACAACCGTGAGATGAGTGGTCACAGGACACGACGAAATCACAACTACAGGTCGGCGAAACCCTCGTGCGTTTTGAGGTTACAAAGCGACCCAAAGATGACAGCTGTCTGCATCCATCTCGCAAGTGCCTTGGCATATTTTTTGCACGCGGGTATGGCTTGAAGGTTACGAACCAGTGATAGTTACGCACCTCTGAGAGCACCTATCACAAGGACAATTACTTGTACCGAATATTTTGGGTACAGTCTTTTCAGCTCCCTTTTAAGGTCTTCATACCTCTCCTCTTTTTCTTTCTCCTTGGCAGTAATGTTGTATTCGGATGGAGCCGGACTGCTGTCCGAAAATCATAGTTCCAGAAAATTTAGTACTTTTCGTTTTGGACAATTGACTCTATCTCCCTTGGATCGTTCGGCAGGGCAGGGTAGCGGCCAACACCGTAAGAGCGACGAAGATGGTAATAAAGCACTCGTAGGGCCGCATTATCTCTGTAGATATACGTCGTTCCTGCGTGGGTGGGACAACGCGATAGTATATGTTCTAGGTACTCAGCGTGCGCATGACACGCTCTGCATCTATCGCTGGAAACTTCTTGACATAAAATGCGGTCACGGTATGCTAAAGTGGAAATGACACCGCCCTGGTGTGCGAAAATGAAACCCACGGTACCTGACTTAAGCCCTGATGATCTGAGGAAAGCAAAAGTTTGCTCCTTCGAAAAGGACTATTTTTATACATTCCTGTGAACATTTTCATGAATTTTCTTGTCGAATAGCTCTTGATGGAATTTTTAAACTTCTGCTTCCTTCACTTCAGCTTTCAGAAGTGAAGAAACTGGATGAAGTAATGCACTTTCCTCACTTCTGATGTTAAAATTGAGGCCAAGAGTCTCGGCCGGTTGCTCCGTGGCTTTGTAAAGGAACGCTCCTTCACCAATCATCTCGTGGTTCCTGACCATTTTTAGGAGAGAATCTCTGCCATTGGCAACGATATAAGCTGTGCTCAAAACAATTCGGTTATGAAGACACTGGAGGTTCAGAAGTCCGCGTCCGCCTTGACGGCGTGAAATGTATAATATATATTCAGATGGTTACATTTTCCAAATATGAAACGACATCCTGTGTACAAAATTTAGGTAAGAAGATTTCTTTAGACAAATTGAAGTAAAAATTGTTTGGCCTCAATTAAAAGAACTCTGAAAAATATTTATAAGCAAACCCTGCAGATTGGAACGAATCTTGAGCTTAGTGTCTCTATAAAAAAATTCATTAAGAGCACGACAAAATTCATGAATCAAAATTAGATTTCCAAACTACCTCCTTTCCGGTTCATCAGAGACAATTACATATAACAAAAGCAAAAAGAAGGAGAAAAAGGATAGAGACCACCAAAACCAAACCTCTCACTCTTTCCTTATTCTTTCTTCGTCTTTTCTAATGTTTCAAAGCCACTTTAGACCTCATGTTGAAAATCAACTTCAGTTTACGTACTGACTTTGAACACTGCAACTCGTATAGTTCGATAGTGGGAATTTTCTTTCTGTTTTTTATAAAAAATATTAAAAATGTCTTTCTGAGAAATTTTAAGAATTAAAGAAAAAAAGCGGACTAATTTTATAATATTTTGACTTTCAACCTTTAATTTTTCAATATGCGTTAAAATAAAACTTTCTTAATTTGAGACTGTGATTTTGATTCTTAATAATATTTTTCGCGTTTTTTACCAATTTAAATTTTTGAAATATATCACTTTAGGGATGTTGTATTGTTTATATATTGTATATATATATTGTATATATATTGGGGCAAAGCCGTCGAAATACAGCTTGTTAGAAATAATTGAATTAATAAATCATTGTTTTATTCATGTAACTAATACTTATAGAAATATGATACACAATAATGTAGGACTCGAAATGAAAAAAATGCATCAAATGCATCCGTGGTTGAAATGCATTATAATAATATCTGCAAAATTGACCAAATTTACAAACAAACATAAGAATTTTTGTAAAATGTACATTATAATGGAATTCAGGTCAACTAAATTATAAAATGAATAAGGCACGGCTGATTCATATTGCCTTACTGTGGAGTCCGCTGAGTCAGTCCGGGACGAAACATAAAACATCTAATTTTTATTTTAAAAAAAATGTTTAAGAATTAATTGCAGAACAAAAATAAATATTACCTACCCTAATACCAATTTAAAATCTTGTTCACAATTATCTCGATGCTTTCAAAATTGAAAATATCTATATTTTTGTCCTTTTAGAAATAAAAGGCAGTTGAATTGGGAAAGCTAAGTTTAGATTCATACAAGGATTTATCTGATGTAAACATTGAATAAAAAAAGAAGAAAGGAAGAGGAAAGCGAGAAAGTCAGAAAGTGAGAAAGATTTGTGGAAAGTTGAGTAGAGCAAGTACTAAGTACTCAGTACTGAGTATTGTGTAGTATAGGATAGGGGTAGGAATAGGGTACCAGTACCTACACCTGGGCCTTCTTCTTCAAGAGTGCACAAGGGCTCTCCTTGCTACCACTTCACAACTCAACCATCCAACGTCCTGGCTTTACAATCCTTCACAATTATATATATTTATTTCTTCATGCACATGCATTGCATAAATAGCGCATGCTTATAGATTATACATAAATGAGTATGCGTAATGCCTGTGTATTTGTAAGTGAAAGAGAGAGGCGTTCAGCTTTAACGTTTTGAGAGCGAAACTTGTCATAGGTCATGAATATCAAAAGGTTATATTCTATTTTGTCAAGAATGTTAAGATGCCTCCTCAATTTTAATATTTTAATGATTGATGTACTATGCTTGGTGAACAGTCAACATTCTTATAAATCAGCAAAGAGGTCCAGAAAACATTCTAAATTTGAATCAGTGAAAACTGACTGATTCAAATAATGCGGATTCCATGACTAACCAAATCATTCATAAGTCACTTTTTAAATCAGTCAATTTGACTCACTGATGAAATCAGTCATTTAAAATTATCCAAACTTGAATTTTCATATAAAAAAGGTAAATTTGAAAAAAGTGGAATTGTTAAATTTTCAATAAACAAAATTGATTTTACAGACAAAAAAACTCATTTTCAACAGAAAAGATGAACCTCCAACTCAAATTATGAGTAGTTCAACTTTGAACCAAATCTAGTTCAATTTCAAAAAAAAAAATTTTCCGCCAAAAGATTAAGTTTCTATACCGAGAGAATATACTTACTTTTCTCGTATGATCTCGTCTCACGCTCCGTTAGTATGGATTATTTCAAACTATCTCTCTAAATTTGAATTAGTAAAATATAACTGATTGTCAGTTAAATTCTATTAATTGCTGTAGCCAGAATTGAGTCACTGACAATTAGTACACGGAGAAAAATTGATGTTTAAACGTAACATCTAATTGATCTTCAGGGTTAACATATTTTATGTTGAATTATAGGACAGCAATCTAGATGTTCAAAGTTAGTATCTGTAGATATTAAAAAGTGAGATGTTCAACTGAAATCTCCGAAATATTACATGTATGGTTATGTCAAATAACGGCTGTAAATATTTGAGGAATTTACTTATTTCTGAGCATTTAGGGAATTAAATAATAACTTATTTGTGAATTTGAAACTAAACTTAAATGTTCGTACATGAACGAGAAAAACAGATAAAGGGTATATGAAATGTCGATCAGATGATACATTCATAGTCAAGTTGAGGTTATGTTTAATATTTTCAATTCAAAATAAAAAATAAAAACGGGGTGAGCTGAGAACGAATGATCTTTAATCTGCATTTAAAATTATACAACCTATTTTAGGTTACTTAAACTCATATTTTACTGTAAATTCACAAACATTTTGTCAAATTTGTTCGAGTCAATATAACCTCAAACTTAAGAACATTGTTCCGTCTTGTCGGCAGACAAAAGTCGTTATCTAATTTTAATTATGGATAGCTAATTTTTATTCTTTGAAAATGTTCCAAAATTGTAATATCGAAATGATATGTATAACCGTCATGTACAGTCGTAAAATTCCAATGCGCGATGCGCATGCGCTCAGACGATTTTAACATCTGAATGTGTTTCATTTTAACATAAAAATATTTTTAAGCCTAAAATCTCAAAAAGATATCAGATATTTGGCGTGAATATCTGCATGTTAGGTGGTACAATCTTACCCTTTGAACATCTACATTTAAACATCCATTTTTCTCCGTGTACTAACACTTACAAAAACAATGTCCGAAAATATCGCCATCTTCACTAAAAATAAAACAATCACATCCTTCCGGGAGATTGTAAATAATTACAGAGCCTATCCGTTACCGTTTGAAGTTTGAATCGCTTTAATATCTTCGTTAGAACTGAAGAAAGAATAGTTGTACATTTTTGTAATTTTAAGCAGCAATTTGTATTATTTCTTAAATTTGTCAACTGTAATTTCTTCAAAAATGTTTTCCTCATTTTCATGAATTTTTTCAAACTTTTCCCATCCCTCTTGTATAAGAAATAATGCTCTAAACTTGACTCTTCTTGAATGTGCCCGAAATACCTTACTTTTTTTTACATTTTTCAGTCTGCAAAGCACAGAAATTTTTTTACATCAACGTCTTCAAGCTCATTTACGTGGAACACTTTCAGCTTTCAAATGACTATTAACTTATTACTCTAGCATTTTTTTTGACTGAGTTGTTAAGCTTCAAAGTCAGATGCCTATCATTTTTGCGCCGATGTAGAAGCGTGATGGCGAGCTCACGTTGACCAACAGTGGGTCTCCAATGCCGTAAAGCGTATACCAACCGAAGCCGATGGGACCGATCGGATTATTTCGTGCGATCGAATGTGCCTGTCTTTGATCTTGACAACAGCGCCATCTGATACGCGAATGTATATCGCGGAGTAGTATCTCGAAGTTATTGGAGCAATGTTCATGAAAAAGAGCAGTGAATATCAATGCATTTTAATTAAAAATGTTATACGATGATTTAAAATTAAGTATTTGCTATAAGATTCCTTGTTAACATTTAATTGCAATTCAAATTTCTTCTAAATTGGTGGCGCTGTCGTAGCTACCAATAGGCTCTGCGATTCGACAAAGAAAGCAAAGAAGACGAAGCAGAGAGAGAGAGAGAGAGAGAGAGAGAGAGAGAGAGAGAGAGAGTAACAATGCTCACTCACTTTTCAGAGGTCCTTCAGTCTCATAATATGCTGATTTCGAATAAAATATCGTGCATCACTCGTAGGGCTAGACAGGTACTCACATGAAGTTCAATGTTCCCAAGGACGATCTAAAAAACCATGGTAAAAACCTGTCTAACCGTATGTACAATTAATTTTTCATCTTTTTTTCTTTTCCTTATTTAGAAAATTCTTACACATGATCAAATTAATCATTGTATTGTTAATTTTTAATTACAAGTTTAGTATAAAAAAATTCTTTTCATATGAAAGTTATGTCTATATTGATCGTAAGCATAGTGTACCTTGGATAGAAATGAGATATTCTTGGTATAAAAAAGTATTTTTATAACACATGCATGATTTTAGCCCTTTTCGATGCCTCTAAAGCAGGGCTGAAGTAGTGCTTTTCAAGCATGGTGACGTCAGAGTGAGCAAAAGTGTGATGGTATAGGTGAATAATGAAAATGATACATCTATGAGATATTTCGGGCTCCCAAAGAGTGATCATCAAGCAATAAGTTTATCGCATTCACAGATTGTTTGACAGATTTACCATAAATTATCATACATTGCCGAAAATTTCCGGAAATTAAATAAAAAATTTCCTCAATGCATATTAAAATAAAAATAAAGCTTTTAAAATGCCTCCATTTTATCAGAAATCATGCCGGTGCCAAAAAAAAGGTCTGAAATCATGAATTTGTCGTAAAATATAGCATATTATGCATTAATTGCGAGAAGATAACTTTATTGACGAGTGTATGTTTTCAGAACGAGCCAAAGACGAGTACTGAAAATATAGACAGTTCAACGATGTCCCTCTTCCCCATGCCACTGAAGAAAAGAATGTCTGGAACCAAGAAAATTCATTTACTTGAACCCTATTTCTTAGCATCTAGAAAATATTCTTTAACAGTAGTAATTTTTATTTAAACCAGGCACATATCTTTTGTTGATCTAAAGAAATGAATCATTTGTTTATTTAAATCTAAGAAATAATGGTTTAAATCAAAACAATATTAATTACATTAAAAATATATTTATTTGTCACGAAGAGTTCATGCATTTATACCAATGAAGCGCATTCATTTAGATGGACAAGATATTGTGTTTACATAAATATTTATTTTTTCAGTTGAAGGAAATATTTCATTTGCTTACTAGAATTAAATTATTCATAACAAATAAACAGTTATTCCAACGAAGTAATTATTTTTTTAAATCAAATATTTAATAATTTGGCGTAATTTGTTTCGATTTATTACTTCTTTAGGTTAAAGAAATATGTTGTTAAATTTAATATTCATATTTTTGATTTGAAGAAGTATTTCTTTGGCATTTATGGTGAGGGTTAAATACGGCTTTCCACCCTAGAATTTCCATGTTGCGACAGGCAGCGTCGTGGTCATCGCTGTGGACTTTACACTCGACGGACACAAATTCGATTCCTGCTGGAGGTGGATTTCTCATCGAATATTTCTGTTTCAGGCTCATCAAGATTTTCAATTATGTGAATTGTTTAAATTAAATATGTATGATAATAACAACGTTAATTATAATTAAGGGTGAAAGAATCCATTTGTTCATTTAGGAAAATATGTACTACAGTTGAAGTACGAACTACTTTACTAGGTCCATCAAGCTAGCATCTCTACAATCGAAATTCCCAAATTTCTTTGTATCAGCATTTTGGGCTTTTTTGGGCTGTATTGCCGATTTTCGGGCTCCACTACTTTTTTTGAAAATTCGAATTTGGAGTGGAGATGCTGACACGACTCAAGCCAGCACCTCCACTATATAAAAATTAAAAAAAAACGGAAAATCAAAGACGACAGCATTTTTGGCTTTTTTGGGCTCTTGAGTGCGCCAACAACCAATTTCAAAAACCATCCCTACTGAAAATAACACTACCCCCTATGTACCAACTGAAACTCGGTAAAACGAAAGTACACCAGAATATTAGGCGTATTTTGGGATCTTAAATTCACAAAAAAAAATCAAAAAGCCACCCCCTATGCACAAAAAAACCATCCCCTGGCAAAAAAAAATCTGCAAAAAACAAAGTGGATCAGAATTTTGGGCTTACTTTGGGCTCTCAAATGCACCAAACCAATTTTTCCAAAACCACCCCTATGTACATAAAAACCAACCCCTTAGTAAAAACTCAAACCTGGAAAAGACAAAACGGAAGTAGTGTTGGACTTTTCTTGGGCTCTCGAATGCTTGCATTTTTTTGTTGCAAAAACTACCCTTACATCTAAAAAATCAAACCTAGCCCCAAACTTCAGAAAGTTATTGGTGTTGATATTTTTGAGGAGCCCAAAAATCAGAGATCCTATTTACATTGTAAAATTCTGAAAAAGATTATTTTTTGACACAGTGATATCTGTGTGGTAAATAGGTATTGTATTTTAACGTTAAGCGTTGGAGCCCAAAAACCGCTGTTGGTATTTTTAAGGAGCCCAAAAATCAGAGACCCTATTTACACTGTACAATTCGGAAAAAGATTATTTTTTGACAAAGTCATATCTGTGTGGTGTCAAGGGATTGCTTCTCAACTGTAAGAGTTGGAGCCCGAAAATCGGTGTTGGTCCTTTTGAGGAACCCAAAAATCATAGACTCGATCTACACGGTAAAATTCTGAAAAAGATTATTTTTTGACAATGTCATATCAAATTGATGACAAGGGGTTATATTTTAACGTTAAGGGTTGGAGCGCGAAAATCGATGTTGGTATTTTTGAGGAGCTCAAAAGTCTGAGACTCTATCTACACTGTAAAATTCTAAAAAAAATTATTTTTAGACAAACTCATATCTGCGTGGTGTCAATGGGATGCTTTTCAACTGTAAGGGTTGGAGCCCAAGAATTGGTGTTGGTATTTTTGAGGAGCCCAAAAATCAGAGACTCTATTTACGCTGTAAAATTTTGGAAAGGATTATTTTTTCACAAAGTCATATCTGACTGGTGTAGAGGGGTTGTATTCTAACGTTACGGGTTGGAGCTCAAAAATCGGTGTTAGTATTTTTGAGGAGCCCAAAAATCGGAGACTCTATCTACACTGTAAAATTCAGAAAAAGATTATTTTTTTATAATGTCATATCAGATTGATGACAAAGGGTTGTATCTTAACGTTCAGGGTTGAAGCTCAAAAATCGGTGTTGGTATTTTTAAGGAGCCCAAAAATCAGAGACTCTATTTATATTGTAAAATTCTGAAAAGATTATTTTTTGACAAACTTATATCTGCTTGATGTCAAGGGGTTGCTTTTCAAAAAAATAAAAATTTAATTCAACCACAGGCTTGGCATTTCTTTGGCTCTTGAATTCCAAAAAACAGCATTGTCGCAAAACGAACCTTACATTTCAAAGCAATCCGTTATTTCTGCGCTACAAACCAAAACATTACAAACCAACCCGTCTGTATACCGTCAGTACGAATTTACTGAATAATAATCTTTTTTTAGAATTTCACTGCGTAAATCGAGTCTCTGATTTTTGGAATCCTCAAAAATACCAACACCGATTTTTGGGCTCCAACCCTTAAAGTTAAAATATAACCCCTCTACAACACGCAGATATGACTTTATCAAAAATTATTCTTTTTCAGAATTTTACAGAGTAAATAGAGTCTCTGATTTTTGGGCTCCTCATAAATACCAACACAGATTTTTGAGCTCCAACCCTTAAATTTGAAAAGCAACCCCTTGACACCACGCAGATATGTCTGGTCAAAAAATAATCTCTTTAAGAATTTTACAGTGTAGATAGAGTCTCTGATTTTTGGGCTCCTCAAAAAGACCAACACCGAGTTTTGGGCTGCAACCCGTAACGTTAAAATACAACCCCTCTACACCACGCAGATATGACTTCGCGAAAAAATAATCTTTTTCAGAATTTTACAGTGTAAATAGAGTCTCTGATTTTTGGGCTGCTCAAAAATACCAACACCGATTTTTGGGCTCCAAACTTTAACGTTAAAAAACAACCCCATGACACCAAGCAGATATGACTTTGTCAAAAAATAATGTTTTTTAGAATTTTACAGTGTAAATAGAGTCTGATTTTTGGGCTCCCGAAAAATACCAACAGTAATATTTTTCTGAAGTTTGAGGCTGGGTTTTATTTTTGAGATGTAGGGGTAGTTTTTACAAAAAAAGATTCAAACATTCGAGAGCCCAAGAAAAGCCCAACACTACTTTCTATTTTGTATTTCCATTCATAGGTACGAATGATGTTTTACCTTGAATCAGCGATTTTCATGTTTTTTGAGGTATGACCCCGAATTTGGATTCAGCGACCCCGAAAACATATGATAGGCATAGTCAGACTCCAGGGGTAATTTTTTCGATTTTTTTTTTGTGGATCTGTGTAATCTATCAACATTTTCGTTTCCCGTCAAGTCGGAAAGCAATTTTCCATCCCAGTGGACAATGCACGCTTCGAGTTCCGAAACTGGAAATTCGGCCCGAATTTTTTTAACGTATTTTTCACGCAAAATTTGACAACTTCGCTGAATCGATGATCGATTTATAAAGAGATCATTGGTATTATGACCTAGTGCTTCAGCAGTTGCCATTAAAATATGCATTGCATTTCTGTCACTTACTTTACATTTGTCCAATGCTGAGACCAGTTTCGAAGTAATAATAAATTCTCTTGCTCTCTTTTTTGGATCAGATGGACCCCCTAGAGTTTTCCGTTTAGCTGTAGTTTCAATTGATGCATTTCCTCCACTACTTAGATTTTAGGAAGATAAAAGTTCAGCAAGCTCATCTGAAATTGACGTACTTGGAATTAATACCTACATCTATTTTAGCTTAAACGTCATCAATCAAATAAAATGAAAGAAAATAAATCTCTTGTTCATATAATTTTCATTATTTTAAGTTCCTACCTATTTGTGCCATATCCTGGAGAGAACGTTGTTTCGACAAGTGTTCACTTTCCAATCTTTTCTCTAACCGATCTTCCTTCTCAGCCAATTCTACATCAATTCCGCTCACGTAGCCTGCTCGGCCCTTTTGCCTTTGCAAAAGCAAAAACTCGTTGCATTTCTCTATCGTTATTAACTTCAGCGCATTCGCATGAACAATATTAAATAGGTCATCTAAATGTTCAGAAAACCATGCTTCCTTCTTCTTCTGTGTTTCAGTTTTCCTTAAATGACTTTTGTGAAGGTTCTTCCATTCGTCAAATAAAATTTCAAGTTTTGATATGCAATGTTGTTTTTCGTTTGTTGGTATTCCTGCTCTTTGCCAAAAGTTTAGTGTTTCCTCAATTACCAAAGTCGCACTTTCTTGCAGTTGTTTTTGCATTTTGCGAGTTTTAAAAAGCAAGGCACCTTAAACTTGTCTGTTAGATGGCAGCTTATGACCGACAATTTGATTGATGTAACTTCCAACCAAATATAAATCTTCTCGAAGTTCCATTTTGAATTAAAATAATTATTAAAACCACTTTAATTATTTGATCACATTACAGTAACACAACAGAACTATAGTTGCAAAGAACAGAATTAAAATTGATATGTCAAGTATATGAAATTGCCATCAAGAGCGTGTATATTAAATTTTATATACATTCATGTTAATCACTTACAAGAAAAATCAAATAATTCTAGTTTACACAAATTCAAAAAAAGTTTAGCAGTAATTTTTTATTCTAAATAATAAAACATGATAACTTCTTCGAGATAACCAAAAATAAAATAGGATTTTAAGTCTAGAAGTTCAATTAAGCATATAAATAACGGACCTAACCCACGATCGACTTACCCACATTAAATATCTATCATTTAGGTCGAATCTTAGAAAAAGTTCCACCTGTACCTTGCAATTTAGTTATAAATAACAATTCAGTCGATGAATTCTAGATTGTTACATTATTTGCGAATATTTGACAAGATTTAAAGAAATGAAAGCACTTTGTGTATTCACGCACGCTACTTTACCGACCTGTATATTAAATTTAATACACACGTTTATTCCCTAGTAAAAATGACAGTTAGGAATCAATAGAAGCCGTTTAGAAAACGTCTAGGATGAAGATGGCATCTTACATGGTCCTAACTGGTTTCTAATAGGATTCTTATTTTAAATTGGTTTCTAACCGGTCTTATTTGAAAAACATAATCATTAAATATCTCAAGACTTCATTACATGTTTTGAAGTCTTTCTTCAAGGTGTCAATTTTTGCAAGTCGAAATCAACTCAAACCTTCTAATAGCCGCCGAAAGCGAATCGTGAAGTCGGGCATCAGGCGATCTCGGCTTCGCGCTCGTGCCTCGTGCGTTTTCGGCTTTACACGAGGCTGGCCGACTCACCGACGCTACGTTTGGATGTATTCTCCCAGATGAGAAAGTGGTGGGGGCCGAGAAATCCCACGTTCTGGAGACACTGGCTCCGCCGCCACCGAGGTGTTGAGCAGTGAGCGCACATGTGCTTATCTGGTCAGCGTAGGCATACTCCCCGCCTGGTGGACCGTAACATACTGAAGCAGTGCAGGCTTGCGCAACGACCAGTGCGCCGTGAATATCAGGCGGGAAAATATAATTTACGCTGGAACTCTACGAAGAATCATGGGATGGAGGCATTTTGGTTGGTAAAACATGGATGTCGGTAAATTGGTTAGTTGATATATCTGCCAATAGGTGGCTTACTGATGCAGGAATCTGCATTACCGATGAGAGATAACTTAGCATCAAATAGAACCTTATGCGGTCGGTAAATGACCCCGCTTTCTTATAGCTCTACTACTATCCACAAAAATGAAACAGATTGTTAAAAAAATGATTCTCTTTCATGTTTACTCATTATTTGTTCACGACTAAAAAGCCGAGCAAAGTGGAAGATTTCGGAAAGAAACGCCTTTTTCTGACATCGATATAGGAAACTATATTATGCTTCTTAAATTTGAATGATTTATTAGCTCACTATTAACAACAATAAATTGTTTAAAAATATATTCGAATATCTAATCATTAGTAAAAAGTAATATATAATGTATTAGAAATAATTTTGCTCTCAAAGAAACTGCACAAAGTTAAAATGAACTAAAAAAACTCACAAAGCACAATTTTTCACCTATGAGGTTCTTTGGGACCCTATAAAGGAAATTATGGGTGTGAGATTCAAAAAGCAGTTTTTGATTCGTATTCTATGGCTAATTATGAAAAGAAATGTGCAGTGTCAACTTGATTCACCCAATATTGACGATTCTGAACAAAATTTACAAAAATGTATTTTTTCTTTTGGGAAAAACTTCATGGAGCTCGCGGAACCTCTAAATGTGATTTCATTCAAGTTATGTATTTGTTTCTAATGAGGCAAAAAGAAGGTAGTTTGAAAATCTAATGTTAAAATGTGAATTTTTTTCCGGCTCTGTTTTCGTCGCAGAAAATTATTCATGAGGAAGTAGATTTCATTTCAATCCTGAATAAAAAAATTTTAAATGGAGATACTAAACTCATGATTCGTTCCGGGCAGCAGGGTTTGCTTATGAATATTTTAATAGTTCTTTTAGTTCAGGTCAAATAATTTTTTACCTCAATTTCTTGAAAAAAATTTTCAAAAATTAAAATTTTGTACAAAGTATATTTTAAATATTAGCAATTTTAGAAATGATGGATTCTTTCTTTTCCTATTTGGAAAATGTAATCATCTAAATAGATTAGTTTAGAATCAACCACAAAAAAGAAACTTCTTCATTTTTTTGTGAATATGAACTAATTTGGATGGATATGCATGGAAATGCATATGTGCGAAGCACGAGATACGTGATGAGAATGTGCTCGTTAAAGCCGAAGGAGCTTTAGCGAACGCCATCTTGCAATTCTTGCTATATTTTTTTGATAATATATATGTGATCTTTTTATCCTTTCCCAAAAATACTTCATCTAAAAGAATTCCAACTCACTTACCTATACTTTGTTCAGATAAAACCGCAATTCCTTGCCCCAAAACTACACAAACTATGAATAGATTCAAGTAGGATTGTTTTCTCATTTTCATAGGAAACTGTGCAATCACAGAATAGAACTGATAGCCGCTGAAGTGAAACCTAGAACTCGAACTTATTGTGAAACCTTTGGCTTCTAAGGCTATGAAATTGAAGAACATTTTAAACTTAGCTATACTGGATTCTAATCTATAGAACATATATTTGTTCACACTAAAAACGATGTTTGTACAATAATGAGAATCATGAAACATACGCCACGTATCAGAAAAAATATAATTGATTGTTTGAAGTATACACACACTGAAAGAAGCTTGACACAGCAGAAGTACAGCCTCTCGTACTACATCAGCTCTATGACCTTGGAACAACACCTGCGCCATTTGTAGGCGGGCTGCTGTACCAATCGTTGAGAAGTTGAGACGTTGCTTTGGTAGAGTCGGTAGGGTAGAGTTACCGGTAATTTACCGATGTTTTCCAACCAACCTGCGTACTTCTACCGGGGCTTTGGTGGTTCGGAACCCACCTTAAAATGTAGTTCCCCTCAGAAGAGGCTGGTTACGTACCAAGGTAGAGGCCCCATGTCGAGGGGACTAATCTTGGGGGTCACTTCGATGGGCGCTGGACGATTTCGAGTAATAAACACACACACACACACATAAACTTACATAACACACCAGGACAGTGCTTCGAATCTGTGGATCTAACTGATGACCTCGGAGGGATCGCTCCGTCCACCCTACACAGTGTGCTTGAATAGGGTTTTGGATTTTTTGCTGGCATTTTAATTTTTCCTGTTGGATAAGTGGCGCTGTCTTTCTACAAACATTTTAGGCTCAAAATTAAAATCTTTTATTGGTCCCTTCGCGAGATAAGGCCCTTTTTCTGCCAGTTTTGCGGCTTTTACTGGGTAAAGCCTAATGAAAGTCTTCCAAAATGCTTTTCTTTTTACAATTTTTCAGAATAACTTCTTTCAGTCCCAAAATTAATACGCCCTTTGAGGCCTTTTCCAGGTCAGGCCCTTTATCTAAAAATTTTTCTGAATTATACTTCAAAAGGCTAACAAAAAGTCTTTCAAATTCAATTTTTTTCCAAATATTTTCTACAATTCTTCAATTCTAATCGTGAAATGTAGATTTTTCAATAGTTTGAAATAAAATTTGGAAGCCTTTAATTGATTTTGCAGGTTAAACTTTGCCTTTTACAACGCTGGACGTAATTTACTGTGTGATATGTACGTCTGGCACCTGGGAGGTATATTCTCAGAACGTTGGCAACGCCCCCACCCCCGCCCAAATTAAAACTAACTAACCAACTACAATACATACATATTTAAAAGAATGACTTATCATATTTTATTAAATGGTAGTAATATTAATAAAAATATAATTGTTGAAAATTTTTTAAATTATTTGGAGAGTACAATCATTATTTGAATTTTGAGACTTTTGTGCACCAAGCTTGACTCTAAGGTAGAATCTAGGGGAAAATTAAAAAAATATGTAAGTAATTCTAAAAAATTCTATAGAAAATTTTGTTTAATATAAGCCCAAAAACATTGAAAAATGTTAATTATTTCTAGAGTTATTCCAACAGCAAACAAAAAATCTGAAAATTCATTTTTGTCATTTTTCTCGAAAAATATTAATTTTACAATGAAGGATACAAAAAAAAATGTGTTTGATGAGATCTACAACTTTTGTGAATGACATTTTTTTCAGAATCAATATTTTTCGAGATTTAAAAAAAAATAATTTTTGAAAAAGGCAAAATTATCAATAACTTCATTTATATGAATCTACGCCAAAAATCCTTTTAATGCGTTCAACTATTTTCTAATGGGAACCCCTGGGCCAACTATTTAAAAAAAACATCTTTTTATGGTAAAAATACAACTATATGGTTGAAAGTTGAACTGCTTTGTTGAAAATTCATTTTTTTTGTTGTTGAAGATGTATCTCTTCGATTTAAAATTCAACTATTCCATATTTAGAACACTAATTTTCTTCAAAATATAACTTTAATTTTTGTTTGGAAATTCATGTGTTTTGTTGAAAATTATTCTTTTTTTGTTGAATTTAACAGTTTTTTTAAAGAAATTAAAATCTTTTTTGTTTGACATATCCACTATCACATTTTTCGCCGTGGATTCATATTTTTTCGTTAAAAATAACTACGTGGTCTAAAGTTCAATAACTTTGAAAAAATTCATTTTTTTTTAACTCATCAGTTTAGTTGAAAATTCATATTTTCAGGTCAAAAGATTAACTGATTTGTGGAAACTTCGTATTTTTTGGCTTGAAAATTCAACAATTTAGCACAACATTAAACAGTTTAGTTGGAAATAATTTTTTTATGTCATTTTTGTTTAAAAATTCAACCATTTACTTAAATATTAACATATTTTCGTAAAAATATAACTATTTTGTAGAAAATTCACTTATTGTTGAAAAATAATATTTTTAAGTTATGAATTAAATATTTTTGTGAAAAATTCTTCTCTTTGGCTTTAAAATTCAACAATTTTGTAGAAAATTAAACCATTCAGTTCAAAATTAACTTTTTTGGTAAAAATTCATATTTTTGATTGAATATTGAAATATTTGGTTAAAATTAAACTATTTTAATGAAAATATAACTATTTCTTAGAAAATTACTTTTTGTTGGAAAATAATATTTTTAGGTTTATAATTTAATTCTTTGTAGACAATTCGTCTTTCTGGCTTCAAAATGCAACAATTTTGTTGAAAATGGATGTATTTTCTTGAAATTTTTGTTTTGTAGAAAATTAATTTTTTCTGTTAAAACTTCTACTACTTTGTTCAAAGTTGAACTGCTTTGTTACAAATTAATCTTTTGTTTAAAATAATTGTTGTTTGCAACAATGTATTAACAAATATAGTGACAAAGTTATTAAATTAGGAATATGATTTTTTATCTAAAAGAAAAATTGCTTAAATAAACTAGCTATTAATTACAAGTAATGCAAATATACTTAAGAAAATCAAATGATCAATTAAAAGTTTAAAAAACTAATTTTCATTCAAAATAAAAAAGAATTTTCTACCAAATAGTTGAATTTTAAGCTATAGAGGTGAATTACAGAAAAATTTATAACAAAGTTGTTCAGCTTTTAACCAAACAGTTAAATTTTAAATATAAAAAAAGATAAATTTTCTACAAAATAGTTGAATTTTCAATTTAAAAAATTAATTTTCCACAAAGAAGATTAATTATCTCTTAAAAAAGATGATTTTTCGACAACATTTTTCAATTTTGAAGGTGGATAGACAAATTATTTACAAGGTAGTTAAATTTTCAACCCAAAAATGGAATAGTTAAATTTCCAGTTCAAAAAATAAAGTTTCAATACAAAATAAAAACAATTTTCAATAAATTAATTCAATCTTTAAAAAAAATTATTTTTCAAACAAAAGAGATTAATTCTAAACCAAATATATAGTAGTAGACGTTTAAACTAAAAAGAATTAACTTTTAGTCAAAAATGGCTGGATTTTATTGTTGGGTTTTATTAATTCAGCTTGAATTTAAACATTTGGTTAAAAATTACCTTTTTTTTTGAAAATAAGTATTTTCGGTATGAAAATTTAAAAATTTGATTAAAAATTCATGTATTTTGTTGAAAATTCAACTATTTTTATAGGGAGTTTAACTATTCAGTTCAAAAGCAACTTTTTTGTTGAAAATTCATCTCTTTGATTGAAAATTTAATTTTTTTTTCAAATTAGATTTTTTTTGGGTAGAAAATTGAAATATTTTGGTGAAAAATTCAGCAATTTGGTTGAAAATTCACTTTTTTGTTGAAAATTTAACTACTTCATTGAAAGTTAAACAACTTTATTAAAAATTCAGTTGTTTGTTCAAAGAATTATAATTTTAGTTGAAAATTCATCTCTCTGGTTAAAAATTACCCTATTTTCATTCTAATTCATTTCTTTTTGGTTGGAAAATTCAATTATTTTGTTTAAACGGTTTTTTTTTTGGTTTAAAAATTAATTTCTTTTGGTAAATTTTTTTATCTTTTTTGGTTAAAATACAACTGTTTGGTTGAAAAATGTGACTGAAAAATCCTTCTTGGTTAGAAATTGAACTCTTCTCCTGAAAATTCATCTTTTTTGTGGAAAATTAAACTATTTTGTTACAAAGTCATCTATTTGGTCAAAAATGTAATATTTTAAACGTGAAACGTTAGGAATTTAAAGGTTTCAAATAGGTGTTTTGTCCAAAATTGAAAACATTAAAAGCCCTGATACTTAAAATTGTTACCTGCATTTCAGAATGGATTTTTAAATCTAGACAAATTGTACTGTATTTAATCGAAACAAATTAAATCTTTATAATTCAATAAAGTGCAAAGTCGTTACGGTATAAAAATTCAAACTTAATTTAAATTTTAAACTAGCTGAAACAAGATTATAGCGGATCTTTCTTCTTTTTTAAAAACAAAACTCAGAAGAAAAAACTTGTTCGCACAACGAGCTCTGCGATTAAATGAAGTTCAAAGTCGTTACGAGTTTGGTGATGGCTTATTTTCTGACATCAAAGATAATTATTCAACCTGAGCAAGTGGAACACTTTTTGAAGATATTTTATATTCTTTCAAACAGTGGGACATGCAATCGTGCACAACGAGGTCAAAATAATTAAACGGAGTGGAAAGTCGTTAAAGGAAATTACATTAGCCTCTTTATATAATAATTTATCATTTTTTGTTAACTCACGTTTACTATCCAAAAGCTAAAATGAATTTATATAGTCTCGTTTAAGAGAATCAATGAATTGTGGATTCACTCAGGGGAGAGATGATTGCGTATCTTGGAATGATTTCCGATTATTATAAAATTACAAAATAATATTTACAATTGTTTGCATTTTCTCTCACAACGAGGTGTTTATAATTCAATAAAGTGCAAAGTCGTTACGATATGTAAATTCAAACTGAATCTAATTTTAAATTAGCTATAACAACATTATAGCAGATTTTTCTTCCTTTTTAATAGAAAGCTCAAAAGCCAAAACTTACTCGTACAACGAGGTCTTTACTATTGAATGAAGTTCAAGGTCGTTACGAGTTTTGTGGTGGCTCATATTCTGATAATAAAGATAATTATTCAACCTAAGCAACTGCAACACTTTTTGAGGACACTTTATATTCCTTTAAAAACTGAGACATAAAATCCTACACTGCGAGGTCTCCATGAATAAACGGAGTGCAAAGTCGTTAAAGGAAATTACATTACCCTCTTTTTATGATAATTTCTAATTTTTTAAAACTAAAGTTTACTATCCGAAAGCTAAAATGAATTTAGATAGTCTCGCGTAAGAAAATCAATGAATTGTGGATTCACTCAAGGAAGAGATGATTGCGTATCTTCTAATGATTCTTGATTATTACAAAATTACAAGTAATATTTACAGTTGTTTGCATTTTCTCTCACAACGAGGTTTTTATAATTCAATAAAGTGCAAAGTCGTTACGAAATGGAAATTCAAACTCAATTTAATTTTAAACTAGCTATAACAATGTTATAGCAGATTCTCCTTCATTTTTGATGGAAAATTCAAAAGCCAAAACTAGCTCGCACAACGAGGTCTGCGATTGAATAAAGTTCAAAGTCGTTACGAGTTTTTTACTGGCTTATTTTTTTATCACAAAGATAATTATTCAACCTAAGCTGTGTAACACTTTTTGACGACACTTTA
The DNA here is from genome assembly GCA_011634705.1 of Andricus grossulariae. Lineage (NCBI taxonomy): Eukaryota > Metazoa > Arthropoda > Insecta > Hymenoptera > Cynipidae > Andricus > Andricus grossulariae. The sequence continues at coordinate 211,389,363 of JAABKJ010007545.1, read as the reverse complement.
TATTCCTTTCAACACTGATACATGAAATCCTACAAAACAAGGTCTCCATGATTAAACGCAGTGCAAAGTCGTTAAAGGAAATTACATTAGCCTCTTTTTATAATACAATATTATAGCAGATTCTATTTTCTTTCTAATAGAAATCTCAAAAGCCAAAACTTGCTCGCACAACGAGGTCATTACGATTGCTTGAAGCTCGAAGTCAAAATAAATTCGAAGATTATTATTATTTATAATAATTGTATAGTACTTCAAATTTAGGCATATACTTGAATTTTTTCAATAGGTAATTAAACGAAGAAGCATGTTATAGGCCCGCGTGGTGCGCTATTTTTCTAGTATTAAAATATAAGAAATATTTCTCATTTTATTATTGTTAATTGATGAAAGGCTTCAAACTCGAGCTTTTCATTGGAATATTAGCACTGTTTTGGAATTGATACCAAGGAGGATAGAATGTCAAAGGTAAAAGTTTCTTGTAAGCCACTTGATTGAGCCATTTTCCTCGTGAATCTTCTTAAAAAGCAATAAAACGGGAAGAGATTAAAATAAAGGACAGGAGGAGCAAATTTCTAGTTACTTCTTTCACTTGGGTAAACTTCTGTTTCTGCCGAGCAAAAGTCGGAAACGGACTTAGTCGGTCTCGAAATCCGGTTACAATAAGTTTCTTCAGGATCAAAGTAACCAACCCCAAAAGGATTTCAACTTCCGCAATCTGTTCATTCTTGTAAACAACATGTAGCTTCCATTTTATAATATAATTCTTATAGTGTAGTAAAATGACCCAAAAAAGACATTTGCTGGAACAAAATATATCTAGAAATTTTCTTTGTTTCCAATAATAAAATAAAATAAATAAACTGTAATGTAGCAAATTTTTTATCTGAATTCCACATGCCAGGACCTTCAATTAGAGCCATTCTCGAAAAAAAATTGAACGCCTAGCCAAGCTAATGAAAAATATTGGACTAGTCATCCCCAATTTCAAGCCGACGAGACATTTCGAAAAAGAAAATTGGTACAGGGAAATAATAATTTGTTATCTTAATTCTACATTGCAACAGCTTCAATTTGAGCCATTTCCGAAGAAAATTGGACTAAAAGAACAGCTTCCATCTCCACTAATTCTCCTACCACCTACTATTCCTTCCCTTCTCTTCCCCTATTCGAAGTCCTTTCACTTTTCCTTGCACCCCCACCACTGATTTCTTATACTTCACCTCCCTTTCCGTTTCCAATCCTTCCCTCCCTTCACCTACTTTCCTTCATTTTCTCTACTTCTCCTTACTTCCTCTACCGGCCCCTACTTTCCTTCACTTCCCCTACTTCCCCTACTCCTTCTCTGTTCCCCTACTTTTCAACACTTTCCTTCGATACACCTCACTTCCCCTCTTGGCCCCTACTTTCCCCTCCTTCTCCTACTCCTCCTAACTTTACCACCTCTTACCTCACACCCTAATTTTCTCTCGATTTCCCTGCTCATCCCCACTTTTCCTTTCTTGCTGCTACTTCCCCTCACTTTACGTACTGCCACTCCCTTTCTTCACTCTTTTCCTACTCTTCACCACTTCCCCCTTCATTCTGCTACTTCCCCTCACTTTACCTACTGCCGCTCTCTTTTCCCACTCTTCCATCTTCATGTCAACGTTACATGATGAATACTTACCAAAGGAGAAACCTGCCTAATTTTTTTTACGAAAACCCGTCAGTTGGGACATTTTTAAAATAAATTTGTTATAAACAATTAAATTTATTTACTTTCAACAATATCTTGCAGTTGATAATCATTTCTGGAAGTTTCAGTTTGGTCTAATGAGAAGGAGAACTGTCGTCTAATAAAAACAAGAATCAAATAATTGTTAAAAAAATTGTTTATAACCATATTAATTGTTGAAGTTTGTTGATAATTCGTTATTATATACAGATCTAGCATAAAATCTGATCAATTTTTGATGAAAAAAATCATTTCTAACAGTTTAACACCACTGTCAAGAATTTGTTTATAATAATTTTTTCTTAATAGTTGAGTTAAATAACATAAGTGAAAAAATGGATTTTACGAGTTTTTCACGCTAATTATGATTTTTTTTGCGGTGTCCTGAACAAAAATTGTTTCCAATACATAAAATACTACTTCATACTCATAACTAGATGTTTAAATAAAGTTTTTAAATAACTTATTATTGTTTTCAGCAATTTTCCCTTTGAATCGAGATAGAAAGCCGCAGATTTTTCAAATATTCCACTTGTGTCCAATTTTGAATTTTATTAAACAAACATAATTGTTTAAACAATTTATTACTATTGTCATTAATGTTCTTATAGAATAATGCTAGAAAATTGCAGTTTTTTCTGAAATTGTTAACTTTTTGTTCACTTTTCACTTAGAGTCAGTTAACTAATTAATTGATGTTAACGAAATTATTTGTTTATACAATTTATTATTATTATTAATAATATTCAATTTGAATGATGCTGGAAAGTTGCGGTTTTTTCTGAAACTTACAACTATTTGTCTACTTTTCGCTCAGGGTGAGTTATTAGTTATTTCAATTTAGAAAAAATAATCATTCAAACAAATTATTATTGTTTATAACTATCTTCTTCTTCATTAATGTAATATAGTCGCTAAAAAGTTGCGTTTTTTTCTGAACTCTTAAACTTTCTGTGCACTTTTCACTTAGTGAGGTAATAATTATTGCAAGTTATCAAACATGCTTATTTAAACAATTGATTATTGTTTATAACTATATTCTCTCAGAGTAATCCTAGAAAGTTGCTTTTTTCTGAAATCTTCGGTTCTGCTTTGATTTTTTAGTTATAAACAAATAATAAGTGAACCTTAACCAGAATAATTTTTCAAATGGTATCTTACATTTTCGAATGAATGACTTTTTCTCTTTTCCTATTCTTTACAAAAAAATAATTTAAACAAGAAAGCTAATGTTTTGTTTTAAATTACAACAAGAAGTTTATTGCAAAGCGCAAAAGAAAAATTTGTAATTGAACATTTCAAATGAAACCGCAACTTTCTAGCACTTATCTAAGAAAAAATAGTTATAAAACATAATAAATTGCTTAAACAACTATGTTGACTAACTTGCTATAATTATTACCGCACTGAGTGAAAAGTGGGCAAAAAGTTGAAAATTTCAGAAAAAACCGCAACTATCTGTCATTAATATAGATGAAGATAGTAATTAACAATAATAATTTGTTTAAACAATTGTTTTTGTTCAACTGAAATAATTATTAGGTCATTCCAAGTAAATTTGAAAATAGTTTAAAATTTCAGAAAAAACCGCTACTTTCTACCATTAAGCAGAGAGAATATTATTAAAAATAATGATAAATTGTTAAAATAATTATTTTTGTTACTGGAATCAATTATCACTTCACTCTAATTGAAAAATGGACAAAAGTTAAAAAATTCAGAAAAAAAACAGCACCTATCTAGTATTAATAAAGAAGAAGATAACTATAGACAATAATAATTTGTTTAAACAATTATTTTTGCTATATTAAATTGAATATCAACTCACTTCAAGTGAAAAGCGAACAAAAAGTTGAAAATTTCAGAAAAACCGCAATTTCTAGCATTAATCAAAGATAATATTATTAACAATAATATTAAATTATTTGAACGATTATGTCTCTTAAGATTAACGAACTTCTCTCATTATAATCTGCACTATATTATTGACTGCAAAATTGATCAAATTTACGAACTTATGAACGAAAAATTTTTTTTTGTGAAATATACATTATATTGAATTTACATCAACTAAAATATATAAGGTAAGACTGAATCACATAGCCTTACTGAAAATTTGTGAAAACTCTTGAAAATTCCATTCTAAATTTTCTTCAATTTGCAACGAATGTTGAAAATTAAATTTTTAAAAATTCATCTATTGAAAATTCAATTTTCAAATTTTGAAAATTCAATTTTTAATTTTCATATGAACAGTGGAAACTTGATGAAAATTAAGAATTGAGTGTTAAACAGTTCAAAATTCAGACGTTATAAATTCAACTTTTGAAAATTCCATTCTAAGTTTTCTTCACTTTTCAACGACCGTTGAAAATTAAATTCTTGAAAATTGAACTATTAAAAATTTATCTATTGAGAATTCATATATAAAAAATTCAATTTTCTAATGTTCAAAATTCAATTTTCAATTTTCAGTTTTCAACCGTTGTAGTTTTAACAGATGAAAAGCGAACAGTTGAAAATTCAATTTTCATATGTTGAAAATTCCATTCTCAATTTTCTTTAATTTTCATTTTAGTTTTTCCACTGCTGAAAATACAATTGCTGCAAATCCAAGAGTTAAAAGCTGTATCTTCAACTGTTGAAAATTGAAGAAAATTGAAAACGGAATTTCTAATAATTGAATATTCAACAGTTCAAATTTCAGATGTTATAAATTCAACTTTTCAAAATTTTATTCTAAATGTGCTCAAAATTAAAGTCTGTAAAATTCATCTATTGAAAATTCATTCATTGAGAATTCAATTTTCAAGTGTTGAAAATTGAATTTTCCATTCTCTTCCATTTTTATCAGTTCTATTTTCAACTCTTAAAAATTTAATTGTAGAAAATTAAATTATTGAAAATTTAATTGTTGAAAATTCAACTATTGAAAATTCAATTTTCCATGTTCTTCAATTATCAACAGTTCGACTTTCAATTCTTGAAAATTGAGCTATTGAAAATTCATCTATTGAAAATTCAATTTTCAATTTTTTAATGTTGAAAATTCAATTTTCAATTTTAAAATGTTGAAAATTCAATTTAAAAATATTGAAAATCCAACAGTTAAAAGCTGTATTTTCAACTGTTGGAAATTGAAGAAAATTCAAAACGGAATTTTTAATCGCTGAATTTTCAACAGTTCAAAATTCAAATGTTATAGATGCAACTTTGGAAAATTCCCTTCTAAATTTTCTTCAATTTTCAACAACAATTGAAAATTTAATTTGTAATTACCTTTAGTTATTAACAGTAGGATTTTTAGCTGACTGAAATCCAATTGTTAAAAATGTAACTATTGACATTGCATTATCAATTTTCGATTTTCTTTAATTTTTGATAGTTGGACTTTCAACTGTTGAAAATTGAAGTGTGGACAATTCAACTATTGAAAATTCATCTATTAAAAATTGATTTATTGAAAATTCAATTTTCAAATTTTGAAAATCCAATTTTCCATTTTCTTCCATTTTTAACAGTTCTATTTTCAACTCTTGAAAATTTAATTGTAGAAAATTCCATTCTTGAAAATTTAATTGTTGAAAATTCAACTTTTGAAAATTTAATTTTTCATGTTCTCAATTATCAACAGTTCGACATTTAATTGTTGAAAATTCGTCTATTGAAAATTCAGTTTTCAATTTTCAAATGTTGAAAATCCAACAGTTAAAAGCTGTATTTTCAACTGTTAAAAATTAAAGAAAATTGAAAACGGAATTTTTGATAGTTGAATTTTCAACAGTTCAAAATTCAAGTGTTATAAATTCAACTTCTGAAAATTGCATTCTAAATTTTTTCAATTCTCAACAACAATTGAAAATTTAATTTTAATTTACTTTAGTTATCAACAGTAAAATTTTGAACTGACTGAAATCCAATTGTCAAAAATGTAACTATTGACATTGTGTTATCAATTTTCGATTTTCTTGAATTTTCAATAGTTGGAGTTTCAACTGTTGAAAATTAAAGTCTGGAAAAATTAAAGTATTGAAAATTCATCTATTGAAAATTCATTAATTGAGAATTCAATTTTCAAGTGTTGAAAATTCAATTTTCCATTATCTTCCATTTTTAACAGTTCTATTTTCAACTCTTGAAAATTTGATTGTAGAAAATTCAATTCTTGAAAATATAATTGTTGAAAAATCAACTTTTGAAAATTTAATTTTTCATGCTTTTCAATTATCAACAGTTCGACTTTTAATTGTTGAAAATTCAACTATTGAAAATTCATCTATTGAAAATTCAATTTTCAAATTGTGAAAATTCAATTTTCAATTTTTAAATGTTGAAAATTCAATTTTCAATTTTCAAATGTTGAAAATTCAATTTTTAAATTTTCAAATGTTGAAAATTTGAAAGTTAAAAGCTGTATTTTCAACTGTTAAAAATGGAAGAAAATTGAAAACGGAATTTTTAATAGTTGAATTTTCAACAGTTCAAAATTCAAGTGTTATAAATTCAACTTTTGAAAATTGCATTCTAAATTTTTTCAATTTTCAACAACAATTGAAAATTTAATTTTAATTTACTTTAGTTATCAACAGTAGAATTTTTAATTGACTGAAATCCAATTGTCAAAAATGTAACTATTGACGATGCAGAAAATATTTTGTGTAGGAAAAATATGGTCAGTATACGTTGTGTAGAATAAGTTTGTGTAGGAACGGGTGTTACTCTTTTTCCTACACGAAATATTTTCTACACAAAATATTTTCTACACATAATTTAATATTGTTTAAAAGCCAAAAAACCGAAAACTAATATTACTGTTATTTTTTTCCTATACAAAATATTTTCTACACAGTATTTTTCCTACACAGAATTAATTATTATTTAATACTGCTACTCTTTCCTACACAAATATTTTCCACACAGAATTAATTATCGTTCAATACAAGTAACACAGTAATGACAGTAATATTAGTTCTCCGTTTTTTGGCTTTTAAGCAATATTAAATTATGTGTAGGAAATATACAGTGTAGAAAATATTTTATGTAGGAAAAAATAACAGTATCAAACAATAATTATTCTGTGTAGGAAATATTTTGTGTAGGAAAAAAATAACAGTAATATTAGTTTTCTGTTTTTTGGCTTTCAAACAATATTAAATTATGTGTAGGTTTTGTGTAGAAAATATTTTGTGTAGGAAAAATATGGTCAGTATACGTTGCGTAGAATAAGTTTGTGTAGTAACGGTTGTTACTCATTTTTTTCCACACAAAATATATTTTACACAGTATATTTCCTACAAAGAATTAATTATTGTTTAGTACTGTTATTTTTTCCTACACAAAATATTTTCTATACAGTATATTTCCTACACAGAATTAATTATTGTTTAATACTGTTATTTTTTCCTAAACAAAATATTTTTTACACAGTATATTTCCTACACAGAATCAATTATTGTTTAATAAGAGTAACACGGTAATAAAAGTGATATTATTTTTCCGTTATTTGGCTTTTAAACAATATTAAATTATGTGTCGAAAATGTTTTGTGTAGGAAAAATAAGGTCAGTATACGTTGTGTAGAATAAGTTTGTGTAGGAACGGGTGTTACTGGTATTAAACAATAATTAATTTTGTGTAAGAAATATACTGTGTAGAAAATATTTTGTGTAGGAAAAAAACAGTATTAAACAATAATTAATTCTTTGTAGGAAATATACTGTGTAGAAAATATTTTGTGTAGGAAAAAAATAACAATAATATTAGTTTTCCGTTTTTTGGCTTTATAACAATATTAAATTATGTGTAGGCAATATTTTGTGTAGAACATATTTTGTGTAGGAAAAAAATAACTATTAAGTAATATCAAACTGTGTGTATGAAATATTCTGTATAGAAAAAATTTTGTGTATGAGAAATATAACAGTATTAAATTCTGTGTAGGAAATATTTTGCGTAGACAATATTTTGTGTAGGAAAAATATGGTCAGTATACGTTGTGTAGAATAAGTTTCTGTAGAAACGGGTGTTAATCGCCAAAAAACGGAAAACTAACATTACTGTGATTACTGTGTTACTTGTATTAAACAATAATTAATTCTGTGTAGGAAATATACTGTGTAGAAAATATTTTGTGTAGGAAAAAAATAACAGTAACATTAGTTTTCCCTTTTTTTGGCTTCCAAACAATATTAAATTATGTGTGGGAAATATTTTGTGTAGAAAGTATTTTGTGTAGGAAAAATGTGATCAGTATACGTTGTGCAGAATAAGTTTGTGTAGAAACGGGTGTTACTCATTTTTTTCTACACAAAATATTTTTCACACAATATATTTCCTACACAGCAGTAATTATTGTTTAATACTGTTATTTTTACCTACACAAAATATTTCCTACACAATATATTTCCTACACAGAATTAATTATTGTTTAATACGAGTAACACAGTAATAACAGTAATATTAGTTTTCCGTTTTTTGGCTTTTAAACAATATTAAATTATGTGCAGGAAATATTTTGTGTAGAAAATATTTGTTGCAGGAAAAATATGATCAGTATGCGTTGTGTACAATATATTTTCTGTAGAATAAGTTTATGTAGGAACAGCGTTTTCCCATTCTTTATTACTGTCCCAAGTTCAAAAAACATGCACTTATTTATCTCTGACGTACTTTATAATTTTTTTTTAAATCAAAAATTAGATTTTTGAGGACGTTTTTCGTCTCTCCTGTAAAATCGTGAAAATGAGGTAAAAAGGCATGCTGCATTTCACCTTTTTAAGAGAAAAAAAATTGAATTGCTTATCCTAAAGTTGTGGATTCAATGATGGGTGGTAAGTGGGGTTTTTCGATAGCTATGGGTAATGTTAATGTAAAAGCATCAGAGCGTGATACCATGCAAGGACCGAGAGAAAGAGAAAGGAGTGGGAGGAGAAAAAAGGGGTGGGGATTAAGGAATAAAATCCTTGACTTTTAACCACGAATCGTAAATTACCCCGAGGCCGTGAACATTTTATGTTTTCCGTTCGTCCTGCGTAGGACACGGGAATTCACTCGCAATGTATCGGAATTACTACTATACCTGTTATTAGATGTTATTATATGGATTCTTTATTGCTGGCCATCGTCTGTAATGCGCTTGAAACCCAGCATTAAGAACGCAAGCGCCTTAAGACAATGCTCACGCTAGATATTTATTTTAACACTTTTCAATAAGCCCCGGCTTTTGTAAACAATTGTCTTCTTCTTTTTTTAAAAAGAGTAATAACTAAAATTAGATGTTACTGCTGAATAGGAGAATTGAAGTTGATTGTTGCAAACCTCGCACTCCCCTCATAGGAAACAAATGTCTTCTTTTTGTTATGGCCTATTTTTTTATACCTTAATGTAAGCCCGTTTTTTGGTCTTAAAGCTAGATTTATAATAACTTAAATGAGATATCATTGCTGAACAGGAAAATTAGAGTTTTTTTCCAACCTCGAACTCCCCTCACAGAAGAAATTTCTTGTTCTTGATATACGATAATTTAAGACCGTTTTTGTGTCTTACAGCTAGATTTATAATAACTTGAATGAGATGTTATTTCTAAATAGGAAAATTAAAGTTTAATATTGCAGACACAGCACTCCCCTCACAGAAAGAAAGTTCTTTTTTTTTTGTTACGGCATTTTTTTGTTATACGATAATTTAAGCCCATTTCTTGGTCTTGAAGCTAGATTTATAATAACTTAAATGAGATGTTATTGCTAAGTGGAAAAATTGAAGTTTATTATTGCACACCTCGCACTCCCCTCACAGAAGAAGTTTCTTGTTTTTTTTACGGCCTGTTTTTTGTTATACAATAATTTAAGCCCGTTTTTTGGACTTGAAGCTAGATTTTTAATAACGGAGATGAGATTTTATTTCTAAATGGGAAAATTAAAGTTTATTATTGCAGACACAGCACTCCCCTCACAGAAAAAAGTTTCTTGGTTTTTTACGGCCTTTTTTGGTTATACGATAATTTGAGCAAACATAGCACTCCCATCACAGAAAAAATGCCTTATTTTCGTTATGATTTTTTTATACCCTAATTTAAGCCCGTTTTGGGGTCCCTAAGCTAGATTTATAATAACCTAAATGAGATGCTATTGCTAAATAGGAAAATTGATGATTATGATTGCAATCCTCGCACTCCCGTGACAGAAGAAATTTCTTGTTTCTTTTACACGATAATTTAAGCCCCTTTTTTGGACTTGAAGCTAGATTTTTAATAACAGAAATATTATGTTATTTCTGAATAGAAAAATTAAAGTTTATTATTGCAGACACAGCACTCCCCTCACAGAAAAAAATTTCTTGATTTTTTACGGTTTTTTTTCGTTATACGATGATTTCAGCAAACCTCGCACTCCCCTCGCAGGAAAAATTCCTTGTTTTTGTTATGGCCTGTTTTTTATACCTCACCTTAAACCCGTTTTTGGGTTTTAAAGCTAGAATTATGATAACCTAAATGAGATGTTATTGCTAGAGAGGAAAATTAAAGTCTATTGTTGCAATCCTCGCACTCCCCTCACCGAAGAAGTTTCTTGTTTTCGTTATACGATAATTTAAGTCCGTTTTTCGGACATAAAGCTAGATTCTTAATAACTGAAATGAATTGTTATTGCTAAGTAGGAGAATAAAATTTTATTATTGCAGACATAGTACTCCCCTTACAGAAAAAAATGATTTTTTTTCGTTACGTGCTGTTTTTGTTATACGATAATTTAAACCCGTTTTTTGGTCTTAGAGCTGGATTTTTAATAACTGAGATGGGATGTTATTTCTAAATAGTGAAATTAAAGTTTATTATTGCAGACACAGTACTCCCCTCACAAACAAATTTTAATTTTTTTTGTTACGGGCTGTTTTTGTTTTACAAAAATTTCAACTCGTTTTTTGGTCTTAAAGCTAGATTTATAATAACTTAAATGAGATGTTATTGTTAAGTAGAGAAATAAAAGTTTATTATTGCAGACCTCGCACTCCCTCACAGAAAAAAATTTCTGTTTCTTTTTCACGGAGTTTTTTTATTATACGATGATTTAATCAAACCTCGTACTCCCCTCACAGAAAAAATTCCTTGATTTTGGTATGGCCTGTTTTTTGATACTCTAATTTAAGCCCATTTTTGGGCCCTAAAGCTAGATTTATAATAACCTAAATGAGATGTTATTGCTAAATAGGAAAATTCAAGTTTATCATTGCAATCCTCGCACTCCCCTCACAAAAGAAATTTCTTGTTTTTCTTATACGACAATTTAAGCCCATTTTTTGGACCTAATGTTAGATTTTTAATAACGGAGATGAGATGTTATTTCTAAATAGAAAAATTAAAGTTTATTATTGCAGACACAGTACTCCCCTCACAGAAAAATGTATGTTTTTTTTCGTTAAGGGCTGTTTTCGTTATACAATAATTTAAACACGTTTTTTGCTTTTGAAGCTAGATTTATAATAACTTAAATGCGATAATATTGTTAAGTAGGAAAATTAAAGTTTATTATTGCAGACATAGCACTCACCTCACACACAAAAATTTTTTATTTTCGTTACAGCCTGTTTTTGTTATACGACCATTTAAGCCCGTTTTTTGTCTTGAAGCTAGATTTTTAATAACTGAAGTCAGATGTTATTGCTGAAGAGGAAAATAAAGTTTATTATTCCAAACCTCGCACTCCCCTGACAGAATAAATTTCTTGTTTCTGTTATACGATAATTGCAGCCCGTTTTTTGGACTTAAAGCTAGATTTTTAATAACGGGAATAAGATGTTATTTCTAAATAGGAAAATTAAAGCTTATTATTGCAGAAACAGCACTCCCCTCACAGAAAAAATGTTTTTTTTTACGGCCTTTTTTTGTTATACGACGATTTAAGCAAACCTCGCACTCTCCTCACAGAAAAGATTCCTTGTTTTTGTTAGTGCCTGTTTTTATACCTTAATTTAAGCCCGTTTTTGGACTTGAAGCTAGATTTTTAATAACTGAAATGACATGTTATTTGTAAGTAGGAGAATTAAAGTTTATTATTGCAAACCTCGCACTCCCCTAACAGAAGAAATTTCGTGTTTTTGTTATACGATAATTTGAGCCCGTTTTCTGGACTTAATGCTAGATTTTTAATAACGGAGATGAGATGTTATTTCCAAGTAGAAAAATTAAAGTTTATTATTGCAGACACAGCACTCCCCTCACAGAAAATAATTTTTTTTTACGCCCTGTTTTTGTTATACGATAATTTGAGCCCGTTTTTTGGTCTTGAAGCTAGATTTATAATTACTTAAATGAGATGTTATTTTTGAATAGGAAAATTAAAGTTTATGTTTTGCAAATTTCGCACTCCCCTGACAGAAGAAATTTCTTGTTTTTGTTACACGATAATTTAAGCCCGTTTTTTGGAGTTAAAACTAAATTTTTAATAACGGAAATGATATGTCATTTCTAAATAGGAAAATGAAAGTTTATTATTACAGACACAGCACTCCCCTCACAGAAAAAAACTTCTTGGTTTCTTTTACGGCCTTTTTTTGTTATACGATGATTCAAGCAAACCTCGCACTCCTCTCACAGAAAACATTCCTTGTTTTTGCTATTGACTGTTTTTATACCTTAATTTAAGCCCATTTTGGACTTGAAGCTAGATTTTTAATAACTGTATTGAGATGTTATTTATAAGTAGGAAAATTAAAGTTTATGTTATGCAAATTTCGAACTCCCCTGACAGAAGAAATTTCGTGTTTTTGTCATACGATAATTCAAGCCCGTTTTTCGGACTTAAAGCTAGTTTTTTAATAACGGAGATGAGATGTTATTTCTAAATAGAAAAATTGAAGTTTATTATTGCAGACACAACACTCCTCTCACAGAAAAAATCTATTTTTTTCGTTACGGCCTGTTTTTGTTATACGATAATTTAAGCCCGTTTTTTGGCCTTGAAGCTAGATTTTTAATAACTGAAATGAGATGTTATTGCTAAGTAGGAAAATTAAAGTTCATTATTGCCAACCTCGCTCTCCCCTGACAGAAGAAATTTTTTTTTTTTACACTATAATTTAGGCCCGTTTTTGGACTTAAAGCTAGATTTTTAATAACGGAAATGATATGTTATTTCTAAATAGGAAAATTAAAGTTTATTATTGTAGATACAGCACTCCCCTCACAGAAAAAATGTCTTGTTCTTGTTACGGCCTTTCTTGTTATACGATGATTTAAGCAAACCTCGCACTCTCCTCGCAGAAAAAATTCCTTGTTTTTGTTATGGCCTGTTTTTTCATACCTTAATTTAAGCCCGTTTTTGGGTCTTAAAGCTAGATTTATAATAATCTTAATGAGATTTTATTGCTAAATAGGAAAATTGAAGCGTATTATTGCAATCCTCGCACTCCCATGACAGAAGAAATTTCTTGTTTTTGTTATACGATAATTTAAGCCCGCTTTTTGGACTTGAAGCTAGACTTTTAATAACTGAAATGAGATGTTATTGCTAAGCAGAAAAATTAAAGTTTATTATTGCAGATCTCGCACTCCACTCACAGAAAAAAATTTCTTGTTCTTGTTACGGCCTGTTTTTGTTATACGATAACTTAAGCCCGTTTTTTGGTCTTAAAATTAGATGTATAATAACATAAATGAGAAGTTATTGCTAGATAGGAAAATTAGAGTTTATTATTGCAGACCTCGCACTCCCCACAGTGAAGAAAATGTATTGTTTTTGTCACGGCTTGCTTTTGTGATAACATAATTTAAGCCCGTTTTTTGGTCTAAAAGATAGATTTATAATAACTTAAATGAGATTTTATTGCTGAATAGCAAAATTAAAGTTGATTTTTGCAAACCTCGCACTCCCCTCACAGAAGAAATTTTTTGTTTTTGTTATACGATAATTCAAGCCTGTTTTTTGGACTAAAAGCTAGATTTTTGATAACTAAAATGAGATGCTATTGCTGAGTAGTAAAATTAAAGTTTATTATTGCAGACCCAGCACTCCTCTCACGGAAAATGTTTTTTTGATTTTGCTTCGGTAGAAAATTCATGTTTTCCGTTCAAAATTCATAATTTTCGTTAAAAATTTAATTAGTTGATAAAAAAATTATTCTTGTTAAAATTCGTTTTCTTTTTGGTTGAAAATTAATTATTTAACTGAAAATTTAACTATTCAGTTTTTTGGTTCAAGATTTTTGATTTTAGTAAAACACGAATTCGAATACATTTTCGTGACAATTTTCCTTTTATAGTTGAAAATTGATCTATTTTGTTGAAATTACGTCTCTTCGGTAGGAAATAAGGCTTCTTTCCAGAAAATTTATCTGATTAGTTAAAAACTTGACTATTTTGTTAAAAATTCAACTATTTGGTTTAAAATTCATGTATTTTGATAAAAATTCGTCTTTTTGGGTAGAACATTAGCCTTCATGTTGAAAATTGTACTATTTGGTTAAAAATTACTGTGCTTTGTAGAAAATTAAACAATTTTGTCAAAAAGTATCCTCTTTGGTTGAAAATTCAACTGTTTTCTTGAAAATTCGTATTTTTGGTTGAAGACTCAACTATCTTGTTAAACATTCTTTTTTTTTCTCAAAAATCAATTTTTTAAACTGAAAATTGACTATTCCATTTTTAATTGTAAATTTATCTTTTCTAGAAAAAAATCATCTTTTCACTTGAGAATCAATTTTTTTGAAATGACAAATTTAACTATTCATTTTTTCATTGTAAATTTATTCATATTTTTTAGTTGAAAATTCAACTGTTCGTTTAAAAAAGCGTGTATTTTGTTAAATTTTTTTTTTGTGAAAATTATTATTTTTTGTTGAAAATTTAAATATTTTATTGAAAGGTAAAATACTTTGTTAAAAATACATTTTTGGCTGGAGATGCATCATATTAGTTGCAAATTTCTTTTTTTGGTTAAAAATTTTAATATTTCGTAGCAAATTCCTTTTTTTACGCTAAAATTAATTTTTGAAATTGAAAATGCAACTATTCCATTTTATGGTTGATAATTTATCTTTTTTAATTAAAAATTCAACTATTTGGTTGAAAATTTGTATTTTTCCAAATAATCTACTTAGGAAAAATCCATGTTCTTTGCTGAAAATTCCACTACTTAGCGAAAAATTAATGTGGTTTGTTGCAAATTAAACAATTTTGTTTGGAAGTATCCTTTTTGGTTAAAAATTTCCTTTTTTTCAGTTAAAAATTAATTTTTTAACTAAGAATTTACCTGTACCATTTTCAAATATAAATATATTTTTTTTTAGTTAAAAATTCATCTTTTTTGTCAAAAATTAGTTTTTTTTTGTTTAAAAAGTAATCTTTTTATCTGAAAATTTAACTATTTCATTTTTATTTGTAAATTTCTTTTTTTTTTACTTGAAATTTTACTATCTGGCTGAAAATGAATGTATTTAGTGAAAAACAATTTCTTTTCTTTGGTTTTTTCTGCTTATAAATTCATCTTTTAGATTGAAATTAAAAAAAAAAATATTTTCATAATTGAAAATTTAACATTTTCACTTTTGATTGTAAATTAATATTTCTTAATTTAAAATTCAACTATTTGTTCGAAAATTGACGTCTTTTGTTATAAATTTTTCTTGTTTGATAGAAAATTAATTTTCTTGGTTGAAAATTCATATTTTTTTGGTTGAGAGTTAACAACTTGGTTGAAAGTCGAACTACTTGTTAAAACTTGAAAATTATTTCCTTTAAATGGAAATTTAACTATTTCGTTTCTGTTTGTAAATGAATCTTTTTTAGTTAAAAATTCAAATAATTGGTTGAAAATTGACTAGTTATTTTTCAGTTGAAAGTTTCTTTCTTTTTTAAAATTAAACAATTTCTCTCAAAATTCATGCAGTTCATGGAAAATTCGTTTTTTCCAATAGAAATTTAGTTAAAAATTAATTTTTTTCATCATTTTAGTTAAAAATTCATCTCTTTGGTCGAAAATTGAAACGTTTTGTTATAAAATCGTAGTTTCTGGTTAAAAATGGATTGTTTTACTAGAAATTCAATTATTTCATTCATTATTTATCATTTTGTTTTTGGAAAATTTATCTCTTTGGTTGAAAATATAAGCATTTGGTTAAAAATTAATTTCTTGAACTGAAAATTTAACTGTTCAATTTGTTATAAAAATTATATCTTTTTTAGTTGAAAATTTACGTATTCTGTTGAAAATTCTCCTTTCTTGGTAGAAAATTTATCTTTTTCTCCTTTCATTAAAAATCAGATTAAAATCTGGTTAAAAATATGTCTCTATCAGCAGGGAACTCATCGTTTTGGTTGAAAATTTCTTGTTGCCTTTTTGTTGAAAATTATTTTTTTTTTAATTGCAAATTTAACTGTGCCGTTTCTGATTTTCAATTAATTTTTTCTTGTTGAGAATTCAACTATTTGGTTGAAAATTGACGTATTTTGTGATAAATTTATATTTTTTGGTAGAAAAATAATTTTCTTTCTTGAAAGTTTATATTTTAAGTTAAGCATTCTTTTTTTTTATTTGAAAATTTAACTATTCACTTTTTAGCTAAAAGCTAATATTTTTTTTCATAGTTCAATTATTTTGTTCGAAATTTATTTAATTCATGGAAAATTCGTCTTTTTCGGTAAAAAATTATTCTCTTTGGTTAAAAAATAATTTTTTTGGTTGAAAATTCTACTATTTAGTTGAAACTTAACCTCCGGGGTTAAAAATTAATTTTTTGGTCGAGAAATCCACTGTTTAGTTAAAACTTAATCCATTGGATTGAAAATTAAACAATTTTGTTAAAAAGTATCCTTTTTGGTTGAAAAGTCTACTGTTTAGTTGAAAATTCGTCTTTTTGGTTGAATTAGACTATTTTGTTGAAAATTCATCTTTTTGGTTGAATTCAACTATACTTGATTTTAAATTAAAATATTTTTTGGTTGAAATATCAGCTATGATATTGTTTGTTGAGAATTCATTTTATTTAGTTAAAAATTAATTTCTTCATAACAATTCAAAAATTTTATTACAAATTTATTTTTTAGTTCAAGCATGATCATTTTATATTTTTGGTGTTACGGTTTTGACCAGATAAATGTATTAAATAATTTTATGTTAATTGTTTTTTGTCTAATGGTCTAGGATCAATATTTGTTGAATATCGATTTTTAATTCTAATTTCTGAAAAAAATAGCTTGTAGCGTCAGACCGGGAATCTGAAAGACCTGGGTTCGGTCCCAGCGGAGCTTTAGAGCATTTTTTTCACAATTTAGAAATAAAAATCAAGATTAAAAAAATATTCGTTTTTCACCAGCAGAAAAAAAACAATTAACATCAAATTATTTAATTATAATTTTAGTTGAAAATTCATCTCTTTGGTAAAAAATTTACCTGTTTTGTTAAAAAATTGTGTCATTTTGGTTGAAAATGTATTTTTTAACTAAAAGTTTAAATAATAATCGCGCGTGTGTTTATTTTCTGTAAATCTTAAAGTCATACCTTATTAAGAAACTACAAAAGAATTTTACAGAAATTTCAATAAAAAATTATTTTTATTTACTTATCCTTACCGTGGAACCTTATTTAAGAGAGTACATTGGTGGATTTACTTTGAAGTAAAATATTTATTTCGAGAAAAAATGTACCATACATTAAATTGAAATAAAAAACTTCCTGAAATCGGAAATTTTGTATTATGCTGTTGAAGTAGTACAAGATATTTGTGCAATTTCTGGTGTTTCACCAGAAATTGCTGAATAAGCTGCAATGTTTTTTTCGGGGTTTTTTCACTTTCACCATACAGAACACTTCTTAACTGGATTCATTTGGGAACCCACTGGACAATTAAAGTCTTTTGCAAATTCTGGCCTGTTAGCAAATACACCTGTGACTCTGAATTCTGACGGAGAGCTGAGTTCATGGAAAAACTGAAGGGTCAAATTAAGGGTTTTCAAATACCCTGGGGTGTATTTGGCACATTGTGTGACAGCTGCTTGAATCCAGAAAAGCTGCGATGGGGAATAGTTTAATCCTGGCAATGTGGGTTCGGGGCCGTTACGCTTCACCCAGTCCTGATAGGCTAGGTACGACAGTTTTACGCCACCGTTGTCTGCAATGTTTCTCCTTTCCGTCTCGGTATCATTGAACTGAAAATAGGTAATTGTTATTTCAATTCATCGGTTCGTCATTTTAGTATAAAGATGTTTGTGCAATTTCTGGTGTTTCACCAGAAGTTGCTGAATGAGCTGCAACGAATGGTTAGGTGCATTGTGTGATAGAGGACCGATATGCTTTCAAACGGTTTTAAAAATAAAAAAATAATACTTTTTCAATGAATTTCTATATTTCCAAGGGATTTAACTTTTTTTAGAAGATTTTAAATATTCCAAGGAACTTCAAAGGATTTAATATATTTTTTAAGTTATTTTGAATGTTTCAAGAAATTTTTTATAGATTTCAATAATTTGAAGGAATTTTGAGGGATTTCTAACGATTTTAAACATTTCATGGTATTCTTAAAGATTCTAAGGAATTTTAAAAAGTTAGAAAAAATGTAAAAGTTACGGAAATATTTTTTTCATAAGATTTCCAACAAGTTCAATGACTTTAAGTGATTTTTGAAGCTCTCAAGTTATTTTAATAAATTTTTCGGGATTTCAGGAAATATCAGATTTTCTGGGATGTCTTTGTTAAGAGTGTGACTGAAGTGTGTGGTACTGCGAGTGTAGGAAGAATGTCTGGTAATGCGTTTTAATTTAATTTTATTTATAAGAGCAGCTGAAAGAATATATATGTTTAATTATAAAATTAAAATTATTAATAAAAATTGTAATGTTCTAGAAGGCAAAGAATAATATGAATTGATAAAAAAGTATGAAATTATGAATTAAAAATTTTTTTTATAAAATTGTATACATACTTTGAAGCCGCCGTTTTTAACAGTATAATTTCCGTATTGCTGCTTAATGCAAGCAGATTTTTCAAGAAATTTTTTGCTTGTCTCTGGAGTCCACCAATCATTACTGATTCCATTTTTATCATTTTTTCTACCATCGTTATCGAAAGCTGTAGTGATTGTATTTCCAATAATAAATGGACCAATCCCAGCATAGTTCAAGTACTGAGGCCTATCCTCATTGAAAAAAATATCTTGTAGAATTCCAGCAGGGATTTCTAAAAAATTGAAATTTATATTGCATATTTTAACGAATTTTATCATTTTTAAACGAGAAAGAGAAATTCCCTACCAAAAGGTCAAATTTTCGAAAAATACATCAATTTTCAACGAAATAGTTGAATTTTCAACTGAAAATGATCAAATTCCAACCCAATTGTTGAATTTTTAACTAAATAATATAAATTTTTAAACTAAAATAAAATAGTTAAATTTTTTGATGAAAAAATTAATTTTTTAACACACAAAAAAAAAACATTTTTAAGGAAATAGATGAATGTTAAACCAAAGAGATGAATTTTCAAACCAAACATATGAATTTTCATTAAATGAGTTGAATTTTCACACAAGAAAGATTCTTCATTCAAGAGAAAAGAAATTTTTTTAATGAATTTTCAAATTTTTATCTCAATAATGCAAATTTTCTACAAAACAGTTGAATTTATTGAAAAAGATGATTTTCAACCCAATAGTTGATTTTTCTACCAAAATTGTTAAATTTTCGATAGATTCTCAACAAACAGAGTTTAGTTTGATTTTTGACCAAGAGATGAAATTTCTACCAAATAATTCAATTTTTGACAAAAAAAAAAATAGATTTAGAACCAAAAATAATGTAGCTAAATTTTTAGTTACGTAAATTAATGTTGAATCAAAATTTGAAACAAATAGTGAATTTTTCAACTGAAAAATATTTTAAAAACAACCTAATGTTTTAATTTTCATTTAAAAAATATTTTTTTTAATCACCTAAACGTTTTAATTTTCAATCAATTTTTGACGAGAAAGGCTAAGCTAGAACCAAAAAAAATATATATAGATAAATTTTCAGTTTAGAAGACTAATATTTAAACAAACAAAATAATGAATTTCCAACCAAAAAGATGAATTTTCAACCAGGAGGAGTAAATTTCTATAAAAAAAGACGAATTTTCACAAAAATAAATGAATTTTGAACTAAAAAATATTTGAGAAACAAAAAAAATTATAGTTTTCAACTAAAAAATATTGTTTGAAAACAACTGAACGTTTTGATTTTCAAACAAAAAAGATTAGCTTTTAACCGAAAATGGAAAAGCTAGTTTATCAGTTAAAAAAATTAATTAAAAAAATTTCAACAATATAGTTAAACTTTCAACTAAAAGATATTTAGAAAACGAAAAAATATTTTAATTTCTATTTGAAAAATATGATTCAAAAACAGCCAAACGTTTTAATTTTCAATCAATTTTTGACGAAAAAAGATAAATTTAGAACCAAAAAAATATAGTTAAATTTTCAGTTTAGAAAATTAATATTTAAGCAAACAAACAAATAAATTTTCAACCAAAAAGATGAATTTTGAACCGACGAGAGTAAATTTCTATCAAAAAGACAAATTTTCAAAAAAAAAAAAAAAAGAGCCAGAGGTTGGCCCGGACTCGGTGCACTGCTGTTCCCAACTTCGTCTTTACTCTGGCAATACATTTTTTAATGGGTAAAGCCGGATTCTGGCCCAGCAAAAGCGCATCACTGGGCCCAGTGTGACTTTTACTACGGCAAACCGTGTCTTAAGAGGAAGAGCCAGAGGTTGGCCCGGACTCGGTAAACTGCTGTTCCCAACTTCGTCTTTACTCTGGCAATACATTTTTTAATAGGAAAAGCCGGATTCTGGACGAGCAAAAGCGTATCACTCGGCCCAGTGTAACTTTTACTACGGCAAACCATGTTTCAAGAGGAAGAGCCAGAGTTTGGCCCGGACTCGGCACACTGCTGTTCCCAACTTCGTCTTTACTCTGGCAATACATTTTTTAACAGGAAAAGCCGGATTCTGGCCCACCAAAGGCGCATCACTGGGCCCAGTGTGACTTTTGCTACGCCAAACCGTGTTTTAAGATGAAGAGCCAGAGGTTGGCCCGGACTCGGTGCACTGCTGTTCCCAACTTCGTCTTTACTCTGGCAATACATTTTTTAATAGGAAAAGCCGGATTCTGGCTCAGCAAAGGCGCATCACTGGGCCCAGTGTGACTTTTACTACGGCAAACCGTGTTTTAAGAGGAAGAGCCAGAGGTTGGCCCGGACTCGGCGCACTGCTGTTCGCAACTTCATCTTTACTCTGGCAATACATTTTTCAATAGGAAAAGCCGGATTCTGGCCCAGCAAAGGCGCATCACTGGGCCCAGTGTAAATTTTACTACGGCAAACCATGTTTCAAGAGGAAGAGCCAGAGTTTGTCCCGAACTCGGCGCACTGCTGTTCCTAACTTCGTCTTTACTCTGGCAATACATTTTTTAATAGGAAAAGCCGGATTCTGGTCCAGAAAAGGCGCATCACTGAGCCCAGTGTTAATTTTACTACGGGTGGAAATTTCCGCACTCCGTCGGAGGTCACCACCAGCGTAGTACTGGCTTAGTACTGACCAACAGTACAGATAATCGGCCATTCGCCCAATACTGGCTAACGGCTGGCCCCGCGATCGGCACAGTACTATGCCAAGAGTATAAATATTTAAAAAAAATTTAAGTACGTTTAAAAATATAGACCAGGTGATCTAAAATGTCTGAGAACTATAAATGCAACTGCCGCGAATACAAATTATTTCCTGTTTTTTTTTTCGGAAAAATATTCAAAGTTCCATCTTTATGCAAAATTGTAAATGTTCAGAAAAAATTAAAACACCTGAAAACCAAACCTTACACCAATGTTTAAAAAAATTTGTTATTATAAAATTGTCAAGGTTCACGATTAAATTTCTAAGTTCTGTCGTTAAAAATGTCAAATGTTTATAAAAAATTACAATTTCTGTCATTGCAGAAAGTTGTAAAGTAGTCTCAAAGGCGAAAAACGAAATATTACACGAAGAAAATTGTAATCGATATCAATTATTGATTAAAAAATTATTTTATTTATATTTCTGTTAACAGTACGTATATTTTACATTTACATAACGTAGTATAAGAATGAATATTCGATTGGAAAAATAAATTTTGAAATTTGGTGTTTTAACTCTTTTGAGCTGTAGCTTATGAGGATGGCTTTTTCATCGAGTTTCAACTCGTAGGTTTGGCGCAATGGTTAAGACTCCCGACTGCTAGGCGATAGATTAAGGTATAGAGGTTCGATACCCCGTGGCGTTAGAAATTTTATTTGTAATATAATATTTAAAAATGTAATATATGTGTTTACTCTACACTAGGACCCATTAATATTCGAAGTCAAAATACTCGTAATCAATAATGAATTATTTTTTAAATACCTTTTTGTCATATGGTTAGAGTATAGCAGTAGTGGGTGCTACAATTAAACAAAATGTTTGAATGAAATTTCAATTTTTGAAATTATAAGAAATATTCGGACGATATGTAGTCGTATATACCTGCGTCCTAAAAACAATTTAATGATTTTTTATTATTTTTCAAATTAACTCCCGTGATGGCGGCCAGAGTCTGGGCCAGAATTGGCCGCCAAGTGCATACCATAGTTATCATTCCAGCAATGTAACGATATTGGCAGCCGATCTTCGGCAATATTTTTGCCGATACTGGGCCAGTGCTGGGCCGTATATAACTTCGCACTTGGGGTTATTTTATTGTTTTAATCCTTAGAAATAGTATTGATAACATAAAAAATTGAATGTTTTGAAAACCCACACATGAGATGAAGAAGAAATGAATTAAGCAAAGTTTTGATGAGAATGTGCCCACTCATCGAGCAGATTTTTTCACTGTCAATGTTATTTTTTACGAATAAAACAAACACTACACATCCTCCCAAAAAGTGACCAATGACACATTTGTAGATCTTGCTTAAATACACAATTTTAGTTAAGTCATCATTTGACGTATTTTGCATAGCTTGACCGTAAAATTGAATTTTTGATTTTTCATTATTTTTTCTGCAATAAAAATGCTTCTTCTTTTGGATTTTGAAAGCGCTGAAACTCTGAAAATTGTTATTTTATCGAAAAATGTCGTGGAAACAAATGAATTTGAATTTTCCAGTACCATAAACAGCCGCATGTATAATTTTCAAATTTAGAAAAAAAGGTCTCAAAAATTTCCAAATGCGCTCACTTTCTGAATTTTCATCCAAAATGGCTGGTCAAAGCACTTGACATTTGGTTTAGCAGACCAAAAGAGTAAACCAAAGGCCAATTCAATCGTTCCATTCTTTCGAAAGTTATCGTACTAACAAACTAAACTCTACAGACTAACAGACTAACAGACAGAGATTTTGTAAGAACCTGTTTTTTGGGTTCAGGCAGTCTCGAAACGTGGACATTTGACAAAAACCGGTGGGTCAAATTTTATACAAATCTAATACCTTCTCTGGATGAGAATGTAAAAATACAAATTTTCAAGTACCATGAGCATTAATGATAGTTATTTTGTAGTTTTACTCGTTAGAAATAGTATTGAGGGCATAAAAAAAAATTAAATATTTTGCAAACCCAGACACGAGATGAAAAAAAAAAAAATAAGCAAAGTTTTGATGAGAATGTGCCCACTTGTGGGGCAGATTTTTTCACTTCTAATGTTATTTTTTACAAATAAAGCAAAAACTACGCATCCTATCAAAAAAGTGACGAATGACAAATTTGTAGATCTTTTTTGAGAGCACAATTTTTGTTGAATTATCATTTGTCGTATCTTGCATAGTTAGATAGACGAATTAAATTTATGATTTTTAATTATTTTTTGTGCAATAAAAATGTAAGTTTTCGATTTTTCAAGAAAATTGAAAAAGTCGTTATTATAATCTTGTAGGGCATGCAAAAAGAAAAATTTTTCTCGTCAATAATTTTTTTCGGATCGTGCCTTGTTTGACTGAAAATGTTAATTTTCGTTTCTTCTTTTGGAGTTTGAAAGTGTTGTAATTCTGAAAATTTTCATTTCATTGAAAAATGCCATGAGAATAAATTGCTTGAATTTTCGAGTAAAATGAATAGCCACACATATAATTTTCAAATTTAAAAAAAAGGTCTCATAAATGTACCAAAGGCCAATCCAATCGGTCAATTCTTTCGAAAGTTATCGTGCCATCAAGCTCAAAGTCTACAGACTAACAGAGTAACAGACTAACAGAGTAACAGACTAACATACGGACAGACCGACAGACATTTTGTCAGAAACTGTATTTTGGGTTTAGGGGATCTCAAAACGTGGACATCTGACAAAACCCGGGGGGGGGGGGAGGGTCAAATATAACACAATACTAATACCTTCTCTGGATGAGAATGTAAAAAAGAAACATTTTTCTCGTCAACGGATAAACCAATTTTGATGAAAAAATATATTTTATGAAGATTAGTAAGGCTAATAAAACAAAAATTGCAAAACATTCGGACCAGCTCTATCCAACTTCTAATAAAAGTCGTTGTGGCTTGCGATTTCCACTTGATGGGTAAAATTCATCCGTCGGCCGATGGGCGGCGCTACATACTTCCTGTTCCACAAAAGCATTGAGTCTTATGGGAAAATTAATAATTTATTAAAAATAGGAATGCTCTCGATTAGCTCAGTTCACGAAATTAATACTGATCATTCTTTGATGTGTGATTGATATTAAAAAATTGTTAAATTTATTAAATTCTAGAAAAAAATTATTTTAAAAAATGTGCTTTAATAGTGCTATATATCGCTCTTTTCCATAAAATTCAGCGATATATAGCATTTGGATTTTAATTCACAGATTATTATATAGAATACAGCTATATATAGCACTGAGAAAAAAAAAATTTCGAATAATTTTTTTTTTCATTTCATAAATTTTACATTTTTTAAATGTAAATTAAACACCAAAGCTTTCTCAGTATAAATTTTGTGAACTAAACTAATCGGGAACATTGTTATTTTTAATTATTTATTAATTTCCCCATCAGACTGACTGTTTTTGTGGAACAGGACGAATATAGCGCCGTCTATCGGCCGACGGATGAATTTCACCCCTCAAGTGGACTTCGTGAGCGACAACAGCTTCTACAGCAAACATTGGGGAGTTGGATGGGGCTGATTCGGACTAAAAATACGTACAAAATTTTCTTTGAATTTTTCAAAAAAAATTTTGAGGTTATGTTTTAGATTCACACCTCTAATTTTTGTTGAAAAAATATCCTCAAGTTTTCTACTTCAACATATTTTCCCCAAATTAATCGGAGTGGTACAGATGTTTAAAAGAAATTCAAAATTCCGAAAAAAAATTTCACCTTTGTTTCGTAATAACATTTTTTAAATTTTTCTCGCAAATTGTCTCATTGGTTTGCACAATATATATCTTGTTCTCTAAAACAGTTCAATCTTTTTCAAGAAAAGCTACTTTTTTATTTCCCCTTTCCTCTCCATAACTTCCAAAAAATATGCGATTTCAAGATTAATGTTTGGGAAATTTTATGTGACATAGGCACTAGCTTATAGCAATAATCTGGGTCTGATACGGGGGTACTTTTCAAATTATAATTTTGTATATAAAATATCCGCAGAAGATGATGGGCGATAAGCGCTAACAAAATGAGCATAAAGACGTTACACCCGTGTTAGACCTAAATTAATGCCATAAGTTGGTGCCTATGTTACATAAAATTTCCCAAAATATTAACCTTGGAGTCGCATTTTTTTGGGAGTTATGGAGGGGACAAAGAAAATAAAAAAGTAATTTTCTCGTAAACGGCTTAGCCAATTGTAATAAACAAAATATATACTGCGAACACCAACGTGACAATTTTCGATTCAATTTGGAAATAAATCGTGAACAAAAAAGCAGGTACATTTTCATTTTATTTTGAATGTTTTTTTAACCATGATGCACCCCTCCGATTAATTTGGGCTAAGAAATGTTGAAGTTGACAACTTGAAAATATCTTTTTATATTGGAGGTGTAAATCCAAAACATATCCTCAAAAAAATTTGAAAAATTCAAAATTAATTTCTTATATGTATTTTTTGTCGCTTGAAAGGATCAACCGATTTTGATGAAAAATATGTGTTATAAAGATCAGTGAGGCTAATAGAAACAAAATAAATTCTAGCAAAAAATGCATATAACAAACTATTTGGAATTTTTAAAACTTTGGTTTAAGGTTATGTTTTAGATTCACACATATACCCCCCCCCCCTCATTAATCGAAGTGGTGCATCGTGATAAAAAAAATTCAAATAAAAGAAAACATGGACGTGTTTTTCAGTCATAATTTTTCTTCAAATTTTCTCGAAAATTATCTCATTGCTTTTCACAATATATATTTTGTTCACTAAAATTGGTGAAGCTATTTTTGAGAAAAAGTACTTTTTTCATTTTCTTTTCCCCGACATAACTTATAAAGAAAGGCTATTTCAAGTTTAATATTTTGAGAAATGTAATGTAATTTTTTTGTACTTATAGTCTGAATTTACAAAAAAAAAAAAAAAAAAATTGTATTAGCCTCAGTCAGCTTTATAGCACATTTTTTTCATCGAAATAGTTTTACCCCTTGACGAGAAAAATGCATTTTTTTTAAATTTCGTTACATTTTGACATTTTTAACATTTAAGTCTAAAATATTGTATTTGGAAAGTTCTCTAATTTCAAATCATTAATTACCCCGTGGGTCAGTGATATATTTCTAGATAACAAAATGTCCGCTTGTGGCTGATGTATGTACTGGCACGCAGTCCAATTGACGGGACCATCATGTGGGCACCTGAGTAGTGTGTAATGTGCCCTCGCAGAAATCGCCATATATTTTCCCTATTACCCATCTGGCCCTGATCGGGCTGGCATGATCTGGCCCGAATCGGGCTAATTGCATGGCTCAGAGTCGTGCCATACTGGGTTGCCCGTTTTGTAACGCCACCTAGTACATGTTAAGGGAAACAATAAATTTTCTATTAGAGTAGTACTGTTGTGAACTTTATTGACACGTGAATTTCAGTGTAAGCTACTAATGTTCAATAAACATTAATTAATTTTGATAAAATTATACCAAACTGAAAAAAAAGGCACACTACGGGTTCGGAACCACCGTACGATAGCCGGATTGCCATATGCACGTGACGTGTCTAGAAAAAGTAAGTAAATCTGCGAAACCGAACCTCAAAATGAATATTTCATTACATAATTTGAACTAAATTTAAATAATACTCGAGCTCCTTACTAAAAATAAAATCTCATTGTATTTCTAGATGTAGTTTGTGCCAAATTCTAAGTCACAGAGGAGGAAGTGCTTTCACACATAAGCACAATATTTAGCAATGCTATAAATTGGGACGGTAATCGCAAACAGCGAAAAACTTGGAATATATTATCATAATTTCTAATTAATAAATAATACACTTCAATTTATCTTGTCAACTATTGATTATTCAGATTAAAAATGCCCCATAATTTTTAATATAAGTCAATCGGGACCTGATAGGGTACCGACTTTGCACTGACCCGGCACACCGATCGGGCTAAGAAGTTCGGCCCAAACTGGGCCGTGCGTTTCATCGTGGGTCTGATCCGACCTGGCTTACCGATCTGGGCCCCATTTGGCCAGATCTGACCCGGATCGGGGCCACAGAAAAATGTCTGTAAGGGGTGTGCGCAATTTCTGGCTATATTGCCCGCCCGACCGTCCGGCACCTTACGTGCGGACCGTGTGCAAACCCGAATTGCCGGCCATGTGCACGCCCAAATTGCTGCTAATATATTTGATTATTTTAAAATATGAGCGTGGCATGGAGGAAATGAAGGAAGAAGTATATTTTATGAATAATAATGTATTTAAAAATTATAATGAAATGCTAGAAGTAATTATGTATGATTCATTAGACAGAAATTTATAATCTAATAGAATTGCTCTTCGTCCTCCTCACTGAAAATATCAGCATCATCATCAACTTTTTCCTGATGAGTCGATTCTTTGGAAGCCAGCAGTTTAGTTAACTGTTTTATTTATTTATTAACCGCTTTGAAGTCCGACTGTACTTCTTGGTTCTTCATTTTATTTCGGAATTTTTGCTTAGTGCTCTTTAGCACGTCTAGCATCGTTTGCTTGAGTATCTCCTCATTTTGAGGTCCAGGAAATAATGGACAGCTCACTACTCCTTCGGAAAAACACAAAAAGAAGAAATTCATTAAGGTGATGTTACGGGTTTTGAAAGAAAAGTTCACATTTTACAGTCATTAAAAATACTCACGACAAAAAATATTGGCTACTTTCGTGTCTCCGAATTTCTCCGTAGTTTGCGGCTTATTCCACTCAAACTAGCAAACTAGTTCGTCAGACAAGACTTCTTTTAAAGCGCGGCTTAGAAAATCTGTAAGTTTTGTTCCCCCTGAGCGAAGTAAATGGTCATGCTGAAAAAATGTAAGTAGGGGAATACATTATATACGTATTTTCTGTTTGAATTCAAGGTTAGGCATCGCCAAACGCGGCATCTGTTTAGTCGATAGATGAAAAGCACTTCTATAAATTTATACATCATGATAAGAAAGGAAATAAGTCTTATCTGAGATTTCTGACTATCAATCGTCATCCAAAAAATCAATCAGCATTCAAAAAAATCAATCGCAGTATCGAAGAGAATCAAAATAAGCATACAAAATCATGCAAGCACAACGCAAGCGCGTTACGCCACAATGAACTTGCTTTTCTGCTCACAGACATAGTGTATAGTGTACACGCATACTGAAAAGATAATGCCGCGGTGAGGCCACGAACTTATACACAACTTTGGGCGAAATTCGAAGTTATATAGTTTAAAAAAAGTAAATTATGGATTCTTCTAACAAATCAGATATATTTTGCTAATTAGCTAGATTTGACTTTCCATTTTTTAACTTTTAAAAACCAAATTACATAAAAAGTATTTCCAAGAAACATGAGAAAATACAGACATAACTTGAAACCGATTACTAACTGACTAAACAATTTGAAAATGTATGAAAAAACACTAGTCCTAACATTCATCAAGTGTATTATTAATTCCAAACAATTTTGAAGGTAACATATACTTGACAATGTTCCATTCATCTAACTTTGACAAGGCAATGTTATTTTTAATAAACCTTTTTATGAATTGCTTATAACATATTGTAACAACAGCTTTTGTTTTCCGCACTTTCGGATCCCGACAAAACGATGCTTAAGAGGGTTTATCAGATTTATAAAATGGATTTGCAGTTTCCGGCCGCACGGTTGAATATTTTTGTCTGATTTTTCGCATGCCTCATCTACATATGGGTCTTTTTTGTTGCTAAGTCACGGTTCTACGAAAAAAAATTTCTATTTTACGTTAAAAACAAAAAGAAAAGAATAATAGAAAGAATACAGTGATTCTCAGTACTAGCTGAGTGTGTATTTTTGATATCTAGCCAATCGACCCCCCTCAAATTTATGAGGCAGACTCCACGGAGCGCAAGCGGAGACTGGGGAGCGCATCGAATTACTTGAAACGAATCACCAAACGATATCAACAAACAGCCTCATTTAATAGTTTGTCATTGTTTGGAGTAGTAATTTTGTTTACAAACATTATGTAATGATTCCAACAATTACTTATTGTTTATTCTCAAAATTTCTAAAAATTGACACAGAGATGTCCAGTTTTTACTCAAATTGGTATCCTATGCTATTTTTTGTTGAATAATTATATAATTTTGATATATATCTTTTAATGTTTAATAAATTTACATTTCTTTAAACAATTTTGAGTTGCTTAAGCAGTTTTTTTCGAGAACATTACAGAAATTGAATAAAATACATATTTTTCTGACTGTATAGTGTATAGAAAGAATATATTAACGATTGTTGTAATTGTTTGAACAAATATAATTTGTTTGAAAATTATTTTTCCAAATATATTTTTTAAATCGTCTTTTCTGAATTAAACATAATATTGAATGATTTCGAGCAATTGTAAATTTTGTTTAAAACGTCGTGTCATTGTTTAAACAAATTTTTGCTTCAAGCAGTTTCATATTAAAAAATGTGGATCAATAATATAAAATATTACACAGAATTATTTTCGTAAGTATTTTTCAATATATATTTTTTGTGTCTATTTTCATAAAACATAAACAATGTACAATTGCCATAAACATTTTTTGTAGTGGCATCTCTAAATGATCGATTTTATCACAGTTGGACTCTTCTGAATCATTTAAGATAATTCAGATTCAGATTTTTTGTCATGGCAGGTGGCTATAAATGGCAAGATGTATGTGTCTTTTGGCCTTAGGTAACCGATTTATTGATCTGGTAAAATGGATCACTAAATGACTTTTTTTAAAACATGAAAATTTTGTGACATTTAAGATTACAAGAATAGACAATAAGAATGATCTAATGTTAATTTTTACATAGAATTAGTGACAGAAAATCTGTCTCACAAAAATTTGAAGCAATTTCAGTGCAAGAAAAAGTATTTTGCAGACCGAAAAGTCACAGTGTTTTCAATAAAAATTACAATATTGTTGAATACCTACGAACCGTAATATTTAAAATTAAATAATAAGAACTGTTTATTGTGAATTTGACATAGAAACAGTTACTGCAAGTCTCTCTCACAAACATTCGAAGCAGTTTCAGTGCAAAAAAAATTATTTTCCAGGACAAAGTTTTATGTTTACTTATTTAATTTGTTTACAAAACCAACAACTATTATATTTAAACACACATAATGACACATATATCACTTTTCCGAATATCTACATAATTTCAGATAATGGAAGAAAAAACAAATTCCAAATTTTTGCAAAAAATTGTTTACAACATTTACAGCTGTTGATATTTCATAAAAATTGTGACTAACAGTCACTCTCATTATAATTTAAAGCATATTCATCCGAAAAGAACATTTTTTCAACAAAATTTACACTATGTGGCTGTTTGTCAATGTCATTTGTTTATAACAATTGAAACAGATAATAACCAAATTATTTGCATTCTGGGAGTACTCTTGCGTCGATTTAAGATGATTTTCATCAGATGCAAACCGCTATGGGAGAGTAAATAATGATTTTGTGAAAAATTTCGATTTTCTCATACTTCAAGTAAACATATAATAAATAAAAAAATGAAAATGCAGCAATCTCTGACCAAGGTGCTCTGGGAAATTCAGCGCTCGTCAATTGTAAAAAAAAAAAAATTGCGGATTGGGGCAAAATTCAAGGCTGTAGACTTTTTGAACGAAAAAAATGCGTTTTCTCCCATAGCGCAGTGCATCTTGGCATACTATCGTGTGCACTTCAACATTTCTATTATGAATGCAAATATTAACCCATTTTCATGATATTTTTTTGACTTTCTTGAAATGATATGGATAAACTATTTCTGTTAATTAAAATTGAATCACGCTCGCAAATTTCGTAAAGAAACGTGACAAAGGTTTCAATACGAGATCAATTCAAGCTGAGAAGACCTAAGCGCCTCAGATGAAGGGAGCAGCTTAGCTGTTTACAGGTATACGAATGAACCTGCTTTCATAATTTCAGTTTTTTGAACCGGCCCGTATCTCATAACAATGAAAGGGTGATTCGTTTCGGGTAATTCGAAGCGCTCCCGAGTCTCCACTCGCGATCCGGGGAGCCTGCCTCGTAAATTCGACCGGGGTCGATTGGTTAGGTCTCGAAAATACACACTCAGATAGCACTGAGCATGACTGCATTTTTTTATATTGCTCTTTTGTTTTGTTTATAACGTCAAATATAAACATTTTTTCAAAAAACCGAGACTTCACAATAAATGAGACCAATATTTAGATGAGGGATGCAAAATATCAGAAAAAAATACTCAACCGTGCGGCCGGAAATTGGAAATCCATTTTATAACGCTGATGAATCTCCTTAAGTTTTAAATTAAACCCTAGTAGAAGTCTCTAGAACGTCAGGTTCGCTTTTGGATTCAGAATCAGCAACCAAAAATCGACGGAAAATACCTACTTTGGGTCCCGGTACAGTTAATAACATTGATGGGGGGGGGGGGTATAACAAAAAAAAACAAGTTATAGAACATTCTTTGGTGAGGATATGTATTTGAATTATTTAGAATTCTCTACGATAATCTAATTTTCAACCAATGTGCCTTATAATCCCTTATGCCATGCCACTCGTCACGTGTAAGTTAAACATCCACCAATAATAGGTAAAAGTATTATTTTTCAATAAATGATTGATTTATTTAAAATATTCCAATTTGATTTCTAGGATAACGATGTTTTCATATAAAATTATTAGAAAAGAATCGATCCACCAATAACCAAATCGCCGTCTATGGAAAAGGAAATGTGAACTTTCTCGATTTTCTTTCTCTTTCTATTCCTCATTCCACTTCTGATGAACACAGCTGGTGGTCCATACGATATTAGGGCCACTGAAAAAAATGATTGGTTGGAACAACTAATAATATAATTATTATAATATAATATTATAAAAAAAATAAAGTAAAGAATGGTAGTAGTTGTCCTAACTACTTTACTTACTGTCGCAACAACTTCCGATGGTAGATAACAATTTTCCGGTAGTTTTACTTACTACTTCAAGTAGTAAGTCTTCATATTAACTTAGTAAGCCTTTAAATTAAATTAGTTGTTCTGACTACACTTAAAGTAAGTAATCCTACCTATTAAAATTGGTATAGTTTCAACTTCTGAATGGAAAAATTGATAATTGATCAAAAATCAATTTCCCTTCAAATGGAGTATAAAAACTAATAACCGAAGTAACGTAATCTCGACGCCTCAATTCAATGAGTCCATATGCTGAAAGTCCCGTCTATGAGACTATATGTAATTTGTCCCGAGTGTGAGTCTATCTGTATTTTATAAACTTTTAAGGAGAGCGGATTTAAGTTTTAAATGTTCAAAGAAAGTTACAAGTACATCCTAAAATAATTTGAATGGTTTCAAGTGCTTAATTAATTTTTAACCTCATAATTACTACCTAAGTTCTATCAATTAGTATGTTATATAATGATAAAAATGTTATAATAAGCAACGACTTATTTCTCATCATACTAATAATTTTAATAATTGCAACAACAACAATAATTGAATCCTACCAATAAAAAAATTTTATGATTATCATAGATTTACGTACAATTTATAATTGGTTGATTCTTCTTACACTAAAATACTATGTATTAATAAACGCCACACCATTCACATATGCACCGACATTTCTTATTTAATGACCAGACAATATAATTCTTGTCGACAATTACCTTTCAGCTGTGATTCTTAAACCGAATCATATGTATACAACTATTGATGTTATATTTTGAAATAACTTTCTTTTCTGCCAAATATTCTAATTCTTTCTCAAGCTTATTTATTTTTCTTAGCTTGTCGACGTTGTTTCAGAATTCATATAGACCTACAAGCACAGAAATTAACTCTTTACTTAATAAATCTTTTTAGACTCATTTACATGGTCGTTCTTGATCACTTACTATCTCATAGAATTGTCTAATATTTAAGCAAACGGTGCAGAATATTATATTTGATCAGAATATGAGAACTCAAAATCGCCGAAAATGCAGATAGTCATACACGGCGCACTGTGGGCGCGGTTCTATTGAATTTTGTCTCAACATCGTAGAACTTTCGATAGGAATAACCAAATAATTTTTTTAATTAAAGATGCACCCTTAGCGAATATAGGAAAAATATAGAGAAAGTGTTAAAAAAATGTTGACAATGAAAATGTATATTAAAGTTAGCAAATTTTGTAAGAAATCTCGTTTATCAAATACCACGGGCGTATAGATATTATATTTTATGATCTACATACGTTTTTTAGTAGATTTTTGCATGCTCATTCCAAATACGGCCTGTAAATAATTGTAGAGCTTGATGATTATGAGAAAAAGACTATGGAAGTTGCTATTTTAATGCTTAAGGCCATGTGACTACCTTACCGACACTTTCTTATTTGTAAACTTATCTTCACACGAATAGCCACATCGAGTTGAAAATTTGGGACAATAATACAAAAAAAAATTTTGAAATTTGTTTTGAGTTTGAATTTTCCGCCAAAATGTTATCGAATCAATCATGTACGTTGAGAATGACTGAAAGAAGTACTGTGAATATTTTCAGATTTTTTCTAACGATAGAAGCAGAGAAAAAAACCAAAATGTACGTTACCCCCTCAAACTCATACAATATGGCGGCTAACGGTTTGAAATTTTGGAACAAATTTTTTTTGATTCTATGCTTTCGAATGGCTGACTCAACATTGGATTCCCTTTAGCGGCATTTCTTGCATGCTTATCGGTTATACCCTTTTTTGCACCTTACATTTTTTTAAACCCATCTTCTCATAATATGCCTTAACTAAAAAAATAATGAATATATTTCTGAGATGACCCTGGCTTTTTATATATATATATATATATATACACCTTACCCAGGTGCCATTCAGCTTTGGGCACGGTTGTTACGCCTCCGCTTAGGGATTATTCCTTCGGGACCATCCCTGGACATTTAATTATCACATCTGTTTATATTGCCTATGAAAATATTCATACATATAAGTTACTGCGATCGTACAGAATTCAGCTGGGGCTCATTTTAGTTTTCTGAAAAATTTATTTAATCTTAAAAAATTTTAATGAATTCATTGTGTGCTCTTTCTTTAAATGTTTGCAAAATTTAGATAGCTTTCAAGCAAATTAAAAATAAGTTTATAATAATAATTACAAGTGGTTTTTTATTATGATTATAAATAATGGAAAATTATGAATATTTAGAAATTCATTTTATTTTTATTTTAGTTACATTTTCGATGACTATGACTTCTCTCAAATTTAAACTATTTTAAAATCTGAAGCAATTGAAAATATGACTTTATCCAGGGGTAATTAGTTTTAAAGAAAAAATTACAATTTTAAATAATATTTTGACTCATTTCTGAATGTTTCCTTTTAAAATTATATAGCCTCAGTTTTTTAAAAATAATTTTTGTTATTAGAATAATAAACGATTATGAACGTTTAAAATTTTATTTTATTTATCTTTCAGTTACATTTTCAAAGAATATTACGTCTTTCTAATTTTTACTATTATTGCAATCTCAAACTAATGAAAATATGAATTCATCCTGTGATATTTTTTTTAGAAAACATTAAAATTAGAATTATTTTCGGAATGTGAAAAAGTTAAGAATATTTAAAAAAATGTGTTTATCCTTGACTCATATATCTTTGAAGAAAACGGAGTCAACTATGAATATTTTTCCGATTACTTTTTTCTATGATGCTTGGTCAATTCCCAAGAATTATTAATTATTTTAAAAAATTTCATGAAAAAAATCAGAGTTTGCATATTTTTAACTTTTCGATGACTCTTTCCTACAATACTTTGCAAATACAATAATTATTGAATATTTATAGAATTTTCATAAGCAAATTCAGAGCTTAGCCATTTTTCTAGGAATAGACTTTTGGCTATTGTTCAGCGAATAGGTTGTTGGCTATTTTTCAACGAATGGGCTCAATTTTTTACAGAATTAACTAAGAATATCTTTTAGATTACTTTTTTGTATGATGCTTTGTAAATTTCCCAGAATTATTAATTATTGCAAAAAAATAAGAGTTTGGCCATTTTTCAACGAATGAGCTCAATTTGTTTACGGAATTACCAAGAATGTATTTCCAGTAACTCTTTTCTACGATACTTTGCGAGCGTACAATAATTAATAATTATTTAAACAATTTTTATAAACATATTCAGAGTTTGGCTATTTTACAAGGAATAAGCACAGCTTGCTTACGGAGTCCACTAATAATGTCTTTCTGATTACTCTTTTCCATGTTGGTTTGTAAATTTACAAGAATTATCAATTATTCAAACAATTTTTATAAAAAATTCAGTTTGGCTATTTTTCAATGAATAAACCTAATTTTTGACAAAATTAGCTAAGAATATCTTTCCGATGATTTTTTTGTATAATACTCTCCAAATTTCCAAGATTTATTAATTATTTAAACAATTTTCATAAACAAATTAGGAGTTTGACTATTTTTTAAAGAAGAAGCTCAATTTGTTTCCGGAATCAACAAAGAATGTATTTCCAATAACTCTTTTCTACGATACTTGGCACATTTGAGCCGCTCAGAGGAAAAACGTTATAAGTCCTATGTTTTAACATGAGACGTTTTTCCTCTGAGCGCCTCATTTACAATAATTATGAATTATTTCAACGGATAGGCATCATTTATTTATTGAGTGAACTAAGAATGTCTTTCTGATGACTTTTTTCTATGTTGTTTTGTAAATTTACAGGAATTAATAATAATTTAAACAATTTTCATGAAAAAATTTGGAGTTTGGCTATTTTTTAACAGGTAGGCTTAATTTTTTACAGAATTAACTAAGAAAATCTTTCCATTGACCTTTTAATATGATGCTTTGAGAGTATATAATAATTATTAATTATTTCACCAATTTTCATAAACATATTCAGAGTTTGGCTGTTTTTCAACAAATAGGCTCAATCTGTTTACGAAGTCAACTAAGAATATCTTTTAGATGATTGTTTTCTATATTGCTTTCTAAATTTACGAGAATTATTAATTATTTAAACAAATTCGATTGAAAAATTAAGAGTTTGACTATTTTTCAACGATTAGGCCTAATTTGTTAACGAAATGAACTAAGAATTTTTTGCCGATGATTGTTTGCTATGTTGCTTTGCAAATTCACGAGAATGATTAATTGTTTAAACAATTTTGATGAAAAAATTAAGAGTTTGGCTATTTTTTAGAGAGAAGGCTCAATTTGTTTACGAAGTCAACTAAGAATATCTTTCCGATGACTGTTTTCTATGTTGCTTTGCAAATTTACGAGAATGATTAATTGTTTAAACAATTGCGATTAAAAAATTAGGAGTTTGGCTATTTTTTTAAAGAGAAGGCTCAATTTGTTTACGAAGTTAACTAAGAATATCTTTTCGATTACTGTTTTCTATGTTTCTTTCTAAATTTACAAAAGTTATTAATTATTTAAACAATTTCGATTAAATAATTAGGAGTTTGGCTATTTTCCAACGAATAGGCTCAATTTGTTTACAGAGTCAATAAAGAACGTTTTTCAAATATTTCTTTCCTATGATACTTTGAAAATTTACGACAATTATTAATTATTCAAACAATTTTCATAAACATATTGAAATTTTTTTTTTTTTTTCAAGGAATAGACCCAATTTGTTTACGGAGTCAACTAAGGTTGTCTTTCCAATGACTCTTTACTATGTTTTGTAAATTTACAAGAATTATTAATTATTTAAACAAACTTCATAAACAAATTCAGAATTTAGCTATTTTTCAACGAGTAGGGTCAATTTTTTACATAATTAACTAAGAAAAACTTTTCGACGACTTTTTTCTATCATGCTGTTCAAATTTTCAAGATTTATTAATTTTTTAAACAATTTTCATGAGCAAATTAATAGTTTGGCCATTTTTCAAAGAATAGGCTCAATTTGCGTACGGAATCAACAAAGAATGTATTTCCTACAACTTTTTCCTATGATGCTTTGAAAATAACAACTTTCTCCTACGATACTTTGAAAATTTACAATGATGATTAATTACTCAAATAATTTTCATAAACTAATTCAAAGTTTGACTATTTCTTAGCTTACATAAAAACATACATGCAGCTATAACCTTTTTAATAATAAATACAACTTTTCTATCTGAACTATAATTTTAAAATCGAAACCAGTTGAACATTTTAAACAGATTCAATTTTAAAAGAAAATATATGCATTATATGTATATTTAATAAGAATTAAAAAAGCATGCAAATTTTATAATGGTAGAAGCCTTCCTTTTCATTGATTGCAGTCTTTTTTCTTTTTGTTGATTTCTTCCAGTACATTAATAATCTCTTCAATTGAATGATATTTTGCTTTATCAAGATTTTCTGGAATAATTTTTCTCTTGAAATATATTTTTCCATATATTTTACTGTGATTTAGCACTCCATCCATACTATGTCTTTTTATTTTTAAAGCACAGGTGAAGCAGAGGTCTGTACACGGATTATCCTCGTTGCTTACCGTCAGACCACTCAACTGCACTGTGTATGGGCCTGTGAAAATTTTCCTTTTACTAAGGTGGACTTGAAGTCACTGTACTAATTTAATTACAACCAATGATAACCTACAGCTGCATGCGACTTCATTAGAAGTACTCGCATTTGCCCAGACATTTGGCCAGAGGAGAGGAAACTGCAGAAAACCACCTCCCGAGTTCAGCCGGCTTTTCGACAGTCGAGTTTGAAGGCTGACTAAACATTCGACCCTACCCATGGAATGCAGTCATCCTTGGCGTCAAACCTCCCGCTCGACATAGTTGCAGGAAAATGTTCAGAGTTAATAATAGATTTAATGCTTTCACGATGATTCATTATGATGAATTTAAATTGAAAATTTAAAGCTTTTTCGGGTTTCAATCGTGTGCAAAACTACGAATCTTGCCAACGTTTCGTGAACATTGTAGTTCACTTCTTCAGGGCTGACCTGAAACTGAAGTTTCAGGTTATGTTGTTCTTATATAGATTCTCTACGATGCCTATGATTGACCAAAACGCCCCATGATGGGGACTGCTCGAAATTGATTGGCCAATCAAGTCTTTTTAAAAAAAAACCTGGGAGGACGGAAAGCCAAATCGGATTGGTATTATATACATTGTCCCTATTGATGTTATCAGGGTTATAATTGTACAATTATTCATTCCGCATCGTGAGCGGGTACCCATGCGAAGCCGAGAGCCGTGTACAAATGAAATTTATTGAAGTAATAGATAATTTTATGGTATTTTATTGAACTTCATTTGCAAATAAAATAATTGCATGTAAATTACTTGGACACGCGCGGAGCGCGCGTAATAGGTTCTAATTTATTTTTTTTCTAATTTTTTTTTGTGGGTGATTTTGAACCAATCTATTTAGATTACTATAATTTCCAAATAGGAAAAGAAACAATACAAAAATTGTAATGCATTTCTAAAATTGCTAAAATTTGATGCATTCTTTTTCCAAAATTTAAATAGAAATATTTCTTTCAAGTAATCGAGATAAAATTATTAGACTTAATTTAAAAAATTCTGAAAATATTCATAAGCAAACCCTGCAGATTGAAACGAATCATGATATTAGTCTCAATTTACAAAATTTGTATTTAAGATCGAAAAGAAATCTATTTTATTAGGAATAATTTTATGCAAAATGAGCATGAAAAAGAATCACAAATAAAAAACAGACCTCCAAACTACCTCATTTTTCGGCTCATTAGAGACAAAAATAACCAATGAAAAAAGAGGGGGAAACAGGGAAAAAGTCCAACAAAACTAACCTCTCACTATTTTCTTTCTCCGTCCTTTTTATACTATTAGGGAACCAACATGTTTCAGGGCCAATTTAAACCGCCTCATCAGGGTTTATTCATAGGAAAACTACAAGGTCTGATTAATAGATTCTTATGCTAGTTAAAAATCAAAAATAATACCTGCAATTAAAAAGAGACATATACATATATACATTTCCCTTTTTAAAAATGTTACTTCGTCTAATTTTGCATTCATTCGTAAGAAAAGTGACAAAGATATAAAAATTATTCTTTACAATTAGAATTAAAAAAAAAGAAAAGGAGCACACATTATAACCACAAAGAAAAACTTTTTTGCTAATACCAATATTAAGTTTGGTTAATTAAATAAACACCCTGATATTTTTAACCGCTTCTCACGAATTATCAATCATATTCCCGCATTTTAATTAATTCCCAGGTGAAAATGTCGGTAGTGTGCCGGAGTTCACCACCGGCGCAGTACAGACCCAGCACTGCCCACCAGTACAGACAGGCGATAGTTTGCCGAGTACTGGCTAACGGTTGGCTGCACGATCGGGGCAGTACCTTGCCAGTGGTGGAAAATCGAACTCTAAAAAAAAATAAAAAATTTTGCTGAAATTTTTTTTTTTAATTTCAAGTTCTAGTTATCTTCATGAAAAATTATGAATGCTCTAAAAAATGACATCTAATGTTATTGTGCAAAGTTGTTAAAATGGTCTAAAACGATGAAAAAAAAATGACACTTTAGTATAAAAACTTATTATCAACAAACTTGCATTTTCATGCACGAGAAGCTAAAAGTTCGTTGCATGATGTACAATATTACTCTAGCTCTAGCTGACTTCTAACATAGTAAATTATCGTTCCGGATGTGTGTATTTAGAACACTATTACCCAATGTGTAAGTTTGGACGAAAGTATTTAATTTATAAGCAATGGAATGTTGAAGAAATTGCTGTTTAGTTACAAATATAGTAAAACAATCTAGTTCAACTTTGCAATTAATCTTCTATTTTTATAAAAATATTTTATAAGAAAATCTTGAAAATTTCATAGAATTTATTTTCCCCATTAGATTTTATTGGCCATTTTTATACTTTAAATATTTGTTTACTTGCTGCAGATTTTATAACATTTAACTTACAACAAAATTTGTCATTATTTCTCGTTGCTTAAAAATATTATTCCAATCTTGGAAATTTGTAATTATAAGTTATAATGTTTGTTTTTAAATTTAGTAATAAGTATTCTGGTCTTTTAATGGCTGCTCATGATAGTATATATAGTATAAAAACATTCAGTTTACAATGTGTAGTTCTAAAATCATTTACCATTAAAATTTTCCAGTCTAAGTCTTCGTTTTTAATTTTTAATTAAGAGAATTTTAAAATGCCGTTTTGAAGACTTGCCATATAAAAAATTAATAGCGTTTGAAATTGTAATTCTTTGACAAAAACGTTTGAAGTTTGAAGAACAGGGCAATATTGAATCTGTTCATTTAATAATTTACTAATTTTAACGTTAAAAGTTTACCTGTTTTAGTTCGAAAGCCTTAGTAATTACTCAAATGTAAACTTCTAATTGAAACTGTATAAACTGCCTTTCATTTAAAAATAATTTAAACTTAATAGATACATAATTAAACGCTTTTATTAAATTTCAAACATATTAAAATGTTGTTTCAGTCTAAGAGATTCCACTTTTAACCTATTCAATTTAAAAATTTGTAATTAAGAAAAACTACAATTTTTTAATACTTTTTTTAACAGTTAAACAATTATTCAATAAGAAAAAAATCGAGTAAGTTAAGGAGATATTTAGGAGTTTTAAACAAATTCAAACTTCATTTAAATCTTGAAAAGCCTTCCAAAGATTTAACACATATTTAAAAACAAATTTTGATAAATAAATAACAATTGAACAAAAATTATTCAGGAAAAATTCAAGAAAAATTTCTGAGATATTTAAAAGTTTTGAAAAGCTTTAAAAACAATTGAAAACTTTGAAAAATGTCGACAAATTTAAAACAAAATGTAGATTTTTAAAATGTGGTATTTTTATTTTTTTTTTCAATTAAATTTGAGAGAATATTCTCGAAGATTTCAACGGATTTCTAAAATTGTAAAAATAATAATCTGGAAGATTTTAAGGCAATTTTTTTTATTTTGCATAATTTATAAAAAGTTTTAGGAAAAATTCGAATCATTTTAGGAGATATGTAGAAGTTTTGAGAAAAAATTTCAATAATAATTTAAAATTTAAAAATATCCCAAAAAATGTAAAATGAAATGTAGATTTTTAAAAATTCCAATAATAATTTAAAATTTGAAAAGAATCTAAAGAATTTAAAACAAAATGTAGATATTTGAAGGTGATAAAATAAAATTTTAAAGCTTTTTAAGGATTTTGAAAGGTTTTAAGGTAATCAAAAATTTTCTTCAGATTCCTGAGAAAATTTAAATCGATTTTTTATTTAAAAAGTTAATTTTAGAAGAATGTTTTAAAGGATTTTAAAAGAAATTTTGATGTGTAAATAACAATTGAACTGAATTACTCAAAATTATATAATTAAATTTTTTTTTTTAATTTGTTAATTCATTCTTCAAACTAGGGCATTGAAAATGGTAGCGTGGATATATTTATTTATTTTTAGAATCTTTAAACTGTACGTTTTATAAACATTAAAAATGTGTAATTTTGACGGTATTTCATTTAAAATTGTTCAATTGATAAGTTTTGAAAGCTTCCATTTTATATGTGTAAATTATTGATCGTTTTTA
The DNA here is from genome assembly GCA_011634705.1 of Andricus grossulariae. Lineage (NCBI taxonomy): Eukaryota > Metazoa > Arthropoda > Insecta > Hymenoptera > Cynipidae > Andricus > Andricus grossulariae. The sequence goes on along the minus strand of JAABKJ010007545.1, from coordinate 211,347,410 downwards.
TGAACAAATTTTGAAGCTTTAATGTTAAAAGTTAAAAATTGAAATGAGTTTGACTTTGGATGCTTTGATTTGAAGTTTTTATAATTTCAAACGAAAAAAAATGTAACTTGAAGAGTTCGAAATTAAATTCCCGTGACCGTAAAAAATTTTTGTGAACCAGGAAATGACCGGGAATTTTTTTCCTCGATTAAAACAGCCACTCTGAATCTGAGAAAATCATATTTCGTAGAATTTTATTTTTTGCAAAGCATATAATACCTTTTTTTAATTTACTTTTTAGTTTTTTACTCTTAGTCACAATTACAATGAGCGAGCAAACGTCATTATCCACAAGTACCATCCACGTCGTAGTCTAATTCCTGAAACTAAATAAGGAAGGGTAGCGGGTCGTGAAACTTGTCCTTAGATTCTAGCCGATTTGTAAAAAAAATCAAAGAAATGATATTGTAGATACCCACCCACAAGCGAGTATAAGTTTATAGAAGAGTGGGTACAGTGTAGTAAATTGCCAAGCCTAAAGTGGAAAAAATGAAAGATTTTCATTTAAAAAAAAAAAAAAACAGGTATGACAATATTCGCTCATAGTGTTCAGGAATAGCATTAGTTGAACTTCGTCTTGAACTTTGTCCGATTCTTTACCATACACCATCGGTAAGCAGATGGCTATCTAACGTGACAGATCGAGAAGGAAGAAATAAAGAAAGAATATGACTGACGAAACAGGAACAACTATTAAAAAATAAATAAAAAATTATAAAAAAGTTTTAATTATAAAAAGTTATAAAAAAATTATAATTTAACTTTTACCTAGAATAAATATCAACTTGACAATTATACAATATTGTTTGCTATCGCACTGCATTTTATACAGAGTAGATTCTACTTTCAAACTAGAGATGCGCAGCCACTTTCTCGAATTTTCAATACAAATCTAGGCAGGCTTTTTCCATGGATTTTTCAAACCCGATAAAAAATAACTATGCCAAACCAGCCCGATTTCCTTACATTATTAAAAACCTCGAAACCAAAATTCCTCCTTTTTTGGGAGAAAAATGGATCCAACAGTCAGATCGAATTTTCAAAATTCGACTTAATCTAATATTAGAATAAATCAAATTTTGAAGATTTGACTTCACTCTGATACCTTTTTTTCTCCAAGAACAGAGCAACTTCCACTTCAAAAATTGTAATAATATAAGGAAATCAAGCCGGTTTGGCACACAATTAGATTTGGTTTATATTTTGAGAAATCCAATGTTGTATGCGTGTTTTAAACCGGTCTTAATCAATTCGTCAGAACATGGTGAAGGGACACTATTACTAAAAATAACTATTTTTCAGCATTTTTTGGGTTTCGGGGTTACCCGCGGCATTTCACAAAAAGACGCGTAGTTTACAATCACTGAAAGTTAAATTCGAACCCTTCAAGCTAAATTTTGTTTTCTTTTGAAATTATAAAAACTGAACTTCAAATCAAAACATTCGAAGTCGAAATCTTTTAAATGTTTAAATTTTTAAATTAAAGCTTAACAATTTGTTCATACGAACGCTCAATAATTTACACATATAACATGGAATCTTTTAAAAATGTTCAATTGAACAATCTTAAATTAAATGTCATCCGAATTTAAATTTTTTAAGTTTTATAAGATTTACATTTTAAAGATTCAAAGAATAAATAAATAGATCTTAACTGGAAAATTTTGATTGTAAAAGATTTTAGAATTACACATTGTAAACTGAATGTTTTTATAATTGAAAAAGTTACCAATTGAACTTAGCATACAAAAAAAGTTGAAATCAAACTTTTTTAAATTGCATTATATAGCATGTGGCATTTCAAGTAATTGAATAGATTTTTCTTCTAAACATTTGTAAAATTCCCGGTTTCCCGGGCCAGCGGCCTTCCTGAGATTATAATATTATGCTATATGTACTATAATGAGCAGCCATTAACAGAGGAGAATACTTATTACTGAATTTAAAAACAAACATTATAACTTATAATTGCATATATCCAAGGTTCGAATAATATTTTTAGGCAATGGGAAATAACGAAAAAGGGCCTAGAGGAATAAGCATGTGAAATATGCCCCCGCACGTATTAACTTGAAATTTCTGTCACAGGTTTGCAACTATATGTGAAGTAAAATGTCTCCCAATGATAACACTAAAAATTCATTTTTTTTTTGCGTTATGGAGGGGAAAGAAAAATGATAAAAGCGGTTTTTCTTGAAAATGGATTGACCGCTTTTAGTAAACGAAATATATGTTGTAGATACTATAAAGGCTATTACAAAAAAAAATTGCTTGAAAAAAACAAGCGAAAAAATTTTTTCGAATTTTTCAAAATAAATTTTGAGGTTATGTTCTAGAGGTATCACATTCATATGTTACATTAACACTCCTTAGAATATCCTACATAACATACAATTTTGTTGAATTTTTTGAAGGGGTGAAACAATGTCAAAAAAAAATAAGAATCGCGCATGCAACACTGCGCATCGTTAAGGTGCACTGCTCCATACATAAAAAATCTGCCCTGCACGTATCAACTTGAATTTTTTGTCATAGGTTCGCATCCATGTGAAGTAAAATTTCTTTCAATGATAACCCTAAAAATTCATTTTTGTGGGAGAGATGGAGGGGGAAAGAAAATTAAAAACTGGTCTTTGTCGAAAACGACTTGACCGATTTTGATGACAAAAAATGTATGTTGTAAACGCTAATGAGGCTATTCTAAAAAAAAAAATTTTGTTTAAAAAATGACAGGTAAAAAAATATTAAATTTTTCAAGTTTTTTTTCAAGTTACGTTCTAGAGTGACGACATCAATATTGTACACAAATATTGCTTGGAATATCCTCCATAACATATATTTTTGTTGAATTTCTTGAAGGGGTGGAACAATCTCCAATAAAAAATAAAATTCGCGGATGCAACACTGCGCACCGTTATGGTGCACTGTTCCGGACCACATACATTAAAAGACAACTATATAGCAGTTTTTCATTTTTAGAAAAGTTGTTGAAATTGAAGATAGCATTGTAATTTATTTAACTGATTTACACCCAACTCTCGGATTTCGTCCCCCCGGTCTCGGCCTTCCTGGAACTGCTGACCCACGCAGTTTCTGAACAGACAGGGCGAGAGACGGTTGCGACTCTCGCCTCGAAAGGGCCTCAGCGCGCGAGTACTCAGTCGTGTATATTGCGCAATATTATGCATTCCAATTGAAAACGGTTCAGGCGCCACTGACTGTTTACGTTTGGATCCCCACGATTTGTGAGAAACGAGGGGACTCACGATAATAGAGCCCCCTGGAGAAAGGAGTTTAAAATCGTACTGCAACCTCCTCTTGGTGAACTCTGGGAACTGCAATTTGGATAGTCTAACAACTGCAGACGTTTAAGAAGGAAATATTACTTATGATGCACTCAATTACATCAGTTACATCAACAACAATGCTATCTCCAATTTCAACAACTTTTCTAACCATGAAAAAATGCAATAGATTTGTGTTTTAAAGTACGCGGTCGGTAGCAATGTACCATAATGGTGCGCAGTGTTGCATGCGCGATTATGATTTATTCCTTCAACATTCTTCCACACAAATTTTGAAAAAATCGAATAAAAAATTTGGTCTGTAATTTTTTCAATGTTTGTTGCTGTAATAGCCTCATTATCTACAACATATATTATCTACAACATATATTTTTGTCATCAAAATCGATCAACTAGTGTCATTTTTTCAACATTTTAAACTATTTCAGCAACTTTTTACAACACCTTACCATTTATAAACCTATTTTTTTAAAGTTCGATTTTTGCACCATGGGCATAGTACTGCCTCGATCGTGCAGCTAAGCTTTAGCCAGTACTGGGAAAACTATCGCCTGTCTGTACTAGTGGGCAGTACCGGGCCTGTACTGCGCCGGTGGTGAACTCAGGCACACTATCGACATTTCGACCTTGGAATTAATTAAAATCGGTAAATATGATTGATAATTTGTGAGAATCGGTTAAAAATATCATCGTATTTATTTAATTAACAAAACTTAATATTGGTATAAGCAAAAAATGTTTCATTTTTTGTTATAATTTTTTCTCTTTTTCTTTTTTTTTTTATTCTTATTATAAAGAGTAATTTTTATATCTTCGTCACTTTTTTCACTAATCAATGGAAAATTAGACAGATTAAACTTTTTAAAAAGAGAAATGCATATATGTATATGTCTCTTTTTAATTGCAGGTATTATTTTTCATTTTTATTTAGCAAAAGAATCTATCAATCGAACCGTGTACTTTTCGTATAAATAATCGCTGATGAGGGGGTCTGAATTGGCCCCGAAACATATTGGTTCCCTAGTAGTATAAAAAGGACGGAGAAAAGAAAAAGTGAGAGGTTGGCTTTGGTTGACTTTTCCCCTTTTTCCTACACTTTTTTCATTGCTTATTTTTGCTTCTAATAAGCCAAAATGTGAGGCAATTTGGAGTCAAACCCGACCTCTGGACTATCAATTGTAGTATGTATAATGCAGGGAGAGCGTTGGCAGATGCAAGCCGTAAAACAAAACCAACGGTTGATTATAAGACCAAAAGGCGAATGCATCAACTCAGCACAAAGGTAGACTGAGCAAGGCAGTAAGCTTCCCGCATTCAGCATATTGACAGAATACGAGTACTATCTAACGCTAGGAGAAGTCAAGAGCGGAGAGAGATGTGGGTCAGAGAAAATCAACAGTTTTTGTCTGACCCATCTCGCCTCTTCCAAGACCCTCTAGTTACTATCGTCCACCCGCCCACACTAGAGGAGGTCGAGGCATTTTGGAGAGAAGTCTACGAAGTCCAGCATCCACTGAATGAACACCCACCTATCACGACCGAGGAGGTAAAAAACGTATTAAGAGGCATGAATAACTATTCCGCTCCGGGACCAGATGGTATCAAGACCTAGTGGTGGAAGAAGTTTCCTTCAACCCACCAATATCTGGCCCAAATTTTCACCTCATATCTGAAGTCGAAAGAGCCCTTTCTGGAGTTGTTGGTTGAAGGGCGCACAGTGCTCCTGCCGAAGAGGGGCAACTTATGACCCTAAAAATTACAGGCCAATAACTTGTCTGAACACACTGTATATGATCTTCACAGCTATCCTAAATGATAGGATTGTTCGGACAACTGGACCTGTGTGGCGAGAGATGTACGAACAACGCGGCTCAAAGAAAGGCGTAGCAGAATGTCGGGAGAACCTGTTCATCGATAGATGTGTCTGTACAAACACAGCATTCTATCAGCGTTACGTATCGATGGCCTGGATTGATTACCGGAAGGCTTATGATTCAACCTCCCATAGACTTATAATCTGTCTGTTGGAAAGCTTAAAGGTTCATCCACACATCGTGAGGTGCATAGAGAGATTTATGCCGCTTTGGAAAGCCAGATTTAAAATCTCATCTGGAAAACATTGTGTGATCACTAATAGTGTCACCTTTAAGGGAGGTGTGTTTCAGGGCGACACCATGAGCCCTCTCCTCTTTTGCCTTACATTATTGCCAAGATCTCTCGCACTTCGCCATTCCGAAAGGTACCTCTGCAGCAAACCTCGAAATTGAAAGCATAAGGTCACTCATGTATTTTACATGGATGATCTCAAGATCCATGCTAAAAATCAAGATAAACTACATCTAGCTCTAAACATTCTCAAAGAGTATACTCAAGAGATTAGAATGGAGTTCGGGTTAGAAAAATGCGATAAGGTTTATTTGAAGAAAGGGAAATGTAAGGGCGTCCCGGAAGACCCTCAGTTCGTCGACAGAAGCGCTATACGACACCTTGGCGCTATAGAGGCTTATACATACCTGGGCGTGCCACAGAGCCAAATTCCGGACGTGATATCTATAAAGGATACTCGCCGATGCAGATACAAACGTCTCATCCGACGGATTTGGTCTTCCGAACTGTCGGCACGGAACAAAGTATCTGCGACGAACGTGCTTGCCGTCCCGGTAGTACTCTATTAATTTGGAGTCGTTCCATGGACGAAGGACGAGCTCAGATCTCTCTACATCGGTTGCCGAAAAGTTATGCACATAAACAAAAGCATGCACCTTAAATCTTCTGTTCCGCGACTTTACATCTCACGCCGTCAAGGTGGTCGTTCGGATTGGTTCGGATACAGATTCCGGAATGATTCGGATTGGTTCGGAAGGAAATCCTATCCGATACTTTCGCCAGGGTACTACTATTTTTTTGTAATCGAGGGGTTAATTACTCCTGCAATCTCGTGTATTCTCTCTCTCTCTCTCTCTCTCTCTCTCTGGAATCTTAGGCAATTCCATGTAATCTTTTACAATATCTTGTGATCCCCCCCTTACGAAAAAATATTATAGGAAATTCAGTATAGGTCTATAATGAATTTCTTATCATTTTTTCGCGATTCTAGAAAAAATATTATAGATAATCTTTATAAGAAAATCAATATAGAAATAAATAATGCTAAAATATTGGAAGAGTTGATGCAAAAAATAGAGAAAGTACAAACGAATTATTTATTTATTTATTTAACGTAAGATTTCGACAAATTTTAAGGAATTTGGTTTAAAATTTATCTTTTTCTGTTAAAAATTTAACTATTTGCTTAAAAATGTATCTTTGTTCAGTTGAAAATTCAACTATTTGTTTTTAAATTAACTTTTTTGCTAAAAATTCTACTATTTTGTACAAAACTTATCTTTTTGTCTTGAAAATTCAACCATTTGGTTGAAAATTTAACTTTTTGGTTGAAAACCCATAGTTTTGGGTACAAAATTAAATTTTTTTGTAGATAATTAGTTTTTTTGGCTTTAAAATTAAATAATTTTTTTTGAAAATTCGTCTTTTGGTAGAACATGGATCTTCTTGGTCGAAAATTCATCTTTTTGATTGAAAATGTTTTTTTTTTCTTTTTTTTTTTAAATGATTTATTTTCAGCTGAAAATTTAACTATTCCATGTTTAGTTGAAAATTTATATTGTATATTGGATAAGTTGAAAATTCGTCTTTTTTGATAGAATACTAACCCTTGTTTGACACACTGGGGTGTAAAACACCCAACGACAATTTTTCCTTAGTTTAATAATTATTTAATTAATACTTAATTTCAATTTTTGGCTATATAAAATTTTCAAGTAAAAATACTCAATAGATTATTTTTTTAAACCGTTTTTTTCGCTATGGTGTAGATCACCCCAGAAGTGTGTCAAACAAGGGTAAATCTTCTTGGTCGAAAATTCATCTTTGTTTGAAAATTCAACAAATTTATTGAAAATTCGTTGTTTTCTTGTTCAAAGTGATTTTTTCTATCTGAAAATTTAACTATTCCATTTTTGGTTGAAACTTTATCCTGTGTATTCCTGTATATTGTATAAGTTAAAAATTTAACTATTTGGAAGAAAAATCATCTTTTTGTTTCGAAAAGTCAACAGTTTGGTACCAAATTTAACTATTTGGTTGAAAATTAAACTTTTTCGTAGATAATTCGTCTTTTTGGCTTTAAAATTAAATAATTTTGTTAAAAATGCATGTATTTTGTCCAAAATTTGTTGTTTTTTTTGGTAGAACATTAATTTTCTTGGTCGAAAAATCATCTTTTTGCTTGAAAGTTTAACAACTTTGTTGAAAATTCATTCTCTTTGCTAAATTTTTTTTTTCATCTGAAAATTTAGCTATTTCATGTTTGGTTAAAACTTTATAGTGTATATTGAATAATTTGTAAATTCGTCTTTTTTTAATAGAACCTTAATCTTCTTAGTCTAAAATTAATATTTTCTTGAAAATTTAACAATTTTGTTGAAAATTCTTTTTTTTTTATTAAAAGTGATTTTTTATCCGAGTTCTTATCTGAAATTTAAACTATTCCATTTTTGGTTGGAACTTTATCCTGTGTATTCCTGTATATTGTATAAGTTGCAAATTCAACTATTTGGTAGAAAATTCACCTTTTTGTCTTGACAATTCAACAATTTGGTAGAAAATGTAACTATTTGGTTGAAAATTAAACTTTTTTGTTGAAAAATCCAATTTTTGGGTTTAAAATTTAACTTTTTTTGCAGATAATTCGTCTTTTTGGCTTTAAAATTAAATAATGTTGTTAAAAGTTAATGTATTTTGTTAAAAATGTATCTTTTTTGGTAGAACATTAATCTTCATGGTCGAAAAATTATCTTTTTGCTTGGAAATTTAACAACTTTGTTGAAAATTTATTTTCTTTGTTAATTTTTTTTTTCATCTGAAAATTTCACTATTCCATACTTGGTTAAAATTTGATGGTGTATGTCGCATAATTTGGAAATTCATCTTCTTTAGATAGAACATTAATTTTCTCGGTCGAAAATTCATCTTTTCTTGAAAATTTAACAATTTTGTTGAAAATTAGTTTTTTGTTGTTGTTAAAAGTGATTTTTTTTGTATCCGAGTTCTTATCTGAAATTTTAACGACTCCATTTTTGGTTGAAACTTTATCCTGTATATTGTTTAAGTTAAAAATTGAACTATTTGGTAGAAAATTCATGTATTTTGTTTAATAGACGTCTTTTTGGGTAGAAAATTGATCTTTTTTGTTGAAAAATCAACTTTTTGATTGAAAATTCAATCATTTGGTAGAAAATTCATATATTTAGTTCAAAAGTCGTCTTTTTGGGTAGAAAATCATTCTTGTTTGTTGAAAGTTCAACTTTTGTGTTGAGAATTTAACTATCTTGTTAAAAATTCGTCTTTTTTATTGAAATTTATCTTTTTTGTTAAAAATTCATCCTTTTTATTTAAAAGCCCACTGTTTTCTAAAACATTCGACTCTTTAGCTTAAAAACTTTACTCTTTTGTTGAAAATTTATCTTTCATGGTTGAAAAGTCATCTTTCTTGGTAGCAAATTAACTTTTTTGATGAAAATTCAACTGTTTTCTAAAAAATGTGTCTTTTTCTCTTGAAAATTCAAATATTTGATTGAATGTTAATCTTTTTTATTTGAAAATTTTTGTTAAAAATCTAATTATTTTTGGAAAATTCAACCCTTTTGTTAAAGTTATCATTTTTGGTCGACAATTCAACTATGTTTGTTAAAAATTCATTCTTCTGAGTTAAAAATTCATCTTTTATTATTGTAGAAAAGTCATCCTAATCGATTGAAAATTTATCTTTCTTGGTTGGAATGTAAATTTTTTGTTAACAGTTCAACTGTCTTCAAATACATTTGTATTTTTATCTTGAAAATTCAAATATTTGATTGAATTATAATCTTTTTTGTTTGAAAATTTTTTTTTAATCTAATTATATTTTGAAAATTTAACTGTTTTGTTAAAGTCATCATTTTTGGTCAAAAATTGAACTATGTTGATAAAATTTGATCCTTTTGGATTGAACATTCATCTTTCATGGTAGAAAAGTCATCCTAATTGGTTGAAAATTTATCTTTCTTGATTGAAAAGTAACTTTTTAGTTAAAAATTCAACTGTTTTCGAAAAAAATTCGTCTTTCTGGCTTGAAAATTGTACTATTCGGTTAAATCTTTAACTATTTTTTGGAAAACTCGTATTTTTTTCTGAAAAGTTCATCTATTTGGTTGTTAATGCAACTGTTTGGTTGAAAATTATTTTCTTTTCGAAAATTCGTCTTTTTGTGTTGAAAATTCCTCTCTTAGGGTAGAAAATCTTTTTCGGTTGAAAATTGAACTATTTTGTTAAAAATTCAATATATTTCGGCTTGAAATCTTAGAAATTCTAAGTGTTTTGTATTGAATTCAATATGTTATCTACATTAATTTTATTTAAAGGAATTTATTAACTTAAAATCGGTCTTTAACCAACAGCTATGTTAATTTTGAGAGAGGGGAAGGTAAAAAAAACCCAAAATTGGTAACTTAGTTTATGGATGGCCCATAACTGGAAAAATTTTCCAGATTATCATGAATCAATAGATTTTAAATAATTTTCTGTTTATTTTACAGCCGCTTGGATCCTACTGTAGAAACTGAAGAACAGTTTCTAGCGAAAGTAGAAGTCAAAGTCAAACTACCAGATGAACTGAAACCTTGGCTTGTAGACGATTGGGACGCGATTAGTAGACAAAAAAAACTAGCAATTTTACCAGCGAGACATACCGTCGATCAAATCCTGGAGGATTATGTCAAATTCAAAACTTCTAGTAAAACTAACACTCCCAACAAGTGAGTAAAAATTCATTTTTTGGTTGAATATTCATTATTTCAGATGAAAGTTCAACTATTTGGTTGTAAATTAACTTTTTTGTTAAAAATTCGTATTTTCGGATTTAAAATTCATATGTTTCATAAAAAAAAAACTAGAACATTGTGCGCGCTGAGCTTTAGAAAAAAACTCGGTTCATTTTCTAACATTTTGTTTATTTTTATATCAAAATTTTATTTTCAACGTTCAAGAGTAAGAAAAATTTAACATTTATGTATGATGAAACTGAGAAAAGTTCAAGTTCTATAATGTAACATTTTATTTAATCAAGGCAGAAGCATAAAACAGTATTTCAATTTATATTTGATATGAGTACAATTAACTTTATTGTTGAATAACAGCCAAAATGGTATTTAAAAAAAAATTATAAATAACAATTGTTCTATATTTTTATTGCATTATTTACATAATAATAGTTTTGGAAGCCAAAACATACCGCAAACGGTTAACTTTTACTAGTTCTATTAAAAATTATTATTTTTTAAGATGAATACATCTTAGAAAGAAAAACGAAAACATCTGGAGTTTACAGGATAGCAAAATCAGGTCTTGCTCGCATAATCCTGTCAATTTTTTATTGGTTCCAGAATTTTTGTCCCAATATAAGGATTTGATTAAATTTTCCATATTTTCGCTATTCGTGAATAGCGACTGAAAAACCTTTTTCGGTTTAAAATTTAACGATTTTGATGACATTTCTTTTCGTTGTAAATTAATTTTTTAACTCAAAATTTAATTATTCCATGTTTGGTTAAACATTTATCTTCTTCAGTTGAAAATTCAACTATTTGATTAAAAATTTCTGTATTTCGTCGAAATTTTGCCTTTTCTGGTAGAGTATTAATCTTTCTGGTAACTAATTCACCTTTCTGGTTGAAAATCCATTTCTTTGGTTAAAAATGTAACTATTAACTTAAACATACCTTTAAAAATTAAATATTTGATTGAAAATTCATATGTTTTAGTAGAAAATTAATCTTTTTTGGTAGAAAGTTGATCTTTATGGTTGAAAATTTCACTGGTAGGTTGAATATTGCTTTAAAAAATCAAAATTTGGTTGAAAATGCATTTATTTTATTTAAAATGATGTTTTTTGGTAGAAAATTAATCTTCTTGGTGGAAAATTGATCTATTTTGTTGAAAATTCATCTATTTTGTTAAAAAATTTGTCTTTTTTTTTTTGTAGAAAATTAATCTTTTGGGTTGAAAATTTAACTGTCTGGTTAAAAGTTAATTTTGTTGGTTGAAGATTCATCCTCTTAATTCAAAATGCATTTCTTTGGTTACAAATAGAACTATTTTGTGGCAAATTTGTTTCTTTTTTTGGTTCAAAAAGGATTTTTTAACTGAAAGTGCAGCCATTCCATTTGTTCTAGAAAATGGATCTTTTTTAGTTGAAAAATCACTTATTTTGTTGAGAAAATTCAATTACTTTGTTCGAAAATGCATTTTTTTGTGTTGTAAATTCAACTTTTTGTCAAAAATTCGTCTTTTGGCTTGAAAGTTCAACATTTTAGATGAGATTTTTTTTCATTATTAATTGAAAAATCGTTCTTGGTTGAGAATTTCTGTATTTTGTTCAAAATTTGTTGTTTATGGTAGAATATTAATCTTCTCGGTGACTAATTCACCTTTTTGGTTGAAAATTCATTTCTTTAGTTGAAAATTTAACTATTAGGTTGAAAATTCCTTCAAAAATTCGAATTTTTATTGAAAATGAATGTGATTTGGTATACATTAATCTTTGTTGGTAGAAAATTAATCTTTTTGATTGAAAATTCATTTATTTGATTAAAAATTTAACTATAACGTTGAATATTCCTTCAAAAATTCAAAATTTTGTTGAAAATTCATTTATTTTATTAAAAATTCATATATTTTTGTAGGAAATGAATCTGATCGGTTGAAAATTGATCTTTTTAGTTGTAAATTAGTTTTTTTTTATTGAAAATTAATTTTTCTCACTGAAAATTTAAGTATTCTATTTTTTATCGAAAATTTATCTTTTTTGGTAGCCATTTAATGTTCTTGGTTCAAAATTGATCTATTCAGTTGAAAATTCATCTATTGTGTTGAAAATTTGCTTTTTTGTAGAAAATTCACTTTCTGGATTGAAAATTCAAGTATTGGGTTAAAAATTTAAGTATTGGGTTGAAAATTCATTTTTTTGTTTGAAGATTCATTATAGTTAAAAATGAATTTCTTTGCTCAAAAATGTAACTGTTTTGTTGAAAATTAATTTTTTTGACTGAAAATGTAGGTATTCCGTTTTTGTTAGTAAATTGATATTTTTTAGTTAAAAATTCATTTCTCGTCTTTTTTGGGCTAAAGATTAAATTATTTTGGTAGAAAATGAATATTTTTGGGTTTTAAATTCAACTTTTATGTAAAAAATTCCTCTTTTTGGTTTGTTTTGGTTAAGGATTCAAATAATTTTTTGAAAATTCGTATTTTTAGGTGGAAATATCAACTATTACCCTGTTTGTTAAGAATTCATTTTTTTTATTGAAGATTCATCACTTTGATTGAAAATTTAACTATTTTCTTGATAATTCCCCTTTTCTTGGTTGAAAAATAATTATTTTTACTATAAATGTAATTCTTCCATTTTTTGTTCAAAATTTATCTTTTTGATTATGTTTTATTTTTCAAAAATAATTATAGCGCAATAAAAATATTGAAAAAATATTGAAAAATGGTAATTTTTCACCTGTTGCAAAAGTACAACTTTTGATTAATATTTGACAATAAAGTTACTTTTTGTTATAAATTCACCTCTTTGGTTAAAATTTCATCCTTTATAAGTTGATATTTGAATTGTTTGGTAGAAAATTCATGTATTTTGTTAAAAATATATTTTATTTAGCTATAAATAAAATCGATATTATTTTTCAGAGAAGTAGCGGTTCTCGAAGTTACGAAAGGTTTGCGAGAATATTTTAATGTAATGTTGGGGACACAATTATTATATAGATGGGAGCGCCAACAATATGGAGACATCTTAGCCGAAAAGCCGAATACAAATCCAAGTCAAATTTACGGAGCTTTCCATCTGCTGAGACTCTTTGGTAAATTAAAATAAAATAAAATAAATTATAATAACTTAGATAACGTTTAGTACGTTTCCTGATGATAAATTTTAACAAATTTTGCGAAACTTTCAGTTCAATAATAACTTAATAAGTTTTGAAATCACTTTCACAGTTAAGATTTCGCGCTCTTCCCCTATTCCCCTCTTTCCGCCTTTTTTCAAGAATTCTTCTTTTTACCCTGTTTTAAATAAACTTCCCTTTTTCTCATTTTTTTTGGCTCAAATGCGAATCTAATTAATGGAACCCAATCAGAAAATCGAACTAATTTCAGTTTAAAATTTAATTTATTGTTTAAAAAGTCTACTATTATATTTTTGGTTAAAAATCCAATTTTTTGTTGAAAGTTAATCTATGTTGTTTAAGGCTGCTTGAGGATTAAACTATTTTGTTGAAAATTCTTATTTTTTGGTTGAATTCAACAGCTTTTTATTTTAAATTAAAATCATTTCTGGTTCAAATATCCACTATTACATGTTTCGTTGACAATTTATCTTTTTTGTTTGAAAAATAAACTTTTTGGATGAAAATGATTAATCTGTTTTGTTTGAGGATTCAACTAATTTTTTGAAAATACATCTTTTTTTGTTGAATTATATTGTTTTTAATTTAAAAATAAAATCTTATGTGGTTGAAATATCAACTATTACATTTTTCCTTGAGAATTAATCTTTTTGGTTGAAAACTTAACTGCTTAGTTAAAAGTTAAACTACTTTATTGATAATTTATGTTTCTGGTTGAAGATTCGTCTTATTGACTAAAAATTTAATTATTTTCTTAAATTTTTTTTTTTATTTTCGTAATTGATGTATTTTTTTAAAGATATCGTTTTTGGTTAAAAAAATCGTCTTTTTGGTTGAATTTAGCTTGTTAAAAATTCGTTTTTTCTTGTTGAAAGCATTTTTTTTAGCAGAAAATGTAACGATTTTATTTGGATAAAAAATTATCTTTTCAGTTGAAAATTTAACTATTTGGTTGGAAATTCATCTTTCTCGGTTGGAAATGAACTTTCTTGTTCAAAATTCTTCTTTTCCGGTGTAAAAGTCAACTGTTTTCTAAAAATTTCTACTTTTAAGCTTGAAAACTTAATTATTTTGTCAAAAATTTGTCTGTGTAGAAAATTAATCTTCTTTATGGAAAATGCATCTTTTTGGTTGAAAATTAAACTGTTTGGTTAAAATGGCATCTTTATAAATTACAAATTCAACTGTTTGGTAGAAAATGTATGAATTTTCTTGAAAATTAATCCTTCTAGGTTAAACAGTCATCTTTTTGGTTGAAAATTCAATTGTGTAGATAAAAATTTAACTATTTTGTTGAAAAGTCGTTTTTTTTGTTGAGAATTAGTTTTTTTAACTAAAAATGATACTATTCCATTTTTGATTACAAATTGATATTTTTTATTAAAAATTTATCTTTTCTAGCTGAAAACTTAAATATTTTAAAAATGCATATATTTTGTTGAAAATTCACATTTTTAGGTGGAAAATTGATCTTCTTGGTTGAAAATGCATATTTTTTGGTAAAACGGCAACTGTTTGGTTGAAAATTAACTTTTTCATTAAAAAATAATCTTTTCGGTTTGAAAATTTAACTTTTTTGTAGATACTTTGTCTCTTGGCTTAAAAATTCAAACATTTTGTTAGAAATTCATGTATTTTATTGAAAAGTCGTTTTTTTTTTGCAGAACATTAATCTTCTTAGTGGAAAATTCATTTTTTTTGTTTGAAAATTAAACTATTATATGTTAAAAAATCCATCTTTATAACTTGAAAATTCAATTATTTGGTTAAAAATTAATTTATTTTGTTTTGAAAATTCGTCTTTTTTGAGTTAAAAATCAATCTTGTTTACTTAAAATTCATACTTTTGGTTGAGGATTCAAGCATTTTGTTAAAAATTCGTTTTTTTTTGTTTGAATTCAACTAGTTGAAAATTTGTTTTTTTCTCATTGGAAATTTATTTATTTAACTCAAAATTTAAAGATTCCATTTTTTGTGGAAGAGTTATCTTTTTCAGTTAACAATTCAACTATTTTTGAGAAAATTTGCCTTTCTTGATTGAAAATTAACATTCTTTTTCAAAATATATCTTTTCCGGTTTAAAAGTAAATGTTTTTGAAAAAAATCGACTTCTTAGCTTGAAAACTTAACTCTTTTGTTGAAAATTCGTCTTTTGGGTAGAAAATTAATCTTACTTGTTGAAAATTCGTCCATTTGGTTGAGGATTTAAGTATTTTGTTAAAAAGTTGTCTTTCTTTACTGAATTCAGCTGGTTGAAAATTTATTTTTTTGTTTTGTTAAAAATTCATTTTTTCTTTTATTTTAAAATTCAAATATTTGTTTGAAAATTGATTTATTTGGTTGAAAGTTCGTATTTTCTCAGAAAAGTAATCTTCTTGATTAAAAATCCATTTTTGTAGGCTGAAAATTCAGCTAGTTGATAAAAAATTCAAGTATTTTATGGAAAGTTTAATTAATTTTTTGAAAATTCAACTAGTTCGTTAGTTATCTTTGTTGGTGGAAAATTCAACAGCTTTATTGAAAATTCATGTTTGGTGGTAGAGTAAACGTGACGGACATCAATTTGTAATACAAATTTATAAGTATTCTTACATTAATCCAGAATTTTTTTATTTTTTTTTCACTTTATTTCAGTAAAATATATTTTTAAATGATTTTTGTTTCAGTAAAACTTGGCAGCATGCTTTCCTACACTCCACTGGATGAAAGAAGCATTCAATTACTTCTCGTTTACATCCACGATTTTCTCCGATATTTACACAAAAATAGCAGCACACTATTCAGTCTTCAAGATTATGGAGCCGCATCTCCAGAATACCATCGAAAATTTAATTGAACTCTTATTTTGTTCCACTAATTTCATTCGAACTTAATTCTATTTCGAAAATGAATCGAAATCTAGGTGAATGTATAATTTTATCATTTGACCGATATATTTTTATGAAATGACAATTAGATTTTCATAAAAAAGCTTATAAGAGCATAAATCTGTAATGACAACTGGTAGGGCATGCCAATAACGAAGTAATGACGTTTCATTTATAAAATGAATTTTTGTTAAATACGATTAGGAATCATTCCCAAACTTTTGTTTCATTTCGGGTTTTATCAGACGAAGCAGAACTCTGATTACATTTTTGTTTCAAGAAAAGCAATATTCTTTTTCTTAGCAAAAATAATGTAAAATCGCGTTGAATTTGTAAGTTTACCAGACCGATTTTATGTAAAAAAATCAAGAAAAAAATAGAAGGTGGCCTTTTTGAGAAAATTAACTTTTTATTTATTTTTTTTTTTTCGAAAAATGAACGCTATTTTTGTAATTTTTAAATGTGTAAATTGAACTACAAGCTGTCGCAAAAAATTAAATTATATTAATTTTTTCCCAAGATTCAACTTTTGAAGGAATTTTTCGTCATTTTTGCCATAATTCACGTAAATGAACAAGTAGTGAAAAAAATTTGTTGGTAAAAACAAAAAATTCTTATCTCATATTTTGTCTTTACTTGTATATTTAATGGACGTATGCAAAAGTTAACGAAAATTTTCTTTAAAAAGTTGAATTTTGAAAACAAATTGATACAATTTAATTATCTATGGGACCAACTTTTATTTTTTTCTTTATTTTTTTTAGATTCATTATAATATGAGGGAGATATTTGAGTTTCGTCGTCGATATGCCCTTCCTTCATATAGAAAAACTTTTTTTTTTAATACACATATTAAAAAAATACTAATTCGCTTTTTTAATATTTATGGTTTTATGTTCCCAGGAAATTAATGAAAATTTCTCAAGTTTCAAATCGGCGAAAAAAAATAAAACTATCGAAAATATTTATGAACGAAATTGAAATATTCCGAAAGTAAAAGTTAATGAAACTAGAAAAATTAAGAAATTTTGTAACAAAAATGTTCAAAATCCCGCAATTTTAACTTCCCAAAATTAGTGAAGTCTCAAAATTTCTAGTCAACAATGATTTCAAATTTCCAACAAAATAATATTTAAATGTAATGCTTTTTATCTGTTAGAATACTATTTTATTTTATATTGTGCATACTGCATAGATTTAAATTTAAAAGAGTTGTTCAAAATTTCAAACTATACAAGTATTACTGTAAAATAAAAGATTATTTTTAGCAATAAAAATATGAATTATCATTAGTTACGGAATTTTCCGTAAGACTCTTTATCAGTTTTACTTGACCGATTAGTTTTACGGAAAGTTCCGTAATTTCGTAAGTTTTGTCATTTTTAAAATTCGTCTTTTAAACTATTGGTAATTATGTAATTTCGGCAATTTGATATTTGTAAATTTTTGTAGTTTAATTAACATTTCCATTCTGAATATTTCAATTTGATGAATAAACATTTAAACACGTTTCGTTAAATTGTATCTGAAAATTTCGAAATTTGCAACGAAAAAATGTTACGTTTTGAGTAACGGAAGTTGTATGTCGTTTCATTTAACAGAAAATTACGAAACTCTTTTTCGTAATTTAGGGTAAATTAACAAAAATGTCTTATAATTTTGTAATTTTATGAAAACTTTCGGAAAATTCAGTTTCGAATTTCGTAAGTTTAAGATGCTGTTACGTAAATTTATCGGAAATTTTCGATTACTTTTGTAACGTAATAACTTTGCAAATTTCATAATATTTCTAACATTGTACATTTACAGAATTTAGAAAAAGCAGATATTTTAGATTTTTAATTGATGAAATAATGATTTTTTGTAATCTGTTTTGATTATTTTTACTTCTCAGAGTAAAGTAAGAAGTAGAATTATTCAAAGAAGTAAAAATCATAATTTCGTCATATTTTTAATTTAAAATCTAAAAGATCGAATATTTCTAAATTCTGTAATATATTTTGTAAATATATATGATTTAAAATAGTATGATTAAAACTAAGAATGTTTAAAGAAGGCTTGATATTTTGAAAAAATATTTTATATTATAAAAAATAATGTTTTCTATATGAAGGAATAGTATAGCTAGGACAATACTTAAAGAATATCTACCTCATATTACCATGAATCTAAAACAAGAACGAGAAATAGTCAAAGGTGGCCTTTTTAAGAAAATTCACTTTTTAGTTTTTTCGAAAAGCCTACGACTACGTCATTTTGATCATTTTTGAAATTTTTTAAGTTTTTTTAAGAAATTTGAAGGAGCGTAGATTGCACTACAAACTGCCGTAAATAAAAATTAAATTACGTGAGTTTTTCCCCAAGATACAATTTTTTAATAAAAATTTTCATTCATTTTTTCCATAATTCACCTATGTAAATATTCAAATAGCCCTAAATTCATGGAAATAAATTTTTGGTAAAAAAACAAAAGACACGTGTCTCATATTTTATCTATCAAAAAATATATTTGAGCGCCAAAAAATTCCATGATATCACCAAAAATCTAATCGATATTATGTAAAATCTGTCAGATTCTTATTTCATTTTTGAAAATCGAAACCTATTTTTTTGTACTTGAAAAAAAAAAAATCGTATCGTTCTAGTGACGGTCCCTGGTAAAAACTAAGTAATTTAAATAAGATGAATTCAATTATGCACAGAGAAATTCTATTTTGTACCTTCTGCTGTGTTAGGTATGATTTTAGATATTATACATCAATTGAAAAGTTATATGTAGAAAAATCAATCAATAAAGTGAAAAAATGGTATCAATGACGTTTTTATAATATTGTATTTAACCATGGACCATATATTTGTTATCATTTATAATTTTGTATCTTAAAGTAAAACTAACACTTTTTTTGAACTTAAAATATGCAAATTTTACAATTTTATTTACAGATGAAGAATATACAGTAAAGTTTACAGTTTTAGACTCAAAATAACGGGACGACTGAAAAATTCCGAAAAATAAAATTTGCAATACTGTAAATTTCCCGAATTTGAAAAATCCAGAATATGAAAATTTCCAAATAATACCATTCCCGACAAGAAATTGCCAAATTATAAAATATCCGAACTGGAAAATTCCCGAATTTAAACAATTAAAAAATTGTTTTTTTTTTGTTTGATAAATATTATTCATTTTTAAAACTAAAATAATCAAATATTTCTACCATAGAAAAAATTGTGTTATGGTTAAGGTTTTTAAAAATTATTCTTTGAATTTAAAATAACAATAATTGGAACAAATATATTTCTGCATGAAAAATTTTGTTTGAAAATGTAAATAGTATTTTTTTTCTAATTACAAAAAACGTTCTCAAAAATCGAATTCTTAATTTCAAAAATAATGATAATAATAAACTTCGAGATAAATCAGTGCTGAATTGAATCCTGCAAAGTTTGTTTGGAAATGTTGTCAGGTTCGGAGAAAATTAGGGAGAAATTTCCTTTTTTGTTCGAGGAGCACGTGTTTTTAAATTAATTTTTTAATATAATTTTGATACAATTATTGCTTTTTTAAATTCAAACAATAGTTTTAAAAAACTTCAAATATTAAAAAAAAATGTTCTTTGATAAAAATATTTAATCATTGTATTTATAATAAATAAATAATATTGATTAAAAAACAATTTTTTGAATTTTTTGAATTCGGGAATTTGATAATCCAGAAATTTTCTAGTTCGCATATTTTATAATTCGGCAATTTTCTGTCGGGAATTTTACAATTTTGTAATATTATTATTATTATTATATCATTAAGCCGTTTCCCTTTCGGGGTAGGCGTGAATTGCTCGGTGGTAAAGTAGTGCTCACATTTTTTGGAAAATTTTTTACAGAAACTATGGATAAGGGTCATCAGGTAGATGGGATATACACTGATATTGTGGAAGCATTTGATCGCGTAAACTACGACATCCTTTTGTCTAAATTGCAGGCCTATGGTGTGAGAGGATCACTGCCTAATTGGCTTAGTAGTAATTTGAAGGGAAGAATTCAATATAGAAAATTGGTAGTTTAAGTCAGACAGTTTTGGTCCTACATCGGGTGTTCCTCAAGGCTCACATTTAGGACCTATGTTTTTCACTATCTTCATGAATGATATTGCACAAGATATATGTTTTGTAACATTTTCACTTTACGCTGATGATTTGAAATTATTTTACGCGATCGAATCAATTGAAGATTCAAAATTATTGCAAAAAGATCTAGATAATGTGAACCTCTGGTGTCAAGTCAATCATATGTCATTTAACGTGCGTAAATGCTCGGTTATCACCTTCTCGCGCAAGATTAACAACGTCGATTTTAAAAATATGCTATATGGGTCGCTCCTTCAGGTATTGGAAATGATCAATGATTTAGGCGTTCTCATAGACGAGAGTGTAACTTTTGCACCGTACATACGAAATAGCGTATTGAAACCCTTTTCGTATCCATAGTTGGTCCAATACTTGAATATGCCTCAGTGGTTTGGAACCCTCATCAGGCTTTGTATACTGATGAACTAGAATCTGTGCAAAAGAGATTCTTGAGGTCAATTGCATTCAGATTCGGAATTCTTAAGGGAAGAGGCTATTTGGAAACCATATCTGAATTATTACATCTAAATTCACTTGAACATAGAAGGTTTCAGGCTGGACAAATTTTTCTGTATAAGCTTTTAAATTCTTATTCAGATAGTCCTTCCTTACTACAACAAATTTCTTTTGATATTCCTTCGAGGGAATTAAGGAATACAGATCCTGGCTTGTTCGAAATTCCATTTCGTATAACAGAATATGGCTCACACGCACCTCTACCCGAAATTTATCGTAATTATAATAAGATAAACAATGTACCATATGATATCAACATCTTCAATCAATCATTAAGTGATTTCGTAACGAAAATTAAATATTTTTCGATGCCATGAATCAATTTTTTGTTTTGCTTAATTAATCTTCAGGAAGTAATAAATTTAAATTTATGAACGTTACTCAAGTCGAACTACTACTCATATTTACTATTATATGATAATTATAATTTTTCTATTTCAAGTTTTCTTTGCAAAATACTGAATAATAAGTATACTCTGTATTATAACTATGTATCAAGGAGTTAGCCGTCAATAAACTAAATTCAATTCAAATTCAAACTGACTAGGTGAAGAAATCATGTCAACAGGAATTAAATGGCGTTATGACCTTCACAAAGGACGTAAATTTCGAATATAATATTTCAAAATTACTCCCTCCTGCAAGGGTCGGCGACAGCGTCTGGCGATCCGTCAGCCGAATGAGGGGAAGTTAGGTAGAGGGGGTAGAGCAAACAGGTAGACGGCGACGAAATGACCATCGCCCGAGTATAGCAAACAGGTAGGCGGCGACCTGATGGGCATCGCCCAACAAAAATGTCTCTATCAAAATATTGATCAGGGATTATTCATTTTAGGCAATAAAATGATTTGCTTCTGTCAACTGACTAGGTAAAGAAAATTGTACATTGTGCTTTATAAACTTTTATTTTCTATGAAGGCGATACAAGAAGTTTGATGAAATCCTAATCCGGGAATCATGTCAACAGGAATTAAATGGCGTTATTACGTGCATTCATCCTGTATGCGTAGCACATGTATGTGCGCATCTTTCGCACACATGTGAAGCATAGATAGTGAGGGATTCTTTGCTCGAAGGGAGAAGGAACGTGCGCGTACGGCAGCAATGTTTGTTCAGCCGCAACTTCTCTAAATCTTTTGTGCTGAGGAGGGTTGTGGTTGTCTCGTATGCGGCCGCGGTTACATATGTGCATGCCCGAGTACCTAAACGTACGAGCGATAAGTACTCGCATATGTCCAGTAATGAGAGGAAGAACTTACATTTTTCATTTTTATCGCCTGCCGCTACTTTATAACAACATAAAGGCAATTATACGTTTTTTAATTGTATTTTATAGGTTCTCATGTTTAGTCTTGCCACCATGCATCATTTCTGACTGTCCCTAAACTCCTAAAGGACCGTGCATAAATTACGACAAGTTTTTTTTTCTGAAATTTTGAAATAAATACATAAAGTTTCATTCTGAACAAAGAAACGGCGTCAAAATGTTCTGAAACGAAATCGAACAATAATTGGTTCATATTGAGCTATAAAAGTATTGGAAAAAATTCAATTGTTTTTCAGTTTTGAGGAAAAAAAATGTAATAGATTATTTGATATTTTAAACAGGATAAGATTTTCAAATTTTCATGTTAAATCAAAGATAGTTTAATTGCACAAAAAAATACGAATTTTCAACAAAATAGTTAGATTTTTAACCAAATAAGATTAATTTTTCAATAAAAAAGTAGGATTGTCAGTCAATAAAGATACCTTATTTTTAACCGAGAAGAATAATTTTCTACTAAAAAGGACGTATTCTCAACCAAGAAAATAAATTTTTTCACCAAAAACGGCCCAACTACAGTATCATAATTAATGAACAAACCAAAGTATCATAATTGTAAATAAAATAAAAAATTCTACTTGAAAATAAAAAAAGATCTATTTTCACCAAAAATAGAATAGTTTAATTTCCATCAAGAAAAATTTAATGAAAAAGAAACAGAATTGTCTACAAAACAGTTAAAGTTTCTACCAAATAGTTGAATTTTCAAGGAAAAAGACGAATTTTCTAAAAAAAAAAATGGAATTTTTGACCCAAAAAAATGAATTTTCAATCAAATAGTTCGAATTTCAACCAAGGAGTTTAATTTTCAAGTTGAGAAAATCAATTTTTAACAAAAAATATAATAGTTGATATCCCAACCGCAAAAGATTTCAATTTTAAATAAAAAACAGTCCAATTTGAGCAAAAAAGTCAAAGATTCCACAAAATACAACAATTTTCAACCTTATAGTTAAATTTTCAACCGTGAGGATTGATTTTCTTCCAAAAAAGTCAAATTTTTAACAGAATACATTAATGTTTAAACGAATATTTAAATTTTAAACTAAAAAAAAAAAATTCAACCAAAAATGGAAGATTTAATATTGTAGTTAAGAAGAATTAATTTTAGTACAAGAAAAAGACGAACTAGGGCCGAAATAGTTCAATTTTAAACAGAAGAAATTAATTTTCAACTGAAAAATAAATTTTTAACAAAGTACTTTCAATTTCGATTAAATAGTTGAGTTTCTATGGAATGGTTGAATTTTCAAGCCGAAAATACGAATTTTCTACACAAAATTTGAATTTTCAATCCGAAAATATGAATTTTAACAAAAAAAAAAATTATAATTTTCAAACAAAGTAGTTCAATTTTCGACCAAAGAGATGAATTTTCAGTTTCAGTTATGGAACTTTAACTATTAAAATGAATTTTTAAGAAAGTAGTTCGACCTTCAACTAAAAAGTTCAATTTTCAACCTGAAAAGATGAATTTTTAACAAAAAATGTATCAGTTGATATTTGTACCTAAAACTAGAAAATTTTCAAATTCGAAATAAAAAACAGTTAAATTTAAACAACAAAAAAACAATTTTCCACAAAATACAAAAAGTTAAACCCAATGGTTAAATTTTGAACCATGAGGAATAATTTTCTACCAAAAAAGTCGAATTTTCAACAGAATATATGCATTTTTTAATCAAGTAGTTAATTTGTCAACAACAATTAATTACTTTTTTATCAAAAATAGAACATTTAAATTTTCAGTTTCACAAGAAATTAATTTTTGTTCAAGGAAAAAACGAATTATCAACAAAATAGTTCAATTTCAAACCAATGAAATTAATTTTTAGGACAAAAAAAAATCAAATAAAGTAGTTTCACTTTGGATCAAATAGTTGACTTTCAACGAAAAATAGTTGGATTTTCTTATTGGGTTCTATTAATTCTGTTCGCATTTAAGTGGGAAAATTAAAAAAAGGGAAATACTGTGAAGCCTACGATAAATAAATGAGAATTTTTATAATTTATAGATTGAAAAATAATATTTTAAATAAATATTTAAATTCATTTTTAATATTTTTAAAGTATTAGGTCAGGAAACGGAACATTTTGTTTTAAAATAAATTGTCGGTCTACGCGACATTTTAGACACTAAAGAAATTATAAAATATTTCATTTGTAAAACTAAAACTAAATACCTACTTTTATTAACACATTTTATTTCCTCACTTTTTAAATTTTACTACAAATTTAGGGAGGGGCAGAGCCCCTCATTTGTCATTTGTAGAATTGGAAATTTCTTAAGTAAGAAATGGGTTTGACTCCCCCCCCCCCCTCCCAATGTAAAACAACATAGAAAATTCGGTCCCCCCATATATACATCCAAAAGACTTCACGCAATTTATGCAGGACCCTTAATATGTAAATTTAACATTTTTCTATACTTTGTATCTCAATAATTCAAAAGATTGCAGATTTTTTCGAATTAAAAAAAGCAAAAATTTCAGTCTTAAATTTCTCAGCTAATAACCCTTCTACAGAATTTCCTGAAGCAACTGACGAACTCTTCACACTCGAGTTCGTCATCTTCATCATCGCAATAGTTCGTCACCTCGTCAGTACCGTTTAGCCTCTATTTCGTTTGGTCGAAACACAGACCGACTGTCTAAAAGACACGGAGCAAGGGCCAAGACAAACCTTAAATGCTTGCTAACCAAACATTTGAAATTAGCCGCGTTACTCTACCGAGAAAACCAAAACTTTCACCGTTTTACTTCTCACTATGGCAATTTCTACTTCCGTTGCATTTTCATTCAAGTGCTGAATCCGGAACAAATTCCGGAACTCAGTAATTTGTTGCTCTTTTTAAAAGTAAATATTCACCTAGAAATTGAAAAACCATTCCTCATTATCTTTTACCGGTTTTGATACACTCCACCTCCACCTCCACCTCCACCTCCACCTCCACCTCCACCTCCACCTCCACCTCATACTCCTTCTCCTCCTTCTTGATAATTCAATAGCAAAGATTGGAAAAGAAATAAAATAGTTTTATTCGATTTTTGTGCCTAGCGAACAGTTGTTTGAATAAGGTTTTCGACACTTTTTTAAAATATTTTTTTCTCATGGATGAAGTATTTAAGATAAATTTAGAATTGTTTACAGTATTTGAAAAAGAAGGGATTTCAAAAGATTACACAAGATTACATAGGAAATTACACCAGAATACAACAGCGGCTTACCCCTCGTCGAATTTAAAAATCTCCAAATTTGGAGTACGAATATTTTTTGATTGAAGCTTCTCCTCTTCCTCCTCCGCCTCCACCTCCTCGGCCTCCTTTTTGATCATTCAATAGCGAAGATTTGAAAAGAAATGAAATAGTTTAATTTGATTAGTTGTTTTGAAGTCAGCGGATTTCACACGCGGTTTTTCTCGAACTGTTTGGAATTCTCGTCGAAAACTCGAAGCGTTCCGAGTCGAGTGAAAAAAAGTTGAGGCACAACTGAGATAATTAAAAGACGCTCTCGTAAAATCGGTCCCCGATTCTGGATAATCGCTCATACGACTGTCGACATCGAATCGAGATCCGATCTGTATTAATTCGAGATACACGAATTAGAAATGCTAATAGGGAATGATTGCTTTTTGCCAGGTCTTCTTTCTGATTCGAATTTACAAAGACGAACCTCCGAGTTTGTTTTAAATTAACTCCCAACTGGGAACCTAATAGGTAAAAAAATTCGATAAAAATTCGATCCTTTTATTTCTCGAAAATATAAATCATCTAATTTATTCGAGTAAAAGAATTGAATTTTTACGCTAAAAAGGCGAATTTTTTTACAAAACAATAGTATTTTAAACCCGAAAAGATGAATTTTTAACCAAGAAAGATAATTCTTCAACCAAATAGTTGAATTTTCAACCTTTAAAAGCAAATTTGTAACCAAATGATTGAATTAAAAAAAAGGAAATAACTTCAACCTCAAACAGTTGAATTTTTAACCAAATAGTCGAATTTTCGAATTAAAAAGACAAATTTTGTTTTGAGGACAGCCGAATTTTCATCCAAGAACTTTTCAACCAAAAAGATGAATTTTTGATCCAAAAAGACGACTTTTTTAAAAATCAATTGCGTTATAGAACAAAGAACTGCATTAAATTTCCAAACAAAAAAGAATAAACTTCAACCAAAAACAGTTGCTTTTTCAACCAAATAGTTGAATTTGCAAGCCAAAAAGATGTATTTTTTACAAATCAGTCGAATTTTTAATCCAAACGGACGAATTTCCTATCCAAAAAGACAAACTTTTAAGAAAACAGTTAAATTTTCAACAAACTAATTAAAGTGTTGACAAAATAATTACATTTTCAACCAAAAAGTTGAATTTTTAACCAAATAAATAAATTTTCAACCAAAATAGTTAAATATTCAACTAAAGTGATGAATCTTCATCTACAAAAATAAATGGAATTTTCAATAAAAGAATATGAATTCTCAACAAAAAATGTAATATTTGATATTTCAACCAAAACAGATCAATTTTTAATCAAACAGTTGCATTTTAACAACAACAAAAAATACAATTTCTACCTAAAGAGATGAATTTTCAAAGAAAAAGGACGAATTTTCAACATAAGAGTTGAATATTCAACCCGGAAAGATTTTTCAGTCAAGAGAGCTAAAAATGTCAATCAAATTGTTCAATTTTCAAACCAAAAATCCGTATTCTTTCGAAACCAATTGAATTTTCAACCAAAAAGTTAATTTTAACCAAAAAGTACAATTTTCTACCAAATAGTTGAATTTACTACGAAAATAATAGAATTTTCCACCGAAAAAGATTAATTTTTTAGAAGCCAGGTGAATTTTCAATCCAAGTGATGAATTCTTGTATTAAATAAGACGAATGTTAAAAGAAACAGTTACATTTTTAATAAACTAATATCATTTTCGACAAAATAGTTGCATTTTTAACAAAATAATTAAATTTTCAACAAAATAGATGAACTTTCAACCAAGTATTTGCAGTTTCAGTAAAGAAGTTCTGAACAAAAAATGTAATAGTTGATATTTTAACCAAAAAACATATTTTAATTTTATATAAGAAAGAATCGAATTTAACCAAAAAGATGAATTTTTAACAAAATACATAATTTTTCAACAAAGCAGTGAAATGTTTACGAAAGCTAATTTTAACAAAATAGTTAAATTATTTACAAAATAATTAAGTTTTCAAGAAAATAGATACATTTTTAACTAAAATGTTGAATCTTCAACCAAAAAAATGAATTTTTAACAAAGAATTTTAATGAATTCTCAACAAAAAAATTTATAGTTGATATTTCAACCAGGACAGATTAATTTTTAACCAAACAGTTGCATTTTAAACCGAAAAAGATACATTTTATACCTAAAGAGATGAATTTTCAAAGCAAAAGGTCGAATTTTGAACCAAAAAGTTAATTTTAACCAAGCAGTCAATTTTCAACCAAATAGTACAATTTTCTATCCAAAATGACGAATTTTTAATCCAAAGGATGAATTTTTTATCCAAACAGACGAATTTTTAACAAAACAGTTACATTTTATACAAAATAATAAAATTTTCAACCAAATTAATATTATTGATATAATAATATACTGATAATAATTAATATTAATAATATTAATTAATAATATATTATTTAATAATTAATAATTAATAATATATTAATATTTCAACCGAAAAAAGATTTTAGTTTTAAATAAAAACAGTCAAATTTAACCAAAAAGATAAATTTTCAAAAAAATAATTAAATTTTCAACAAACTCATAACATTTTTAACAAAATAGTTGAATTTTTTACACAATAATTAAATTTTCGAGAAAATAGATCAATTTTAAACAAAAATGATAAATATTCAACAACAAAAAAATCAATTCTCAACGAAACTTGTATTAGTAGATATTTTAACCAAACAGTTGAATTTTTTACGAAAATAATAGAATTGAACACCCAAAAAGATGCATTTTTTAGAAGCCGATTGAATTTTCGATTCCAGTGATGAATTTCCTTTCCAAAATAACGAATGTTCAACAAAACAGTTGAATTTTCAACAAACTAATAAAATTTTCAATAAAATAATGAAATTTTTGACAAAATAATTAAATTTTCAACAAAACAAAATAATTACATTTTCAACAAAATAGATAAATTTTCAAATAAGTACTTGAATTTTCAATAAAAGAGACGAATTCTGGAAGAAAAATGTTATAGTTGATATTTTAACCAAAAAAAGATTTAAATTTTAAATAAAAAACAGTCAAATTTAACCGAAACGACGAATGTTTAACAAAACAGTTACATTTTTTATAAACTTATAAAATTTTCAGCAAAATAATTCAATTTTCAAGAAAGCAGTTAAATTTTGAACAAACTAATAAAAATTTTAACAAAATAGTTGAATGTTCAACAAAATAATTAAATTGTCAAGAAAATAGATACATTTTTAACTTAGTTGGCATGAGCACCAGACCGACAATCTTAAGATCTGGGTTCGAATCCCAGCGAAGCTAGAAAGACATTTTTTCACAAATTATGATAAAAAATTAATATTTAAAAAAATCATTTATATTAGAGAAGTAGACTGACAAAACTAAAATCAAATATAGTAAAATGAATTATTGACAAAGTAGTTCAACGTTCAACCAAGTATATATTTTAGGGTGTTATGTAATTTTGTCGACCAGGGTAATTAATTAATTTCTGATCTTAAATTTGACTGATTACTGGTCAAATGATTTTTGGAGAAACGAGAAAAAATATGCCTCGGCCCGGATTTGAACAAGAAACGATCTGCTCTGGCTCCGATGCCGTAATTGGTTAAACGCTCCATTCGTGAATAGTGGCGTTCCCGGTTCAAATCCGGGCCGAGGAAGATTTTTTCACGTTCCTTTAACAATTATTTGACCAGTAATCGGCAAAATTTAACATCAGAAATTAATTTCAACAAAATATTTGAAATTTAAACTAATTTTTATGTTTTCAAGCATTTCGAAAATCTGTTAATCACATTTATATTGTAGCCCCCCCCCCCTACATACTGACAGTGTGACGTAGTTTTTGAAAGGTTTTTTAAAAATAAAATTCGTTTCATATAAAGGGAAGAGATTATGGGTATCGAGTGATTAATCGCTAATTGGATGATTAATTCGGAGTGTCACAGACCAGTGGATAGACACTTGGTCGCGGGGGCGAACATAAATTCAACAATTATCGCTTTAAATTGCAATTAGACGTTTGGGACTTTGTGGGAAAGGAGCTACTCGAAATTAGCGCCAATTGTCTAATTGCATCGTGCTTACGCAATTGGTAATTGGTAATTGGTTCTATTATTGTTTTCAATAAATGAGAAATTAGAGGTCGATTAAAAATTAAAGTGTGAGTTTGAATAAAAAGAGATTATTTTTATTCAATTTTTGCATCATGAACAGTATTGGGAAGTAACTATGGTTGTTTAAACTATTTACTTATTTTCGTAACTGTGTAACTTTTGTAAATATTCATATTTTTTTGTTGGAAATTAATTTTTTTAAATGAAAATTCAAATATTCCAGTCGAAGATTCATTATTTTACTTGAAAATTCATGTCTTTGGTTGAAAATCCAACTATTATTGTTTCAGATTCATCTTTTTTTATTACAAATTTTATTATATGGTTGAAAATTTAATTATTTTGTTCAAAATTCATCAATTTTGGCGAAAAATCATTCTATTCGGTTGGAAATTCAACTGTTTTGTTTAAAATTTCTTCCTTTTAGGTTGAAAATTCAAATATCTTTGTAGAAAATTCAACTATTTGGTTGAAAATCCATATTTATATTTGAAATTTCACCAATTGGGTTGTTTGTTTCTCATTTAGTTGAAGAATCTTTCTTGATAGAAAATTCATTTTTTTTAATTCAACTGTTTTGTTGGAAATTTGTCTTTTGGGTTGAAAATTTAAATATCTTTGTAGAAAATTCAACTATTTGGTTGAGAATTAACATTTTGTTGAAAATTCATATTTATATTCGAAATTTTAACAATTGAGTTGATTTTTTTTCTCATTTGGCTGAAGAATCCTTCTTGGTAGAAAATTCAATTCTTCTTTTTTGATTAGTTTTTTTTTTATCAATTTGCTTAACTGAAAATTTACCTATCCAATTTTGGTTCCAAGTGCATATATTTTAGTCAAAGATTCAACTATTAGGTTAACAATGTTTATTTTTAATTTTAAATTCATGTCTTTTGTTACATATTCTTTTCTTTGCAGAAAATTTTACTATTGTATTCAAAATTAGTTTTCTTATGTTGAACATTAATTTATTTGAATAAAAAATTGAGTATTCCAATTTTGCTTCAAAATTTATGTTTTAAAGTTGAAGATTCAACTGTTTGGTCGAAAATATATTTTTTTTTTAGTTGAAAATTCATCTTTTCGGTTAAAAATTTAACTATTTTTTCAAAAATTCGTTTTTTTTATTAAACATTAATTTATTAAGTGAACATTCAATTATGCCATTTTTCGTTGAAACTTTATTATTTTTAATTAAAAATTCAACTATTTGGTTGGAAGTTCATGTATTTTGTTGACAACTTGACTTTTTTAATAGAACATTAATTTTCGTGATTGAAAATTAATTTAGGTTCATGGAAAATTTAACTATTTTGTCGAAATTTTTTTGCCAAACAATAACTTTTTTCACTGAAAATTTAACTATTCCATGTTAGGAAAATTTA
This sequence comes from Andricus grossulariae, assembly GCA_011634705.1. NCBI lineage: Eukaryota > Metazoa > Arthropoda > Insecta > Hymenoptera > Cynipidae > Andricus > Andricus grossulariae. The sequence continues at coordinate 211,316,474 of JAABKJ010007545.1, read as the reverse complement.
TATTTCTTTAATTGAAAATTAATCCATTTGGTTAAAAATTTGTCTTTCTTAGTCGAAAATTGAATTATTTGGTTAAAAGTTGAACTACTTTGCTGACCAAATTTTTTTTGGTTGCAACCGTTGAAAATGTAACTACTTTGTTGAACATTTATTTTTTTATTGCATAACATTAATTTTTGAAGTGAAAATTTACATATTTTTTGTTTAAATTAATTTGTTGAACTGAAAACTTAACTATTTTATTTTTTGAATAAAATTGATGTTTTTTAGATAATGATTCAACTATTTTGTTGAAAAATTCTCTTTTTCAGTTGAAAATTCATCTATTTTGTTGAAAATCTAACTATTTTGTTGAAAATTCGTTTCTTTTTTTCTTATGGAAAAAAATTTTAATAATCAAAAAATTTCGATTAATTTCCGTAAAATTGGAATTAATTTAAAGGAATTTAAGGGAAACGAGAAGAATTCAAATAAATTCATAAAAAGTCAAGGTGAATTTAAAAAAACATCAAATTTATTGAGAGCAAAATTTTTTAATATGAAAAGACTTCATTGACTTCAGTAACTTTGAAATGAGCTTAGAAAAATTTAAGAGAATTCAAAAGAGTTTGATGAAATGTCCAGGAATTCAAGGTGAGGTTGAAAGAATTTAGGATTAATTAAATAAAAACTTTTAAAAATTAAAAAAGAATTCATTGAATTAAATAGGAATGAGTGAACTTTTAGAAGAATCCAAGTAAATTAAATAAATTCAAGAAAATTCCAACAAAATTTTAAAGAATTCAGGGTGAATTCCATAAAAAGCTTTAATATATCTTAAAATCTTTTAAACCCTACTAATTGCTAACCAAAGAAAAGACTAATGACAACAAAAAATTCAAATGAATTCGAAAAAAAATTTTAATCGGAAAAATTCCATTGATTACAATAAAATTTGAGTGAATTTAGAGGAATTTAAGGAAAATGAGAAGACTTCGATACTTTTCATAAAAAATCAAACTGAATTCAAAAAACAATCATATGAAAAAATTAATTCAATTGAATAAATTTGAAATGAGTTTAGAAAATATAAAGAGAATTTAAAATAATTTTATGAAATGCCTAAGAATTTAAAGTGAGTTTTAGAGACTTCAAGAAGAATTAAAGAAGAACTTTTTAAAAATTCATTGATTTAATTAGAATTGAGTGAATTCAGAAGAATTCAAAAGAATTTAAAAGAATTCAGGATAAAAAATGAGAATTCAGGGCGAATTCCAAATGAATTGCAAAATATATTTGAAATCTCTTTAAATCTTTGAAACCCTATGAAATCCATTGAAATATAATAATATCCTGTGAAGTTCTATAAGATTTGAAGATATTTCCAGAAATCCTGAAAAATTTATTAAAATACCTTGGGAGCTTTTTGAATTTTTAAAAATATCTTAAAACTTTATAGGTCTCGTAAAATGCTTCCATATTTTCCGAAATTCTAGGTAATTTATTAAAACCGCATTCAAAATTTTTTAAATTCCTTAAAATTATTGAAACTCTTAGAAATCCTGTGAAATTGTTTAATGCTCTTAAAAATGCCTGGGAATCTTTTGAAATACCCTAAAATATTTGTATTCCTTTGAAATCCATTTAAATTACTGAACTTGATAAAAAAATTACTTGTAATATTTTTAAATAACCTAAAATATTTCAAATCTTTTGAAATCTTTTGAAATACCCTCAAATTTTGTAAAGCTCTTAAAAATGCTGAGGTATTTGAAAAAATGCCATAAAATATTTCAAATCCTTTGACCACTTTATCAATTGATCCTCAGGTTGAATTAAATAAAAACTTTGAAAATTCAAATAAATCCATTGAATTGACTAGGATTAAGTTCATTCAGAAGAATTCAAGTGAATTGAAAAAATAAAAAAATAATTAAAAGAACTCGGGATAAATTAAGAAGAATTCAGGGTGAATTCCAAAGCTGTTCAAATCTTTAAAACCCTACGGAATACCTCACTTCTCGTGAATAAATTCTTTAAAATCCATTCGAATATTATAAAATCCTGTGGAATTCTATGATGATATCTTCCGAAATTCTAGAAAATGTATTATCCTTAAATATTTCAAACGCTTTACAATCCCTTCAAATTAATAAAATTAATTAAAAATAATTCCTTGAAATCTTTAAAAATTGACTGAAATATTTCAAATTAAAAGCTCTTGAAAATGACTTAGAAGTGTTAAAAAAACCCTAAAATCTTAAAAATCCCTTCAAATTATTGAAATCTATTAACAATTTCTCGGAATGTTTAAAAATAACCTGGAATATTTCAAAAGAATTCAAGAAAATTCAGAAATAGGTGTAGACCTGAATTCAGTAGTGATTAGCCCATGAGTTAATTTTTTGAAAGAAAAGTGACTACTGTGATCTTTCAATTAAAAAAATTGGATAAAAAGTGATTGGAGAAAAAAGTGACTAATATTGACTGTGTGGCAACCCTGATTATTTTTTGCCGTTACTTCTCACAAAAATTCTCTGATTTTCTACTTTTTTCAAAATTCCTGACTCTTGGAAGCTCTGATCTTTTGATATTTTTTCTTGGATTTCCATTATGGGCTGCAAATAGGGTATCATAGGGACCAAATCTTGAAAATAGGATGCTTTAGGGACCTTCACTGAATATAGGGTACAATAGGGAATATAGGGACCGGTCTGTGAGGCCTGATATTGGTAGCCGAAAAACATTGAAAATCATCGGAAAATCAAAATTTAACAACACATTCATGTTCAGCACTTTTTTTACATAAGATGAATATGCCTTGATTATAGTGGACGATGATATACAACAGAAAACCACAATTTTACACAAGCGACGGGAAAAACTTTTGACCTCCGAAGACATTTTTTATGTCGTAAAATGTGCCATGTCATGCAGAATGCACTCAGAATTCACACTCATTATATTTTTTTGAAGTTGATAACGAAAAGTTTCCTTAAAAACAACCCTGATATTATTTGCATGAATGCTGATAAGGGCAATATTACAGTTTGTATGAAGAAATCAGATTATATTAGGGTCACTCAACATCACTACATCCCATTTCTTCACCTCTTCCCAGAATCCTTCATCTTTATTCATTAGCCCCGATACGTTACAAAACGCTACTCTCACTTCTTTCTTCCTTTATTAAAATTTTGAATTAACAATTTTTAAAGTATATTTATTACACATGTATAATAGATAATTATGTAAGTTAAAAAAATTAACTTTCACTACATGAGGTATCATATTCTAGTTTTTAATAGAATAATTTTGCAGGTGTAAAATTAACTAATGTGTTATCAATTTAAAGATAAAAGGGGAAAAAGAAGATGTTTTTGATTAACAGGGAAAAAGAGAAATTTGCAAAAGGAGAAATGCAGGGGTATAGGGGAGGGGGCCAATTTAAGAAGTAAGTATGTGTTTAGTGTTATCAATTTATTTTAATTTTTAAAACTTATAATTAATATATTCAAGAAAGGCATTTGCAAATCATTTTTGTGAGGGCTTCCAAAATTTAACAGTTTAATTAAATTCCTGAAAACTTGTACGAGAAATTAATTGTTCGTATTTATAAAGTTACGTTCAGAAAATGAAAAACAGTTATTTAACTTTACATATAAATAGTACTATTTCCACAGATTTAGAAATTATTGACAAAGAACGGAAAAAACATTATTTACAATAAAGCCGCGGAATTGTATACATATTCCGAGTTTTTATGGTCATAATTACTTACAAACTGCAATACTTAATACTTATAAGTATTAAAAAAATTATACCTGAAGAAATCTAAATATCTGGAAAAAACCTGGAATGGTTAGGGGATTTTTTTCTCACTATTTTAGTAGCCATTATGAATCTACAACCATTTAAAGATTAATATTTATTTGTGGAAAAACTGTAAGCCTACTAATTACTAAAGGTATTTTATTGCAATAAATAATGCAAATTTTATAATTTTATAATATATTTTCTGGCAGTATATGAAACTGCATGGCACGAATAATAATTACATAATAATTATATGTACACTTATTCATCTTAAAAATTACTATAGGTAAAAAATATTACATACCAAAGGCTTTAATTATTATTACAATATAGCTACCTATATTAAAGATAAATTTTGTATAGTCTTTTGCAACTGCACAAAAAGTGCATAACAGGAATCTATTTGTAATGGTTGAATTGAAGACATTGTAAAAGTCGATGCATCCGAGTTATTTTTCTTTTCGAGCTTTCCACAAGACCAAGAAATTTTATTTCTTTAATCACTGTCGTCTGTATTTCTCGGTGCTCGAGTCAAAGGACGTCGACTGTCCTCATCGGATCCGTAAATCACTTCTTCATCGGAATCATTTATCATCGAAAACGATGGGTTATCTTTCGTTATGGATGAGTCTGTAAATAAAAACAATTCAAAATTGGAACAACTTAATTTAGGTTCCTATTCGTATTTTTTCTTTACTTAAATCCCAAAGTTTCTTTATTTCCAAGCAAGAGTTTAAGCAAATAACTTCATCAATCGCGCATTACGTGCGCGTGTAGTTTTTTGATTTGAAGGGAAAAATAATCTTTTAAAGAAAAGAAAAATTTCGAATAACTATTTTTAACTTGATTTGTTTTTATGTTTAATGAATAAGAGTAATAAGTATAACTTTCCTCAGACTCTTGAGAAAATGCAAACAGATTTTTGAAGATTTGAGATATGTCAAACCAAAATTTCCACAAAAAAGTTCATTTTCGACCACAAAAGATGAATCATCAACGAAAACTGTAATGCATAATTGATATTTTGTCTAAGAAAGATTTAAATTTCAAATCAAAAACTGTTGAATACATACAAAGAGATCAATTTTCAACGAAATACTTGAATCTTCAACCAAAACAGATACATTTTTAACCAGTTTCTTTTTTAACCAAAAATGATTAAATGTTTTCCAAAAGAGATGAATTTTGTGCAAAACAGTTCAATTTTATAATCCGAAAATGTGAATTTTCAACAAAAAAGTTCATTTTCGACCAAACAGTTTAATTTGTAACCAAAAAGATTAATTTTCTATCAACAAGATTAATTTTCTCCAAAAAAACGCGTTTTCTACGAAATAGTTATATGTTCAACGGAAGACATGAATTTTTAACTAAAATCATGAAACTTTAGCCAAACAATTTTTTTTAACAAAGTAGTTCAATTTTTAACCAAATATTAAATTATAATAATAATTTTTATGTATAATAATAATAATAATAATACGAGTTGACATTTCAACCAAAATTTATGAATTATCAACCAAAAACAGAATAATTTTCAACTGAACAGCTGCATTAAAAAAAAAATGATGAATGAATTTTCACGTGGAAAAATAGCTTTTTAAATTTTATTTAAAAATTGAATTGAAAAAAGGTTTAATCATTTTAAATTTTCCTACGAATCTTAAGAAGTTTTAAATTTTCTTGAAAACTATCAAAATTATTAAAAATCTTTGAATTTTTTTTTCAAAATCTTCAAAAATATACATTTTGTTAACCATTACAAAAAAAAAAAACTTTCTAATCTGTTCAAAACTTCCAAATGTATTCTAAATCAATCAAATTTTTCCTAAAATAATTTTTTTAATTCTACAAAATTGCTTTAAAATCTTCCAGATTGTTTTTTGAAAATTTGAGAAATCTTTTGAAATGTTTTAAGATATTTTTAAATATTCTCTTGAAATTATTTTTTCAAAATAAAAAATCAGTTTAAATTTTCCCAGGAATCTTAAGAACTTTTTATTATTATTTTGAAATCTTTTAAAATCGTTAAAAAGCTTTAAAATTGTATTTCAAAATCTTAAAAAATCTACACTTTGTTATTTTTGTTTTTTTGTTATTCTTGAATATGTTAAAAACTTCTAAAAATCTCTTAAACTTACTCGAATTTTGTCAAAAAAAATTTAATCTTATAAAATTTAAAAATGTTGTTTCAAAATCGTTTACATTTTTGTTGTTGAAATTTTGGGAAATTATTTGAAATGTTTCAAAACCCTTGTAAATTTTCTCATAAAATTCATTTTTCAAAATATGAAATCATTTGAAATTTTCCTAGGAATCTTCAGAAAATTTTCTATTTCTCTCGAAACTTTTCAAAACTCTTAAAAAGCTTATTTTTAGAAATTTTCAAAAATCTACATTTTGTTTTAAATTGGTTGAAATCTTCTGGAGATTTAAATTATTTTCGAATCTGTTCAAAACTTCTAAATATCTTTTGAAATAATTCAAACACTTCAAAAAATTGATTAAAATTTTGCAAAATAAAAAAATTGTCTTAAAATCATCCACATTATTTTTCGGCCTATTATGAAAGCTGCCAAAATTTAAATTAATATTTTAAAACAGAAACTGAATCATTTAAAATTTTTCCAAAAATCTTATAGTCGGTACCGGTAATTTTTTTGTTAACAGTACCCACAACTTTTTTTACCGATACCGACAGTGCACCGACAGAGACTTTGTAACTTAAGATATGCTAAGTTTTTGTCCATAATTTCATTTTTCTCATCTCTTTACAAGTTTGAAAATTATTACAAATTATAGTGTGATAGCTAAATTTGAGGAACAGTATTATTTACCAATATTAAAAAATCATTTACAATTAAACTTTTCTCTCATTAATTATTTGGAAATTTTGATTTCCAAAATTGAATGTGCAGAAAATTTGTAATCTTTATTAACAGATGAACAAACTGAAAAAAGCCACTAAAAGTCATATTCACGCTGTGTCGCAACCAATCAAGTTTTCGACAACAATGTATACGAGATCTCATTACCACAACTTTTTAAGAAAAGGATATATATAAATAGATATAAATAAAATGTAAGATGCGACAGTAGATAAAAGAAAATTTTAGAAGTTGCTGAACTTCTTTTTGTTGTTGCTTATCTGCATCGCATAAATTTAAACTTACGTTGGCCATAGACTTGCTGAACAGCAGGAGCGTACACATAAGCCATGGTGTAAAGATAAAAATTTAAGAGACCGTAAAGGGCCATAAATTGGGCTGATGTGTGATAGTAAGTTGAAAGACGAGAGGCGAAACTATCTTCGAATACACCAGCTCCAAATTTCCGAGCTGTAACCAAAGAACAGACTCCTATGACCACTGCAGCCAGGAGCGTCAGAAATCTTAGCCGAAGATCTGAAAAGTAAATTATACAGTGGTGTAGTCGAGGCCCAGCGGGGCTAGCGGCGCTAGGCCACCTATTTTGAGGGCCCGTCGGCGGTAGGCCACCTTTTTTCCTTAATTGAGCTATTTCAATGTTCTTTTTTTATTATTATACCATTAAACCATATCACTTTCGGGGCAAACTCTAACTCATTCTCGGTTCTAGTCTTGTTATGCTACTAAGGATTGATTAGGTATTTATTGGAAAGGGAAAATAATGTATAGGGGAGTAGATAGAATGTGAAAATTTCCATGATTGACAGTGTTGCTAATAGTTCCTGTTACTTTGACTTTTTAATTTTATAATATTGCAGTTTCAAAATCAAATATTCAAAATGTCAGGTCAATTTAGAAATAAATATTTCAAAATTTCATATTAAAAGCCTTGATAGACAGTTTCGAATATAATAATTTGAGATGTAAATATACGTGTAAATTATTGAGCGTTTGGGGTAAATAATTCTTAAGCTTCAATTTTAGAAGTTTATAATTCAAAAGATTCAAATTCAAAACTCACGACCATAATACGATCAGAAATTTACTAAAAAAAAATCAAGAAAATGTTTTCCCAAATGCCGTGTTCATACATAACAAACGTATTTACACAAAAATATCAGAAAGAAGGCAAAAAGCAGCAGAAGAAATTTCTCCGATTTTAACTTTTATGCTGGCATCAGTAGACAAATTTATTGCCTGTACTTTTACGCTTTTACTATTGAATCGTATAATTTAACAAGAACTTCACGCAGAAAATTAAAATTTCTTTTTAAATTTATGTCCACAGATTCCTCAAGGTGTACAAAATTCCCGTCAAATCCCCGGATTTCGTAGGTCTTCCTGGGGAACTTGGATCTCACGGGGATTAAACCACCCCCAACCGTAAAAAATCCGTATTTTCTCACAGGTTTGATAAAAAAATGTCTAGTTTTGTCTAAATATCATAGAAAGTGGTCAGAAAAGGGAATACAATGAAGAAGTATAGAAAAGTTGAAAAACCTCCCATAAAAAACTAAATAAACACCCCATTTCTGGAAAATAAATTATTTTTCACCATGCATCACCAATATTTTTTGAATGATGTTCATGATTATTCTGCTTCAAATCCATGAAATATTTGCAATATAAACTGCCGGAAGTTCGAAAATTTATTTTTGGTTAAAAAAAGGGGTGTTTTTTAATTTCTGGGGGAGGTTTTTCACATTTTCTATACTTTTTTATTTTACTCCCTTTTCTGACCACTTTCTGTGATATTTAGGCAAAATAATAAAATTTTTATCAAATCTGTGAGAAAATATGGATTTTTTGCGGTTGGGGGTGGTTTAACCCCCCTGGGATCCAAGATCGCCCTGTGCAAAAAATTTGAAAAAAATTATAGCTGTTTTTTCACCAAATGGAAGCTTTTTGGGGAGTGAGCCCACAAATCAAAGAAACTTTAATTTTTTTCGACCATCCTACTAGACACCCTGGAAATGCCAGGTGAAAATTGATAGGCCTGGCAATTTCTGCTATTTTTGGGAAAAAATGATACGCTCCCTGTAATTATTTTCCTCTCACATTTTTTTCGTGGGGGATTTGTTTCAAGATGTCCACATCGTTATCGCAAAAGTTATTAGGTAATTTTCGGAATGTTTTATTTAAATAATATCGTGAATCAAGAAACGGAAGACAATTTGTATCAAAAAAGTGTAAAATATAGATATATTGTATATTTAATTACCAAAAAATGGCATTGATCGAAGTTCACTGTAAGCCCGCAGAATCAGTAAAATAAGGTAAGCACCATAGATTCCTCCCATCGTAAGGAAAAAAACCTTGAATCCCTATAACAAAATTTTAATTAAATCTGAAGTTATAAAATATTTTTCTAAAAGTTGATTTATTTATTTTGTATTCTTACGTAGTAATTCGAAGTATCCAGAATGTAATTATACGTAGGATCTTCGAGCTCTGTGCATCTCAGCCAAGTTGCCAAAGTGAGCCCAGCACCCCATAACAATCCAACAATTAGCATTTTTGGCAAGTAAAACGTAGCGATTCGTCTTTCATTCTGCAATCAAACATTGCAAATAGTGGTCACAATTAATTATTATTAGCAATAATAATAATAATAATCTTAATTATTTACCGTTTGCAGTAATGCTTATTTGTTTTTTACTCTTTTAGAATTGTTTTGTCTTTAACAATTGGTTTCTTATCACAAAGTGCCAGCTGATATCACGTTAACGTTTCAATAATAATTTCAAATTGGACCAGCTAATTAATTTTAAAAGAAGAATGATATAAATGCTAATAGTAATTGTATATTATAGACATACTTTTACAGAATTGACTCTTTGTTCTGACCCGAACGTCATTTCACTCATGAAAACACTGTGTCGGTCATTTGTTTACATTATTCATTTTTTTAAATAGAGTATTCTAAAATAGTATTGCATAGTTTATAAATAAAAGTTTTCAAATGAAACTCTAGAATTTGTTAAATGCACATTAGAATTATATCAATCTTGTTTTGTATTTGTATCTTATTAATTGGCAGCGCAATGTTCCCTGCGCGCTACAGCGCGCGTATAATAATAATATTAAGTACTACATACTATTAGTATTACATGGTAGTCACATATATTGTTACACAATACTTCATCTTTCTTAGTTGAAAATTCAACGCATTTGTTGAAAATTCGTCTTTTTGGTTTAAAAATTAACTTCTTTGGAACACTTTTTTTGGTTGAAATGCAACTTTTTTGTATAAAATTAATTTTATTTGGTTGAAAATTCAACTGTTTGGCTAAAAATTCATATTTTTGAATTTAAAATTCAACTGCATTGTATAAATTTCATTTTTGAGTTTAAAAATTCAACAATTTGGTATAAAAAACAACTATTTTGTGGCACATCGATTTTTTGTTGAAAATTCATTCATTCAACTGTTTGTTTGAAAATTAACTTTTTGTTGAAAATTTACATTTTTGCGTTAAAACTTCAACTCTTTTGTAGAAAATTCATCTTGAAAATTCAAAGATTTGGTTGAATTTTTCTTTCTTGAAATAATAATGTTAGAAAATTCCACTGTTTTGTTGGAAATTAACAATTGTTGTAGAAATTTCATATTTTTTTTAGGTGCAAAATGCAACTGTTTGGCTGAACATATATCTGTTTTCGTTGAAGATTCAACTACATACTTTGTTGAAAATTCGTCTTTTTTGGTTGAATTCTGCTTTTTTTGATTAAAACTAAATTTTTTTGATTGAAAATTCAGCTACTTAGTTCAAAGCGCAAATACTTGATAAGAATTCATCTTTTGGTAGAAGATTCATTATTTAAGTTGAAAATTCATATTTTTAAAATTTGACTTTTTTGTCTGAAAATTAATATTTTTGTCAGACATTTCATATTTTTTTATTAAAAATTCAACTGTTTGGTTACTTGCTTGTAAGTTAAACTACTTTTTTAAGTTTGATTTAAATTAGTATAAATCTAGTACTATACAAGCAAGTTTTTAAAATAAAAAAGAACAATGTTATTTATCAATTTTTTATTATAATTTAGAAAAAATTGTATCCTGCTCGAAAAAATTCCCTGACTTGAAAAAAATTCCCTGACATAAATTCCCTTTCAATTCCAGGTTTTCCAGGCGAGTGGGCACCCTGGTTACTTAATTTTTCGTAGTTTTATAGAATAAGCTCTGGAACTTTGAAAATTTCATTTTATAAGTTAGGAATTTAATATTTTTGGCTATATTAAATGAATAAGTTTAATGCCTTATTTTAATCACAAAAATTTGAAATAGTAATTTAATAGATTTGTCCGAAACCATTTATATTCAAACTTCAATCGTCTTAAAAAAAATTACCTGACGTAAACCATGATAGACACAAAGCCAAAACATTAGAATCGCACAGAGAAACGTCGTCTGAAGTACTGCATCTAGCATCCCAGGAACCCAAGAATTTATCAAAAATATCATCGGGAATAGTGGATCTAAAAAAATGCGTGAGTTTAAATTAAAATATGACGAAGGAATTCATTACAAAATACAAGCTAAACTTCAGAAAACAATAAACTTACTGTTGTAGAGTATAAGTAGTGGCAGTAAGAGGGAAATCCATTTTTGTTCTATCGACCAATCGTGAACATGATACTTTCGAAGAGAATTGCCAAACCAGCACTGAAAATAATTAGGTCGTCTCAAAATCTTACTACAGAAATTCAAATTCTCTACATTATTTTTAATACTAAAAATATGTATACCGTCACTACAAACGTGGCTAGAAGGAATATAAGTCTGAACCAAATCTCTATTTGCGTAAAGGCTGGATTGTAGTTCTTGAACTGTAAAAAATAAAGTTAAATACATTTTTAATCGTGATATAGGAATCTTTTTTGATTTTTTATGAGGTTGTTTATTTTTTTCACTCAGTGCTTACTGACGTAGAATGTGAGGTCTCGGATCGTGTAGCGTTGATGGAAACTCTCCAAGCCATGGAATCGAACAGTAATTATGTAATGACTGAAGTGGAGAAATCCAAGATGAGCTACTACGAACTCTTCACAATTTTGTCTTTCGCACTTGAGGTGCCGCGTTCTGAAATTTATATTTATTTCAAATTTTTAATACAGAAACTTAATTTTTTAAAGAAAAGAGAAGATAGTATTATCGTGAAAAATACTTACCTATTATGCCCGGACTCTGCAGTCAAAACTGGTTCCAATTTACGATCAGATGTGATACCGTCTATCGAAACACTCACTTGAAAACTTTTATCATACCTTTCATCTGGAATCAAAATTAGAAAATATTTTGAATTTTTTTCTAATATTTCTAACAAAAAAGGTATTAAATATTTGATTAATTATTTTTAGATTATAATTTACCATCACTGTTCAGAGTAGACAATTTAGCAATGACCCAAAGTTGTTGACTGTAGGTTGAAAGGGAAGGTGTCTTCATTATGAAAGGCCCAGTGGCCATTTCACTGCCATTTGGATGGGCTTTTTGCTCACTGGTTGAGGTGATCGGTGGACCTGTTTCAATAACAAATATTTCAAATTTATCTTACGGGTCGTACATGCATTTTGCTGTTTGGTTAGTTATTGCTGGTACAATTAGGCAGGGTGGACGAAAACTTCATTTTCAAAATTCCCTGATTTTTCCTTGACCGATTTTTCATTTTCCCTGACCATTATTATGCGAATACCAGCATTTCAAACTTGTGATATTTTTAACATAGGATCTTTTATAAACGGAATGAAACAATATTTCAGATAAAAATTTAAAATTTTCAAATTTATTTATTAACATTTTTTTTCTGCAATAACAGATGACTTTTTAACAAAATACTTAAATTTTCAACAAAATAATTGAATTTTCAATAAAATAATTGAATATTTAATCTAAAAATATGAATTCTCAACAAAAAAGTGTAATAGTTGATATTTTAACAAAAAAAAGATGAAATTACATTTGAAAAAACGAATTTTAAAACCAAAAATATTGTCGAATCTTCAAGCCAAAAAAAAGAATGTTCTGTACACAAATTGAATTTTCAACCAGAAAATATGAATTTTTAGCAAAAAAATTAGTTTTAAATAAAATAGTTAAACTTTCAACTCAAAAGGATGACTTTTTTTAACAAAATTGTTGAATTTTCAACCAAACAGTTGCATCTTTATCCAAGAAAGATTCAATTTTTACTGAAATAGATGTATTTTTTAAATGAAAAAGTAAATTTTCTATGAAAGTAGTTGAATTTTCAACCAAAAAGGATCAATTTTTTACAAAATTGTTGAATTAAACAAAAAAAATTAAATTAAAAAGATAATCTTCGGGAGGGAACAACTGTAAAAAACGAAATAAATATAAATACAAGGAAAATGAATTACTAACAAGAATATTATATCAGGGTTACTGCAAAACTTCATTTTAAAAATTCCCTAATTTTTCCCTGACCAAGTTTTCATTTTCCCTGAGCATTAATATTCAAATTCCAGAATCTTAAGCTTTGAACATTTTTAAGAATCTTTTTTAAACAGAATACAAAAATTTCAAATTAAAATGGAAAGTTTTCAAATGTATTCTTTTTGACAGTTATTTAAAGTTATAGAGATTCCCTGACTTTTACAAGATCTTTTTTGTTAAATCCCTGACTTTTCCCTAACCAATGAAACTCCCTGCATTTTTTATAAAATGTTTGCTAGGTTCATTTTTGACCTACCAGATTTCTTTGGCGCGTGAAGTTAAATTCATATTAAATTTCTGTACAATTACTGTGAGTTATTCGTTTCATTTGCAAATTTTCAAAGATCACGTAGATTAATGAAGGACCCCCCCCCACCGTAGCAAATCTTAACAAAATAGCTCGACCCCCCCCCCCTTGAGCCGTTACGTAATTTAAATACGATCTCTTAAGTAGTTATATTAATAAGAGTCAGCAAACAAATATTGTTCATAATAATAATAAATTCAAGAGACTAGACATTTTCTTGTCCCCCCTTAAGTTTGCATATTTTTAAGAAACTAAAATTTGTGTACTATAAAAGCTTAAACAATTTTCTATCAACCATTAAAAAACTAGAGACGCACAAAATTGTTGCAGTAAAATAGTGTCAACAGTGGTATAAATTTTGAAAAACAGTAGCAAATTACACAGTGGCATGCAATTTTTTAAATAATAAACTTATATATAAATCACGCAGACCTCGGATTGACTAGAATGCTTATTATAAAGTCGCATTTAAGTGATGTAATACGCATGAAATTTCGAAAAATGTATTTCTTTGGGAATACCGACTAAAAGTTTCAGACAAAGAACTTCATTTTGTAATTTTTTCGTTTTTTATTTAAGAAAATTATTTGAATTTCTTAAAAATTTGTTGGGTGTAAATTCTAAATAAATTCAACTTATATCAATGCTATTTTAATATTTTGTTCTCATTTGATGAAATTTTGTAAACAAAAGTTTCAGACAAAAAACTCCATTTTGTAACATGTTTGTCTTTTAACAAAGAAAATCATTTAAATTTCGAAATTATTTTTTAAAATTCTAAACGCAATTTATATAAATCATATTTTGATATTTTTTATCATTTGATGAAATTTTGTGCATATAAAACTTTTTAATTCAATTTCTTATACTAGTTTTACTATATAATTTTGATTTACAAATTCCAAGTGTTTTGCATGCTTTTTCTAGGGTAATTTTTAATAAATTGTAGACCTTCCGCTGATAGCTTCATTCCAAATAAATTAGAGACTTGCAGAAGAAGAGAAAAATATCATTATAGAAGAATAATTGCATGAAATGAAACTAATAAAACTCTGACTTGAAGTATTTTCGAATATAAAGAAAATCTCTGAACATTAATTCATACTTCACGAATTTCAATAAAGTTAATAAATTACCTCTGAACAGGATTTTAGTTAAAAATTTTGTTGATATAAAGTTTTTTTAATTTTTGAATAATTTCTAGATTCTAGTTTGTTTTTGTAAACTTTACTTTGAATTTGGAATGCTTCCAATTTGACATGATATACTCTTGAATGTGCTTAAATCAAAGTGATGATATTAAAAACTTTTAAATGTGATAAATATAATTTTTGAACGATTTAGGAGGTTTTTGATTTTTAAATTGTGAAGTAATAAGTTTTACAAAATGAAAATGGTACAATTTTGAGATATTTTTCTTAAAAAAGTCGAAAATTTCGTAAAATCTAAAGCTTAAGAAATAAAGAGCAGATGAATTAAAAATATTTAAAATTAATTTTTGTACATATTAGAAGTTTGAAAATATTTTTAAAAAATTAAAAGGTAAGTGGAGAAACAGTGTCATTTAAAAAATAGTCTCATCGCTCAAAAAGAAGTGCGAAATAATGTCAATAGTTTTGGAAAACTTACCTGTAAGTCCAATAAAGACGGCTAATCCAAAGCACGCAAAAAAGGCAACGAAGACCATGACGAATTCTCTTTTGTGCATGGAATACAATCGCATTTGAACAGACCTAGTAAAGCAAAGTTTATTATAAATTTTGCAATACATAAAAGCTCCATGTATAAAAATTAGTCTACAATTCTAGAAAATTAACCATGCAAAGAGGCAAATTATTAGAAAACAAAACTACCTTTCGCAGCGATCGTGATGGTATGCAGGTGCAATGTATTTATTGAACTCGCTGAAAATATCGCTGCATTGGGACAATGCATTTCTAACCTTGAGATTCCACCCAGCCGATGGAAGGTGGTAAGAATATCCTAAATTCGGACTGCCCATCTTCATTTTCATTATTGCGAATGCCTCCAAAGTAACAAATTAAATCATTAAACAACATGATTTTTTTTATTTTTCAAAAACTGACGTTAAGAAAATCAAATTTCAAACTCATCAAGCTGAGTCTTGTGCCAAGTCAGGCAAAAATTAGATTATTACTAAGTTCATATCTTATAAAAAGAAAAGCGAATCAAGATATTCGACTTTTAAAATGTAGATTATTATTTTTAAAACTACTGAGAAAATTTATTCATATTAAAATCTAAAAAAGTGTTACTGAATGATCCATAATTATTAAGAAATCCTAATCTATTTCAAAAATCCGATTTTTCCGGAAAGATTGCAATACGAAATTATTGAAACAAGATTTTCATAAATCTTGAATTATATTATGAAAATAAAAAAAAAAAAATTATAAAATATATGTTAAAATTTACCTCTTCTGAATTGGCCTTGGCACTGTTTCCATCAGCTCCCGATGTCTACCCAGTACCTACGTCTTACAATTAAAACTGCTCTCAGGATTTTCCGAAGGGATTAACATGTCTTTAAATTATTTTAAAACGACAACCCGCGAGTCGTATTTTGAAATTTTACTCAAATCAGCTAGAAACAATGAAGATGTTCGAATGAAAAGTGAAATTCACCACAATTACGGTGCGGACGGCAACCAGGCTCGGTGGCGCACATTATTGATTTTCTTACATTTCCCAACGCGCTGGTCTCGCTGCTAAGGAAACTAGCGCCGTTCATGGAAAATCTAGTAAAATTGAGAACGACATTAATAGTCTGAAAAGCGGTCTCGTTTATTTTTCATTACAAAAATATTTTGCAAAATAATTTAAGATCTTAATTCTGCGCTTCGGTTTGGAGCAAATTTCTAAATCTGATAATATTTTTGTTTTTATAAAATTAAGATTATTTTTAACATTGAGAAAATTCTAATTGAGTTTACTATATTATTCGGTGATCAACTAATAATTTATTTATTTTAAAGAAGAAGAGAAGTGTTAAAGAAGGTTATTAAATTTTTTTTTATTTTGTAGAAAATTTTAGTTAAAATTAATATTCAGATATTATTTACAGTATAGACACGTGAAAAGGATCTGTTTAATCCCAGTATTTGATTTTTCCGTCCCAGCCAGCAGTGGCGAGTCGAGAAGGCTCGTGAGGATGCCATAAGGCAGAGATGCAAACTCCATCGTGCGCTTTCCATTTTTTGTACAATTTTGTTGTCTTCCAGTCCCACACGTAACATTTTCCATCTCCATCCCCGGATACGAGATAACTAGAAGACATAATCAAAAAGATTTTTTTTATACTCGCATTATTTTACTGCATTTAATATTAATTTAACAAGTAACTAAATTATTAATAAAAATGAAAAAGAAGATTTTCTCTTTTTTTTTGTGTGTGATTCTGAAGCCAATCCATTCAGATTATTAAATTTTCCAAATAGGAAAAGAAAACAATCCAAAATATTAAAATGCAAGAGGACATAGATCGGGTCGTGCTTTGGGCTGAGAACAATGGCCTTGCTTTAAATCCAGATAAAACTAACGCTATTATTATTTGGCCTTCAACTTCTCGCTCTGTGAATGCGCTTGCTGCCCTCCCTCCTTTGACGGTTGGTAATGTTACTATTGTTTTTCAAGACTCGGTCAAAGATTTAGGATACTTTCTGAACCGTACTCTGTCTTGGAAAGAGCATGTAATGGCTATTTCCCGGAACACCTACAGAATTCTACAGCAAGCAAATAAAAATAAAGACGCCTTACCTACCTTAATTAGGATTCTCGTAGTTAAAAGTTTGTTTCTCAGTTTCTTTGATTACTGATGTATTGCTAATGTCAATATAACGGATGAAATGAATGGGAAACTAGAACGGCCACTAAATGCATGTATCCGTTTTAGATACAATTTACCAAAAAGTGAACACATTACTCTCTATCGTGAGAGAGCAGGATTCTTTCCTGTGGCTAAAAGAAGACAATTCTTTGTGGGCAATTTACTCTTTTCAATTTCTAGAAATGAAGCTCCTCAGTATTTAATTAAACATTTTACTTGTGTTGATAAAAATCATCCTTATCATGCCAGTCTCCGTGAGAGGAACTTAGCTTTAAAAGTACCAAGGCATAAAACATGTAAACTCCAAAGATCGGTTATGGTCAGAGGGGCACGTTTATGGAATAGAATACCACTAAATATCAGAGAAGCGCCTTCTCACTATCATTTTAAAAGCGATTTTTAAAAGTATTTATTTAATGATTCAAATAATTTACTCGAAATTACCCATTGGTAATGAGTGAGTCCTCTCAATCATAATTTGTTGATTCTAACAGCCTATGTTTAATATTAATTGATAGTATTAATTTACTGTTATATGCACATATCCAGTTACTGTGCCACGACCTTAGTTTTAAGAATATCACTATGTATATTGTGTTCCTTAGAGGGCTACTTAGCCCTAGGGACTTTTTTCAATAAATTACAATTACAAATTACAAAGTTTTCATTAAATTATAAGAAGCCGTATTATATATGACTTTGTAAAACTTGGCGGGATTGAATGTTGTAAGTAAAATTATTGTAAAATTATTGTAATGCCAATTTTTTGCATTGCAGATGTTTTTAATGGGATTTAAAATTGTTGTAACTTTATAAACGATCTGATTATTCCTTCCGTTGATGACGCTTCGTCCTTGGGGTTGGGAACGATCTTACTAGAGCGAAACAACGAGGACAGGTAGCTACATCTAATCCATTTTGTCAGCTTGGCTGGGGCAATTATAAAATTGGTGCAATCTTACTATCGTCCACATGGAGTCCTTTTTCGTTAACTTTAACACAAAGATATTTAATTTCCGAACAATAAATTTGGTATTTGCAGGGACTGGCTGTGAAAATTTTCTTAATAATTTTATTTAGAATTAAAGCTTTTGTTTAGCTCAACAATATTTAACAAAGTCTCCTTGTTTGTTAACCTTTTTAATTGTAGTAATCTTTTTATTATTCCAAAGAGTACTGCCGCATTTTGTACATGAATCATCACATTTACTGTTATAACATTTTTTTCCGAATAATTACTTTTCTGATTCTTCTCGTTAACTGTGTGTTTTTCTAATTTGATATATTCCTGTGTGTTTCCGTTGTCGCTGGTGACTCTGTTCGAGAGATTTTGCAAGATTTGAGAATTTTTTAGGTGTGAGGATGCTTATTAAGCTTGACATATCCTCTTCAGGATTTTTTTGATCATTTTATTTTTTGGGAGTAGTTGGGATAGATAATTACTAAAGGAAATCCACTTTTTTTTATTTTGCTCAATTCTATCAACCTCACTAACCTTTTTTTAATTAATCGTTCCTCCAAACTTTGGTTTAATAGTAAACTTTTACTACCCTTTTATCATCTTTATTATTCACAAATTTATTCCTATTATTTACATTTTTAACCACTAAGTTTCTGTGGTTTGAAAAAAGTGAAAATTGTGGGTTGATTATCAGCGCGAACCGTATAGCGGGATTTGGCATCAAACTAGATACCGTTTATCTCAGAACTTTTTTATCGTCAGATGAATGTAATTCTTTTGTAAAATAATATAAATCTTCTAATATAAATTCTAATATAATTATGGGGCTGTCCATAAATCTCGTGACGCTGGAAGGGGGGGGGGGTGAAGGAACCGTCACGATTGTTACGCCCGAGTGGACAGGGGGAGGGTTTTTCTAAGCGTCACGTCACTATGTATATTGAATGAAATTGCTTACTTGTTTCATTTTTCGTCAGTTTATTATATCGAGTACAAAAATTTTTTTTTCAATTTCCCATTGGAATATTATTAATAATAAAATTGAAATAAACAAGAATTTACCTTCCCAATAGGAACGGACGGGGGTGCGAAAATTCGTCACATGACCTTCGGGGGGGGGGTTCATCGTCATGATCTGTCACGAGGGAGGGGAGGGGGGTCAATTTTGACTATTTTTAGAATCACGAGATTTGTGGACGGCCCTTATTTTTCTATTCAGTTTTCAATTTGAATGCGCACTTCCACTTATTACAAAAATAAAAACGTTGATTGATTTCAGGGAGTTGGAACCGTTGTATCTGGAACAACATTGAAAGGTGTAATCCGATTAAATGACGCATTATTGCTTGGACCAGACCCATTAGGCCACTTTATTCAAATAACAATAAAGAGCATTCACAGAAAAAGAATGGCAGTCCGAGAAGTACGTGGTGGACAAACTGCAAGTTTTTCACTAAAGAAAATTAAAAGGTCACAAATTCGTAAAGGCATGGTGTTAGTTTCGCCCATATTGAATCCGCAAGCTTATTGGGAATTTGAAGGCGAAATTCTCGTATTACATCATCCCACGACGATCAGTTCACGTTATCAAGCAATGGGTAAATTTCTTTCAATTACATAATATATGATAAAATTATATTTTAATATTTATAATAATAATAATACTCAGATGTTCACTATCTATGAAAAACTACCTTCTGAGCTGCAATTGCTTGCCTTAAAGAGAAAATATCATAGGAAAATTATTACAAAAAATCATTGTAGGATTACCAGTATAAGAATATACGTATACAGGTTATCCCACCACATCTACGACCTGATGTACTATGTGTTAGTGAAAAAACAAATAAACAAAAAAGGCCTCTAGTAAAAAGTTATGCGAACCTCAGTTTAAGAACAAAAAAGGTTCAAAGTTGGGCCTAATCAACCAATGAGTAGTGAGCTTTAAGGGGATTCATCAGAGCCAGAAAACGGGATTCCAGTTTTCAGCCGCACGGTTGAATATTCTTGTCTGATATTTTGCATACCTCATCTATATATTAGTCTGTTTTGCCGACTAGATTCGGTTTTTTGAAAAAATGATCATATTTAATGTTATAAAGAAAAAGAAAAGAACAATAGAAAAAAATGCGTTGACGCTCAATGTTAGCTGAGTGTGTATTTTCGCTGCATGGGCATTGACCCTCGTCAAACTTACGAGGCAGATACCCCGGAGCGCGTCGAATTACCCGAAGCGAATCACCCTTTCATTGTTACGATATTCAGGAGATTACGAAAACTAAAATGTGAAAGGATAGGTTGATTCAATATTAATTAACAGAATTAGTTTATTAATATCATTGGAAGAAAGTGAGAAAAAGATTCCTGAAAATCGGTTAATAATTGCAATAATAATGGAAACGTTGAAGGGCATACAAAAGTGTAGCTTTGCCGAAAACTTGACACCTACTCCCTCAATCTGAATTATAAGTAATCAATCAAACACCACTGACTCAGAAGTCTTATTAAATTCGAACAATAAGCCTTACTGAAAGAATTAGCAGTTTGCTAGTTAACATTGTGAGAAAATCTTACTAAAGCAATTACTAACCGCCTTCGGTCGATAAAAATTATCATTTTCATATTTTGCACTTTGTTCTTGATAATACGAGGGGTAGGGGTTTTTAATAATTAAATATGCAAATTTAGAAACCAAACAGTTTAATGGAATAAAATGACACTAGAAGTTCACAGTTCACAGTTCTACACTCTCACTACCGTTGGAAATATAACTACAATATGGCTATTTGATTTGAATGTAAGGAAAATTGACAAAAGATACAGGAAAACAAGAAAAATCTTGACTCTTTAAGGGGCGCGCTCTCGAATTTCTAATTTCTCGCCTAATTGCTCGCAGGATTGCTCACAGGACACTGACTCTCTTGACCCTTCAGCGTCACTTCAACCCTCTCCTACTCTTTTTCCCCCTTCCGCACTTTTCCGGTTTTCACTCGTCAGGCCCAGTTTCTCTTGCTAGATTTGACAAACTGATGAAGATGACAATTATTCGTTTTCTGTTACTACAGTCCCTTAAAGATTCCTACAATATCCTAAAGTTACTAATAATTTCTTATTTTCTAACATTTTCATAAGTATAACTACACATTCTTTACATGAATTCCCGGAACACACTTGAATTTCAAATAATGAAGATTTAAATAAGATTAAAATGTATAAATGTCAATAGTCAATGTCAATGTCAATGTCAATGTCAAAGGAAAAATGGGGTTTAAAATATGAATGGTAAATAGTCTATCCATATATAGAGTGAAAAAATTATTAAAATTTCTGTCTTTGAAACAGGAAACTGCATCCTTGAATCGCAAATTTTCACACCTTTGTATTCGGTATGTATTACTTCGCGAGTTTCCAAGTTCGAATGGGGAAAATATTCAAATTGAAGTGAAACATTGAATTATGCTAGTAACTGCAATTACTTTTATTGCACTTTGCCCTTTTCAATCTTTATATAGTTTTCACATAAACTGTTCTCTGGATGACAAATTATACTTTACAAACCTCTGTCAAAATTATTATTACATTTGAAAGTTAGATAATAAGAATTATTTATTGTTAATTTTACATAGAAATAATGACTGCAAATTTGTCTCACAAAATATCGAAGAAATTTTAGTGCAAAAAAAGTATTTTGCAGGTCAAAAAGCCAAAGTTTTATGTTTACTTGTTTCATTTGTTTAGGATTTGTATTTTAACAAATATACTTGAACCTATGTTCTTTTTAAGAATATCTGCATCAATTCAAATGATAAAGGAAAATCTGAAATTGAAAAACCACGAATTCCAAAATTTTCCCAAAAAATGGTTTATAATGTTTTATAGAAATTTTTACTGACAATCACTCTCACAATAATTCAAAGAATTCCAGAGAATAACAATAGTGATTCAATAAAAATTACAATATTTTTAAATACCTACAAATCGTAATATTTGAAATAAAATAATAACAACTGTTTATTGTCAATATTACATAGAAAGAGTTACTGCAAATCTCTCTCGCAAAAATTTAAAGTAGTTTTAGTGCAAAAAAAATTATTTTCCAGGACAAAGTTTCATATTCACAAATTTTATTTCTTTACAAAATCAACAATTGTTGTATTATAACAAATATATTGAAACATATATCATTTTTCCGAATATATCTACATCAATTCCGATGATAAAGGAATAACCGAAATAAAAGAAACCACAAATTCCAAATTTTTGCAAAAAATGGTTCATAACAATTACAATTGTTGATGTTTCATAAAAATGGTGAGTAACAATCATTCTCACAATAATATGAAGCATATTCATCCGAAAACAAATTTTTTCCAACAAAAATTACAATATTTGGCTATTTATTAATTTAATTTATTTATAACAATTAAAACAGACAATAACCAAATTACTTGTACTCTTGGAGTACTCTTGCGTTCATTTAAAATAATTGTCATTATATGCAAACCGTTGTTAAAGAGTAAATAATGATTTTGTGAAAAATCTCGATTTTCTCATACTTCGAGTAAACATATAATAAATAAACAAATAAAAATGCAACAATCTCTGACCAATGTGCTCTTGGAAATTTAGCGCACTTCAATTTAACAAAAAAATAATTGCAGATCGGGGCAAAATTGAAGGGTGTAGATTTTTTTGGAAGAAAAAAATGCGTCTCCATCCACAGTGCGGTGTATCTGGGCATACTATCGTGTGCAATTCAACATTTCTATTATTATTGCATATATCAACCGATTTTCGTTAATATTTTTTTAACTTCCTTAAAACTATATGAATAAACTAATTCTTCTAATTAAAATTGAATTACGCCATCCTTTTATAATTTCAATTTTTCGAAGCGCCCTGCATCTAATAACAATGAAAGGGTGATTCGTTTCGGGTAATTCGACGCGCTTCGGGGTGTCTGCTTCGTAAGTTTGACGATGGTCGATGCCCATGCAGCGAAAATACACACTCAGCTAATAATGAGCGTCACTGCATTTTTTTCTATTGTTCTTTTCTTTTTGTTTATAACATCAAATATAAACATTTTTTCGAAAAACCAGATCTAGTCGGCAAAACCGACTAATATTTAGATGAGGTATGCAAAATATCAGACAAAAATATTCAACGATGCGGCTGAAAACTGGAATCCCATTTTCTAACTCTGATCAATCCCCTTAACGACCAGTTGTACGTACCTCAAGCGGTAATATAGTCTGGGCTCTTTGGCGAAAATCTTCAGCTAGGGGTGTTCAATTCCGATTAGATTCTTGAAAAAATCGATTTGTAGAGCCAAAAAATCGATTCTTTACTATTCGATTTTTTAACCTATGAATCGAAGGACGGATTTCTTACTATTTAAAATTCTTTTATTCAAAACTACCATGTTATGAGTCTATAATGTCTACTCAAAAGTGAGTGTTAGATAGCATTTTACCGAACGGTGTCAACTGCTGACATATTATCAGTGCCGCCACACTGATAGCCCAGATATGACAAAACATTCGGTGAAGATTTCCTAAAATTGGCTATGCAAGGTTCGGAATATTGCATTGAAAGGTTCAGGCCAGGTTCGTTCAACCAAGAAAATGTCCGCTTGTCAGGGAATTTTTCACGTTAATGTTCAGGACAGATTGGAATATTTATTCAACTTGATTCGAATTGCAGTAGTATTCTAAATCACCTACGGCTACGCATTACTTTTGTTGCCCTCTTGGAATACCGCGGGACATACGTACCATGATTATTTTCCAAATTTTATAAAATAATTAAAACCAGAAAGAAATTTGAATTTTGTTTAACCTTGATTTTTTTGTAAATATAGAAAATAATCATGGTACATATGTTCCAAAGTATTCCAGGAGGGGAAAAAAAAGTGTGGGCCATAAGTGCCATAGAATACTACTGCGCACCAAATTAGGTTAAATAAATCTTCCAAACTGTTATGAACATTACCGTGCAATATTCCCTGACAAACGGACATTTTCTTGGTTCAACTAACCTTAACTTAACCTTTCAATGGAATATTCCGAACCTTACATTGCCAGTTTCAGGAAATTTTCACATAATTTTTTGTGCTATCTGGGAGATTACTAGTTTCACAAGTGGCCACTGAATAACGCACAATGTATTCTCTAACCGTCTGTATATATAATACCCTAGCTCTGACCGAACCATTTTCAAATTTCGCACCATACGAAATTACCAATCACAGCCAAGCAAATGACTGTCACGTCAGCCGTATGTTTTCACGACCGAAGATATTATAAACATCACGACTCACTTTTCAGACGACTTGCAACAATATGGCCTTCGGCCATGGTTTTACAACTCGTCCTGCAAACATTCATCTCCCCGTAAAGACCTGTTTAACCCTACTTGCGATGTAATATTCTATTATCTCTTTGTTTTTACCCACCACATTTTTTTACACCGTCACACCAAATAAAATTATATCTAGTTTACAGTGTACGCAGTCTAAATTCTACAGGAGGTTTCACATTCACATCCCAGACTCAGATTTATGTTTTAATTGCCTTTATATAACAAATTTAATAATTTTTTACGTTTCTGCAATCGATTCTTGAAAAATCGATTCTTGTGTTAGCGATTTTTTAGTGAATCGATTTTCATGTTTCGATTCAGAACCGCTTAAAAAATCGATTCTTCTAAGAAAATCGAACATGCCTAACTTTAGCTCCTACATTAGGTCATTTCGCGTCGTGTTGTCGCTTTTCCATTGTTTATTGCAAAACGCAAAGTTCAAAACTCGAAAAATTATTTAAGTTCTGAATCCTTCTCTCTAACATTTATTATTAAGACCAAATTAACAAAACAACCTATTTCTCAGAATTTCTGTTATATAGCTTGGAACGAAAATAATACAAACCTGAACATTCGCGAAAACCAGCAAACTTTCTTCCTTGAAAATTCATAAGCAAGCCTAACATAAGATATCACCTTTAACAAGATTAAAATATCACAACACCTTTTCTAACAACAACAGTCAACCCTTTCGATTCCTCTCAGAATTGCTGTTACATACCTTGTAAAAAAAAACGAACAAAAAAATTCAACACTCGCGAAACACAGAAACTTTCTGTCTTGACATTTTTTTACCAAGATTTTAAATAAGAAACACATTCTCTAACAACAAAAGTCACCCTTTTCGCTTCCTCTCCGAATTTCTGTTACATAACTAAAATTTCTTTCATGAAGTTGGCAAGATTCAAATAACATAACAACAAAATTCATTCTTTTTTATTCTTCGCAGAGTTTCTGTTACATAAATTGTAAAAAATCTAACTGAAAAATTAACATTCGAGAAACACAGAAAACTTGCTTTCTTGAAAACTTATAAGCAAGCGTAACAAATAAGATAACACCTTTATAAACAACGAAAGTTACTATTTTCGATTCCTCGCAGAGTTTATGTTATATGAGTGGAAAATTTTTCAAGAAGATTTAAATAACAAAGAACATTTTCTAACAACAAATGTCACCCTTTTCGATTCCTTTCAGAATTTGTGTTACTTACCATAAGTTGTAACAAAACTAATAAAAAAACTGAACATTTACGAAACCTTGCAAAATGTCTTTCTGGAAATATCCTTACCAAGATTTAAATGAGAAAACACATTTTCTAATAACAAGTCAAACTTTTCGATTCCTCTCAGATTTTCTGTTGCATAACTTCTTACAAAAGTTACAAAAAATCTCAACCTATGCTAAACCTAGTAAACTTTGTTTCTTGAAAATTTGTTACTAAAATTTAAAAAAAAATACACCTTTACTAACAATGAAAGTCATCCTTTCCGATTATCATTAGAATTTAGATTTCCTAACTTGTAAAAAAAGTAACAAAAAAAAGTAACATTTGCGAAACCTAGAAAACTTTTTGCAAAATTTTTACCAACACGTAAATAACAAAACACCATTTCTAACAATAAAAGTAACTCTCCTTGATTTCTCATAGAGTTTCTGTTACCTAACTTGTAACAAAACTAACAAAAACTGAACATTCGCGAAACCCAGCAAACTTTCTTTCTTGAAAATTCTTTCGCCCATGAGTGGCATTTCCCTAAAAATTAGTCAAATTTTCGCCTGAGACCCGTGAAAAGTTCAATACCAGCAATTTGAATCCCTGACGAAAAGTTTTTCAAACAAACGTGGAAAAAATACCTTATGAGTTAATATGGGACCGGAAATAATCCAACTATTCGTAGAATTAAAGAAGAGTACAAAAACTTGAAAGCTTTTTAGACGCTTAGCAAATTTTTTCTACATATAGCACTTTGCCGTTAAAAGCAGACAAATTTCTTTGCATTTTTTGGTCAAAAGTTACGGAAAAAGCTTTGGAAACAGAACCTTAATCATGCAACCGAAAGTAGTGCATTATTTCTTGAAAATCTAAGGAGGTTTGAATACATTAGTCAATTCTGCGATATTTAGCCATTTTTTAAGATAAGTGATGCAGTATATTCTGGAAGCGATATTTTCCTTAAAAAAAAAATAGTCATAGATTATTTAAATTCAACCATTTCTCGATAATTGGAAAGAAGCGATAGTAAGAAAAAATTTAATTGAAAAAAAAATATTTGTAAGGTTTTTTATTTTAAATGAAATTCTCGGTAATATTACTTTGATTCTTAAAATCATGGAAAAACTATTTTTCCAAACGTTTAATTTTTGGCACTACAAATACCTCCTGAAGTTTACAGAATTTCAACATTTTTTAAACCGCCCTCGATTTTCAAAACAAAATGCACGAGTTGCGGTGGCATGATTGGAATTTGTGTTTTAAAAATGTATCGGGTAGTTTTTCTATCAACGAATACAACAGACAAGGTTTCACTTTGACAAAAAACTCTGATAGATTTTGTGAAAGGACCAAATGTCCAAAAAGTTACCAATTAGTGAAGCTTCTCCTCGCTTTCAGAAAATACTGCATGACTTTCCGTTGCATAATTTAAATTTATGTTTCAAACGTTTTTTTTTTTTGGGGTATTTTTCTATCGAGGAATGCAACAGGAAAGATTGCATGATTAAGGTTTCTATTTCTGATATTTTTTGTTACAAGTTATGTAACAGAAACTCTGCGAGGAATCGAAAAGAGGAACTTTTTTTGATAGTGAAGGTGTTATGCTATTTTAGGCTTTATAAACAAATTTGTGTCATTTGCTGTTAAAAATCGTGTTTTGTTATTTACATCTTGGTAACGTTTCGACTTTTATTCAGGCAAAATTTGAAAATTTTTACTTAAAATTTTATTGTATAAAAATGTATAATTTCATCTTCAATACCTCCATATTTCAACAAAATTTAATTATCAGTTCTAGAAATGTCGATAATTAACAAAAATCTTACCTAAAAATTCAATATGGCTCAAAATGTCACTTATGTAGCACTATAATTTTATCAAGTTTCATTAAAATCGAACGACCAATTGTAGATTCTGATATTCCTAAAGAGTAATGGCTCATATATCTTCTCTCTTACTCAGATCTTCTTCGGCTTTCAAGATTCGGATATTGCGCGTTTTGTCAGGTTTACTTATTGAATGGATTTTTTCCGTATAATACTCCACCGTTTTTTCTACCTCCATGTATTTCTCACTGAACTTCTTTTCTATTTGAGTCATGTCACTTTGTAGTATCTCATTTCCTAATTTGATAGCATCAATATCCTCTTTGGTTGCCATTTCTTCATTAATTTTGTTCAAGATATTCATAAGTTCCTGATTCTCCATTGTTCCTTCTGGCCTTCTGTGCTGTGCCCGTGGATAATGCTTAAAAGCAGTCACTTACACACTTGCGGTTTCTGGGCATTTTCCAGCGATCCACACTGAAAAGCTCTCACTGAATAACTACGAATCAGATTGCATTTTCACATTATACACTGAGAACCATACTGAAACATTTCTAATGTTTCAAGGTACCCGCTCTTCTTGAATTTATTAGCAGAATCACAGTGATTGCTGCATTTTGCGTATCTATTCATGATAACTGAACGATTTTTAGGATTCTAATAGCTAACACTGAGTGCTCGCTCAACACACGTCCGTTCGTCTCGAGACCGGAGACGAAACTCACTTCAGTTTAAAGTTAACTTTTAATTTTAAGAAATTTACTTTGTATAAAAAAGTTGGCTTACATATATTTGAATATAAAAAGCTGTTTTTTATAACCCATACTTCTATATCTCAGCGCTTTTCAGGTTATGTTAAATGAAACAATAAATACATTTAACTTCTTATTTATTGAAAAAAAGTTCCTGTTACATACAATTAGTATTCATGCTATGCAAGTGCACATTATTCATTCATATTCGTACAGCAATATTCATTAATTCAGTGATTTACTGACAGCAATCTTATCTTTTTTAATCGAGTGTATCTTATGTTTTTGACTTCGGATTAAATGTTGAGTCCAGACCAGATTTTTGCATGAAATTAGAGACTATTTGTAATCCTCGAATGCTATTGTTCTTCAAGCAGAATATTTTACCCCTTAGCTTTTTTTTCTCCTCCTTCGCCCAAAACTTTAATTGCATAAAGTTTTTACCTTAATCCAATCAATTCAGTGATTATTTTGCCATTAATTTCGTCCTTCATCAAACCCAATACCTTATTGTTTAGAAAGCGTACATGCTGCACAATGAAAATTTCGTTTCCGACAGGATTGATAATCAACGTAAAAAGTGTTATTTAAGTAGGAAGGATTCACAAATATTGATTTCCTTCCTGGATATTTCGGTCCTCATAAGAAATTAAAATGAGTCCTAAATATAATAGTAAGTATTTGACAGGCTAATGCAATTACATACAAAAAAGATAAGTATTGTTTTTATAAATTAAAGCAGGTGGAACTATTTTAGAATTGACTTTAAAGATGGAAACATATTTTAAGGAATGCTCGCTTCAATTGAAATTACAAAAATACAGCTTATTATCACGTGCAGCTATGATGGAAATGGTCAAAGAATGCATCACAGTAAGAACTACGGAACGCACTGTAGAGTTCTAAGTGTCAGGTTGCACTTATTCCGAAGTGTCTAGTAGTTAGTCCCATACGGTCAGAAGTCAAGAGTCAAACGACGTAGAAGCTCCCGGAAATCGTGGAATGTCGATCGTCGTGCCATCTTGCCACTTCAAATTTTATTGATTAAAAATATTACTAGCCTAATTAGCTAGATTGTTTTTTTTAACGAACTGGAAATATAGTCTTATTTTCGGCTAGATCAAATTTTCTGCTATTTCACTTCGTTGTTTTGTTTTGTTCAGGTCGATTAAGAATAAGAAGGTTTATTATATCATTAGTACAATGAGAGCTATGCTCGGCACGAGGCACCAGACGAGACTGGAGTTTACCGCCAATATTGGAATCAAACCAACAACTAAGATAGCGCTGTAACCTAAGGTGCCTAATTTAAATTGAACAACATCACAGAAAGAAAACATGAAAAAATAAGCCACTATTGTCTTTGGTACAAAACTTTTATTCTGACTTTGACCAAAATTTATTAGGAGTGTAGTTTATTTGATATAAAAATAATTGAAAAACTGACTACTGCAAATTTTGAAAACAAAACAATGACGAATGCAAGGAACCGCAAAAATATTTTTCATCCGACACTGCCTCGAAATATAGAATTTCGAGAAAATAGAAATTTTGTTAACAAGGTTGATTTCGCAACATCTGCAAGTTAGTTTCTATTGTTTTTTCAAATTCTTTTTCTCAGTTAGATACACCTCATACGACACGGCCCATAATTTCACCGAATCCACGATCAATCGGGGTCCCTCCAGGACAAGCCTCTACTGATTCTACACCCCAGCGCCTGCGCTCATCCTTCCATTTATCTGCACTAGTATTCATCTACAAATTTTTTTTGTATTATACAAGGAAAATTGTCGTGAAAACAGCGGACTTAAGGGGATTTATTAGAGTCAGAAAACGGTATTCCAGTTTCCGGCCGCAAGGTTGAATATTTTTTGCATATATTATCTAAATATTATTCTGATTTGCTGGACAGAGCCGGTTTTCCAGAAAAAGGTTTATATTTTGTTTAATAATACAAAAGGAAAGAACAATACCAGTGACGCTTAGTATCAGCTGTGTGTGCATTTTCGCGGCATGCCCAGCGACCCTTGTCAAACTCCACGAAGCCGGTTACAAAAACTGAAATTACGAAAGTATGGCTTCATTCAATTTTAATTCGCAGAATTATTTTATTCATACAATTTGAAGAAAGTGAAAAAAAGATTTGTTAGCGTCAAACGGCCGACTACGTATTAGGCCCTTTGTACCTACTGGAACGAAGTGTGGAGGTATGTGCGCGTGAGTGGAACGAGCGTCAGTCTGGTGAGCGCAACTCGAGCGAGCGCATGTTCCGTGCTAGAGGGAAATTTAAGAGCGACTATTAATCTAATGTATAACGTTTCGATTGAACCAATTGTGCGCGACGAATTCTCAAACTATATTTATCTATCAGTACATTTAATAAACTAACTCTATTATTTAAATGTCGGTCTTCTGATTATTTGAATCCACTACGTAAAAGACCGTTACAAAAAATCAAACTTTAGTATTTTAAATTTTGTTTGTTTCCCAAATTCCGGGAGACACGACTTTCCTCTACCCAAGCACGCCCGCGACTGATTTCGAGAATAATTAGTTCTGAAAAAACTAGTTAAATGAGCAACCAAAGAGATAAACCTTCGTTCAAAAATAAAATTTTAACAAGTTGCACTTTTATCCAAGAAAAATGAAATTTCTACTAAAACAGATGAATTTTTAAGTGAAAAAGACGAATTAAAAAAAAATTGAATTTTCATCCAAAAAAGATTTTATTTCGACTTTTCAATATCAAAAAGTGAATTTTAAACAAAAGGTAAGTTTTCTACAAAATAGTTGAAATTTCAACAAAAGAGTTGAATTTATAACACAAAAATATGCATTTTCTAGAATTTTGGACTAAAAAATACGATTTTTCAAACAAAAGAAGTGAATTTTCAACTAAATAGATGAATTGTTTAGCAAAAATGGAATAACTACATTTTTAGTACAAAAAAAAAAAATTTCAATAAAAAAAAACGAATTTTAAACAAAATTTGTTAAATTTTTACAAATGAAATGAAATTTTAACTAAAGAAATAAAATTTTAACTAAAATGACGCAGCTGCATTAAGAAAAATTTAAACTGAATAGTTGAATTTTCAAACAAGAAGATAATTTTTCTACCTGAAAAAAGACAAGTTTTCAACAAAATAGATGAATTTTCAACTAAAAAAGGTCAAGATCCCAGCGAAGCTTGTAAACATATTTTGACAACTTAAAAAATCAATATTAGAAAAATATTGATTTTAGACCAGTAGACACAAAAAAACATAAAATTATTTACAAAAGATCAAGTTACAACAAAAAAGATAATAGTTTAATTTTAAGTTACAGGAATACATTTTTAACCAAATAGAATACATTTTTAGCGAAACACATACATTTTCAACCAATAAGATTAAATTTCTATAACAAAAAAATTTAAAGGAAAATGGAATACTTGGATTTTTATTAAAAAATTTAATTTTCAATAAAAAATACTAATCATTAATAAAAGAATTGAAATTTCAACCAAATAAATTAATTTTCTACCAAAAAAGAATAAATTTCAACAAAACATATGAATTTTCAACCAAATATTTTAATTTAATGGAATTTTCAACTTGATAGTTGAATTTTCAACCAAAAACATTAATTTTCTACCAAAAGAGACAAATTGTAAACAAGATAGATGAATTTTCAACTAAAAAAGATCAAGTTTTATCAAAAAATAGAATAGTTTAATTATCAGTTACAGAAACAAGTTTTTGAACAAATAAAATAAACTTTCAAATAAGGTATTTAAATTTTCAACCAAAGAAATAAATTTTCTACCAAAAAGATTAAATGGCTAGAAAACAAATTTCGGCAAAAATTTAGGTTGCATTTTTAATTTAAAAAATTGATTTTCAATAAAAAAAACTAATTTTCAACCCAAGAAATGAATTTTCAAACCAAAAGGTTAATTTTCTACCAGTAAAGAATCATTTTTAACAAAATACATGAATATTCAACGAAACATTACAATTTTTAGTGGAATTTTCAATCTAATTTTCAACAACAAAAATATGAATTTTTAACCTAATAGTTGAGGTTTCAACCCAAAAGATAAATTTTCTACCAAAGAAAGAAAATTTTTCAACAAAATAGTTAAATTTTCAACAAAACAGATGAATTTTCAACCAAAAAATGAATTTATAACCCAATAGTTAAATTTTAAAGCCAAAAGATAAATTTTCTACCAATAAAAGACAAATTTTCAACAAAATAGTTAAATTTTTAAGTAAAGAAATTAATTTTCAATCTAACAGTTAAATTTTGAACCCAAAAGACAAATTTTCATAAAAATAGATGAATTTTCAACCAAATAATTAAATTTTCAACCAAACAGATAAATTTTCAACAAAGAAGATTGAATTTCTATCAAAAAAAGAAAAAAAAATTTGCAACAAAAAAGGGAACAGTATAATTTTCAGTTAAACAAATTTATTTTCAATTTTTAAAAACTAATTTTCAATTCGAGAAATGAATTTTCAACCAAAAAGATTAATTTTTTACCAAGAAAAGATTATATTTAACCAAATACATGAATTTCAAAAAAAAAATTTTAATTTTGAAGCAATTTTTAACCAAATAGTTAAATTTTTAACCAAAGGAACGAATTTTCAACCAAAAAGGTGAGTGAGTCACCAAGAAGATTAATATTCTACTATAAGAGACAGAGTTTCATCAAAAGACAGAAAGTTTCAACCAAATAGCTGAATTTTCAAGTAAAGAAGATAAATGTTAATCCAAACATGGAATAGTTAAATTTTCAGTTGAACAAATTCCTTTTCAAACTAAAAAAATTAATTTTTTACAACAGTTTCAAATCATATAAGATTTTCTGTAAAATCCAGAACAAAATGTTTGAAAATAAACAAAGTTTTTTTCTGAAGGAAGGGTAATTTGTGCAATTTTGTTTCAGATTTGGGCCAATAAGAAGACGCTGGAGATGGTTTAAGATTGTGAAAATATCTGTTCATATCAGTTGTAGAAAAATACTATAAGATGTTATTTGGAATTGCTTGTTTGACTAGATTGAAAAAATGTAAAAATATACTCCTATATGTTAAAATTATTATATCCTTTTCACCATAAGGTTTTGTCGAATGAAATTTGTAGAAGGATGAATAAATTTTCCTGTGATATTAAAAAGATTGTTGCAATTTATTACTCGAGGTATTGAACATCTATTATGATTTTTTGATAAAAAATATAAAAAGTTGTGGTATAGGGTGATAATTTTAAAGTTTGCATAGAATAACAGAAATAAAGAAAAATGGTTAAAATATGTAAAACTTTTTATTCTGCCTTCCTAATCTCTAAAACAAAAAACATAGATACAAGAGTAACCTGATGTAAAAATAACAAAAAGCGTTTTACAATTCACGAACAAAAATGACCAATGTTATAGGATTCAAATTTGTGCATAAGTATACAGGTTTTTTCAAAAAGACCTTTCCATATGAAAGAATTTTATATTTACATGAAGTTTTCTATATTACTTGATTCCAGTTTGTACAAACGTGTATACATACACTTTTTCAAGAACATTCACTTTTTTCAGGGCCTCAGTATGTTCAATTTCTTTTAGAAATTTTCGATTTAAAACCAATGAGGGTTATTCTTCATCTGGTATGAGAACGTCCTCTTCTATCTAAATTCGAGAATTCTAAAATTCCGAAGGCGTAAGTTGATTCTTGGGACTCATATGACACCTGGAACGATATTTTATTTTAGTTTTTGAAATTCAAATTACTTTTATGACTGATCTCATACTAGATTATTTAAAAATCATTCAAAATTCAATATTTTGAATTATAAAGAAATCCGCAACCAATAACGCTGTGGTCTTCAAACTTCAAATCAGTCGAATAATTTGATGCTTTAAATTAAAACTTGATTATTTGAAGACTACTTAGTTGTGAATGTTGAGATATTTATGCAGAAAAATTGCAATTTTCAGTCATGTACTCTTTTAAATGTTTATTATGGACACATTACAATTTTAAAGTTAGATATGACAAACATGAAATTATTTTTTTATTAAAATAAAATAATTCTTCAACGAATTCATTTAGATATGGATAACAAGTAAATTTATTATCATTGTGGACAGTTTTGTTATTGTCTGCAATATGAGTCAAACTAGTCTAATATTGACATCATTGACCTTCAGACAATGCACACATCGGACTAAAATAATTTGTTTACGTTTTAAATTTGTTTTTTGTAATAAATGCATAGATAACAAAACGAATTATCGTCATCATTAACCTTCTTCCACCAACGCACATATCGAGGTAAAATAATATGTTTACGTTTAAAATTTTTTTTTTTAATAAATAGGTAGATAGAAATAGTTCAAGGTCTTCTGAATGTATTTTCCTATCAAATTCATAAAAACACTACAAGATTATTATTAAGGATTTTTGAGTAGTTTTTCACTGCAATTGGCAATGATATTGAACGTAGGATCTTTCGGTACAAAATATGTGTAGAAACGAAATTATCAAGTTTCACTCTTTCCTCGTATATACTAGTTATATAAAAAAATTGGATATTCGCAGTCATGTACAACTGTTTTAAACGTTTGTTTTGAATACATTACAATTTTATAGTTAAATATGAAAGATATTAAATTATTTTATTAATAAAATAAAATAATTCTTCAACGAATTCATTTAGATATGGAAAAGAAGTTTTATTATCATTGTCGATAGTTTTTTTATTTTACGTAATATGAGTCAAACTAGTTAAATATCGATATCATTAACCTTCAGACAATACACATATCGTGGTAAAATAATTTGTTTACGCTATAAACTTATTTTTTTTCAAATAGATAGGTAATGCAAGCGATAATTACACTGAACCGAAAAAGGGGCTATGGTACGGGGTTTTTCAAAAGAGTATAAAAGAAGCATCGGAATGCATATTTTCAAAAATACTACAAACGCGAAAAGTCTTTGCAACTTTAAACACATTCAACACTATACGTCGAAAAAAAAAAGATATGAAGGTATCTTCTCTCCTGTGCATCATGGCTGCTGCAGTAATTTGGGCTGCAGTGGGAGCAAATGGTAAATATTATAATTTTCAAATTTCAATCGTGTTTGATATAAAGGCCTTTTGTTTATCTGTAGATTAAAAAATGTAGTAGGGGTCATCCATAAACGTTACCAATTTTGGGATATTTTTTACACACCAAATTTTCAACAAAATAATTAAAATTTTAAGAAAACAGTTGTATTTTTAACCATAAGTATAGTTCAATTCTGAAAAAGATGAATTCACAACGAAATATTTAATATTTCGTATTTCAACGAAACAAAATTTAAATTTTAAATAAAAAAGAAAGAGAGATTAATTTTCAAACAATAAAAATGACTTTTCTACCATAAAGGATGAATTTTCAATTAAAAAAAAAAAACTAATTTTTAACAGAACAATTAAATTTTCGACAAAAAAAGATGGCTCATAAAAATAGTTTAATTTTCAACAGAAAAAAACGAATTTTCTACCAGTTAAATAGAACCAAAAAATACGAATTTGAACAAAATAGTTGAATCAACAGCCATAAGATTAGTTTCCTACTCAAAAAGACAAATTTTCAATAAAATACATGAATTTTCCACAAAACAGTTGAATTTTCCACCCAACACTTTGAATTTTCATTAAAAAAGTTAATTTCCTACCAAGTAGTTAATTTTCCAAAGAAATAGTTCAATTTTTAACCGAATAGTTGAACTTTCTACCAAAATTATTAAATTTTCAACCAAATAGTTAAATTTTTAACTAAAAAAGAAAAGTTCTCAACAAAAAATGGAATAGTTACATTTTCAGTTTAAAACATTAATTTTCGACAAAAAATAAATAAATTTTCAACTAGTTTAATTCAAGTGAAAAGCACGAATTTTTAACAAAATAATTGAATCTACAGACAAAATGAGGAATTTTAAAAAAGAATAATTTTCTACTCAAAAAGACGAATTTTTAACAAAAGAAATGAATTTGGCACCTGAAACTATGCATTTTCAACGAAAAAGTCAATTTTCTACCAAGTAATTAATTTTTCAAATAAAAAATACGTATCACCTACCAACATAGTTGAATTTTCAAACAAAAAGATGAATTTTCAATCAAACAGTTGCAGTTTTTACCAGAAAAGATGGCATCTACGAAGAGATGAATTTCCAAACAAAAAAGACGTATTTCCTACAAAGCATTTGAATTTTCAACCCGAAAGTAAAATTCTTTAATAAAAGAGTTAATTTTCAACTATTCATTTTAATTTTCGACCAAATTGTTGAATTTTGAAGCTAAGCATACGAATTTTCTAGAAAGCATTTAAATACTCAACCCGCAAAGATGAATTCTCAACAAAACCTGTAATACTTGATATTTCAACCAAAAACTATTTTAGTTTGATATAAAAAACAGTTGAATTCAACCAAAGAAGACGCATTTTCAGCAAAATAGTTGAGACCTCAACAAAATAGGTCCATTTTCAACCAAACAGTTAAATTTTCGAATGGGAAAGATCAATTTTCAATTCAAAATATTAATCTTTAATGAGAAATGGAATAGGTATATTTTGAGTTAAAAAAACTGGTTTAAATTTCCATTGTAAGGAAGAATTTTTGATTTTATAAAATTATTAATCTTCACAAAAAAATTGATTTGTAACCTAGTAGTTCAAATTTCAACGAGGTAGTTGAATTTTCGTACAAAAAATATGAATTCTCAACGAAAAGTATAACTGATGATATTCCAACAAAAAAGATTTTAATTTAAATAAAAAATAATTGAATGCAATAAAAAAATACGAATTTTCAACAAAATAGTTCAATGTTATACCAAAGAGATGAATTTTCAACGAAACAGATTAATTTTTAACTAAGAAGATTATAAATTTTCACCAAAAAATACAAATTTTCCACAGAATACATGAATTTTCAGCTGAAAAATAAACTTTTTTAACCAAATAAATGAATTGAATAGTTGAATTGTTAACTGAAGAATATACGCAAACTGTCTTAAAAGTTATTATCAAATTGGTAAAATAGTTTATGGACGACCCCTGGGACAATTTAACTAAAACGCAAATTCAAATAGAAGCGTGCGGGGTTCTTTTTTCGCTTAAGTAGTAGGTTGAAAGCTATATCTAAATTCTGAATAAAATGAGCCGAGGATGAAATCATTTTGACAATCTCCTAAAAAGTTATTGAAAAAAGAGAACAGATTGTATTTCCTTTTAATTTTAAATAACACCTGAAATAAAAACAATTTTTCAATGTTTTTGAGCCCACTCTAGAGGTAAATTTCTGTAGAATTGCAGAAATTTGACGGCATAATTGTACAATTTTTACCTTCGAATGTGCCAAAAGTTGTAGTCAATTAAGGTTGTATTCTTACTGTTTACTTCCTACAAATGAGACGGCTTTGCATTTTTACAATTTTTTTGTTTCAACTTTAACCTTTTGCACCATGCAAGAAAAAAATGGTACAATCATGCTGACAAACCGCTTTGATTCTACAGAAACCCACCTTTAAAATAAGCCTATTAACATTGAAAAAAACTTTATTATTTAGGATGTTTATTACAGTTAAAAAAATGCTACAAAATGATTGTCTATATAGAAAGTGGCGGCAGCGTAACTTGCAAAAATGATACAAAATGTATTTTAAATTGCAGCTCAACTGAGGCGCCGACGTGCTGCCCCAATATAAAAGAAGAGGGATCAATCCAATCTGAAAGCTTTTATGGACTACCAGAAAGAAAAACAGAAATAAAGAAAATTATTTAAAATATTTTAATTTTCTCATCCCGCCTTGAATCTTCATTAACTCTAAGACAAAATCATACAAGTGACCTACAGTAAAAATATACAAAAAGCATTTTAAAATTCAAGAACAACAATGACAAGAGTAAACTTTTGATCTTACGAAAAAAGATAAGCTTTTATCGAAAAAACAAAAGTTACTTCAAATTCTACAGCAAAAAATACAATAAACTTTTTTATTTTTACTGCCTTATTGTTTGTTTGTAACAATTAACAGAAAATGCTAAATATAGGAATCAAGTTTCTACATAAATATGTATATACATATGTACCCTTCTTTAAGAAAATCGATTTCTTCTAGGCAGGGCCTCAATATCCACAATTTCTTTTATGCACTTTCGACTTAAAACCAAGGGTTTACCATCTCGCATCAGAACGTCATCTTCTATCCGAATTCCAAAATTGTGAAATTTCGGAGGCGCATATTGATTTTCGGGACTTACATAGACACCTGCGGAAATATTACATTTTTTAATTATTAAATTTTGAAAAAGTCTTTTGATGTATTGAATATTTTGAATTTTAAAGAAGCCTGCTATTATTATTATTATTAGTTTTTTCAAATTAATTTTGAACAAAAGACTCAAATTAACAAAATGATTAAATTTTCAAGAAAACAATCGAATTTTCAACATAAAAATATAAGTTCTCAATAAAAAGTGTAATAGTTGATATTTCAACCAAAAAAAGATGGAATTTCATACAAAAAAAAATTAATTTTGAAATCAAAAAGACGAATTTTTACAAATAAAGATTTTTCAGACATGAAAGAAAAAAATTTAATCTTAATTTTTGAACCTTCAAGCCAAAAGACGAGTTTTCTGTACAAAAATTGAATTTTCAACCAGAAAATACGAATTTCCAGCATAAAAATTAGTTTAAAGAAAAATTGTTGAATTTTCAACCAAAGAGATAAACCTTCATTCAAAAAATAAAATTTCATTAAAGTAGTTCCACTTTTACCCACGCAGTTGAATTTTTAATTTAAAATAATCAATTTTCAACAAAGTAGTTGAATCCTCAAGCAAAGAAGATTAATTTTCAACCAAACAGTTGAATTTTTATCCAAGAAAGATGAAATTTCTACTAAAACAGATGAATTTTCAAATATTTAATTAGAAGTAAGCCCTGAACAAAGTAGGACTGAGCCAATACGTAACCAGAACGCAAGAGAAGGTGGGGTGAGCTTGTATGTAGAGAATGAGAGGCTACGTAGTAGATTGACACAGATCGAAAGACGAATAGAAGGAAAGCAAAGATCAAAGAGGAAAATAATGTGATAATCAAGGGACTGAAAGTGACCAGTGAAACGGGGGAGGAAAAGGTTAAGAATCTAATGAGAGAAATGGGAGCACAAGTGAGGGTGGAAGGTGTGAAGAGAGTAGGAAGAATGATGAAAGGTAGGAAAGGCATGTTTCTCGTGACATTTGGGTGTGCGGAGGCTAGGTTTGAAATAATGGGCAAAAAGAATTTGTTGAAAGGAAGAGCAGAGAGAATAGAAGAAGATCTGACATGGGAGGGTAATAATAGGGAGAGATAGAATTTGGGTAAACGGAGAGATGTGGATATGGGACGAAGAAATAGAAGAATTGAGAGCTTGGCAAACAAAGCAAGGAAATGAGAAGGACAAAGAACAGGAAAATAAAAAGGAAGGAAACGCGTCGGGGCTTACAAAATAAAAAAAGGGCTAAAGATGAAGACGGGAGGAGCAGTGGGAGAAGATAGACACGTGAGAGTGGCGTTCTGGAATGTCTCGGGTTTAAAAAACAAGGATGAGGGTTTCTGGGGGGAATTGACAAAATGGGGCGTGATAATGATAGCGAAACAATGGTGAGAAGAATAAAAGTAGGAAAAGTGGTATAGGGGACACCGCAATACACTACATTCTGACAGAAGAAAGAAGAAAGAAGTTGATGGTTAGAATGGAAGTGGGCAGTGAGATAGGTTCAGAGCACTTTCCGGTGATCACGGCATTGAAGCGTGGAGGTCCAAAGCGCGGTAGGGGGAAGAAGGAAAGAAAGCAGAAAAGGAAATTGAAAATGGGCAGGTGGGGGGACGAAAAGTTAAGAAAATTTAGAGAAAAAATAGAAAACGAGGACATAGGAGAGGAGAAGGGTGGCCGTAGAAATAGAAGACAGGGATGGTAGTACCGTTGATTAAGAAAGGAGAGGCCAAACGGATGGAGGAATATAGAGGTATCATACTCATGTCGGTGGGGTACAAAATTTACGCAGATGTTCTTGGAAGGAGGTTGGAAAGACAGATGGAAGCAAAGGGAAGTATATCACAAAACCAAACGGGCTCTAGGAAAGGAATGGGGACCGCAGACAACATCTACGTGATCAACTATTTAGTCAATAGGAACCTAGTGCGCAAGAAAGGGAAATTAGTCGCACAGTTTGTAGATTTTAAGGCAGCATTTGACTCAGTTAACAGGAGGGTGTTATAGACAGCCATGAAAGAGAGAGGAGTAGACGAAGGTTTAATAGAGAGGATAAAAAAATATTCGTGGAAACTAAGATAAGGGTGAAGATAGGAGAAAAGAAAGGAGAATAATTCGGGAGAGGAAGGTGGCTCAGGCAATGGTGCCCGTTGAGTCCACTTCTATTTAGTGTTCTTCTGCAGACTTAGAGGTGAAGATGGAGAGGAAAGGGAAAGGTGGGACAACACTAGGAACAGGCAGAGTGTATTCACTAGCATATGCGGATGACGTAGTGCTAGTAGTGGATGACGAAAGAGGAATGAATCTGATGATGAGAGTGTTCGAAGAGTACGTGAGAGTAAAGGATCTGACAGTGAATGTGAATAAGACTAAGATGATGTGTTTCAGAAATAAAAAGCATAAAGTAGAATGTGAATGGAAGACTAATAGCCTAGTGATAGACCTGGTTGAGGAGTTTTGCTACCTAGGATTTTGGTTTGAAACGAGAGGAGGAAGCGAGCTGCAGGTGAGAAAGAGATTAGAATGTGCGAGTAAAGTGATGGGACAAGTATGGGGAATAGGTAAAAGAAGGTTCAATGACGACTGGAGGATGAGTGTATGGATGTTCGATGTCAAGCGGAAGAATGGATGAAGAAACTGGAAAATATGAGAGATAGAGAGCTGGTGGCACAGGGGAAACAAAACAGCCAAAAAATGACTCCTAAACGAGAATTAGAAAGTAGAGTTACGGAATAGAATCCAATTGAGATTGATCATAGTAAGGAGAAACGGAACCCCAGGGCAAGTTCGCAAGCGCTTAGAAGTAAGAATAGTGATGAAGATGATATGTAGCGAATAGGTGGTAAGATAGTATATAAGGATTGTTTGTAATAATATATGTAATGGTTATGTAAAAACTCTCAAACCCGTACAAGGGAGAGAGTATAAACAAATAAAGAAGATTAATTTTAACAAAATACATGAATTTCCAACAACATTTGTAATTTTAAAGGAATCTTCAACCAAATAGTTAAATTTTTAACCAAAGACACGAATTTTCAATCAAAAAGGTGAATTAGTCACCAAGAAGACTAACATTGTACCAGAAGAGACAGAGTTTTAACAAAATACAGAAAGTTTCATCCAAATAGCTGAATTTTCAAGTAAAAAATGGAATAGTTAAATTTTCAGTTTAAAACACTCATTTTCAGACAAAAAAAAAATAATTTTTGACAAAATAGCTATATTTGTAAGCAAATAAATTCATTTTTAACTAAAATAATTATACAACGTTTTCAAATCATATAAGATTTTCTGTAAAATCCACAACAAAATGTTTGAAAATAAACCAAGTTTTTTTCTAAACAAAGGGTAATTAGTGCAATTTTGTTTCAGATCTGGGTCAATAAGAAGACGCTGGAGATGGTTTAAGGGTTTGAAAATATCTTTTCATATCAGATGTAGAAAAATACTATAAGATGTTATTTGGAATTGCTTGGTTGAGTAGATTTAAAAAAATGGAAAAATATACTCCTATATATGTTGAAATTATTATATTTATTTTGCCGTAAGGTTTTTTTCGGATGAAATATGTAAAAGGATGAATATATGTAGTTAAATATGTAAAACTTTTTATTCTGCCTTCCTAATCTCTAAAACAAAACAAAAATAGATACAAGTAACTTGCTGTAAAAATAACAGAAAGCCTTTTACAGTTCACAAACAAAAATGACAAATGTTATAGGCTTCGAATTTGTTCATAAGTATACCAATTTTTTAAAAAAGACCTTTTCATAGGAAAGAATTTTATTTATATGAAGTTTTCTATATTACATGATTCTAGTTTGTACATAAATGTAATAATAGATTATTTAAAAAGCATCCAAAATTAAACATTTTGAATTATAAAGAAATATGTAACCAATAACGTTCTGGTCTTCAAATTTCAAAACAGACGAATAATTTGATGCTTTAAATTGAAGCTTCA
Organism: Andricus grossulariae; assembly: GCA_011634705.1. Lineage (NCBI taxonomy): Eukaryota > Metazoa > Arthropoda > Insecta > Hymenoptera > Cynipidae > Andricus > Andricus grossulariae. Next base: position 211,273,745 of record JAABKJ010007545.1, on the reverse strand, counting down.
TAAATTGAAGGCTAGTTGCATGTAATTATTTTTTTAATAAAATAAAATAAATTCTTGAACGAATTCATTCAGATATTGAAAAGAATTAAATTTATTATCATTGTCGATAGTTTTGTTATTATCTGCATTATGAGTTAAGCTAGTTTAATAACGATATCATTAACTTCCAGACAATGCACACATCGGGATAAAATAATTTCTTTACGTTTTAAATTTATTTTTTGTAGTAAATACATAGATAACGAAAACGATGTATCGTCATAATTAACCTTCTTCCACCAACGCACATATCGATGTAAAATAATATGTTTACGTTTAAAATTGGCAATGATATTGAACGTAGGATCTTTCGGTACAAAATATGTATAGAAACCAAATTTTCAAGTTTCATTCTTTCCTCATATATAATATTGATACAGAAAAATTGGATGTTTATAGTCATGTAAAACTGTTTTAAATGTTTATTTTGAATACATTACAACTTTTAAGTTAAATATGAAAAATATGAAATTATTTTATTAATAAAATAAAATAATGCGTCGAAGAATTCATTTAGATACGGTTATATTTTAATAAAAATATCATTAACCTTCAGAGAATACATGTATCGGGGTAAAATAATTTGTTTACGTTTTAAACTTATTTCTTTTTTAAATAGATAGGTAATGCAAGCGATAATTACACTGAAACGAAGAAGGGGCTGTGGTACGAGGCTTTTCAAAAGTGTATAAAAGAAGCATCGAAACGCATATTTTTAAAAAAATACTACAAACGCGAAAAGAAAGTCTTTGCAACTTTAAACATATTCAATCCTATACGTCGAAAAAAAAAGATATGAAGATATCTTCTCTCCTGTGCATCATGGCTGCTGCAGTCATTTGGGCTGCAGTGGGAGCAAATGGTGAATCTTATAATTCTCAAATTTCAATCGTGTTTGATATATAGGCCTTTTGTTTATCTGTTGATTAGAAAATGTAGTAGGAGTCATCCGTAAACGTTGCCGATTTTGGGATATTTTTTACCCACCGAATTTTCAACAAAATAATCAAAATTTTAACAAAACAGTTGAATTTGTAACCAAGCATAGTTCAATACTGAAAAAGATGAATTCTCAACGAAATATTTAATATTTCGTATTTCAACGAAACAAAATTCAAATTTTAAATCAAAAAGAAAGAGAGATTAATTTTCAAACAAGAAAAATGACTTTTTTACCCTAAAGGATGAATTTTCAATAAAAAAATTAACGAATTTTGAACGGAACAGTTAAATTTTCGACAAAAAAAGATGACTCAACAATGTAGTTGAATTTTAAACTTAAGCAAATGAATTTTCTACAAGAATGTAATTTTTAATCAAGAGAAATGAATTTACGACCAAATAGTTGACTTTTCATCTAAAAAAGAGAAGTTCTTAACCAAAAATGAAATAGTTACATTTTCAGTTTTGAAAATTAATTTTCAATAGAAAAAAAAAGAATTTTCTACGAGTTAAGTAGAACCAAAAAAGACGAATTTGCACAATCCACAACCATACAATTATTATTCTATCCAAAAAGACGAATTTTCAACAAAATACATGAATTTTCCTTTCAACACTACGAATTTTCAACAAAAAAGTTAATTTTTCAGCAAGAAGTTAATTTTTGAAATGAAAAAGACGTATTATCTACAAAAAATTTAATTTTCAACCCGGAAGTAAGAATTTTTAACAAAAAAGTTGAATCCACAACCAAAAAGATGATTTTCAAAAAAGAAGTTTAATTTGCTACGCAAAATGACGAATTTTCAATAAAACAGATGGATTTTCCACAAAACAGATGGATTTTCCACAAAACAGTTGAATTTCCAAGCCTAAAGTGAGAGTTTTTACAAAAAACTGATTTTTTAATTATACAGTTTAATTTTCTACCAAATTATTGAATTTCCAAGCTAAAAATACGAATTTTCTGCATAGAATTTGAATCTTCAACCCGCAAAGATGAATTCTCAGCAAAACCTGTAATACTTGATGTTTCAACCAAAAACTATTTTAGTTTGATATAAAAAACAGTTGAATTCAACCAAAGAAGACGCATTTTCAGCAAAATACCTTGACGGGGTAAAATTCAATACAATTAAACGAAAATAATTGATGACACAAATTACCATTGTTTATAATTATCTTCTCATATAGTAATGATAGATAGTTGCGGTTTTTTCTGAAATTTTCGACTTTTAGTCAACTTTTTCCTGAGTGAGGTAATAATGAATGCAACTAACTAACATCAATGTTTGAACAATTTATTATTGTTTACGAAAATCTTCGCTTAGATAATTGCTAGAAATTTGATGTTTTTTTTTTAATTTTTAACATTGCTTTGATTTTTTAATTACAAACCAGTACTAAATAAACAATAAAAGCAATAAATTAGTTTTTCTGAGACTTTTCAATCAAGCTAATATAACTAATAATATTTGTTTTTTGTTTCTAACTAAAAAGACACAGAAAGCTGAACATTTGAGAAAATCCCGCAACTTTGAAGCATTACTATAACAGAAGGTATTTATATACCTTAATTAATTGTTCAAACAATTATGTTTTTAACTTATATTAATTATTCTCTCACTAAAGAAAAAGTGCACAAAAAGTTGAAAATTTCAGAAAAAACCAAAACTATTTATCAATAATGCAGAAAGAGGTAGTTGAAAACAGTAATAAATTATCTAAACAATTATTTTTGTTGAACCGCATTGAATATTACTTCGCTATGAGTAAAAAATTAACAAAGAGTTAAATATTTTAGGAAAAGCGCAACTTTCTAGCATTTTAAAAGACAATTTTACTCAAAATGATAATAAATTGCATGAACAATCCCGTTTGTTAACCTGAGTTAATGAGTAGCTCACTATAATTGAAAAGGTGATGAAAAGTTGCAAATTTGATAAAAGTCTGCAACTTTCTAGCATTTTTGAAAGAGAATATTATTATAAGTGATAAGTAATTGTTTAAACAATCAATTCACGTTGAATATAATTGATTCTTGCCCTCATATAATTAAAAATTTGTAAATAAGTTGGAAATTTTTGAAAAACGTCGACGTTTGAAATCCGTTCTAAGAGCAAATTTTTAAAACAATAATGAATTCCTGAGGCAACTTATGTAACCATCTAGTAATCAGTAGAAAGTTGTATTTTACCTACTAGGAATAATATGTATTAAGAAAATCCCAAAAAATCATAATTAGATTCAGAAACTCGTAAAACCCAATTTTTCACGTATGGGTTTTTTCGTTACCTTATAAAACAAACCTTTTTGTTTCTTCGAAAGAAACAAAAGGGGTGCTGAATTTTTCTATGTTTGTGCTGAATTGTGCTGCGAAGTTTTTATTTTTAAAAAATCAACATTTCAGTCAGAATTAAAAAAAAATCTTCTCGGGGCCAGCACCGTCATTTTATTTTTTCGAACAAAAATTTTGTGCTGAATTGTGCTGTTTGTGCTTTATCGTGACGCAAAATTTAAAACAAATCAAAATTGAAGCAAAAATTTAAAAAAAAATCTTTTTGCTGCCAGCTACGTCATTTTATTTTTTCGGAAAAATTGAAGTGGTGCTAAATTGTGCTATGTTTGTTCTCAACTGTGCCGTAAACAATTGAAAAAAAATCCAAATTTTAACCAATATTCATAAACAAAACTTTTTTTGACACATTATAAACAAAAATGTAAAAAATGCGAAATCCGAAAATCTGAAAGTTGTGCCGGTCGTGCAAAACAATTATTATCATATACACTGAAAACTCAGGTTTATATTTTTTCATAAAAATCTATTTTTTTACCTCAGAATAATTTTTAAATCCAAAATTTTTAAAAATGCGAATTTCAAAAACCTGAGATCTGTGCTTGGTTGGTATAGGACAATAATTGGTTTGCGCGATCAGCCCAAACCATCACAACTCTCAGATTTTTAAAATTCGCATTTTGAAACATTTTCGACTTGAAAAATTATGTTGAGGGAAAAAATAGATTTCCCCCCAAAAATATGGTCCCAAGTAAACAGTGTATGAAACAATAATTTTTTCCTAGCCTAGCACAACTCAGCAGAGCATTCCGATTTTTGGATTTCGCATTTTTTACATTTTTGTTTGTAATGTGTCAACAAAAGTTTTTTTATGAATTTCCGTTCAAATTTTGAATTGAGAAAAATCTTTTACGGCACAATTGAGCACAAACCTAGCACAATTCAGCACAAATTCTGTTTTTTCAAGAACAAGCAAGATTGTTTATAAAATTTGTCATTATTGGTAGTAATATTATCTTTAAACAATTCCAGAAAGTTGCGGTTTTTCTGAAATTTCCAGCTATATTTATTATATTATGTTACTTAGTTGCATTCATTATTACCTCACTGAGAAAAAAGTTTACTAAAAGTCGAAAATTTCAGATAAAACCGCAACTATCTATCATTACTAAATGAGAAGATAGTTATACACAATGATAATTTGTTTAAGCAATTATTTTCGTTTAATTTTATTAATTTTCACTTTGTTTAGGGTGCAAAGTGGACAAAAAGTTTAATGTTTCAGAAAAAACCGCAACTTCCTAGCATTATGTTGAGAGAATATTATATCAAATATTACATGTTTCGTCAAAAATAAATCTATTTTGTTGAAGATTCATTACTTCACTCAAAAATTTATGTCTCTGGTTGAAGACTTAAATTCATTGTTGAAAGTTCATTTTTCGTTTAAATTACTTTTCTTCTGCCGAACATCTAACTATGCCATTTTGGGTTTCAAATTATTATTTTTACTTTAAAAATTAGCATGCCTGGTGGCAAATTCAACTATATTGTTAACAAGTGTAATTTGCAAAGAAAGTGTAATTCCTGAAAAGTGTGGGATGACGATTTTTTTTTCAAATATATTTATTTTCAAGCCTCAGGAAGCTAGATACGTCCATAACCGTTTGTCGAGGAATGCTGGTTAATGAACTTTTTTTTTCTTTCAGGACCCAAAAAATGTTACTATTTTGAGAAAATTCTATTGTTTCGCATTTTTGAACATAGAAAATTCGAGATAATTAAAAAAAATGATAAAAAACTGAAGAAACTATGTTTGTCAGGACTTTCATCTAGTTATTTATTTAGTTATTTTTAAACAGTTTTTCAAGAGTAACTTTTCATTACATTTCACGGTTACAATTTAAAAAATGTAAATGATGAGCCAACAATCTAAAAAGTAGTTCAAGTGCATGACATTGCAATCATCAAAAGCATGCGTCAAAACAGAAATAGAACATTTTATCTTGAGCATTGCTTATAACTGTATGATTTTTTTAAATTGTCTCAAAAAAATGTATGTTATAAGTATGTATATCGTATGTTTATGTATGTATGTATGTTTGTATGTATGTTTGTATGTATGTATGTGTGTATGTATGCATGTGTGTATGTATGCATGGCAGGTGCGTGCTATCAGAGAAAAGATTATTTTTAATGTCAATAATAAAACGTAAAATAAAGAAATTCTATGAATAATTCTGGGTTTTCTCGCGATATTTAGGCTTCCTGTTTTTTCAATAAAGGTGAAAATATTACATATTCATACTATCTTCTCAAACATTTCAATTTTCCACATTTTTCATTTCGACATATTTTTTCTTGGAAAAATGTATACAGCTTAAATATATTCATATATTTTTATATTAGTTTTCCTATGTCTGATTACGAATTTTCTACTAATTTTTGAACCTGCAAACCAGAAATTTTCAAATATTCGTTCAAGCGATCTTTTTCTAATTTCTCTCATAAAAAAAAGCTCATCAAGATACGTTAAATACAAAAGGATGAAACATTTTTTTCTTTAGGATACCTAGAAAAAGTTGCTTTGGTTTTAAAAAAAATTAATTTGAGGATAATATCTAAAAAGATTTCCAAAGATTTGCAAAATTCTGAAAAAAGATGCTGGAAGATTCAGAGGTAAATTCTTTAATTTTGTAAGATAAAAAAAGTTAAGGAAAAATTCTAATCATCTTAAGAGATATTTTGCAGGTTTAGAACTTCTAAAATAATTCATAAATAATTTCAAATTTAAGAATATTGTAAAAACTGTGAAACAAAATGCAGATTTTAGAAAACTGATAAAAACGAAGTTTTTTTTTGAGAATTTTAAAACGTTTAAGAGAATCAAAAGCAAATCTTAAAATTCCTGGGAAAATCGCAAATGATTTTTTATTTTCGGGAATGAATTCGAGTAAGTGAAAAAGATATTCGTGATTTTTGGTAAGATTTAAGGCATCAAGGTTGCCTTTCTCAGATATTTATCATAATTCAGTTTCAAGGAAAAACTATTATTGACTACATTCTTAAAAATTGAGGTCACACTTTACATTTTCAACTGTAAACATTTTCACGTTTTCAAAAAAAGAAAGAAGAAGATTTAAATTTCAGAAAAAAACTTAGAATATTTTAGTTTACCAGCAAAAATAATTGATTGGTGCCGGTAAGAAAAAAATTACGGTACCTACAATAGGATTTCTTAAAAAGATTTTGCGAAATTTTTTAAATTTTTGACAATTTTTAAAAACATTAAGAAAGCTTTGAATTATTTCAAAAGATATTCTGAAGTTTCAGCAGTTTTAAGCAGATTCGGAAATAATTTAGTTTTAGAGAATATCTGAAAAACTAATTTTAAAATGTTTAAAAATGTCAAGGGATTTCGAAAATTGTCGAAAAATAATCTGGAGGATTTGAAGGCAATTTTTCATAAATGTTAGGATAAATCGAACATTATATTTTGAACACATGTGCTTTTAAATTCAAACAATTTTTTGAATATATTTAAAGTAATGTTCTGCTCTTCTAACAATATTTTTGAACATGATCATATTTTCTGAAAATATAATCCTCATAAATAAATGTAAAAATATGAAACGAATTGAGTTTTCATGAAAATTAGTTTATATAATTAGCTTCCAATTAAAAATATGATAAAAAGGGATTATTAGAATATTTGAATTAATTATACTATAAAAATAATATTAATAATAAAGCAATAAAATGGTCTATATCGAAATATGGTCAATAAATACAGAAAAGTTATAATTAATCAATATTAATCGAAAACAATAATTCACGTAATTCTGAAATAATGTTGTTCTCTTCAATTTGAAGTGAATTAATTCCAACTTTTTTTTATTCTCACTCATATTCTACAGTCTTCATCTCATGGATTATATCGTATAAGTTTTGACCTTCTGAGATATTTATTTTTCATTAGTCAGTTTGAAGGATAAAAATTTAGTTACTCAGTTCGTTGATATTTCTGTAGACATTTATTTTAAACTATATTAGCCATTTTTGTTCTTGATCTATTTTTCAAAAATATTTTTCTGTAATATTATGAATTTTTATATTTGAAGAGAGAAATTGAAGAATGGCTTGTACTTTAAAAAAGTAAGGATTTTTGTTTCTTTAAATAATTTATGCATGTCCTAAAATACTGCTTTAAAGAAAAATACAATATCGATTGCACTTTTTTTCATTCAAGCGTTTAAAATTGATTACAAAATTGTCCTAATTTTCCAATTGTTCCCCATGAATTACCATAAAATACCGAAAATTTTACTTATTTTGTGGATACTTTACATTTCTCTATACCTCAAATGTTTGTTTGAAAATTTCAAAAAATTTCAGAATGTGTTGGTAATTTTTTAATTTAACATGAATTTGACAAAAAATTCTCCAACTATCTGAAAATTACCAAAAAGTTACAAAAATTTCATAATTCAATATGAAGTAATTTTTTTTTAAATTTATATGAACTCGTGCATTTTCTATACAAAAATCGTATACGGTTTTTCGTAAAAACATAAACAGTAAAATCGGCCTGAGGGGGTTTCTGCAAAATTTAATCAGCTCTAATTTGAAAAAAGAACGTTTAAATCACATAAAAATTACAACCAGTTTTTCGTCCGATTTGTGGAAAAAATCCAGTTTCTTCCCGCTGTATGTCCATAAATAACCGAATATTTCTGGGAAGATTGAAAATTGGTTGAAAATTACAAAATTTACAGTAATTTTCAAAATATATCAAAAAGAATCTAAGACAAGGTTCAGTAAATAGTTCGAATCGAGCTTTAGTATACTGTATTTTGAACTAAAACGATTTATTTTTACCAGAAAAAAAATGCATTTTCAGAAAAACGGTTCAATTTTGTACCAAATAGTCGAATTTGATACAAAATTGTGGAATTTTTCAACCAAAAAGATGAATTTTTCTATAAAACAGTTAAATTTTCAACTCTTAAAAAAGTTTTTTTATTCTCATAATTTATGGTTGAGAAATTCTGTATGTCTGTCTGTCCGTCTGTCTATCCATCTGTCCGTCCGTAAACAAAATGTCTTTCGGAAAAATGAACGTATCAAATCGAGTTTTAGCTAACTTTTTTTTGCGTTCTAAAAGAAAGAAAGAGTTCGTTAGCCAGTCATTTTGGATAAAAATTCAAAAAGTCTGAGCATTTTCAAAAATTTGGGACTATTTCTTCCAAGAATTGAAAACCTTATGTACGGCTATTCGCAGTGCTCAGAAAGCCGAACAATTCATCCTAATGACATTTTTTGATTAAAAAAAATGATCAAAGTTATGGCATTCATAAAATTTAAAAAATCAATCGAAAATTAAAATTGTAAGCCAAACAACGTACGATACGCAGAAAAGTCAGAAGAAGAAAAACGTTGCTTTTTGAAAGCGATATAAGATTATCATAACAACTTTTTGAATTTTTCTTGAAAAATTAAAAATTTAAATTCTGATCGCAGAAAAAATAATGAAAAATAAAAAATTCCATTTAATTTTCAAACTATGCAAGATAGGAAAAAAATAATACAACAGAAATTGTGCCCCTAAAAAATACCTACAAATTTGTTCATAATAATTTCTTGATAGAACGCGTAGTTTTTGTTCTATTCGTGAGAAATAACATTGAAAATAAAAAATATAAATTTTTGAAAAACGACACAAGCTACGAAAAAATTTAGTAAACACAAATTATGCAACAAAACTACATCTGCAAACTTTTTTTAAATGACTTTTTGATAGGATGCGTAGTTTTGGTTTCAATCATAAAAAAATCAATGGTTCAAATTTAAATTGTTACTATTTTTGAACGTTTCTTGATATAATTCACAATTATAATTTTTTAAATTATGCAAGATACGGAAAATGTGAATTAACGAAAATTGTACACCTAAAAAAGATCACAAATTTGTTATCAATCATTTTTTGATAGGAAGCGTAGTTTTGGTTTTATTCGGAAAAAGTCACATTAAAAAAATTTTTTTTGGACAAACGGCACAAGCTACGAAAAAATAATTTGACAAAAGTTTTTCATCACAAAAGAGCGATAAATTTGTTCTCGAACATTTTTTGATGGAACGCGTAGTTTTTGCTTTATTAGCAAAAAATAAAATTAAAAATAAAATTTGTAGATAAACGACACAAACTATGAAAAAAATTAATAGACAAAAGTTACTGACCCAAAAAAGAGCTACTGAAAGTAGAAAATTGTTGAATCCTTAACCAAATCATATAAATTCAGAACCATATTAATTTTCAATAAAAAAAGTCGAGTTTTTAGCAAAATACGTGAATGTTCCATGAGAAGAGATAGATTAAAAAAAACTAATTTCCAATAAAATAGTTACATTTTCAACCAATGAGATGAATTTACAACTAAAATGATGAATCTTAAAAAAACGAATTTTCAGCAAGCGAGTTCAATCCAAGAGTTGATTGTTTACCCAGAAGATTAATTTTCTAAAAATGCATTAGTTGAATTTTCGAGCAAGGAGGTGAATCTTTAAAAAATATGAATTCTTAACAAACTAGTCAAATTTTCAACCAAAAAGATAAATTTTGTAGCGAGAAGATTAATTTTCTACCAACAAAACACGAGTTGTCAACAAAATGCATTAATTTCTACTAAAGTGTTGTTGAATAGTTTAATTTTTAACAAAAAAATTAGTTTGCATAAAAATAGTTCAATTTTTAACAATGAATTTAATTTTAATGAAAATAGTTTGATTTTTAACAAAGTACCCAAATAATTGCATTTTAAACCAAAAGGATGAATTTTTAAAAGAGATACATTTTCAACTGAAATGATAATTTGAAAAAATTTAATTTTCAACCAATGAGTTCAACGAAAAAAAAAAGAATTTTGAGCAAAGTCTGTAGCACAACTTTCAACCAAGTAGTTGACTTTCTAAAAAAAAACTGTCTTCAACAAAATGTTTGCATTTTCAACAAAATAATAAAAGTTTCAACCAAATACTGAAATTTTTTACCAAACAGATAAATTCCGAGCTAAAAATATAATAGTAAACATTTCAAACAAAAGTTGATTCAATAAAATTTTCATTTAAGAAAAAAAAACAAGAATAAGGGGAGAAAATGTTTTTTTCTTTAAAACAGAGAAAAAAAGATCCGATTAGTGAAAAGTGAGCCACTAACAATTAGTAGAAAATCACTAATTCGATTTGTCGAAATATTTCCTAATTCCAAAGTTGAAAACTAATTGCTTCGTAAAAATAAAAATTATTTTTGACTGTACACAATAATTAAAAAAAAAGTTATAAATATGTAAAACGTAAAAAACAGAAAAGTTTGATAAAACGACGCGATGGTGTAACATTTTAAACTCTGTTGAAACAGTAAGAAGGCCATATTAAGGAATTCTCAACGTGACCTAGTCTGTTTCTATTTTTAAATTATTGCCTTCCGGATGCTGAAACAAAGTTAAAAAGAATGAAAATTTCTCAGTATCTTAACATGGTAGTGGATTAATATTGTATCAATATGGATCAATATATTAAATAATTATGCAAATTCAGTATCGTTATTTGTAAGCATTAATTATTTTCCTTGAATAAGCATCACCCTGAATAAGTATAAAATAGAGGGCCTAAATAAAGTGGTTTTAATTGTACCGGGCTCTCGTATGCGCGCTCACGCGCGCCCTAACTTTTATATTAAAATTATTCTAATTATTATCTTATTTTTATAAATATGTGCATAATTGTGTTGGTATAATTTTATTGTATATTATATTATTTCATTATTATAATTTCTTTTAAAAGTTAAAGAAAGTTCAGGTTATGATTTCTGTCGAAATCAAAATCTTATTTTTGTCAAAAATTTATCTTTTTTCATAGACATTCAATCTTCTTAGTTAAAAATTTATCTATTAGATTGAAAATTAAACTATTTTCTTGAAAATTTGTCTTTTTTTTTGTAGAAAATTCATCGGTTGGGTTGAAAATTAAATTACTGGGTTAAAAATTCGTTATTTTTTTTTAAATTTACTATATTAGTTAAAAAATTATTCCATCGCTTCAAAATTTAACTATGCTGTTAAAAGACTTCCGTTTCCGGTACCGAATGGTAGATTACGCGTTTTTGTTCTGTGCTATCTTTTTTGGCTTTGGCGACGGGCGTGGATGTGTGATTGAGGTGAAAGGTGGTAAGGGAGGTGAGTGTAGTAGAGGGTGTGTGTGGTAGTGTGGGGGAGCTTTTTTGTAAGGTTGAAAGGGTTAAGAGGGACGTTGAAAGTGCTAATTTGGAGGTTAGTGGCCGAGGACGGAAAAGAGAGCGGGTAGATAGAGGACAGCAGATCGGTAAGGTAGGCACTAGGCCAGCATGTTTATAGTGAGGAGCCCAGTGGGGTCCAGCAGAGGGCAGCAGCAGCTAAAAAACAGCCCTGGTGCTGATGATGGGGTCAGGAGAGAAGAAAGGGGGAACAGCTGACAGAAGGACTCGAGCTAGGCCATCAAATCGAGATCTGCTTAATAGATCCAGATCTGGTAGCTTGGGATCGAGACAGATTTTTGAGAAATGGTGACAGGGGGGAGAGTTTACGGATGAAAGCGATGAGGGGGACAAGACGGAAGAAAGTAAAAGATCAAGGGAAAAGAGGGGGATGAGCAGGAAGACGAGAAGTTGCGGAAAAAGGTTAGGAAAAAGTCTCCACCGGAGAGGAATAAGGTGAAAGGGAAAGTCGATCTAAAGAGTTTGTGAAATCTCATTGAAGGGTTTCGAGAGAAAACGAACTGAAGTATGAATGGCATGCAAAAGCAAGGGGATGAGATTTGAAAGGAAATGAGGAAAGTTAGAGAAAAGTGGTAAGGATGGGAGCTGGTGTGGCTGCGAGAAAAATGATGAGGTTTAGAAGCAGTTGAAGGATATTGACAAAAAGCAATAGATGAGTGAGAAAGAGAGAAAATGTGATATGGAGAAGTTGAAAGAGAGAGTCAAAAAGTTAGAATGTGAGTCTGAGGGTAAAGAAAGTGTATGAAGGTGTAAGAGAAGGAGAGAGAATATAAGAAGTGAATGAAAACGTTTCCCTAGAAAATGTGAGAATGAGGAAAAGATTGAGAGAGACAGAAAGGAAAATCAGAGAAGAAGAGAAGATGAAACGAAGATCAGAAGAATGAAAGACGATAGTGATTCAGGAAGGAAAGAAATGGTAAGGTTGATGGGGGAAATTGGGACAAGAGTGCACGTGGAAGAGGTAAATGGAGTGGGAAGGAAGAATGAAGCCGAATCGCGTATGTATATAGTGAAAGTGAGAAGTGAGGGAGAAAAATTTGATATCTTGAGAAATAAGAAAGTTTTAAAGGGAAGAAAAGGAATGATAGAGGAGGATATTACGTGGAATGAAAGAACAAGAAAGTGGATGATAAAACAGAGGGCATGGAGAGAAAGAGTGAAAGGGAACACGGTATGGATAGGGAAAGACAGGATGTGGAGAAATGGGAATGTGTGGATATGGGATGATGAGAAGGTAAAATTAAGCGAAGTGTATAGGGAAGGTCCATGGCGACGATGGGAAGAAGCGGAGACTGGGGATAGAAGGGAAGAGGTTACAGAAACAGTAAAGGGTGAGAGAAAAGAAGAAGGCGGAGTGACGGGGTTTCTACAAAATTAGGGAGGGGACGTGAAGACGAAAGAAGCGAGAAAGGAAGGAAGGAAGAAGTGAGAGAAGCGTTTTGGAAAGTATCGGGGCTAATGAATATACGTGAAGGATGACGGGAAGAGGTAAAATATGGGATGTAGTAATGTTGAGTGAAACCTGGGTAGAAGAGAAGGATTGGAGGAGGATAAGGAGGAAGTTACCCTAGGGTTATATGTGACAGATGCAACAGGCAAAGAAAAGAAGATTAAGGGAAAAAGAAAGGGGGTATGGTGTCAGAAGTGAAGAATAAATTGGTGGGAGAAAAGAGAATAGAAATGGGATTTGAGGAAACAGATGGACTAATGAAGAGAATGGTGAAGTTAGGAAGAAGAAAGGTTAGGATAGTTTGCATTTACAGGAGAAGGGGAGAAGAAGAAGGATGAAGTGTGATTATGAAATAGGTGGCGAAAAAGGATGATGAATTGGTGTTGATAGGAGGTGATCTGAAAGCGTGGATAGGGGAACAAGAAAGGGAAATATGGGATAAAGAGAGCAAGACTTTCAGGAAAAAATTGAAACACGAACAGGTGAATCAGGAGGGTCGAAATCTGTTGAAAATCCTTGGAGAAACAGGATGGTCCTTTTGTAGCGGGAACTCCAAAGGGGATGACGAAGGCGAGATTACGTTTCCAGGAAAAGGGGAAACAGTAATAGTTTACACTATGGGCGAGGGAAGGATAAGGAGGCTGTTGGAAAGAATGAAAGTAGGGAACGAAATAGGGTCAGAACACTTCCCGGTCATTGCAACGTTGAAATGCGGGAATTGGAGAAGAGAGGGAAGGAAGAAAGAGGGAGCGACAGGGAAAAAGCAAATATGGGCAAATAGGGACTTGATAAGCTAAGAGAATATACGGTAAGAATGGATGTAGAGAATATTTTGATTGATGATGGGGGAGGCGTGGATGAGATGTCGTGTAAGATGAGGGGATGGGTAGAAAAGATAGTGGAAGAAATTAGGCCAAGTGAGGAAGAAAGAAGGGAGAAGACAGGATGTTGGGATATAGCACGTGCAGAGACTAAAGAGCGTATGAATTTATCGTTAAAGAGTTGGAGAAGAGGAGAGATAGGCAGAAAGGATTATAATAAAAGAAAAAGCAAATCAATGAAGAGATAAGTATGCATGAATGGACGGTATATTTTAAGAAATTGCTAGGAGGGGTGGATAGCAAGGTGAGGGGGGAAAGTAGAAAGATGAAGCAGGGAGGAATGGAAGGTGGGAATAAGGTGACCAGATAGGAGTTGAATCAAGCAATTGAGAAGTTAAAAAGAAACAAGGCGACAGGAGAGGATGGGATGGAGAATGAAGCTTTGAAATTTGGCGGACGAAGGGTTAGAGAAGAGATTTGGGAAGTATGTAATAGAGTATGGAAAGGGGAAGGATGGCCGAAGGAGTGGAGAACAGGTTCGGTAGTTCCTTTATTAAAGAAAAGAGGGGATAGAAAACTGGAAGATTATAGAGGAATCACTCTCATGCCAGTAACATGTCAAATTTACGCGGAGGTGCTTAGGAAGAGATTAGGAAAGAAGGTGGAACAGAAAAGAAGTATTCCACACAATCAAAGAGGATTTAGGAAAGGGATGGAAACAGTGGACATTTTCGTTCTAAATTATTTAGTCAACAGGAACCCGGGACAGAAAAAAGGAAAACTGGTCGCACTCTTCGTAGATTTTAAGGCAACTTTCGACACGGTGGGTAGGAAAGTTTTGTGGAAGGCAATGAAAGAGAGGAAGGTGGACGAAGAGCTGATTGAGAGGATAAAAAGAGGTCCTTACGGAGACGAAGACTGGAAGATGAGAGTATGGCTGTTTGATTCACTGGTATGGTCAGTGATGTGTTATGGAGTGGCAATTTGGGGGTGGAAGGTGTAAAAAAAGGTAGAAAACATGCAAGAGAGATTTCTGAGATGGGTTATGGGAGTCAGCTGGAACTGCCCTGGTTATATGTTGAGGGAAGAAACAGGGAGGGAAAAATTGGTGATAAGGCAGAGGAAAAGGGTTTGGAATTTTGAAGAGAAACTTAAGAGTGGTAAGGGTAGCAAAGTTGCACAAGTATGCCTGCAGGAAATACTAAATAGAGGGAGGAGAGGTAACACTGGACATTCAAGGTGGGAGGAGGGGAAATGGCAAGCTAGAAGGAAATGGAGAATGTGTGACGAGGCTGGGGAGTGGCAGGTAGTAGAGGGGGAAATGAGTCAGAAGCAGGAAGAGAAGAGGTGGGAAAAAATTATGGAGTCAAAATATTATAAATGGTATAGATTCGTCATGTTCGAAGGGGTCCCAGAATATCTAGGGAAATTGAAAATAGGAGTGCATGTGGTCCAGGATGATATTTTCAGAATGGGAAAAGGCATGAATGAGTGTAAATATTGGATGAGTGAAGAAATGAAAATGTGTAGGGTATGTGCGTATGAAAGGGAATCATGGGAGTACGTGTTGGAGAGATGTACTGGGGAAGAAGAAGGGGTAAAGAGCGTGGTAGATAAAGTTAGGTGAATGCTGAACGGTTGTGGACAAGGGGAAAAGTGGATGAAGAGCTTAGAAGATAAAAGGGAAGAGATAATGCATGGGGGAGGAGTAAACCAAAATTGAAAATTGTATAAGGAAAATTAGTGTTGCGTGACTTGGAAAAACTTGAAGAGTAATAGTAAGAGGAAACGGAAGCCCTGGAAGGTCTCGTCTGGATAGTAACATCCCAATGGAAGACGTAATCTTCGTTGTCTAAAACGGGCATTGGAATGTATCTGTAGAAAGGCATCTATTCTGTTAAGAGTCCTAGGTTTAGGGCAAGCTGTTGATGTATAATTCCCGCCACATCATTATGCCTGTGCGTATATTATCTTTGAGCCATTATGCGACAACCAGCAATAATGTGCTCGATGGATTCGTTGGTATCTCCACATAATCATCACCGGTCAACCACGTCTTGATGTAGCACGTGTTTGTAATAATTTCTGGTGCTGACAACCCTGTCCTGTATCGCAATAACGAATCCTTCCGTTTCTGGATACAGGACGCCCTTTCGTTGAACCATCATTCCTATATGTTTTTGGGATCGCTGAATCCGAATCCGAGGTCAGTTTAACCCCATCATGTTAGCTCCAAGGTCAATCCAAGGTCGAATGGTGATGGAGACGTGTGATTGGGTTATACCATCATTCCTATATGTTTTTGGGATCGCTGAATCCGAATCCGAGGTCAGTTGAACTTCATCATGTTAGCTTCAAGGTCATTTCTAGGTTAAGTGGGAACTGGTACGTGAAAATGGGGCTGATCCATGTCGATCATAGAGATTGGCAAAATCTTGTAGTTGTCCCAAACCATAAATTGTATTTCGAACCATATAGGACTATATAACTCTTAATCTCTAATTTGAAACTAACATTTAAATGTTTCGTTCAGAACTGTCAGTTCTTATGCTGTAACGTTCAACACTCATTTGAAAAAAATAGAAATGTCGAATATCATAACAAAATTTTAAAAATTCTTTTGTAACTAATAAATAAAATTTGAGAAACATTAATTGAAACTAAATTAAACAAATTAGAACAAATGAATACAAACTAATAAAAACAGCTTGTAGCACAGCACTGGGAACTCCACCCAGGGAATTTGCAGGAAAACAAAAAAGGAAAAAAAATTCCGTTGCCCACCATCACCGAGTGGAGGTACCCTGGGGGCGGATACAGTGATTCCTATTCACATATATATAACCTTGGAATGACCTTGAACCTGACAAGATTACAGAGCTATACTGACCCAGGATTCGGATTCCGCGACCTAAAAACGCATTGGATCGATTTATGAACCCACTGCTACGTCTCTATCACCATTCGACTTGGAATGACCTTGAAGCTAACATTATGGAGTTCAACTGACCTCGGATTCAGCGATCCCAGAAACATATAGGAATGATGGTTCAACCCAATCACACGTCTCTATCACTATTCGACCTTGGATTGACCTAGAAACTAACATGATGGGGTTAAACTGACCTCGGATTCGGATTCAGCGATCCCAAAAACATATAGGAACTATAATTCAACCCACTCACACGTCCCTGTCGACATTTGACCTTGAAATGACCTTTAAAAAATAGCCAACTCCGTTACGCTGATCCCGGATTCAGATTCGGCGACCCCGAAAACATAAGGGTAGGGGGGTCTTGTCTTCCGGACAGGCCACTTTTTTTTGTGTAGCTGTGTAATGTGACTAATGTTCTTTGGAACATTGTGAATTTGAACAAATTTAGTTTCGTGAACATTGCTACTTCATCACTTCTTAAACACTTTTTCAAGGATAACTGAAGTTTCAGGCTATGTTGTTCTTATAAATACTCTCTATAATGCCTGTGATTGGCCAGAGTTCCCCACCGTAGAGACTGGTCGAACTTGATTGGCCAATCTAATCTTTTTTAAAAAACCCAGGAGGACGGAAAGCCAAAGCGGATTGGTATTATGTTCATTGTCCCTACCCAGTGGGCACAAAAACATTAATGTCCTGAGAACGTTCTAAAGACGTTCCTAGGACGTTCTCAGGACGTTCATGTTTTTGTGCCCACTGGGTATTGATGTTATTAGGGTATTTTAAGATTTCAATTACTTCCCGTGTCTTCTGCATCTTTTCCCGAAATTTGGCAATTATTAACAAATTCGTCTACTGAATATCGAACTCTTCAATCTTATTATTGTCCGTGAAGCTGCATGTCCTAATATGTTATCAGATATTTTGTAAACGAGTTCATCTAGTCATCTAGATCATCTAGTCCATGTCTCCAGATGACAGAAGTGTCATCAACGTAACGGTACCAAAATTCCGGCTTAAGCTTGGACTGGTTGAAGATTTTAGTTTCTAGATGTTCCATAAAGATGTTGGCTATTGTAGGTGAGACTGGAGATCCCATTGCTGCTCCTAAGGTTTTTTCGTAGAATTGGTTATTGTGAGAGAAGTGAATGTTGTGAACTGAAACTCTTTCCAATCAAAGGTGTGAGGTCGGAGGGAAAGTTTGCAAATGATTTAACAATATCGACAGTATCAGATATTAGTACTTTCGTAAAAAGAGATACTACGTCGCAACTCACTAGGATGTCTTGGGGTTGAATGTGGATCTGTTGTATCTTCCTGATAAAGTCAAAAGCGTTTAAGGCGTGTATGATAGAGCTTTCTGGGAAAGGATTTAGTTCTTTAGCGACGAAGCGTGCTAGGTTGTCCGAGTGAAATGCTGTCAAGTTTAGAGTCTTTTGGAAGGATTTTTGTTCTGCTAACTATTGTTTTTGTGGTATCTGTTTTAAGTTTTGTATATGTATCGTCAGTTAGAAGGTCCATGATTCTGTTGTCATGGTCTTCTTCATTCATCATTACTGGTGTGTTGCCTTTTCCTGCAATGTTCACGGAATGTCGGCAAGATTTGTAGTTTTTGCACACGATTGAAACCCGAAACACCTCCTTTTTATTATAATGAATCATCGTGAAAGCATTAAATCTATTATCAAAGAAATCTACGAAGACAGTTTTCTTACTAAAACTAACACTTTCAGTAAGTTCAGGTTTTCTCAATCTGAGTAACTAATAGCTTTAGCTTTATCGAAACGATTCAGGGACCACAACATAGTCCCAATATTCTTACAATTGGAAACCCATTTAGGAACACCTACATGCAAATCAATTGTACATAAAAAAAGTTTGCTACACGATTAATTTATACGAATTCTGGGTGAAATCCGAATGAATTTAAATAAAACTCTACGAAATTCATTAATCTATCATAAAATACGGTAAAATTTTATTAAATCTGAAGATATTTCCTGAAATCCTAGAAAATTTAAGAAATTATCTTCTGAGATTTTAAAATCTCTTAAAATAATTGAAACCTTTGAAATATCTTAAAACCTTATAGGCATTTTAAAGTCGTTCCACTTCTTACGAAATTCTTCACAACTGCGTGAATTGTTTTTTAAATCCCATAAAATCATTAAAAATTTTGAAAATCCCTCAAAATTATCATAATCCATTGAAAATATCAGGAATCTTTTAAATCCTAAACTATTTCAGATGTTTCGAAACTCCTTTAAATTACTAAAATCAATTACGAATTTTTTGGAATATTTCACAATTCCCTAGAATATTTTAAATCCTTTGAAATCCTCTAAAGTTTTTTAAAGCTTTCGAAAATTCCTTGGAATTTTTTAAAATACCTTGAAATCTTTAAAATACCGTGAAATCCATCGAAATTATTGAAATTTTGAAAAAAATTTTCTGGAATTCCACTTATAAATAACAATGTGCATTTTAATATTACTGAGAATTATTATTCCTCACGAATGGCACTGAAGGAAACCCGAAAGGGCAGGAGTGGAGCAGCAAAAAAACACTTGCTGTAGATAGAAGGAACTGATTATATCAAAAATTCTGCATTAGCAAATGGGGATTTTCTTAATAAAATTTTCAGAAATATATATATATATATATATATAAAAGACACTCCTTGCATCATGCAAAATTGCGAAATTGCTAAATTGTTATGCTGTAAATGTTTATGAACCGTTATCTTGCTCAGATGAAGCAAGGACAATCAATCTCCATTTAAACTTCATTTCGTTTTTTTATTTTTTTATTGTGATTCCTCTGAATATAAACACCAGGCATCACTGACATACGAAAAATAATCATTATTTAAACAGAAATATAATCTAAAATCGTAAACACATATAAATTGGCTTCAAGTTAAATTTGATAAAATCCAGTTTTTAAGCTATGCCATCCTGTCATCTGCAAAATTTAGAAATTAAGACGTTTTTATGATTTCATTTGAAGCAAAATCGTAACCTCTACCATGTTCTAAATTGAAATTTCAAAAAGCATATAATTTTGAACAAAAAACGAAAATTTGTTCGACGTCATTTCATTCAAATACCATGAAAAACACTGAATGTGAAAAAAGCTATGCCAAGTCCCTGCATAAATTTTAACATTTCAAAATTCATCATTTTTGGTTGACGGTAAATTACTACTGAATCAAGATGTACTTCTTTTTTTAAATCTGCTGAATTCAAGAAATCGGAAGAATTCTGCAGAATTTGAAAGACTTGAAGGAATCCATAATAATTCAGCGTAAGTTCTAAAGATCTTCAGGGAATTCAAAGAAGTTGTACAAAATAAAAAAAAATTCAATTGACTTCAAAGACTTCTGCAGAATTAAAAAACAAGAGCATCCTAATTCAGTATTAGTCTACCGTCGACCAAAGTTGATGAATTTGGAAGTAGTTGAAAGGAATTTCATGTTTTCAGAAAAATTCAGAAGATTAAAAATAAACCAAGTTTTATCCTGAATAATTCAAGAGAAACTTTCGTTTCATTGACAGTACAAACAACAGTTTTTGAAGCCAAAAATTTGAAATCTGCCTCAAGAATGATCTTCGGATGTTGTTAGGTTTCGCAGATGACACCTCACCACTTTTTTGTTATTCATGTACCCAATAACAAATGCTTATATTTGACTCTTAAATTCCCCATTCTGCACAAAAAGAATTAAACAAATTCATATAGTTTTTCAAATTTCTTTTTATTCACTTTCCGTGACGAACAGCCGTTCAGAGTTGACTATCCTGGAATTATCGAATGAAAATGGTACATTTTAACCTTTTCTTCATTAGGAAATAATTGCGCATCGACGGAAAATTTGAAAACTCTGTATTAGCATAGGCAAAACCTTTATATGCAACATCTACTTTATTCCCATACTTTGAGAACGTTTTTCTGCTGAGATGTTTACTATAATCTATATAAAAATTGAGTTCTTTATATATTTTGGACGTTCGTCTTTGAAGGTAACTTATTTATCACTAGGGTTAACACGCGATACGCAATAATTCAAAGAGATTCGGCGTAAAGCGCCTACTGGAATTTCCGTGATTTCATCTTTGGTCAATGGGGTAATCGTACCGTCATTCATGTTTATTTTTACCCGTCCTCTACAGTTAATACGAGGACTATAAGCATATATACCAGCAAAAACATTGCTACTCTCCAATATTGCAAAGACATCACGATCGATTGATGATAATACAATTTGTTCTTCTGTTGGCATAGGCACATAGACATTCTGTGGTGCACGTAATTTAACTCGATTATTTGCCGGAAAAGTATATCTTCGAAGTTCGAATTGTCGATTAGGATTATGAGCAGAAGCAATCCGGAGAAATTGAAGTTGATCAAGTTCATATTCACGCCCGTCTAAAGACGCAATACTTGTAGGTAAGACCATGCGCCCAGCAGAAGGAGACCTGGACCTGAGACGAAGAGGAAGCTCGGCACGAGAATGACGTCTATCAGGAGGAGAAGGTGATTCGCTTTCAGGAACACTAGGAATAGGGTCGCCATTAGGTAAACAGTCAAACGGCGAACTCAAATCTGTAATAAGAAATAGAGGACTACATTTTTTAAGATAGGAATAATTATGCAAGAATAAATCATATCAGTCTTTGGAATATGCAGAAACATGTGTTCCTGAAGCAATAACCAGTGGCAAAATTGGTATGCAAGGGCGCTCAGCCTGATTTACAGCTTACTTGCAAATATTGCTTAACTATGAAAACCTCTATACTTTTAAAGAGACTGCTAAATTTACTTTGACTTTAGATGGAAAAGAAAATTAATTTACTTGAGGCTCCATCGAACTGAACGACCACATTCTCATAAGAATCCTGATGCTCGATTTTTCTCAGTATTTATATCATTCTTCAATACATCATGGAATAAAAATTATTAATTGTTTATGTATACAGTATACCATATCATACGTATAAAAATAATTACTTTTGCGAGAATAATATAGTATTATCGTAATGAATTCCTTATTTATTTATTATAAAATAAATAAGGCCATAGAATTAAATATTTCATAATATATGTGTGATAATTAACATTCTAGCTGTAATAAGAGCCGTTTTAATGTTTTAAGGAAAAAAAGTAAGTTTTAACAGTATGAAATAAATTTTTATATTCTTCTTTCTTATGATTAATTTTGCTTTTAACATTTTTGTCGTATCTCATATATTTCTGATGCAAAATGTAATTTCTGATTTTTTTGAAAGCTTCCACGATTGATGAAACTCGAAATGCTGTTCAAAAATGGTTGATTACGGAACTCGTTCTATCTTTTTGTCCTAAAAAATTATGCCAAAGCTCAATCCAAACTGGGTAGTCTTTTAAAAGGTATCGTGCCTGTACGTTACTACAGACTACATACAGACAGCTTTGAACAATATTTTTTTCTGACTCAGGGGTGATTAAGAATCTAAAAAAATGTATAAGAATTAGAAGTGATATAAACAGTTTTCAATGTGAATTAAAAAATTGAGATCCCAAAAAATATCAATTTAATTCAGGGCATTTCAAGGGCAATAAAAATAATCAATAATATTGAGAAATTCTTGCGTTTTTTGTTTGAATTCACTGAAAAAAGTGACAAAGGTGATAATTTTGTCTAAAAACGTAATTATATCAAAAGTTATCTCAGAAAGTAACCAACTAGTTATTTAAAAAAAAAAGTAACTAAAATTAACCTAGATGACTCTCGTCTTAGGGAGCGCGGGACCTGGTAGCCCGAGAGAGGGTTTGAAAATCTCATCGGACTATAGATGTGGAATAGGTGAACCATAAGGGCTGCATGGTAAGGTGTAGCTACTCTGGAGAACTCACAGACTCTAGTCTGTAGAACCTGAACTAATGAGCGATTGGTCCAGGGGGTAATAGCAAAGCCGCCTGGAATATCGAGGGCGCGATTTCACATGCTTCCAAACTACAATGTGTTCGCGATGTCAGGGGCTGAATGACACCAGGGTTACAAAATCTTTGAACACCCCAGTGCACGCCCCTCAGTCGTGCCGGATATGCTGGAGTCGCAAAGGATGTGTCTTAACGGAGACTTTGGGACACCGGATCGAATCCAAACAGCAGGCAAGAAACCTTACAGACGGCCTTAGCTGCAGAAATTTCATCTGGAGCAACTCCTAAGACTTGTTTTACAAGCAAAGGGAGGTAGAACCTTAAAGACACTCCCTGGAACAGGCAGTTGAAACAGCAGAAGCCTCTGGAAACACAGGGTCTCACTTTACACATATGCCTGAGAATGCTCTGGTGAGGGTTGTCGTTGAGTCGGATTATCCTGAAGCTTGTCTAAGTCCCTAGAAGTTAGACATGCTGAGAGCGGAAACCTCTGAAGAGATCGACGCGGTACCTTGCGAAGAGCGCGTACACAGATTCAGCGATATCTTCATCAAACCAGGAGCCATCGTAGTGGAAGCCGCAGACATGTCGTTGCGAGACTCGCTGGTGAAGATAACTCCAGCGTCTAGGCTCATGGAGGAACTAATGCTGGAAATCAAGGGAATGGAGTGTCTCTGAAGATACAGAGGAGCGACCGTACTGATTTTCGGCATAGCCGAGGATTCGTCGATCGTTCTGAGGCTCTGGATTACTGACTCTATCTAAAAGAGGGTTGGGTTACCTTCCGGAATACCCATCTAAGCTCCGTAGGGGGAACACATGCGTTCGGAGACGGCTTGAATCAACCTATCAATGGCTCAGACGCTGCCAGGAGAATAGGATTTCTCGGCTGTTGGGCCGTGATATAAACTGCCACCATACAGTGTGCGAAAGCACAAAAATCAACAGCAGAGGAAGAGATTGAATTGAATACCTACAAGGCACTGATATGGAGATTCTAAATCGTCGTGATACTCCCACATTCCAGATTAAAAACAGAAGTAAGGTTCTTCATTCGACACTATATTCGGAAAAACTGAGGAGGGGGATAGAGGGCTGGAGAGTCTCCAAATAGGGCTCTCTCTCGGTACACAAATATATCTTGTTCCTGTTAGCCATGAAAAAACAAGCGCTTTCGAAGGTCTGATTCGAAGAGTTCTGACTACATCATATAAGAACAATTACCCGACAAGTAAAATTAAGTCTAGGAAAGGAGCAAGATGGTGGAAGACCTGCCTGAAGAAACTCCGTAAAAAGACTTGAACATTGTACAACTGAGCGAACAGATTCGAATTGCCTTCAGACTGGGACGGCTCAGTATGAAAACAATAAAAATATAAGAATTACTAGACGAAAATATTGGGGGGGCTTCTAGGAGAAATTAAAGAACATTCGGGAAACAGCAAATCTCCATAAGATGCAGGCGAAAAATACGTAAGCTCGCCTTGGGTTCATAAGGCTCGATGATGGTGAGTTTGTCGAAGACAAAGAAGAAACGCTGAATCACCTTATGAAAGTACATTTCCCGGGATTTCAGCGAACGCAAACTGACTGAGTGGTGGAAGGCCGTTGCCAAGAAAGGGAGAAGGCCGACTGTAATTGCGCTGCCAAGATCGTTAATATCAAGGAGGTGGAATGGGCCGCTGGGTCATTCTGTCCCCTTAAATCACCAGAGACGGATGGCGTCTATGCAGCGCTCTCATAGAAGGGAATGAATTTTGTCGTTCCCCAATGACGAAACTATTCAGGGTAAGCATTGCCCTGAAACACGTGCGATTAGGATGGAGGGGTGGCAGAGTGGCCTTCTTTCCCAAACCCGGGAAGAAGGGCTACACTGCTGCTAAAGGTATGTAAAACATTTTTTTTTAAATATTATCAATTATATATGTGGATCGTTTGGATATGACTAATCTTTCATCCTAACATTTATCTCGTATCTCGCATGGTATTTCTAGAAAATGAATTTTTTCGTGTTATCACAATTAAAACAAATACTACACGTCTCATCGAAAATTGGTCTGAGGTAAATTCTTAGATATTTTCTACATGAATAACAAAAGTCAGATATTTATTCGGAGAATCATTAGGTCAACAAATTAACGCATGTGACAAGTATCGTATTTTTAGTTTCACAGAAATTTCCATTCCACGGTTGAAAACTTTTTATGGTTACTACCCATCAATCAGGTAATATTTATTTGTGTCATGTTTCTTGGCCGTCTTTTACTTGTGTGGTTTTTTTTGTCCGCAAACTGTGTTTGTTTGCAAATTTCATACTTTTTCTGTCGACTGTTTTTTATGGAAGTTCTATCGAATCATATAAGCGCCAGACATGTATCAAATTCATTTTTCCAAGACCTACTAATCTACTAATTTACAAGACATTAATACATACTTGAAGATTTTATAACATGAGACTTGTTAAATGTCCTATCTAAAAATTTTGGAGATGGTAGTTGATATCAGTTCCGTGTAAATAAAAGTTGATGGAGGCATAATGAGAATTTGTTGATGGAAAAGTATACGATTTCTTAGCAGCTAGAATTTTATAGAAATATCCTAGAATTCCAAACATTAAATTTGAGATAAGTTTTGTATTAATAATATTTGATAGAATTTTAATGAAAATATGATAATAGAGAAGTATAGGATTTCTAGGTGGATAGAATTTGATACAAAGGTCTATCGAATGTGCTGATGTATGGCAATATCAAGATCTATTACCTTAGGATATTTTTTTGAACTTTTATTCATATGAACCTTATAAAGACGTTTTTGAAATTATATATATATAGTAGAGTATTATATTCACCAATAGAATTGAAGATGAGCGTTAATGTAAAGACCAGAGTATAAACGATCCTCATTTTTTGTAATTATCAAGAAACTGATTAATGCGTCAATGAAGAATTTAGTCAGCAGTGTATCTAATTAATATCTTAAGGGTCTATGAGAGTGTGTGAATATTGTATGGTAATCATTGTCTATTCAACTATAAGCTTCCAGCTTGTTTTTCTGAGATATTCATATTTATATTTCATAAATTTGTTTAAGAAAGAAGTTCGGTTACCTAACCGAGCCAAAACTTATTCTAATCGCTTGATTCGCATCGCTTCTATTTTTTATTCTTATACGTAAAATGATAACATTTTAATGAATAGCTACAAGCATATTTTCTTGAAAAAAAATCCTTGAAGCTTTGCCGCACCCAATTAGGAAAATTATTTTTTCAAAAGGTGAGGTTTCTTTAGAAAATTTACTTTTTATATTTTTAGCCAAGCCGCAACTATTTTTATAATTTTCCGGCGGATTTGAGAGAAGGTAATTAGCATCATCAAACCCAAGAAAGAAGACTTAAATATCTCATTTATGTCAAAAGTTATACAGGTCAAAAGAAACGTGTATTTCTTTGGAAAACGCCCGAATATTTAAAAGTTAAAATAGATTCAGTTCAACATAATTTAAAGGAACACAGAAAAAAAGTAAGAAGAATTGAGTGTGAATTCTCAATGAATTAAAATGACTAGAAAACAATTTGAAAAATTCCAAATATTTTACTGATTTGAAAATAAAAATTTTTTCATTGAATTGACTAAAATGGAAGTGAATAGAAGTCAGGAGGAGTTCAACAAAATTCAAGTAAATTGAAAGAAAATTAAAAAAAACCCGACTGGCGCGTAGAGAGCTGAGTGTTTGAGTAGAGCATCCGAACGCGGCTGCTCATGTTTCAGCAGTGGCAATTGTTTTCGATGCACATCCGGAATTATTCCTGTTTATTCTTAAATGTCTATATCTGAAGAAAACATGTTATATTAAGCAGGGATCGCTGATTAAGTGCAATTAACTCTTTCTTACATATTTTATGTTCCGAAAACTTTAAACGCGTTTTTCTCGAAACAACTTTTTTGCGCTCTGCACGCATGCTTTCTCAAAAAGTTTTCGAACGATTACTTTCAAATTTTCTACGTTTATTCTAAGCACAAATATTCGTAATTTTTTTGTTTAAACCGCTGCCATTTTTTTATTTTGTGAAATAAGAAAATCCGCTTTGTCTCTTTAGAGCTATGGTCATACTAATAAAGAAAATTTCTGTTTTATTTCAGATGTTGCTGACTAGAGATATCGTGCGCGCAGTGGACATGCCTTTTTTTCGACAGTTTGTTTATTTTTCAATAATGCTCAAACTAAACACCAGTCTTATGTAAAGAAAATTGTTTTTGTAAACTTTGAGCCAGCATAAATAAACGCTGAAAATTGTATTTTATCATACATAGTAATGCCCCTTTGAAGATCAAAATTCCAATCTTTTAAAAAATCTTAATATGGAATCTTTTATAAATAAAATCAATCAATTTATAATTTTTAGCTCATCATTTTTAGGAATGCTACAGCCTAGTTCACTTCAAAAAGATACTGAAGGTGACTTATCTGCATTAATAATGTGACTGGTGTTCTTTTGAACATTGTGAATTTTAACAAATTTTGTTTCATGAACATTGCTCCTTCATCACTTCTTCAAGGATAACTGAAGTTTCGGGTTATGTTGTTCTTATATATACTCTTTACGATGCATGTGATTGGCCAGAGTTTCCCACCGTGGAGACTGGTCGAACTTGATTGGCCAATCTAGTCTTTTTTAAAAAACCAAAGGAGGACGGAAAGCCAAAGCGGATTGATATTACTATAGATTTATTGTCCCTATTGATGTTATTAGGGCGTTTCAAGATTTCGAATCATTCCCGTGTCTTATGCATCTTTTCCTGAAATTCGGCAATTATTAAACAATTCGTATACTGGATATCGAACTCTTCAATCTCATTTTGCTCCGTGAAGCTTCATGTCCTAATGCGTTATCAGATCTTTTGTAAACTACTACGTCCAAGAAAGACAATTTTCCGTTTCGTTTAATTCCCATGGCGAACTGGATATTAGGGTCTAATCGATTGATGAAACCAAAAAACTTGTCTGGTTCATCTAGTCCATGTCTCCAGATGACAAAGTGTCATCAACGTCAGGACACCAAAATTCCGGTTTAAGCTTGGATTGGTTCAAGATTTTAGTTTCTAGATGTTCCATAAAGATGTTTTTTATTGTAGGTGAGATTGGAGATCCCACTGCTGCTCCTAAGGTTCGTTCGTAGAATTGGTTATTGACAGAGAAGTAGGTATTATTGACTGAGACAATTTTCTATCAAAGGTATGGGATCGGAGGAAAAGTTTGCAAAGGAGTTAAAACTATCGACAGTATCAGAGATACAGTCAAAACTCACTTGGCTATCTTGGGGTTGAATGCGGATCTGTCGTATCTTTCTGATGAAGTCAAAAGAATTTTAAACGTGTGTGATAGAGTTTCTTGTAAAAGGATTCAGTTCTTTGGTTAGGAATCGTGCCAGGTTGTAAGTTGGTGAGTTTATTACGCTGACGATCGATCTGAGTGGAATGTTGTTTTTGTGGATTTTTGAAAATCCTTAAAATATCTTAAAACCTTATAGGCATTGTAAAATCGTTCCACTTCTTACCAAATTCTAGGAAATTCTTTACAATTCCAAGAATTGTTTTTTAAATTCCATAAAGTCATTGAAATTTTGTCAAATTCCTCGAAATTTGTATAATCTCTTGAAAATACCAGGAATCTTTTAAATTACCTTGAAATATTTCAAATTTTTTGAAACTCCTTCAAATTACTGAAATCAATTTCAAAGTTCTTGGAATATTTTACAATTTCCTAAAATATTTCAAATCCTTTGAAATCCTCTGCAGCTTTTTGAAGCTCTTGAAAATTCCTTAAATTTCTCAAAAATACCCTTAAATCTTTGAAATCCTATGGAATCCTTTCAAATTATTATAATTTCAAAAAAATTCTCCTGGAATTCCACTTATAAATAACAATATCTGTTTTAATATTACTGAGGATTAGTATGCCTTACGAATGTAACTGAGGAATACCAAAAAGGTCAGGAGTATAATTTCAATCAATTTTTATTAAAAAAAGACGGATTTTGACTATTTAATTTGAATATTATTTATTACATATTTTTCGAATTTTAGTGCTATTTATACTGATATATTTAGTAGTTGAGCTGCAATGACCTAAAATATTTAAAATAGGCATTGGTTTAGACGAAAATGAACGTCCGAAATTCCGAAATCCAATCCATAAAAAATGTTTTCAAAGCGAGTTTTAAGTTTAGCAGGCCAAAATGCATTGGAAAAATATAGCGTCAATGAATATACAAATAATTATTTTTAATTTGTAGACTACAGTTATTAACACTTTATTCAGAATTATTATTAATTTATAAAACTTTACAATCAAATACTTTTGATATCAAATGATTCATTTTTTTAAATATTAAACTAAAAATCAAAAAAAATTTAAGATATTACATTGAAAATTAAAACTTGACAAGTAATAATATATTTCAGGCACACAAATCACACAATTTCGAGCCTTTCCATATAATTTTTTTTTTAGTTGAGTTTTAAATATTTAATATTTAAAAACGTCTGACAATAAAAAATAAATCGAAAAGTTCTGAAGCTTTTTTGGGTCCGGTGCATATTCAGGGTACCACAGGGCATTGGAATTGCATGTAGGTCAATATCTAGTTGCAAGTGTGCATGCGACGCCAAAAATCAATTTCTCCTACGGCGGTAACTTCACCTTGCTTCGAGAAAAAAAAATGCGATTACGAATGGGTTTGTCCATTTAAATCAGATGGGCTCAAGTTTTATCGGACAGTGAAATAACTTTGTTTTTTGACAATGTCGTATCTACTTGGTGTCAAGGGGTTGCTTTTCAACTGTAAGGGTTGGAGTCTCTGATTTTTGGGCTCCTGAAAAATACAAACATCGATTTTTGGACTCCAAGCCTCACAGTTGGAAAGCCACCCCTTCACACCACGAAGATATGACTTTGTCAAAAAATAATGTCTTTAAGAATTTTTCAGTGTAAATAGGGTCTCTGATTTTTGGGCTCCTGAAAAATACTAACATCGATTTTTGGGCTCCAAACCTTACATTTGAAAAGCAGCCCCTTGACACCAAGTAGATATGACTTTGTCAAAAAATAATGTTTTTCTAGAATTTTACAGTGTAAATAGGGTCTCTGATTTTTGGGCTCCTGAAAAATACCAACACCGATTTTTGGGCTCCAAACCTTACAGTTGAAAAGCAACCCCTCGAGATTTTATCAGTTTTCCTACAGACACTCTCGTTATCTGACAGTTAAACTCTTATTTTCAGTATAAATTTATTTATTTTCAATCACATGTAAACAAGTGGAATTCATCACTCAGGAATTGCCACTTTTGGACAACATGACGCCAGGGTGTTACCGCGGCCGTACACAATACCATCCTATCTGCTCCTATCCAAGCCTATTAGTAGGAATATAGTACGACAGACAGACGAACGGAAGCCTGGCCGAAACTACATATTAGTACATTACATCACAAGTAGTATTAGATATGTCTTTACGGGGAGATCAATGTTTGCAGGACGAGTTGTAAGACCATGGCCGACGGCCATGGGTTTTCAAGTCGTCCTTTATAGATGAGTATCCTTTATATATGTCACATCCTGAATGCCCAGGTATGCATAGGTCTCTCTAGCGCCAAGGTGTCGTATAGCGTTTCTGTCGACGAGCTCAGGGTCTTCGGGGACGCCATTACATTTTCCTCGCTTTAAATAAACCTTGGCGCATTTTTCTAACACAAACTCCATTCCAATATCCCGAGTGTATTTCTCGACAATCCCTAGAGCTAGATCTAGTTGCTCTTTATTTTTAGCATAGATCTTAAGATCATCCATGTAAAATACATGAGTGACCGTATGCTTTCGATTTCCAGGTTTGCCGCAGAAGTACCCTTCGGAATGGCGAAGTGCAAGAGATAGTGGCAATAATGTGAGGCAAAAGAGGAGAGGGCTCATGGTGTCGACCTGAAAGACACTCTCTGAAAGGTCATGTTAGCTGTCACACGTTTTCCAGATGAGGGAGTGAATCTAGTTTTCCAAAGCGACATCAATTTCTTTATGCACCTCACAATGTGTGGATGAACCTTTAAGCTTTCCAACAGACAGATGATAAGTCTATGAGATGTTGAATCGAAAGCTTTCCGGTAGTCAATCCAGGCCATCGATAGGTAGCGCTGATAGGATGCTGCGTGTTTGCAGACACACCTATAAATGATTAGGTTCTCTCGACATCCTGTTACGCCTTTCTTTGAGCCGCGTTGTTCGTACATCTCTTGCCACCCAGGTCCGATTGTCCGAACAATCCTATCATTTAGAATAGCTGTTAAGATCTTATACAGTGTGTTCAGACAAGTTATTGGCTTGTAATTCTTAGGGTTAGCTAAGTTGCCCACCATCGTCAGGAGTACCAGCAGGTCTTGATCTGGTCCGGGAGCGGAATAGTTCTTCATGCCTCTTCATACTGTGTTATGAGGGCACTCCACAGCTCCTTGGAGTTATTTATGTTCTCTGAGTCTTATTTCAGTGGATTCTGGACTCCGTAGACTTCTCTCCAAAATGCTTCGATCTCCACTGGTTTGGGCGAGTGGTCGACCGTAACTGCAGGATCTTGGAAGAGTCGAGATGGGTCAGAGAAAAACTGTTAATTTTCTCAGACCCACCTCTCCTTCCGCTCTAGACTTCTCCTAGCGTGAGATAGTACCTGTATTCTATCAACAATATGCTGCCTGGTGGTCAGCAGCTCTGACTTGTTGAGTGTGTGATGACGGATCTACAGTTCGCGCGCAAACTGTCGAACCCTTGCAGTGAAATTCCTGCCAGATGTTATGTAGTCAATCACAGGCTGAATACGGGACGAGTATTGTCTTGCCCATTCTATCGTTGTGCTGAGTTGATGCATTCGTCTTTTGGTCTTATGATCAGAGGTTGGTTTCGTTTTACGGTTTGCATCCGCCAAAGCTCTCGCTGCATCATACACTCTACAATTGATAGTCCAGAGATCGGACTCTTCGGAAAAATCTCCACGAAGTTCGCCCTCCAGTTCAGCCATGTCTTTGGGTTTGAGAGAAACCTGGGTGTTGACGTTTCTCCAGTTCCAGAAGCATCACTCTTCCTCTATTGGATGCCTGTCCGCGGTTGGTCAGTGTCGCCTCTCTTTCTGGTGGTGTCATTGTTGTTCCCACGAGAAGCTAGGAAAATGATTCGTCCATACTTGTTGAGCCCCGCATGCGAGGATAAGGCTGCATACAATGAGAGGTCGCCCGTTATCCCAGAGTCACCGTTTAAGACACCTCACCCAGGTGCCATTCAACTTTCGTTACGATTGTTACGCCTCCGTTTAGGAGTTATTCCTTCGGGACCATCCCTGAACAATTGTCCGCGACTGCTTATTAATTACTGTAACCATATTCAGCAAAAACCCGTGGGACAGGGACCCTCTATCGCAATCCGAGGACGCGTTCGGTGACTTTGTCATAGGTCCTTCGGTTCGATTCCAAAGGAATCGAATATATATACAGGGTGTCACAGACTCAAGTGTCCGGACTTTTTATAAAAGTAAAAAAATAATAAATCGAAAATTGCTTTTTCAAAAATCAGTTAAGTTTTTGAGTTATACAATATTTGGTCTGGACCAATCAGGAGCGCGGTATAAACAGACGTGTGTACGTGAGCGGGCGTCCGACGCAGTGCTATTGGATAGAGTGCCGAGGTGGTTTATCGACGGGAGAACAGCGGTCACTACACTGCGTTGGACTCCCACTCACGCACACACGACTGTTTATATCGCGCTCCTGATTGGTCCAGCTCAAATATTTTATAATTCAAAAACTAAAACTTCAACTGATTTTGGGATATATATTATATATCCAATGTGGTGGCGTTCGGAACTAAGTATACGTCAGCAGGCTTTGTAACGCTCACTTTTCAGGGGGCGTTACAGGCTCATAACACGGTGATTGCGAATAAAAGTAATTTATTATAGGTATTGGGATCCGCCTCACTACAATACGCAATCTATGCTTTCAATGCGGTCTGAGTATGAACCCGCGAAACCAGGTACACTGAGATTCATAACATGACGGAAATTTTGGGTACATTTCCTTTAACCGTTTGAAGTTATCTTACATAAAAATTAATAGAGCTACGGAGACCACTGGGCACAAAAAGGATCAACGAACCCCGTATTTTTTGGCAGATTTTTCATAATTTTTTTCAGTGACTTACAGCCATTCAAAGTTGAGTATTCTGATATGATCATAGGATTATTATGCTTTTTCACATTTCACTCGCCCGGAAATAATTGCTAATCATCTGAAAATTTTGAAGCTTGGTATCAGTATTGGCAAAACCTTCACCTGCAACATGCATGTTGTCTCATATTTTTATTTGATTTTTTCCTGAGATTTTCATGAAAATCTGCACAAAAATTGAGCTGCCTAAACTTTTCGGACGGACAGTAGGTAAGGCTCAAAAATGAAATTTGGTATAAAATTAGAATTTTCGATTTTTTCATAACCGTGTCTAGGTTCACCGAAACTCGGTGAGCGCAGAACAAATATTTTCGTTGAGACTAGACCCTAGGCACTTCGTTTTTTCATAGCATTTTTGATGGATAAAGAAAAAACGACGAGCTCTACCGAAAAACGTTTTTAAACATTTGTGTAGGGCTTTTTAAAAGCTACAAGTTTATTTTCCGTATCTCGCGTTGTTGGGTTAAAAATAGGAATTTTTTATATTATTTTTTATGCATAAAACCAGAACCGCTAGTTAACGAACTCGTTTTTTCGAGCCGGACGGACAGACGCCATCGCGAAAACTTATTTTTCGGCTTCAAGGGATCTCATAACACCAGGACCAAACCAGTACAACAGTGCCAATAAAGATGAGATAATGGAAATCATTGCTGCTTTAAGATTAGCGTAACACTCGAGGTGACCCCCCCCCCCCCAAAGGCATTACGTATTTCTTTAACTATATTTGTCTAGATTTTGAGGCTTGAAAAATGTACAATGATAATAGAATACTTAAGGGCATGACAGTACTAGCTTGTTCGGGACTTACGGCCTTTAATAGCTCCTAAATTAGCCCTTAATTATAGTAAAATTTTCAAATCGATTTTATAAAGTGGCTGTGCTAGATTCAAATGCGGTCAGCGTTGGTCATAGACTCACTCTCCACTCAAACCCGAAAATGGTCATTTTGACTTTACCTCATGAAAGTGCTCAAAACTCCTCCAATAAAATTGACAAGCTGGGCCTTTTTCATTTGATTTTTTTAGCATTTTACAACATTGAAAAGAGATACAAACCTATCATCAGAAAAGATGACTTATCACGAATTTATAATTGTATAGTCCAGAAAAACGTCTTATTTTTAATTCACATTACATAAAGAGCGTTGAGGACACTCCTAACGTATTACCGTTGTTTCATCGACCCCATTTCGCTTCTGATACACCGGAAATATCTTAATATACATCCACTATTCAGCAAAAAATGCATAACAATTTAAACCCAATGAAAGTATTTTAAAACTGCACTATTATTGAACAGTAATAAAAACATCCCTGCTTCTATTTCCATCAATGAAAATTCATGCAGAGAGAAACCTTTTCATTTTTTGTGTAACTTATATACTTATTGTCAAATAATTTAGTATCATTTAATAGACCTTTGACCTCAATAAATCTATAAACGATGTATTATTTCAAATAACATTTTTTTGAGTACATATTATTTTCTTGGCCAAGAATAACATTGTATTAAACAGCATAAAATATTTAAATAAAGTTATTACATGTTCTAAGTTTTTTTTACGAGAATAAGTAAAACTCTTTGTAAAATTTAAATATCAAGAATCTAGAGCACGAGCAGATGAAATACGAAAAGTGCTAGGGGAATGCAGAGAATATTAGTCTATACGTGTAGAAGGAACATCATATATAGTTAATTGGATCGAATACCTATATTAAGAGAAATGGAAAGTCGATTGAACCTGATTTTCTGTAGAGTTTAAGATGCGCTTTACCTAGAAATATAGAAATAAAAACTTTCCCTTATGCTTTGCGGCACCAACGTTTCACGCGATACATACATGAGTTTCTTGTATGTAGATTGTAGCTGGACAATCGGGTTAACCCACGCATTTCAAAGACCCTGTTCTTTGAATTTTGACGACCTGTATATAGAGTGAATTCTAAATACAGGATACACGAACTTGAATCGAACTGAACATTCAGCTTCAAGAATGCTGGTCAATTTGAGAAAACACTTCTCATTTGCGAGATGCCGGTCAGCAAAGAGGAATTTTCACACAAAAAAAACAGCGTTATTTCATTTTCTTCGAAGGAAAGTCCGGAACCTCATATACTCACTCTTCTTCTTTTTATTTCTATTTAACTTAAAATAACATATACAGATTTTAGACAAGTGTGTAGTAAAATTACTTAGTAACTCTTTATAATATTTACATAAATTCTAATATTAATTCAAATTGTTTATTGCTTTTGTTTCAATAATCAGCCTGTATGCACCGAATTATTTTTAAACTCGTTAATTTAACATTTATTCCAAATTTGTCAGCATTTATAATTGTGAATCTTTTTAAAGTCAAAGATTAACGGCAGTTGACAACAGGATCGCAAGTCCAGACCTCGAGGAGGAGAATTGAGGGCTCTGACCTCACACAGACTTCTTTCTTTGAATTTAGGGTGCGTACACATTCGCCAAAGTACTGAATATATGTAACGTTAAATCGAAAATAGATTTCTTCACATTATTTCTTCAGTCACATTAAAAATTTAATTTTTGAAATTGTACATTAAATTAAGTATTTTAGAAATAGTTTAGATAACGTTTAAAAATCAACTTGTATTTTTATGTTATTTTTCATTAAATAAATATTATAAATGGTTTTAAAACGAATTTGTGAAAGATATTATTTGTTTCTTTCAATTACCATATTACGTTTTTATCTATTATGAAAATTTGACATAAAAATGTTATATAGAGAATGTGAATTATAAATGCGATAAAATGCTTACCCTCATCTTTGGCGATCGTTTCCACTGCGGTAGCCATTGATTCTTCCAACTAAAAGAAAATTTGATTTAGCAATATAATCTGAGTAAGAAGTAAATTTTAATTAATAATCGATAAATAAATGCGTGTAAATAAGTTTAAATCAAGATTCTTTAGATTGAAACATAATTTTATACGTTGTAATTTCCATGACACATGATATTGATACTGTTTTTTTTTGCATTTAAAAAAAACAATGGAAACTTTTCAAACCAATTTTGTTCAAATATAAAAAAAATCATGAATAAAACAATTTGAAAAATTATATGGATATAGACCAAAGTAGTTTTTGCACAGGACTAAAATATAATTGCTCCAAAATAATGAAGTACCCCTCACCAAACTTACACGTTTTAGGTTTCGGCAGAATTGGCTAATTTTGGATGTTTTAGTTGAAGCAATTCTGAATAAAGCTTTGCTCTGCCAAATACTTAAAAAATGGAAAGTTTTTGTGCCACAGCGTTATAAATGTTGCAATCCACAATACTTTGTTCCAACATAAGCTAACGTTGCAGAGAAGTTAAAAATGTGTTGGAAGTATTTTTCAATGATAAAATCAATCAAGCTCATTGGTTAGAAGCTAAGCATTCATGTATAGCGCTTCGCGTCAAGTTCAAGCGCTTAGCGCTCACTACAGATGTTTTTAAACTTTAATATATCGCAATAAATTGCAGAATAAGACTTTCGAGATTTTAAGTTTAACATATTGTTTATATCACTGAATTACGTTACATCGATTTTTCACCAAGCATAAATTTCATCGCGTGAATTGAGATAGATGATCGCTACCCCACCAAACAGTAGAGAAATACATAGGCGCAAAGCGTTAAAAATACATTACGCTTTAGCCGTAGGATTCGCGACATATAGGGTCTTCCAACTTTCGGTTAAGACGTTGCCTATTATTAATTAAAGATGATAAGTTTCATCTTTTGTTTAATTAAAATTATCTAAGCAAAAACTTTTGCTCAAAGAAAGCAGTTCGCAACGGACAATGCTTGATGCGGTTCGGATCGAAATGCTCTTCTACGCCATCTCTTCTACGAACTTCAATTTTCGAGTTGTTAAAAAACATGTCAAAAACTATGTCGAATGAAAACCAATTAATTCGAGTTAAGTCTAAACATTCTATTCAATAAACGGAATCTGATTATTCCAAAATCTCCACTTGAACGTCAGCAGATACCGAGGGACACTGCGGGCTGTTTGATGGAATGTGACAGTCTAATTTCAGGATTGAGTCATGCCAACCCCCGACAAGTCACATTGCGAAAAGTCACATTTGTGGCAAGTCACATTGCGGCAAGTCCCATTTACGGCAAGTCACATTGCCGCAACTCTCATTTCGAAAATAATGTATTGTACACCCCTACCCCTTTCCAACGTCCCGTGGACGAATTGTCAACAAATAAAGATTTTTCAGTGAAGACAGAAATTTTTTTTAACAAACCAGTTTCATTTTCAACACGAAGATATGAATTTTTGACAAAAAAGTTAATTTTCAACCAAACAGTTGCAGTTTTAAACAAAAACGGGGAAATTTCAACAAAAAAGCTTAGTTTTCTACCAATAAAGACG
Organism: Andricus grossulariae; assembly: GCA_011634705.1. Classification (NCBI taxonomy): domain Eukaryota; kingdom Metazoa; phylum Arthropoda; class Insecta; order Hymenoptera; family Cynipidae; genus Andricus; species Andricus grossulariae. Next base: position 211,236,361 of record JAABKJ010007545.1, on the reverse strand, counting down.
AATTTCTAACTCAAAAAGATTAATTTTCAAAAAAAATAATAAAAGTTACATTTTCAGGTGAAAAATTAGTTTTAAATTAAAAAATAATTAATTTTAAAAAAATAGTTACATTTTCAACCAAAGAGATTAACCTTCGAACAAACAAAAATAATTTGTCAACAAAGTGGTTCAACTTTTACCCAAGTAGTTGAATGTAACAGTAGATATTTCAAATAAAAAGAATGTATTTTTAATGAAATTTTTTTATTTCAAACAAGCAATAAAATTCTTAACCAAAAGTATAATCACCAGGAAGAAGAAATTGGAAAAAATAAATGGCAAATAATTATTAATAAGAATATTATATCAGGGTAGCCCCAAGTTTAATTTTAATCATTGCTTAACTTTACTCCGACCAATTTTTTATTTTCCCTGACCATTAATATTCAAATACCAGAATCTTAATATTGTAACATTATTAACATACAATCTTTTATACGCGGAATGAAACAATTTTAAATTAAAATTAAAAAAATTCAAATTTATTATCCTTGAAATTTATTTAAAGTACCTCTTATAGAAATTTCTTAACTTTTCCAAGATTTTTTTCAAAATTCCTGATTTTCACCGACCAATAAAATTACCTGACTTTTCCCTAATTTTCAAGTTTTCCCTGGCCTACGGCCACACTGTACAAGTAGTGTGGGATAACTCAGTCAAATTTCAACCAATTCTAATCAATAAAAGTTCATTACAGGCGGAATTGAACTTTCTTTCAATATATTGACAGAACAAAATTATTATATTTGCATTTTTTGAATGAAATTGTTCATAAAATTGAAGAAAAAAAATCGAGAATAAATAAGAAACTTTGAAATATTTTCTATTGAAACTTCGCGCTTTTCACATTGATGAAATGGACAATCTATTGTTAAAAAGATGTGTTTTTCTACTTTCAAACAAAACAAAAAATTATAAATAAAATGAAACTACCAAATAACGGTTCATCAGTCTTTTTTTCGTTCAGCAAAGAACAAGATAAAGACCCTATTCCAGTACCATGAGCTAAATTCAAGGACCTTTCCAGGTTTTTGCAGGTAAAAAAGAATTCGAGGACTTTTCCAGGGTTCCAAGGATCTCCAGGATGCTAGACACTCTGTAAGAGTGACAAAAAATATATTATATCTTTGGTGAGACTGACCAAACATTGGAACAGGCTAGAGTGCGGATTGCGATGAAAAGTGTAATCTTTAGTTTAAACAAAAACTTACTTCAGAGATATTGAGTTTCTGAATGAGGGTAAAAAAGTTTTGATCTGAAAAAGTGAACAAATTCCGAGTAAATCGTCCAAGAATTTTGATGTTACAATTTTACAGGTTTTGAAAATCGGTTTTCGGTAACGATTGAAAATCTAATTTTTAATCTGTCATAAAAAAAAACTTGCTCTCGAGATATGGGGAAGCTAAATAAGAATAACAAATGTTCGATACAAACAAATTATTCTGTTCCGAGAACATCAAAGTTCAGTGTGAGGGTATTGCTAAAATATGCTAAAATTTTTAATAAAATTTAAATTGCACTTTTTCATTACTGTATTAAAAATTAAGATTTCAAACAAATCTTTTTATCCCAACGCACGCCTCCTGAGAACAAAGTTTCACTTAACACAGCAGGCTAAAGTTTGCACCCTAGAAATGATGTTTTGGAGATACCCCCTGAGCATTTTTACCGAATATGAAACAAATAGTTAGGCCCCCTTTTAAAATAACTGGATATGTGTTGTTTTTTTTATCAATTTGTGTGGTTTTTTTCGAAAGGAAATAATAATAAGTAAAGTTTTCTTTGACAAAAACTTTAAATTTTGCGTAGAAAAAAGTTCCCACGTGATTAATATTGATTGATTTTCCCCTCCCTTTTAGATTTTAAAAAATGTGTGAGACATAAGTTTTTTTTAATTCTATTTTTTGGTTCATTTTACGTAAAACTTCTAAATAGCAAAAAAAAAAAAAAAGTTCACAAATTGCGAACAATAAAAAAAAAATAATGTTCTAGCATAAATAGTTCTGAAGTTATGACGTCTTAAAGAGAGCTTTTAGTAAAAAAAGTTAAATCTTTTACTTTTCGAATAATATTTTGTCCTCTATACACCCTACATGAAAGTTGTATGAAAATTAATTAAAGCAGATTGATTTACCTTTAAAACTAAAAAAAAAATGATACTAGCTTTTACAGAACATGAGTTGTAGTCTCTTATAGCAGGCTCCTTTTTGTGGAACTTTATTATAGATCGCATTTTTATGTAAAACTTATTTTGTATGTATTGCATCACTACTTTTCACTATTTTCTTTAACGATTGTGCTTGGAAAAGAAAATCGGCAGAAGTCAAGGTCGAAAATCGTCATTCAGAGAAAATGTATAGATCCTTTATTGTTACTTTATATATTTCTAATGTATTAATACAATAAATTAATTTTTGCATGTCATTAGTGAATGAGAAATTCCTTGGGTTGTTGCACTGAAACAAAACAGTTACAATAATTCGATTATTCAATTTATAAAAAGAATTCCACAAAAAGCAGCCTGATATAAGATAAACTATAACTGATGTTCTGTAAGAACTAAAATCAATTTTTCGTTAGTTTTAAGGACAATTTAATCTGCTTTAATTCATTTTCATACAACTTTCATGTAGGATGTATGGGGGATAAGATATCATTCGAAAATACTAGGGTACAAACTTTGAGGAGGCGCGAACGTGTATTTTATTTTTGAAGATTTTTTTTTATGCAATAAGCCCATTTTCGAAAAAATGTTGGTTACCTTGTTCTGCACTGCCACCCTTCATTTAATGTGAATTGGCATGAGTAATTTGGCTTTCGAAAATAAAAATTTGATCTTCGAATCGAACAAAGAAAGCTTGGTTCCAACGCTAGTATTTATGATGGATTTCCACAAAATACATTTAATTCAGAAAAACAAATTTTTGCAAAAGAACTAATTATCTTCTCTTTAATAATATATTCAACATCCGGCAGAAACATCTGCCTAGCTTAGAGATTGGAGTGAACAAGGGTTTAACTTTTTCAATGTCTGCTTCGGTGAAGTCGGCATTCCATCCCACCACATCCCACTTTACTCGTCTTTATTCCAGGCATTGTCTTCAATTTGTCCAAAAAATTTGCTAATCAATTGCCTAAAAAAATGTATCGTTCCCGAAAATCATTCCACCAACTATTTTTAAACAGAAAATAAAAAAGCAATGAGCAAACAGGTTCTATTTTTCACTCAAAACAGAAGTAATACCAGTACGTCATAGTATGATTTTATTTATCACCTGTCACAAGTTTTGAAGGCATTTAAAGCACAATTTTAAAATGCTTTGCAAAGAAATCACGCCACTGATTAATTATTGATATTAGGTAGCATCATTTTCTTCATCTTTTAATTAAAGTTTGTCGGTTAAATGTCCACGAATCGTTTCTAACGGACATTCCTTTGTCAGAAATGTGTCTCTTTGTCCTGCCTCGAGTTTGACGGCGTCATTACAAAATTCACGATGTAAACATTAGTTCTAGAATAGTTAACTTTGACTTACTTGTGAAGAAGCTGCAGATTATTATTTCTAGATGCTGTATTCACAATGATTCTTCAAATTGTTGAGTTCCTGAGGATCAATCAATCAGCGATCACGGATTAGAATATTCACTGACACTCTGAACAAACCAAACTGAACGAGAAACCTGCGAAAACGATTCACTTTATGCAGCATCGTTGCTTTGTATGCGCATTGATACACATGTATTGGACGTGCGTACGGACACACCCTAGTGAAACTTTACTTTTATTGGCTGTCGCAGCTGTGCAGCCAGCACGCATGATTGGTGGGTTTGAATTTGAAATCTTACTTGTATACGAGCTGCTTCTCCCAGTATCCCTCACAGTGTGAATTTTTTAACACATTTGAGGATATGCTTCATAATATTTTAACTTTAAATGTAAAATAATCTCTAGTACTATCGATTTTTTAAGTAGTTTTCAAATAAGTATAGAGTAGACTGCTTTATTTGAACATTCCACAGAAAAATTTCTTTCTATTTTTATCTCTGATAGTTTTTTGCGTGAAAAATATTTCTCTTACGATTTCAATTTGGAAACAAATCTAATGTTGCAATAACACTAGTCTACAAATTGAAAAAAATTTTTAGTACATTTAGTGATGCTATATTTTTCCAATGCATTTTGGCTTGCTAAACTTGAAAATCGTATTGAAATTTTTTTTTATGGATTGATTTTCGAAATTTTGTATGTTTATTTACGTCTTAAACAATCTATATTTTTATATTTCTGTTTATTGCACCTCAACTATACCAAATTGATCAGGGAAAATGGCACTAATATTCGTGCAGAATCGAAAACCTTTACCTTCATACCTTTTGCAAGCAGGTTGATCGTTTCTAACTTGAGATATCGTTCATAGAGTGAAGGTATCATAAAAAAATACAATTTTTTTTCAAAATTCATATTTCGAAAACCAATCCATAAAAAAAATTTAAATGATGTTTTCAAGTAGGTATGTAATGCATAATTTTTTAATAAAATTGGCATCTACGTAATATAAAAATTATGATAGTTTCTCTCTGACGCAGTGGCTGATTTGTCGCCCTTAGGTTTACAGAAATTTGCCGCCCTTAGGCTAACAGAAATTAACTACTCGATTTTGAATCCACAGTAGACATGTAGTTACCAAATTTTGCCCCCACAAAAAAATTTTTTTTTTTTGCCGCGCTAGGCTGCAACGCTACTGCTCTGACGGGAAGATATTATATTTCATATGAAATATTAAACTCCGATTCTTTCAGATTTTTAAAATAATATTTAGAGGACTTGCAAAAGTCACTTTCTTCATTGAAAAAAATTATCTTGGGCGAACTCTAAATATTATTTTAAGAACCTAAGTTTAATATTTTACTGTATGGAACATAATCTCTGCGTAACCAGAGTGAAATGACTAACAGAGATAGCTTTGATTTAATTAAAAATGCGCATTCTTAGAATCTTAGTTGTATTGACTTTCGGTGACCTCTAATATTTAAGGTAGTTCGGCTATTTTATCGATAACGGTAAAGTGCCCTTTTTTATTTCACAAATCGATAGCTCATTACATTCTACACATATGCAACTTATAATCATATAGGGCCTTCCGGGACTAAAATTTGAATAAATTGCTTTTTAATTTGACCTGTTTTACGTGTAGGCATATGGACAGCACTTTCCCGCGCTCAATAATTCCGGAATTGTGGTTTCGTTTAACGGTAGAGTACACTATAAAAACTGTTTTTCATCAACAAAATTTAATGCCGATTCCAAGTAGCTTTCGCAGCAAAATCTTAAGAAAAATGATAAAATCTGAAAAAAACTCAGACTCGACGGCCATCATCCTCACAATGTCAAAATGTGATAATTTGGCGTCGCTAGTACGTCTTTTTTTATTGTTTATTAACGATATATTCTAGCTTAATTGTTTTGTCGTTTGACTCGTTTGCCGAGGTTAAACGCGAGTAAATAACTGACCTAGCCTGGCATAACGTACTATATGCTTGAATACTACTAGCTGATGCACGACAAAAACTCAAGTAGAATTTTAACAACATTTTCGAAAATACCCCCGATAGAAGTGAAAATATAATTACACACAAAATTTGAAGTCCATTTTTGATATCCTTTCATGCTCATAAATGAAATTTTTGACGCATATCAAAAGTCGAGATAAGTTGCTCTCTTGAGTAACGTCAGGGATAGCCAGACCCTTACAAAAACTCTGAATCAATTCACAAGAAATTTTTTCACTAAAAGGAAGAATTCTAGGGGTGGCCAAATCAAATTTAGAAATTTTTTTTTCATAAGCACCTTAATTAAGGTACTGGAATTTTAATCTGAAAAGCAGTTCAAACTAGTCTGAAAAGTGTTGAAAAAATCATGATTAATCAATAGTAAAAACATCAATTAAAGAAGAGTGAGCCAGAACAAATTTATTGAATAATATGCCGAATTATTGAAAAGTAGAATTCTTGCACAATGAATTAATTCCATAATGTTCTAGATAATACTGAAAAAAAATTTTGATTTTATATTGAGTAATGCCGCATTTTTTGAGATTTGAAAAAATAGTTTAATGAAGATACCCGCTTACTAATACTTAACACATTTTATATGAATTATGAATAAAATTATTGTAAATAATTTCAACATTTAACCGAAATTTTCAATATTTAAATTTTTGAATTGACATAACTGTCGAAAAATGACATACTGTACTTCATAATGAATTTAAAAATTCTAAAGTTGGCAAAGAAGTTCACCGGCACGAAGAGGATTCATGCAGAGGTTACATGAACGTTGGGTCAATATGCATCCGGAATATGCTCATAAAACGCCTCAGTATTTAAGAGATCAGGTATCCTTTTTGCGCAAAAACGGATATGAAGCTCTACTGGGCTGGAAGCAGCCACATTACGCCTGCTTCACGTGCATGCAATGGCGCGTTTTCAAGGGGGGTCGGACAAAAAATATATTTTGTGCATGAAAATCATCCAAAATAATAAGCCACGTCGTTGAAGGTGTTAAGTGCAGTAATAACGTCAGATCGAGGGGAAGTTCAGGGACAAACCTAGAATCGAAAGTCATGGTTGTTTTGTTTTGCATACTGAGGAGCCTATCAAGTACCCGAAAATTTCCAAGAATTTCATAAAGTTCAATATGTTCCCATAAATTTCATAGGTTTCAATTTTTTTTTTTATTTCATAAGTTTTCATAAATTTCCATAAATTCCAGACACTTGCAGAAATTACCATACCATATCAAATTAAATATAAATCAAATATTCATCTTAATATAGGTTAAAAATGAGAAATATATTTAATGGGAAATGGAATTTCAAATCAAATTTCATAAACTCAAATATTCTTTGTAAGAGCGTTGGAACTAGGACCCTACCTCGGAATTGAATTGCCTCATTTTATTCCGTATATACTAGAATTACATCTTTTTTCAAATATTTAGAGCCTGTTCCTGTTTTTAATCCAATCTGGGTTACGAGCAAACCCCCCCCCCCTTATCCTGAAATAAATTTTCGGTTATTTTGTTCTCTGAATTATTGTAACTTGACATATTATTTCAAGCTATATTAATTCAGACTCTGTGCAAATTATAAAGTCTCGCTTTGTTCATTCGTAACCCGAGGGCTTACTATCGGAATGCCTACGTGGCATTCCAAGCTCGAGAAACTAGCCTGCGAGCCGATTTTCAGAATGAACGAGGCTATAATCTAAACAAATTAATGAAACAATAATGCCCGAAATTGATTCTCGGACAATTTCCTTTTCTTTTTTTAGGTGATAAAGGAAGTTTGATAGGGATCTGCAATCTATTCAATTATGTAAAGGTGAATTGCACAAACCTATGCGTGTGAAAGTCTGAGTGTATGCATGTATGAATAAATGCAGCTTTAGGTTTAAGTCATACCAAAAAAATTGTCATGAAGAATTTCACCTAAAATAGAATAATCGAAATAAGGTGAGGGGCATCAAGTTTAGATCATCAATTCTGCAATCTGAAATGAAATACATGTGCAGATCCAAAACGAACGAAGATGCACCTACGCTCGCCGCGATAGCCAGCATATACACACACACACACGCGTAGGCACCACACTCGATCTCTCTCTCTCTCTCTCTCTCGCCAACGCCTATATAGCGCTATCTCCTTCTCGCGCATAACCACGTTGTTCTTAACGGCTACCACGGTTTCAATGCTCCTCGACAGTCCTACTATCTTTTCTCCTCTCCTTCTCCCTTTTAGCCTTCCTCGTATAAGTTCGTCTCGCTTCTCGCCATACAGCCTCCCGACCGTAACATTGTACTGACTGACAGTACGAGCACGTGAGCATCAAAACAATGCCACGTGCTTACTCAGCAATAGTGCAACGTTAAAATGCTCAATTTCTCGTGCTGAAAATTAAGGTTGGAAATAATAAAAACTTAACTTTAAGTTGAAAATTCCAAATCTGCATCTACTCTGATGCGAATTGAAATTAAAATTTTCCTTCTGAAAAGAATATAAAATACTTCAAAGCATTTTACTTTTGTAAAATGCTGACGAGGTTCCTGACTCGCAGGTGCGAAATCCACGGTAGGAAGCTACCTGGCTAGTCAATTTTGCAAACGCTGCTTGAATCTCACGGCATATCCCTACCTTCCTAACCCAAATTCTGCAATTCCGCAAAAATCCCTACCTGATTTACCTCGACTATGAACTGTCGAGGCGCATCGAACAAAAGCCATGATCGCAGTCTACTGAGTAACCTGGCACGAACTAGAACTACACTAACTTTTGTCCGTCCGAACGTCGGGATCAAGGATAAACTAAAATTTCGAGACGTAATACCTAGCTCGGAAGTCATAACGCGTCCTTTCCTGGTTTAGCGGGAATATATTTTTTTCGGACCGGTAGCGGGAGCAAGTCGCCGGGATTGGTGGGTATAACTATTGAAATTGCATTCGCGATCCGGTCGTAGAATCAAATTTTCATCCGACGAGAGGCATGGCCGTAACGAGAGCGTTTTTCGTCACGCCCTACCCGGATCAGGAGAAACAAAAAATTTCGCGATCTCTCGCTGAATTGTAAGCCATGGATTATAAATGGTAAAGTAATTCCGTACCATCTTTGCAATTTGACGAGGCAAAGGTTCGTAATGGTAGTGTCGGTTTTCTTCACGTCCTATCCGGATCAGGGTGATTGAAGCTTCTCGAGATCCCTCGCTAAATTGTCAACCATGTAGAATACATGGTAAAATATTTCCATACCACGTTTGCAATTTGACGAGGTAAAGGTTCGTAACGGGAGTGACGTTGTTTCCGCGTCCTATCCAGCCTGCTTAAAACAAAATTAGTTCTGTCTAGAAAATGTTACCCTGTCTTGAATCTCAAAACGAAACAGAGTAATTTTCTCGGAAGGCTGGAATTATCTCTTATGAGGAATAGAAATATTTTCTACTTCTCATAAAAGCGAATTCAGAGAAGTGACAGGTGCTTGCGGGTTGTGTGGCTCTCGAGAGTAACCTAAGATACTAGAGTGGATTATAAATCCACGAAATCCAAATAAAAGGTTTTCGCGTACCTTGTCGACAACCAGATAATTTAAAAAGAACCAAAACCGCCTTCGTTCCTTTTACTTCGTCAATTTGAATGTGTATGTTCGACGAGCGGTAGTTTTAAGTATAAGGAAACTGGTGAGCTGTACCAGTTCCTTTTTATGTTTCTCTTTTTTTCTTCTACCTGTTGACATGTTCTACCGATTGTAGAACGTGCCCTTTCTGAATCTCACTAATTGTTCTTTCCATATTGTCGGACCTGTAATATTTATTTTTTTGTATACAATAAATTTGAACTTTAACGTGAAGTTTTGAGGAACAACATTTATTTCGGATTTAGCGTACCTGCGAAACCCTTATTTTGATATCTTATTTTGTGACATTCGGGACAATAACTCTCAGTCCGAGAGTTGGGCCTCCCCCAACGTACAATTTCGACACTATAAATTTTTCTTTTCTTTTCTTTAATCGCGACCCATAATTCAGGTGAATCGATTTAGATCAATTTTCAACGAATTCATTCACAAGAATTAAGTGATTTTAAAAATTGGTAGATAATTTGAAATATTCCAAGGAATTTCAATAGATGTCAAGAAGTTGAAGAGATTGCAAAAGATTTTAAGGATTTCAGGATATTTCAGAAGATTTTTCCAAAGAATTGAAAATATTTCAAAGATTGTTGAGAATTTTGAAGACTTTAGGATATTTGAAAAAATTCCGAGGAATTTCAAGGAATTTCAGTGGATTTCTAAATATTTCGAAGGATTTTTCAAGAGTTTCAATGAAATTCATGCGACTTTGTCAGATTTTCGAGGATAACAGTAACTTTTATAGGATTTCATAGTACTCGAAATATTTCAAGGAATAACATCAGATGGGACGCAATTTTACGAAATTTCAAGTAATTTCATAATATCTTAATAAAATTTCAAAGAAATTATTCACAAGGTTTGAGAGCTTTTAAAGAGATTTCAAAGATTTTTAAATATTTTAAGGAACTTTTATCCAAAAATCTCATGCGGCAGAAGAAATAAATTCTACGAAGTATTACATTTTTACAAACTATTTTTTGAGGCTGCATACACTAATAGGTTTCTGAGACAAAGTTTGTTCAAAAGGTCAAAATGAGTCCCCCGATTACGAATATCTTCCTTACTTTTCGAAATCTTGGTCTGTTTTTGTTTAAACAATTTTCTTTAAAAATGTCACTATTAATTAATAAAAACTTTTATAAAATTATTTTTAACATCTCTAAGTCAAAGTAAAACTTGTTTGCCTCAATTTACAGGGTAACCAATAAATGATTTTGTAACAAAATTGAAATATTTGCACAGTATACTCGTATATGCTAAGAAAAATTAAAAATTTGTTCATCGCCATGATGTACCCAAAAACTGTTGCAAAACCTATACCTACCATTAATGGAATTTATAACAATTGTTATAAACAAAAACTCTTGATGAACAAAAATAAGTAATTTTTTTTTTTAATTTATCTTTGACACAAACTAAAAAATTTTATTTTTGTGACATTTTTTTGTACGGCGAGCCATTACATAGGGTGTCATAAAAGTCCCGGGACGGCTGAATATTTCCTCAGGTAATATATTTTCCAGGGAGCTCAAGGCCATTCTTGAAGTAACTTTCAACGAGGAATTCAATAGTGACCTTCATTTTAATCTTGATGATGACCTTGAAGGTTTTTTCAAGGTCAACTTTTTTTAAAAAGGTAACCCTCTTTTTTACATCGGCAATCGATAAAGCGGAAAATTTTACGTTCAAATATGTACACAGATCATACATAGGTAGATTTTAATCTTGAAGGTCACTATAAGGTCATTTAAACTTAAGCAAAGTCTGCATACCTCTGGGAAAAGAAGCTTTGCAAATTTCTTTCGTCACGAGAAAACTTACTAACTTTAACAAGGCGCATTCAGTAATGACCTTGAGAATGACCTTGGCGATGAACTGCAACGTCATGTCAAGGTCAATTTTTTCTCCATAGGAAACCCTTTTTAAGGTTACAATGTACCTATGTATGATTTGGGTATATATTTAAACGTAAAATTTCCCGCTCTATCGATTGAAGATGTAAAAAAGGGGGTTTCGATTTTTTTTTAAAGTTGAGCTTGGAAAAACCTTGAAGGTCATCGTCGAGATCAAAATAAAGGTCACCATTAAATTCCTCGTTGAAAGTTACTCCAAGAATGACCTTGAGCTCCCTGAAAATTATCTTACCTGAGGAAACATTCAGCCATCTCGAGACTTTTGTGACACGCGGTATATTTACAGCCTTATAAAAAATATAGTTTTCATAAATGTACGCTCCCTACAAACCACAATTTTTGGGTCAATCGCTATAATATTTTTACTAACGTTAATTTTAAGGTTAAATTATAATAATTTCTGATAGAATTTTCAATTCCTGGTCCTTATTGTTTATAATTATTGTAATTACCAAAGTAAAGTATCTCGTTCTGAAATTTGGGATGACTAGGCACAGCCTTAGCAAAAACCCTCAACTACGTAATTCGATTTTTTAAATTTTTGTATTAACCTCGGGCACAAAATAAAACTTTTCACTTTCGTGATATTTTCGCGTACGCACAATAGGCGGTGAGTACTGCACATGCGTCGCATTGGCGGTTTCATTGGCAGTAAACGGCGCGCTTTTTTGAAATTATTAAATGTGTAGATTAATTTTATATAATAAGTCATCATTGTAGCATTAATGCAATTCATTTTTGGATCACAAAATAGTGTTTTAGAGTGCAAGATGAATTAATTATTTGATGTTACTCTTTGCAAATGGTTTAATTTAAAGGAAGGTATAGCTTTTTTCACCAATGTAAATTAAAAATATATATTATAATATTTTTTGTACTATATAATTATTATATATTGTAAAAATTTGTTTATCTATCCCATTTTTAGAAAATCAATCTTCTGGTTCAAAAACTTATCTTCTGGGTTGCACTCTTTTGCTGAAAATTCATCTTTTTGATCGAACGATATTCTTCTTGTTTAAAAATTCATCCTTTTGGATTAAAAATGAAACCCTTTGGGTCTAAATTAATCTACTTTGTTTGAGCATTCAATAATTTGATAGAAAATTTAATAATTCGATTAAAAATCAACTTTAAGAAAAAATGAAATTTTTGTCATAAAAATTTAACTTTCTGGTACAACATTAATTGGTTGCCTTAAAAAATCATATTTTTGTGTTGAAAATTCAACTATTTCGTAGATAATTTGTTCCTTTGGATTTAAAATTCCACTATTTTGTTGATAATCAATGTTTTTTGTTAAAAATTCATATTTTTTATTCAAAACTCGTCTTTTTCGGTCAAAAATTAATTTTTCTAGTTGACAATTCATCCTTTTTGAATAAACATGCAACTTTCTGGTTCTAAATTAATCTGGTTTGGTTAAAGATTTTACAGTTTGATAGAAAATTAAACTATTCAGTTAAAAACTTGTTTGTTAATGTTCATATTTATGGTTTAAATTTAATTATTTGGATAAGAATTAAACTATTCTTAAAGAAATTAAAATTTTTTGTAGAAAATTAACTATTTTGTTAAAAAAAAACATAATTGGCAAATTAGGATAGTCGCGGTTTTTCAGAATTTCTCAACTTTTTTTTAACTTTTCAGTTATAGTGAGCCAACAATTGAGAGGGTTGCAAATTAAAAAATGTTGAATCTGAATTGCTCAAATATCCATACAATGTCCAATTTATATATTTCCTGAATTCCTTGACTTCTATGAAATCCTTGAATATTCTGTATTCCTTACATTCCTGGAATTCCTGGAATTTCTTGAATTCCCTCAGTCACCTGAAATCCCTTAAATTTTACAACTTCCTCAAAATCCTTGAATTCTTTGAATATTTTGGATTTTTGAATATGCTGAATCCCCTAAATTCTTCGAATATTTGGAATTTTCCGAATTTCTTGAATATTCTGAATTTCCTGCATTTCTTGAATTCTGTAAATCCCTACAAATCTCAGGATTCCTTGAATTCGCTGAAATTGTGGAATATTCTGAATTCCCTGATTTCTTTAAATGTTCTGCATTCCGGAAATTATTTGAATTCATTGAACTACTTGCATTACCTAAATGATCCGAAATTTTCTGAATTCCTTGAATATCCTGAAAATCCTTGATTTCACTAAATTGTTTGAATATAATGAATTCTTCACATTCCTTGAATTCCCTAAAAGCTCTGGAATTCAGGAAAATATAAGAATTTCAGGTTTTCGGCACTGAGTAATAATGTAGGTCTTTGAATATTAATGGTCAGGAAAGATGAAAAATTGTTGAGGAAAAAATTAGGGAGAATTAAGAGAATTTCGAAAACGAACTTTTGCGGCCAATCTGGGTTTTAAGGAAATTTGCTTTTAGGGTAGCAATAATCACCAAACTGAATAAACATTAATTTTTTTTATTGATTTCATGTCTAAAAGGAGCTGATAAGAAATGATATTTTTGTGGTTCTTTCCAAAATATTCTTTGGTTACTTGATGTAAATAAGAAAATAAGTCTTTCGTTATTTTATTGAAAAGATTAACTAAGTTTATTTTTTAAACATTCATACATCAAACTAGAGGATGATTATACAATGTGATATCTCAAATATTTATTACTAACATAAACATTGTTAACCTTTTGCCATTACAAGTCTTCCGATGTAATAATATTCCACCCAAGAAAAGGCTCTACTGATTCTACCCCCAGCGGCTGCGCCCGTCTTTCAAAATATCAGTACTAGTATTCACCTACAATATTTTTTTTTGTTAACTTAATTTCCTAAATCTAAATTTTTCTGTAGTACACAAAGAAAATCGCAGAAAAACTCGTGTGAAGTACTTCCTAATATTAGTTTTTGCAAAGCCAGGTTACAGATCCACCGAGACTTGAACCCGCGTCCTGCAAGCGCTGAGGTTTAGGGCCAAGCGTGCTGACCACTAGACCACAGATACCGGTTCGAAATGATTACGAGTACTTGTTAGCGTCCTCCAGATGGTCCTCCTGGATGAGGTCGATATCCTGGATAGGTATGATAGAATGATCTCTGGATGCCTTCTTCATGGCTTTCATCAACTTGTTGCTGCTGTGCTATTTGATGGTCACGCATGCGAACATCTGTCAACTTATGAGTCACACCCAATATCCTTATTTCAGAAATCTGCAGAGTATACCACGTTTTATTTCTTGTGTTGAATACGGCGAAAAGAGGTTGGTTATACAAAGGACCTAGTTGTTCAATATGATCTCCGTGCAACCATGCAAAGATGACATGTTTCCTTTTTAAGTAAATTGAACGTGGTCTCAGTATCTTTTGACCATTGAGTTCTTTGAAATTAGGGATGGCATGAGCAGTGTCACCGTTTATTTGCTCGACTTCAGGAAAATGGATACCGTTGGATTCGGGAAATAATTCTTGTAAAGTAGTCTCTTCTGCAAGTTGAGGTTGTGAACTTATCAATTCTGTAAAAAGAAATAGCAATAGGTTCATTTGAATATTACCCGCGAAAATTCCTGAAATATTTTTTAATTGATACTTAATTATGATAAATTGTTTAGAAAAATATTTGTGACTAACTTAGATTTTCAACTTAATCTCAAGCTATTTGAATGGAAGGAACAAATTCATTTTACTTAAACTTCCAAATTTGGAACACTCAGAGAAATTTCCTTTTTTGTGACAAAAGGATGGTTCTTGACCAAAATGGAATTTCCTCTTAAATTTAAGGTTGAGAGGATTTTCATTTTTCTCAACAGGAATCCATTTGCATAAAAAATTGTCTTTATGCGACTAACTTCACCTAATCTTGCAACCAAATAATTCTGGTTGTGTAAAAGATATATTTACGTCGTTCAAAACAAAACAGGCAAGAGGACGATGCTTTTGTTTCAAGAAAACTTTTTCTCTGAGTGAATACGAATACTAAATTCATTTTTTAATTTCACCCCTATAAGTCTATCTTATAGAAAATTACGGTTTTATCTGATTTTTTGAACTGATTTTCAACTTATCAGTTGGACCGGGACAATAATCAACTGAATTCAACAGAAACAATTGGTTGCACTACTTATTATTTATAATAATATTCTCTTGGAATAATGCTAGAAAGTGGCAGTTTTTTAACAATATTTTCCACTTTTAGTCCACTTTCAAATTCTAGTGAGGTAATAATCATCTCAATTTAATAAACATAATTGTTTGGACAATTCATTATTTTTAATAATATTCTCTTTCAATAATGTTAGAATGCTACTGTCTTTTTCTGAAATTTTTAACTTATTGTCCACTTTTTACTCAGTGCTATAATTATTATTTACTCACTTTTTACTTATTTAAGTAATAAATAATGCAAGTTAACAAACATAGTTGTCTAAACAATTTATAATTGTTTATAACTATCTTCTCTCAGATAAGTACAAAAATGTTGCGATTTTTTTTAACTCCTACACTTTTTGTCCACTCTTCACTTAGTGAGGTAATAATTCATGCAAATTAAACAACGGACAAAAACGAAGACTGGAATAATTAAGACCAGGTGGGAGGACTAGGTATGTAAGTGCTATATTTTGATATCAGCCCCACTCCAGCAAAAATATTCACGAAAAAGAAAGAAACTGTTTAAAATATGTTTCTCTCTAATGCTTATTTATCATTTGTTTATAACTAAAAAGGCAAAGCAAAGCTAAACATTTCAGAAAAAGCTGCAATTTTCTACCATTAAGCAAAGAGAATATTGTTACCAATAATAATACATTCTTTAAACAATTATGTTTATTAACATTAATGGACCTTTCTCTAATTGAAAATTGGACAAAAAGTAGAAAATTGTTGAAAAAACAGCGATTTTCTATCACCATTCTAAGAAAAAAATTGCTAAATCCCTAAATTCCTAAATCGCTTGTAATCCTTCAGAATATTTTCTAATACCTTACAATTTTTGTAATCCATTCAAACCTTTAAGATCATCAAAAAGCATTGAAGACCTCACTGCATGTCGTAAAAATAGTGTAATTATTTGAAATACATTGACTCCCTTTAAAATATTCAGAATCCCTTAAGATCTGTTGAATCAACTACGAACTTACAAACCCTTGACATAGAGGACGTGTGGGGCCAAAAGCTTAAAAAATCATGCTGACGTAATTAATGGACGTTCTTAAATGAAATAATAAACAAATACCAAATTTCGTTGTTCAAAAGTCAATATGTAAAGATATTTATTGATTATTTGATGATCACAGCGATTAATCACTTAGTGAAATTTTTTTGTCGATTATTTTCATTATGGAATTGTGTGAGGTGAGATAGATCAAGTGTATAAATAACTCTTTTATTTTCATTTTGAAGCAGTAACTGGTGTTGTTCGTCAAGACCATAGCCAGAAAAAATTTCCGGGAGCCTTATGGTTGGAGGTGACTTTGTACAAATATTGCCTTCTTACTGTCTCAAAAAATCTGAGCATATGACATTGTTACACAATCGCGTTCTTTTATCAAACTTTTCTACGTGTCACGTTTGCCATCTCTATACGTTTCTCTTAATTAATATATACAGCCTTAAATGAATTGACGTATTTTGATAAAGCAGTTATTAGTTTTCCAATATCGAGTTTCTGAGTACATGAACTGGCCGAATTAGTAGTTTTCTACTAAAATTGAGTGGCTAGCATTTATCTAATTGAAGAAATAATATCAAACAAATCGCTGGGGGTAATATTGTCAAATTGGTGACTAAAATAGGAGATAAATATATACTCCTAGTAAAAAATATTTATGTAAGATAAAAAATGATAGTATTGAACGCGCCTTAAATAACACGCATTATTTTCATATGCTAATATTGTTGAAATGAAGATTGAAATGTTACACAGCAATCGCTTTTCTTAATCAACTTTTTATCTTGTAATCGGTTTTCTATCAAAAATATACTTAATATTATAGATGCTATATTATATTATTATCAATTATTATATATTTACCAATAGAATGAAGGAAAATGGATAAACCGAGGAATAGAGCACCAGCGGCGATCTTCATTTTCTCTGGTAGTAGATTCGAAAGATGTTGATTTCGTAACGAGTCTGTCCATATATGTACCACGTAGCGAATTTTTATTATCAGATTCCCCTCTAAGCCCCCCCGCCATGCCAACAAAATGTAAATGTGGAATTTAGTCGGCTTCTAGCTGTCTCGCTAGACCTACTAAATTAAAGCCCAGGTTATTAACGAATATATTTTCACAGAGATTTCCCGTTCTATTTCTTCGTATACCTACATGTCCCAGAACAAATTCCGTCTTTCAAAATAGTATATCAACATATTCTAACAGTTTAAATAATGATTCGAGCAAACAGATCTTAGAGATTGTCAAGTTTTGCTATGTGTAATGCTTTTCCGTTTTTAAAAATTGAGGTCAAATTTTTTACAGAAAAAAGTTGGTGTTAAATTTCTTGCAGCTCAAATGGCAACGATTTCAAAATCAGAATTTGCAGTCTAATATTTGAACCCTTGAACGTAGGTGCTCATCTAGGGAAAATTCATGATTTTTGGACCAAAGTTTGTCATGCTTCGAGAGTCGTGGTGTGTTGAACCGAACTTCCACACACCTGATCTTCTGTCAAAACAACTTTTTCGCTGTGCGCTATTTGATCTAAAAAAATAGTAATAAGCAAATTAATTACAGTAATAGATTGTAACCAGCCGGTTACGGCAAAGAGTCTTCTCATAGGTAAAACTTTCAACGTATTTCGAAGTTACTCAGAGAGTTACATCATGTAAGGGCAGTGAGAGAGCGTAGAATCCAAAGCCTCCGACTGAAACGATCTTGCGAGTACTGGAGCGCGGTCAATAAAAACTGCTACGCAGCCTGAAAGCAGCAGTTGGGGGTGTTTCGTGGCAGACGCAGCAGTCTTAGAGAATACCTGAGGAAAAGCTGGATAATCATCCTCTCCTCACTTGTCCTGTACCTCTCTCTAGGAGTTCGGAAATTATTGGCCTCTTAGACTTAAAAACCCAAGTCCACAATCTTTCTCTGTAAAGGAAAGAACGTCTAGAAACGGACGGAAGCCAATCTTCCTATCCGGTTCACAAGAGACGTCTCTTTCTGAAAACTCTTGCGAGTGCCGTTTGCGACCTCAACTTTTTTTCCACTTCGGGACGACGCTTAAGAGGGCTGAGGACATCCGTGGGAATTATGATTTGAGTGTGCGAGAGAGACAGAAATATGATAAGCACGCCTAAAAGGGTGGAGCTTGTTAGTGAAAAAAAATGTTCGACAGCCAATCAGCGTAGGAATATTTTCAGGGAAAAAAGGATACATCGGGGAAAAAAGTGTGAAAAAATTGCCTGCAATAAAGATATTATCAGGGGACAGTCGACCTGGGTCAGGCATTGTTTGGAAACCGGTAACCTTGCGGCAGGGGGTAGATTGTCGAGCGGACGGTTTTTTGTCCCGCGCGACCTTCCCATTGTTTGAGATTAGACACAGCGGAGAAAAATCCAAAATTTGTACTATAATATTGAATTAAATTTTAATATACTAGATTAGTCTCGTTATATTATTAAGAGTAAATTAAAAAAAGATTGAAAACAAATCGGTTAATATTTTCAATCCCAGTTGATCTTTAAAGATTGATTTCCTTTTCAATTATCTTTAAAGATCCCTTTCACGTTAGCCCCACTTGATATCTAGTAAAAAATTGGAATTAAATTTCTCAATATACTAGAAAGAGAGCGTTTTGTGTTGAAATCTTACTTTTTAATTGTTAAACAATCGTTACAAACCGAGAAGTTAGTCTTACAAAGTAGGGTAACTTTGACCAAGCATATTTTTAGCGTCATCAATATTCATTACAATTTGTGAAATATTCGTTCGACCTTACTTATTTACAAATCCAGGCATACCACATACGTTGTAATTGTTAAAACTGTTTATACATAACATACAGCCTCAAGAAGGCGAAATAAGGTTTGAAATGTTGAAAATACTATCCTTGAATTTTCTTCTAATCGAAACATTTCATTGGGATAGTTTCGAAATATTACTTGATATCTAGTGTGAAATTGGATTTAAGTTTCTCAATATACTAAGAAAAAAGCGTTTTGTATTGAAATCTTACTTTTTAATTGTTAAACAAGCATTACAAACCAAGAAATTAGTCTTCAAAAGCAGGGTGACTTTGACCAAGCATATTTTTAAGGTCATCAATATTTATTAAAATTTGAGAAATATTCGTTTTAGAATATTTATTTACGGATCCAGGCATACCATGTACTTTATAATTGTTAACAATGGTTATACATAAAATAGCCGCAAGAAGTGTAAATAAAGTTTGAAATGTTGAAAATACTCTACATGAATGTTCGTCTAATCTAATCGAAACATTTCATTGGGAGAGTTTCGAAATATACTTGATATCAAGTGAAAAGTTATAATTAAACTTCTCAATATACTAGAAAAAAGCGTTTTGTATTGATATCTTACTTTTTAATTGTTAAACAATCGGTACAAACCGAGAAGTTAGTCTTCAAAAGTAGGGTGACTTTGACCAAGCATATTTTCAATGTCATCAATATTTATTGAAATTTGAGAAATATTCGTTTTAGCTTATTTAATCACGGATCTAGGCATACCACGTACGTCATAATTGTTAACAATGATTACACATAATATAGCCGCAAGAAGGCGAAATAAAGTTTGAAATATTGAAAATATTCTGCTTGAATTTTCGTCTAATCAAAACATTTCATTGGTATAGTTTCGAATCTGCTATAAAAATTCGCAGACACGATGAAAGATGATACACAAACGCTTTTTTTAGACGAAAATTCAAGTAGAGTATTTTCAAAGTTTTAAACTTTATTTCGACTTTTTGCAGCTATATATTATGTATAAGCATTGTTAACAATTATAACGTATGTGGTATGTCTGGATCCGTAAATAAATAAGCTAAAACGAATATTTCTCAAATTTTAATCTATATTGATGACATTAAAAATTTATTCATAAAAAAAAGGATCTCTCTCCTCTTGCTCCACTGGGATACGAACACCAGATGAACTGATTTCCGGTTAGGTGCTCTAACCAATTGAGCTACAGAGAGATCAGAGAGAAATACTATTTTTCTGATATACGCTAATTTTAGCAAGTTGTTACACAATCAATATTTTTAAATAGATTATTAGACTAATTATTATTATTATATATATTATATTATTATATTATAATATTATATGGCATTGCTCCTCGTTTACAAATGGCGCGGTACTATGCCGTTCGTAAGATCCGGCATAAGTCCGACTTTTCCGCCTGAGTCTGTCGTTGTTTGCGAGAAAAATTAGAAAATTCAGATTTATGAAAAAATAAAAACAATTCCCCTGGCCACAAAATTTATATAGCCTGCATAAAACTCACCAGATGTCTTCCTCACGAAAGAATAAATCCGAACCAGAAATTTGTAAGGAAATATAAATCTGGGTTTCTTGACAAAATCAACTTTTAATATTTTCAGCAAAACTACAGTCTTTCTAGTAATTTTTTAAGTGTTATAAATTTTTCGGTTCATTTCAAAATAAGACATCAAAAGCTACATAAATAAAAGCGGTCGATAAATATCTCAATAAAGCCAAAAGTTATAGAGGTCTGAAAAGAAATTTAGAGTTCTTTCAAGAACAAAGCACAAAATTTAAATACGTAATTTGCAAGTTCAAAACTCTGAAGTCAAATTTTTTTCGCACATCGGAAAAAGACGTATGGCTTAATTTCCTCTAAAAAACAACATATTTCGTTCTCGACAGATTCTACAACATAAAATGGAACAACTTTGAACTGGGTTAGGTCATAAGTATTAATTAATATAATTAGTATGAGATTAGTTTGTTTGATTCGACGTATGATTAGATAAAAATTATTGCAAATAATAACAATAGCCTAATTTTTACTTGTGGATCAAGAAATTCTAATTGTCCCTAGTTATGTAAAGGGGCAGAAGGACCCAACAGCCCATTCCACCTTCTTGATATCAAATACCTTATAGGCGAAATTCCAGTCGGCCTTCTTCTATTAGCCCCCAGCACTTCCCTTGGTTCCTCTCAGGGTCGCATTCAGTAAGGGGCCAACATGGCCATGGCCCCAGGGCCCCCACAAAGTAGGGGCCCCCACAAATCTAACTAGCCGGAAAATCCAAATCGCTGCGACATGTGCACACTTCTGCATCGGCTCCTACTCCCATGACTTTTTTTTTTTTTTTCAGAAGCCAGCAAGGAATTACAAAAGGCCCTCACATTTTAACCGGCCCTAGGGTCACCACAACCCTAAATGAGGCCGTGGTTTCTATACAGCATTGCCTGTAAAGAAAAATCTTTTTCAGGGCTAATTTCAGGTATTAAAATAAGACTCAGAAAGAACAGTTTCTTAAACAGTTTACTTCGGGAAATTAGCAGATCTTCCTTGTGTTAATTTGTATTTTCAGAAGTGTTAAATACATTCAAGTGCATCAGGCTTAAGCCTCCTGACCACGCAACGAAATCACCTTTACCAAAATGGCCGTAAAACCAATCACACAAGAGCTTTGAGAGAAATCAAATTTTCCCCATCTTAAAAGTGTTATGTGATTGGTTTCCCGGTTATTATGGTGACGATGATTTCGTTGTATGACAGGACGCTGATTGACATAAACTAGTTTTTTAAATCATACAATTATAAAACTGCTTTAAAGATAAATTTCCTTAAAATATTACGACCCAGAAGTTAGCTATGCGTATACATCTGAAACTTGTGCCTTGAATTGAAAATAAAGTAATAGACCTAGCGTAAAATTAAAAACAATCCTAGATTCGTCACGGCAATATTTCTAGGCGTTTTTCATTCTTCTTAAAGTCATTTTTTAAACAATTACATTAAAAACATTATGAACAAAAGTATCCCAGCGGATACGTTCTGTAAATGTTACATAACAAAAAGGGAATATTTACACGTAACATTGTTACAATCGTGTGCCATAACAATTAAAGAACATAAAGGTCACACTGTTCTTTAACGCTGCTACTGTAAGGATATGTAACAGTTCTAGGATTATGTGATGTAACTAATATAGAACAGAGTCATAGAACTGTTATGTCATTAGAATGTCATACGTGTTCCAAGAACGGAACCCGATCCGCATTTGTTTCCATTGGCGTGATGTCATCGTTTTGTGTCAGTGTTACATATTTGTTACGTATTTGAGTTCGATATTCCTTACGTATATGAGTTGCATATTTGATACGTATTTGAGTTCAATATTTGTTACGTATTTGAGTTCCATATTTGTTACGTATTTGAGTTCCATATTTGTTACGTATTTGAGTTCCATATTTATCATATAACGGTGACATATCCTTGTAACACTGTTATGGAGATGTTAGAGAACCATTGAAGAACAAATTTACATCGTAACGCTGTTGAATATGCGTTACGGCACTATTACAGAACAATGTTGTTCTGTAACCCTGTTCCTAAATTGTTCTAAAAATATTTTTTGACATATAACGCTCTTCCAGAATTGTCACAACACGATCACAGAATAAATTTACATCGTAACACTGTTACATATATGTTACGGCACTATTACAGAACAATGTTCCTCTATAATCCTGTTCCTAAATTGTTCTAAAAATCCGTTTTGAAATATAACGCTGTTCCAGAATTTTTACGGAACGATTACGAAACGAATTTACATCGTAACACTGTTGCATATGTGTTACGGCACTATTACAGAGCAATGTTCCTTTGTAACCCTGTTCCTAAATTGTTCTAAAAGTACTTTTTGAAATATAACGCTGTTCCAGAATTTTTACACAACAAATTTACATCGTAACACTGTTACATATGTGTTACGGCACTGTTACAGAACATCATTATTTTGTAACACTGTTCCTAAATTGTTCTAAATGTATTTTTCTACATATAACGCTGTTCCAGAATTGTTAACGACCTCTGACAGAACATGGTTCAATAACAGCAATATAGAACTGCTACATCCATTTGGAAACGGCATTACTCGGACCATGATCCAATCTCGGACCATGGTCTAAGTATGTTCTCAACCTGTTACAGAACCTGTTCTTTTCCGTTCTAGAACGGTTACATCACAGTTATATAACAGTGTCTGCTGGGATTAGTCCTAAAGAAATTTCACGGGCATAGCCAGATTCCTCACTAACATATCTCAAGGCATTTTTTTCATTGGTTCAATAAACAAATTATTTAAAGAATTAGATTGTTATCAACATTTTTCCAGGTTTTTCAAGTTTAATGACAAAAGTATTAGCCAAACATATACCAATAGGAGGGTAAATCCTTATGCAACTTTCCGGAACCTTGATTTATCAATAATTAATAAACCATCTATTGTTTCTATGCCCACCGCGTTCCCTCTTTGATGCTACACCATGCAGCATATAGATTTCAAAATTGTGCTTTAATTATAAATGAAACTACAAGTCCTATCGAAAAAGTGAAGATACCCCTAGATTCATCTCGGCAATATATTCAGGCCTTTTTCTTCATTTTTCTAAAGTAATTTTTTAAACAATTATATTGTTTATAATATTTAGGAATTTATTGAACAATTATGAAATACAATTAAAAGTTACTTACTGAAGCATAACGTACCCTAAAGTATTCTAGATGGAAAAAATTTTAAATAATGCGAAAAAGTTTGTTTAATCATTGTTTTATCCCGTCCACATTCACTCCTTCACGTTACACCATGTCGCATATGGATATGAAAATTGTGCCTTAATTTTAAATAAAACTACAAGTTCTATCGAAAAAGTGAAGATACCCCTAGATTCATCTCGGAAATATCGCCAGGTCTTTTCTTAATTTTCTTTTTAAGTCATTGTTTGAACAATCATATTGTTTATAATTTCAAAGAATTTATTTAATAATCATGGAAAACAATTTTAAGTTACTTGCTAAAACATGACGTACCCTAAAGTGTGATAGATGAAAAAAATTGGAATGATGCGATTAAACATTGTTTTATACCCTCCAAGTTCACTCCTTCACGTTACACCAGGCAGCATATGGATTTGATAATTGTGCCTTAATTATAAATAATACTACAAGTCCTATAGAAAAAGTGAAGATACCCCTCAATTCATCTCGGTAATATTTTGTAACAGAATTGTCATCACAAACGGGGACTCGGCGCAACCCTGCATTAAGAGTTGCCTGGCTGCATCCAAGTAGAGGCGAAATCCCCCGAGGGGCCCCGTAGCGTCGGACTTCGCGCTTGCCATCACAGGGCTAGCCAGCCTGGCTCTCACTCGCCTAGTGTTCACTGTTTTTCAGTGTTCGGTTACCTAACGTTAAAAGTGTCTCGACAGAGTAGGGTTAAAGCTCTCAATCACTAGTGTGTCTGACGCCGCCAACTTCCCTATTGTTCTCTGGGAAGATCTCCAGCCGTCTAGTGACGTCGTCCACTCGTCTCGCCCGCTTTCAAAGGCGATCCGCTCCCTATCCGTCGTCTGACGGTTTACGCTACGAACCGCCGGCTTATCGCCGAAACTGTAAGTGGCAGTAAACTCTTTTACTTATTTCTAGGCATTTTATTGTGTTCGCACCTTTCTCGGCATTTCCATCTCCCAATTCCCTCCCCACGATATTACCTCCGTAATACCTGGCGCCCAACCCAAAAGCCCACACTTTTCCTCCTCAAAACCTAAAACCTGCCGAGAAAAAGGAAAAGAGTTCGAGAATATAAACTCCATTTTTGACTCTGATTTTCAAACCCTACTTTATACTTTACTATCGCATGCTAATTGATCTTATGCTTTATACCGATTGCCTGAATTTCACATGCCGTAATTACAGACATTAATGAATATCACATGTTCTCACTTGCAATATTTATACTACCTTTGAATTATGCATATATTTAACTGTGATTCTTTACCTGAATTTATTTATATACAATGATTTACATGTGCTTTTCCATTTAACTCGGCAAATTGATATATGTATATATTTATGACATTCACTATGTACCTATCATGATATTTTTGTATTTGCCCACTTACGATATTTCGAAAGAAAAAATTCGTAATACATATTTTGCCAAGTGAAATAGGGAATAATATTGAAAATCTCGTTTAAAAATTAAAAATAGAACCATATGACAGGAAAAATAAAAGCGCATCTCTTATTAAACACTCAGTACAGTTCAATTTAAGAGAAAATGTACAGGAACATAATCAACCTTTATACAATAATAACCGTAGTAGAACGAGAGTTAATAACATAAAATTACAAAACACAGCCGACAGTGAACCCTTAGAAGACAAAAATAACTCAAATCAAAACAGAATACGTAGACTCTGGACAACAAATAACAGGTCAAACGGACGTTCACGAATACACGTTAATAACTCAGACTCAGATTACGAACTTGATAATCACACAAATAACCAAACAATTTAAGCAACTTATTGTCCTTTCGGCATGATACAAACGCCGTTTCAAATTATGAGCAATTGGCAATTATATTTCGCAATAATAAAGACAATAGTCCCGCGCATTTCCTTGAAGAACTAAAAAGATTTAAAAGAGGTTATAAAATAAACGATCGAAATATGTTAGAAAATTTAGACGCATTACTAATCGAAGATGCAAAATATTGGGGCGAAGTAAGTAAAAATTCCTGGAGATGTTTATCTGATTTTATTAAAGATTTAAATAACGCTTATATAAACAAACGATTTTCTGAAGAAATTAGGCAAAAACCTAAATTTTTTAACAGAAAAAAAATCAAGACATCCACTCGTATGTAACGGAAATTAGGAAACTTTTTACTAAATTATATCCTAGAAAATGTCGCGAATGGGAACTACGCAGAACCTATGAAAATCTTAGAATCGAATACAAGATGTAAATAAAACAAAATGATTTCGAAACATTTGAGCAATTAGAATACTTAGGTAAAGAATAGGAAACTGAGCCAGCCAAATCACAAATCCGAGGGCAAGTTTTATAAATTACTGAACCTAGAATAGAGGAGAAAATTGAACAAAAACGTAGTAACAGTAGTTGGGATAAAAATAATTCGGATGATAACAAAGATTTAAGGGAAAATAAAAATGGTCAAAATGATAACCACTACGGAAACAAAAGCCAAAATAATCTGGGTAAAAAAAATACAGAAATCGATTTCCATTTTCAACATTTGGATTTCCATCCTCACATTTTCCAAATGAATATCAACAAATGTTCACACCTAGATTTCCACCTACTTTTCAATCAAGTTTCCAACCTAGATACCAATCTAATTACCAACTCAGATTCCAATACAAAATATACAGATATCGATATGACCCCAACCACAAAATGTTTCCAATATTTAATCAAATGTCATTGGGCTCAAATCAAGGCCAAAGCAACATAATGATTGAATTCCCCGCAGAAAAAACCGAAAATCACTCAGAAGGTAGTATTAGTAAGCAAAATCTTCAAAAATTGAACTATGGTAATAAAAATCAAAAATCAACTAAAAATATTAGCGATTAGCGAGAAAAAACAAGTTTTAACTCAGACAAAAGGCAGGCTTTAAATACAAAAACAAACGAAAACACAAATAACAGAAAATGCTACCATTGCGGATTAACGGGTCATTTTAAAAGAGAATGCCCTTATTTTGCATACAACCAGGGAAACTGGAAGGGCGGGTACTAGGACAAAAAATATTACAACCTAGCACCGACACGTCGGCAATCTTAAATTCGGATAAAGATGAAATAACGGAGACATGTTTTCATTTATTGACAAAATTCGAAGGTATTTTATTTCGAATTTTAGTGGATGCTGGCGCCACACATTCGTACGCTGGCAAGGAATAACTGGAGAAAATGCATAATTTCAAATTTTCAATTTTTAAACCCGTCTCGCGAAAATTAATGGTCGCGAACGGCGAAACGGTCGACATAATCGGGCAAGTATTAATCCCAATTAGAGTCGATAAACAGACAAAACACGTTATTTTCAAGTTAGTCCCAAAATTAAATTCTGTAGGTATGTTAGGCACGGACATGCTAAAAGCCCTACGGATAACCCTAGATTACGACTCAAAAACTTAGTGCCTACCAGGGAGTCCACCCATCCACTACCCTATGGAAGCAAATCCACAATCGCTACCCCTCCCAAAAACGGAAAATAAAACTAAAAATAAACGTGAAATAACAATAAAAGAGAATAAGGAAATTGAAAAGACAAATATTAGGGATAAAATATTAAGAGGAAAAGGAGAAAATTATAAAGATACGAAACCGAAATTCGGAGGTAGTATTATCCTCAAAAGTACAAGGGAACTTAACAAGAGTAGCCCAACGATGAAAGATAGCGAAAATTCCCCAATACCTACCAATCACAAGCAATGCCCCCCAAAAAAAACGCCCAAATTCCTGTAACAAATCCTACGAAAGATATCCCAAGCTTAATAAGCATCCACACGAGCAATAAATTCCAACCCCTGGAGAGCATACCCAACGAAGACACTAGCGACAACTCAAGCACACAAGACTAAGATTAGGACCTAAGATTAGGAGTGATAAGAAAAATAATTCGGAAAAAATTTTTTATAATAAAAAATACGAGGAAAAATATAAGGATAGTGACAGTAACCTTCGGGAAAATAGAAAAGTTACTGCCCAAAGTAAAATAGGAAAGGAATCTAAAAAAAAATGAAATAAGGGAAACAGAAAATAAAAATGAATGGATTAATTTTAAAAACAAAGCAGTAAGATTGCATAATATTTCGAATAGTTTAGAAAAAATTGACGAACAAAACAACAGTTCGCAAGAAATTCGCGAAGGTATTGTTGAACTTAACGAGAGCCAACAATCTCAATCAGAAAAGCTTCTCGAAAATAAAATTAAAATACACCAGGGAAAAGAACATATGGCGACTCATTTAACGAAACATAAAATCGACGTCCAAGGCCAAGATCCGATTAAACAGCGATATTACCACGTGAACCCAAAAATTAAAAAAGTGATTTATCAAACAGTTGATAAATCATTAGAACAGGATATAATAGAACCATCCTATTCTGATTGGTCTAACCCTATAGTTAGGATGAAAGAACAAGTGAAAGACTATAGATTCTGTTTAGATTTCAGAAAGGTTAATAATATTACTAAAAAAGACCTCTACCCAATCCAACTCATGACAGAAATACTAGACACACGAAGATCAGCAAACTTTATCGCAAAAATTAATTCAAAGTTAGCTTATTTACAAATACCTTTAAATGAAAACTCAAAACTAATAACAGCATTCACAGTCCCTGGAAAAAAGCATGTACCAATTGAAAAGGATGCCATTTGGCTTAGCCAATGCTCTAGCCACTTTCGTGAGACTTATGGACAAAGTTATTACTCCAGACTTAAAGCCAAAGGTTTTTTGTTATTTAGATGACATAGTAATTGTGACTCCAAATTTTGAAGACCATTTAAAATATTTAAATATCGTATTAGATAAAATAAATTATGCAAATTTAACGATCAGTCCGGACAAATGCGAGTTTGGCTGCTGGGAAATTAAATACTTAGGATTTAAAGTTAACGACAAAAGACTCCAAATAGACGATGAAAAAATCTAACCAATCCTAGAATTCCCTAAACCTAAAAGCATTAAACAATTACAAAGGGATTGGGGATTAGAACAGGATGAATCCTTCCAAAAAATTAAAGACCTTCTAACTTCAGCACCAATATTAACCTGCCCAGACTTTACTCAGCCCTTCCTACTAGAAACCGATGCGAGCAATTCAGGGTTAGGAGCCGTACTTACGCAAACGGTTAATGGCGTAAATTACTTAGTAGCATACGTGAGTAGTAGCCTAAATGGCGCAGAATTTCGGTACTCGGCATCAGAAAAAGAATGTCTAGCGGTAGATTGGGCCATACGAAAATTCAGGCCATATTTAGAAGGTTACAGCTTCAAGGTAATCGCGGGACACTTAGCGTTGAAGTGGCTCCATAACCTGTAAACCCCCACTGGCCGATTAGCCAGATGGGCATTAGATTTACTAGAATATAACCACGAATTCATATATCGTAAAGGTAGTTTAAATTTAGTCCCTGATGCTCTTTCGAGATCAGGGGAAGCAGCAAAAATTTAGCGTTTGCTCTAGCTTGTAGTGTAGAAAAAACAAAAGAGGACGTTAACGACAAAACAGTAAAAAGATTGCGATTCGTGATAGAAAGATAGACTGAGGGATAGAAAAAGATAAGAGTCTCGGCCACAGGAGGATAGAGAGAGAAATTAAAAAATATTGAAGTACGTAAAAGATAGATAGACTGAGGGATTGAAAAATATTGGAGACTCGTTAATGAAAGGATAGAGAAAGAGATACAAAAATATTGAAATTCGTGGTAGAAAGATAGACTGAATGATAGGAAAAGAGAAGAGACTCGTTCCCGAAAGGGTAGGGAAAGAGATTGAAGAAGATCAAGTTTCGTAATAGATAATTATAGAATAAGGAATTGAAAAAGATAAGAGTCCTCAGTCACGAAAGATAGTGAAAGAGATAGAAAATGATTGACATTCGTGGTAGAAAGATAGACTAACGGATATAAAAAGATAGATACTGTTTCAGTCAGTGGATAGACAGAGGGATAGGAAAAGATAGCGTTTTAGGGATGCAAAGTGTGCCATTCAGAAAGATAGAATAGTTCTATCTTTTCCAATCTTTCTACTTCCAGTAGTGTGACTCATTATATATTTTTTATAAGTAAGCGTATCGCTAACTTACGGTATTATAAAACGAAAACATATCTTACCCATATTTTTCAAAATTTTTACGGATCATTTAAGCTATTTAATGTTAGAATGACGCAATTCTCAATCCTAATCTCTACCGTAAATAACTCTACAAGGAGTGACTGGAAAAACGATTTATATGTACGTATCTTTTAATAATTGAATTACAAAAATGGGTATAACATTTTTTTGACTTACTTGTGTACCTTGTCTCAGTAAAAGGTAAATTCTTCAGTGAGAAAATTCCCAAATACTAGAATGGTCTACTATATGACGCTGAATTTCATATCTATTGGAGTTTTAAGCTGTTTTTGATATGTTTTACATATTTTTCAACCACAATCATGTTTCTCATATGATAGCATTACACGAGTTTTTAAACAAAGTTAATTAAGAAATATAGCAGAAAAACAGTGCTCTCTTTTAGTTGCCAGCAACTCATATTATTTTCTAACACAGCCCTATAACAGAGCAGCTGTCATACTTTTTATGAGCGCTTTTGTCGACAAGATTATTTTTTTATACGTTTGCAACATAATTAACACCCTGCACAATCTGATACAATAACATATTGCATCCTACCGTACTGACTGCTACACCAGAGGTTAGGTTAATGCACAGGAAGAGGTCGCCCATTCCGCCCCAGAAAAGTGGCTCATTCCGCCCCATATGACACTTTCAAGTCAAATCAAAATTTCCTTTAAATCTGTTTTACAGTTATATATATAAATCTGTTGAAAACTTAACGCTTAATAACTGAGTTATCTAAATAATCACTAAAAAAACATACAGGTCTGAAAATTTTTACTTTTTTTCTCCAAATGTACGCAAAATAGAGCGAAAATTTTTTAAAAAGAAATTTGATAACGGTCTTCCAGATATTAGTTCGAAGAACAGTTACAAAAGAAATTATAGCCTACGAAAAAATTGAGTGGCTCATGTTAACTACTATGCCCATCTCACACCACTCTACCCCAGATGGAAATTGAAAATTTATGAATTGGAAATTATTAATTTCTAGAAAAAGATCATTCTGCTTCCTTCCGGCGGGATTCGAACCCCACGTCTTCCAACTGCCGGTCGGGTGCTTTAAACACTAAGCTACTAGAGAGATCGAAGGCATATGCTTCTCTCCAGATAAAGGCCCTTCATAGCAAGGTGTTGTTTTCACAAAACAAATTAAACCAGATGGAATCTGTATCATCATCAGGGTCGGTAACGATTGATAACATGTAGATACATTCATAAACTATGAAACTGGTCATCTACAATATCGATGTAAGATAACTCCTTAAAAAGCAATAATTCTTAACGTCATTTCGGACTATATGGAAATCGAAAATATATAAATTAAAAATTAATGCTTTCTAGAACAAGATCTCTCTCCTTCGCTCCGGTGGGATTCGAACAACACGACATATAATTGCCGGACAGGTGCTTTAACCACTAAGCTACTAGAGAGACCAAAGGCAGACGCTTTTTCCAGATAAAAGCTTTTTATAGAAAGGTTTTGTGACTAGAAAATACATTAAATTAGATGGAATCTGCATTATCATCAGAGTTGCTAACGATCGATCATATGTAGATACTTTCATAAACTATGAAACTGGTCATCTACAATATCGATCTAAGATAACTCCTAAAATAGCAGAAATTCTTAACGTCATTTCGGACTAGATAAAAATTGAAAATTTAAAGAATAAAAATAAATAATATCTGGGAAAAGATCTTTCTCCTTAGCTCCGACGGGATTCGGACAACACAATATCCGATTGCCGATCTGATGCTTTAACCACTAAGTTACTAAAGAGATCAAACGCAGATGCTTTTTCCAGATCAACTCGTTTCGTAGCAGGGTGTTGTGTAAATAAAACAAATTAAATTAGAAGGAATCTGTATTATCATCAGATTTGGTAAAGATCGATCATATGCAGATACTTTCATAAACTATGAAACTGGTAATCTACAATATCGATCTAAGGTAACCCCTGAAATAACAGAAATTATGAACGTCATTTCGGGCTAGATGGAATTTGTAAATTTATAAATTAAAAATCAATAATATCTAGAAGAAGATCGTTCTCATTCGCCCTGGTGGGATTCGAACAACACGTCTTCCGATTGCTGTCCGGGTGCTTTAACCACTAAGCCACTAGAGAGGTCAAAGGCAGATGCTTTTTCCAGATAAATGCTTTTCATAGCAAGGTGTTGTGTTTAGAAAATAAATTAAAATTGGTGGAATCTGTATTATCATCAGAGTTGGTAACGATCCATCAAATATAGAGACATTCATAAACTATAAAACTGGTAATCTACAATATCGATCTAAGATAACTGCATAAATAACAGAAATTCTTAACGACATTTCGGACTAAATGGAAATTGAAAATATATAAATTAAAAATTAATAATTTCTAGAAAAAGATCTTTTTCCTTCGCTCCGGTGGGATTCAAACGCCCCGACTTCAGAATGCCGATCGGGATATTCGAACACTAAGCTACTAAATAGGTCGAAGGCAGATGCTTTTTGCAGATAAACGCTCTCCAGAGCAAGATGTGGTGTTTAGAAAACAAATTAAATTAGATGGAATCTGTATTATCATCAAAGTTGGTAACGATCCATCATATGTAGAGACATTCATAAACTATGAAACTGGTAATCTACAATATCGATCTAAGGTAACTGCATAAATAACAGAAATTCTTAACGAAATTTCGGGCTAGATGGAAATTGAAAATTTATAAATTAAAAACCAATAATATATAGAAAAAGATATTCCTCCATCGCTCCGGTGGCACTCGAACACCACGTCATCCGATTGCCGGTCGGGTGCTTTAGCAACTAAACTACTAGAGATCGAAGGCATATGCTTTTTCCAAATAAATGCTTTTCATAGCAAGGTGTCGTGTTTAGAAAACACATTAAATTATATGGAAACTGTATTGTCATCAGCATGGGTAACGATCGATTATATGTCAATGCTTTCATAAACTGTGAAACTGGTAATCTACAATGGAAGTTCAAAATTTATTAATTAAAAATATTAATATCTAGAAAAAAATCTTTTTCCTTCGCTCTGGTGATATTCGAACACGACGTCGTTTGATTGCCGGTCGGGTGCTTCAACCACTAAGCTACTAGAGAGGTCGAAGGTGGATACTTTTTCAAGATAAACGCTTTTCATAGCAAGATGTTGTATTTAGAAAACACATTAAATTGTATGGAATCTTTATTGTCATGAGCGTCAGTAACGACCGATTATATGTCGATACTTTCATAAACTGTAAAACTGGTACTCAACAATATCGATCTAATATAACGCCTTAAATAACGGAAATTTTTAACGTCATTTTGCCCTAGATGAAAATGAAATTTAGATGGAATCT
Organism: Andricus grossulariae; assembly: GCA_011634705.1. Classification (NCBI taxonomy): domain Eukaryota; kingdom Metazoa; phylum Arthropoda; class Insecta; order Hymenoptera; family Cynipidae; genus Andricus; species Andricus grossulariae. The sequence continues at coordinate 211,203,016 of JAABKJ010007545.1, read as the reverse complement.
CCATGATCATCAGAGTTGGTAACGACAGATCATATGTAGATACTTTCATAAACTATGAAAATGGTCATCTAGAATATCGATCTGAGATAATTCCTTAAATAAGAGAAATTCGTAACGTCATTTTGAAATAGATGGAAATTGACAATATATAAATTACAAATTAATAATTTCTAGGAAAAAAACTTTCTCCTTCGCTCCGCTGTGATCTGAACACCCCGTCTTCCGATTGCCGGTCGGGTCCTTTAACAACTAAGCTCATTTACAATACCGATCTAAGATAACTCCTTAAGTAACAAAAATTCTTAAAGTCAATTCGGACTAGATGGAAATTGAAAGTTATTAATTAAAAATCAATAATATCGAGAAGAAGATCTTTTTCATTCGCTGCGGTGGGATTCGAAAAACACGTCTTCCCATTGCCGGCCGTGTGCTTTAACCACTAAACTAATACAGAGATCAAAGGCAGGTGCCTTTTCCAGATGATCGAATTTCATAGCAAGGTGTTGTGTCTAGAAAACAAATTAAATTAGATGGCATCTGTATTATCTTCAGAGTTAGTAACGATCGACCATACGTTGGTACTTTCATAAACTATAAAAATGGTAATATACAATATCGATGGGAGATAATTCCTCAAATAAGAGAAGTTCTTAACGTCGTTTCGGACTAGATGGAAATTGGCAATACATAAATTAAAAATTAATAATTCCTTGAAAAAGATCATTCCCCTTTGCTCCGTTGGGATTCGAACACCCCGTCTTCCGATTGCCGGTCCGATGGTTTAACTACTAAGCTACTTGAGAGGTCGAAGGCAGATGCAATTCAATTAACCAATAATTTAATTTAATTATTAAAAATAGTACGTATATCGCTTAGCCTGTGAGAAATTTGGAGACACGAGACAATGTGGAAATCGTCCATGGTCGTGTCGAAAATGTGGAAACTAGGTCCCGCTCCCCCAACCCCTTATACGTTTATTTGTTTGAAAATTAATTTGTTTAAATACAAATTTAAGTACTTCACTTTTGGTTAAAAATGTATAATTGTTAGTAGAAAATTAATTTATTTTGTTAAAAATTCGTCTTTTTCGCAGAAAATAAATCCTTTTGGTTAAAAATTCAATAATTTAGCTGAAAATTTATTTATATTGTTGAAAAATCGACAAGATTTCAGAGGATATTTTTATTTTTAATTGACTGAAAAATCATTTTTAGTTAGAAATTCGTCTTTTTGGTTTTGACAATTTTTGTTAAAAATTGGTCTTTTTTCGTGAAACATTCATCCTTTTGATTACAGATGTAACTATTTTGTTGAAAATCTATGTCTTTTGTTGAAAATTCGTCTTGATTGGTTAAATGCAACTGTTTTTCAATTAGAATTGCAATCTCATTTGGTTGATATATCTTATAATAAACTTTTTGTTGAAAATTCATCTCTTTAGGTTGAAAAAATATTTTTTTTTTAATTAAAAAATCAACAAGTTTGTTAAAAATTCTACTGTTTGGTTAAAAGCTAACTTTTTCGTTAAAAATTTATATTTTCTGGTTGAATATTTGACTGCTTTGTAATAATTTCATTTTTTAAATTGCAAAAATTTTTTTTAAATGAAAATTTAACTTTTCCATGATTGGTTAAAAGTTGATCTTTGCGAGTTTAGAAATTCAACTATTTGGGTGAAAATTAACGTAAATTGTCGAAAATTCCTTTTTTTCGGTGAAAAATTAAGCTTCTTGGTTGAAGATTCAACTATTATGTACAAAGTTTTTTTTTGTTGGAAATTCAAGATTTTAAACGAAATTTTTTTCTTTAATGACTGAAATATCTTTCCTAGTTGAAAATTTATCTTTTTGGTTCGAAAAATCATCTTTTTTTGCAGAGATTTCAACTTATTTAGGTCATAAATGCAAGTTTTTGCTTGAAAATAAATCTGTTTTTGTTTTGGATTCATCTAGTTTGTTAAAAATTCGTCCTGTTTGGTTCAATTCAACTGCTTTTAATCAAAAATGAAAATCTTTTCTTGATTAAAACATCAACTACTACATTTTTGTTGAGATTTCATCTTTTTATGTTGAAAGTTAAGCTACTTGGTTACAATTTGAATTACTTTGTTAATTCATGAAAAAACAGTAAGATCTTACCAAAAACCTTCCCTCGACCCAAATTATCCTACGTTATTTTTGCATGACCCTTAAATAAATTCATTAAAAAAATGTATTAGACAAAAATAAAGTAAGAAGGGGGGGGGGGTCAAAAATTACATACCCCAACAAAGCAGGGTATGTGGTTCGAAATTTCGAAAAACAACTTTACGTACTTTATGCATGGCCCTTTTAGTCAAAGCTAGATCTGGGTCAGATCCAAATTTAGACCACCGTGGAAGTTTTTCCGCAGAAATAAATGAAAAATTCTTTTTTTGAAACGGGTTTTTTTTTCTTTTCAGGAAAAATTCCTGCCTGTCGATTACTAAAAAGACAGTTTAGCCTCGATCGAGCGGATGAGCCAGCTATTATAGTTCCCGACCAACACACTCAGAGAACAGTTCCACGACTGAACAAGCAGAACAGCGCCGGAGCTGCGAATGACTTGGAGAGAATAGAAGAGGTTCCAGCCACTCCAGGTCCTCAACTATATCGTCATTCTGCTTCCATGTCCCTCTCAGTCGAATCGCTCACTCTACAGTAGGCAAGAACTTCCGTTCTGGATAGATAATTTTTTTCTTATATTTATCAAAGTAAAGTCTGGAATCAAATTATTTAAAATTCTTGTCCTTATCACCATAACAAGAGTTTTGTAACAAGTTTCAGCAATCTTAACAAATTCAATTTATTTTGTGATACAGATTTTTTAAATCAAAGTACTCTATAGCTAATCATATCAGCAAAGTCAACATTTGATTTTTTTGTTTTCTGTAGCGAACTATTAGAAAACGTTAATGAGGCTCTGAATTAAAGAACTTGCCCAGCGAAAGCCTCCTTTCAGTGCCTGTAGGCGATTTAGGAAAGAGGCATTTCCATGTAGGTGTTGCAAAATTGATATTTTTTCAATAATAAAGAATGAAAAAAAATCCAATTTTACATCTGAATTCAATAAGTTTTTAAAATACAAACCGTCGTGAATTGGCCTGTTGTTTCAAAAATTGTTTCAGTTATTTCTAAAAAAACAATGAAAAGGATGAAATGTGTATATCGTTTAATAATATTTAATTACAAATTGAGGCTGGTCGGTAACTATGTTTTTTTAGTTTCACTGACAAAAAGTATCGAGGAAAATTCATATTTGAAGAAACTTCCAGCAAGGTATTTGTTTTTCACTATTTAAGGAAGACTTCTGTAAATTTTCAGATCAATTCACTGAAAATTGACGGAATCAGGTATTTTATGAGAAAGCATGCGACGCCACCAACGATAGCCGAACAGTGTTCCGCCAGCGATAGCCGAACAGTTCTCCACCAGCGATAGCCGAACAGTGCTCCGTGAGCACTGAGTACGAGTAGGCAGCGTACTCTTCATTTGGCTATCGTTGGCGGCATCGCATGCTTTCTTATAACATTTCTAATGCCGTCGATTTTTAATGAATCGAACTCAAATTTTTCAGAAATTTTCGTTGAATAGTGAGGAACAAATGCCTCACTGAAGGTTTTTCCAACTATGAACTTCCTTCGATAATTTTTGTTGGTACATGTGGGTACCAAATTTCAAAAATATTTAAACAACAATTGACCAACTAACTACTGTTTGTATTATGAAAACTTATTGAATTTGACGGAAAGTTTATTTGGTTTTTAATTTTTATTATTAAAAATAATCATCTGGCAAACAAACGGAAAATAGAACAAAGTTCCGTCCCGTTATTTTATACAAGTCTATGTAAAAAAATAATTTGTGACTTTGAAAATTTTCATAAACTCAGAAGTTTAGACAATCCTTTCACGTGTTTACGAGCGCTGGGCGAATTCTTTGATCCGGGCCCTCATTTGATTTTAAAGGTCACACAGTGACCTGGATGAATTTTCTGTTCATAATCCACTAAAGCCGACAATTTTTGATCGATTTCAATGTTTTTTTTAGAAATTCTCAGTATTGAATGCATCAGAATAATACAAAGCCTGATTTTTTAATTTCCTTCTGTGAATGATTTAAACAAATAGAACGTCAAAATTAGATATTTTACCCATATTTTTTTTCTGTGAAGAATAAAGCGAAATAAAATCGTTATGTATTAGAATGAACGTACATGTACTTTAGAAATATAAATATTTCATTTAGGATTCAACATATTTATTATAAACAAATTATATAAATAATTACTTGAATGCGGTGCTCAACAGCAGAAAAAAAACTTTAAAAAAAGTAAAAATGCTTACATCTTCGGCAGGAGTAATTTTCAGATTAGAAAGTTACTATAAATTATCAATAACTATTTTAATGAAAAAATGATTAATTTTTTAATTTTGTCCATCTTATGGATTTTTTCTCATGAAGTTACTTCAAAATCAACTGAAAATTATGATTCGTAAATACTGAAAAATGCAAACGATAACTATTTTTATTTTGAATAATTACAATATAAAAAATAATAAATGTAGCATTTTTTAACAGAAGAATTATTGCTCTTTTATTGAATCATGTGACAGGTATAGCTTAATGTCAATGTTCTAATGAGGACATATGTTATCAACTCCTATTTGTTGTTAACGTTATTAACGAATTCTTAAATAAATTTTTTATAATTATTTTAATGCATCATGATAGTGTTATTGCAATAAGTAAATTTCTTAATAAATATAGGGTATTTTTACTGAATGATAATAAAAAATGGAGATTTTTATAGTAAAAAAAAATTATCATTAATTTTAATACACTAAAAATTCATGGTAAAAGCTAATTATTGACTAATAATATATTCAAATTATAGACTGTTATTTTGTTCTGTTTTTGCATCCACAGTTCATGATTTAGTACAAAACATAATGTTTTCCGTAAAAAATTCTGAATTTAATATTTCTTTATAATATTGTTAATAAAAATAAAAATTGGGACTTTGCTGATACACTTGCTGGGCGGCACATTGCGATTGAGGTATTAGCAATATGATTTAGTAGAAAAAAAAATGTTTCTTCATAAAATTTATAAATTTATTATTTTTTTATAATATTGTTAATAAAAATAAAAATTGCGAGTTGGTAACACACTTCCTTGCTGGAACATTACCACTGAAGTATTAGCAATATAATTTAGTAGAAAAAATGATTTTCTCCGTTCCAAAATGCTATATCTATAATTTTTTTGATTAATATTGTTATTCACAGTAACTACATTTAATGTTTCAAATCTTTCTGTTTTCCAAATCATAATCTTTAATTCATTTTAAAGTAGACTGATGAAAAAACCAGAAGGTTGATAAAATGAAAACATTTACAATTTGTTTATTGAAATGTTTATATCAATAATAATAATTAGTGGATTATGAACAGTAAATTCCGGATCCGGTATACTGCGTGTCTCAAAATAAATGATGAGTAATAGCGTAGGTCGAAAAACCAGATTTTCTGAAACTCGAAACGTAATCGTGCGGAAAAGTAGCATTTTGGGAAGACAAATCGAGACAAAAAAAATTTTTTTATTGGTTAATATTTTCAGGTCGCGCATGGCTTTCAAATTCCTAATATTTGATTAATTTTATTACCAATTTTCTATGGGCCAAAAAATTATAAAAATTTTTTATAAGTACAGGTTTTGATAGTCAAATGTAAAACAAAATTAGAAATTGGAATTTATTTTCACAAATTAGGATTATTTAATAATGCACAAGAAATACTTTTTTTTTTTTGATTTGCTGGGTTGCCCCTTTCTTCAAATTTAAACTGTTGAGCTTGAAATTTTTTTTAGCCCGAACCAAAAAAACATGCATTCAAATTAATACCCTGAAAAAAATTCGTTATAACAAAATAAGGACCAATTCAGAACCTGAAAGAAATTTATTTGTGTGATAACAGAATAATTGTATGTTTCTTAGATTTCATTTGAAGAAATTTAGGTCATTACATTTTTCATTTTATTATAAATAATGTGCAATTTACCAAATGCAAAAAACTATTTTTTGGCCCGTAAAAAATTAGTCAAAAATTAAAACTTTTTAGGTCATGCGACTTAAGATAAAACGATTTCAAATTTTTGTTTTCGCCCTGATTTTTCTCGCTAAAAGTCAGCTTTTTCGCACCATTATGTTTCAAGTCTTAAAAAATCGGATTTTTCGACCCAGCCTAATGAGTATTTATGATAACATGTTCCAAAAGCTTTTATGGCGAGGAAATTAAACTACCTCCCTTCTCAGTAACTTTTTAAAGCTCCTTTGCGTACCTTTTCTTGGATTTTCGTGAAGGAGAAAATATTTTTGGAAGGAAAATTATGTTAAAGAAGAGATAGGTCAAAAAAACTTTAGTGAGATTTTCGAAAATTTAATGGAAAATAATCAAATGATTGTGGTCTCTCTTTAACAAGAATTTTAATTTACAATGAAAGCACTGATATTTGTGACTACAAATCCAATGAAAAAAATAGTATTTAGTTCTATTCAAGACTACAGATATTTGAATTCGAAAGTATTGTATTAGGTAGAAATAGAAGGACAGTCTAAAGCTTGTAGCAAAATTTTTATTAGGAATCAAATATTGTGCCATGTTACAATCATTAATATACGTGACTAAAATGAAAATACGTGTATAATCAGGGGTGGATTTAGATAGAAAACGATTGCTGAGAATTCAAATTATATCCTTGGTTTTAAGAAAAATTAAATTTTACTTCCTTAACAAAATTAAGGTTGCCCATTAACCATTTTTGTTTGCTAATCTTTATATATAAAGTTTAAACTTTTGGGTAGATACAAAGAAAAATGGATATTAAGATTCAAAATCTGGATTTTCAATTATAGGATAACGATCTACATATTAAGCTGGAATATTTTGATATTAACATTCATTATCCAGGTATCAAAATCTCAAAATATAAAACTATTGAGATACTAAAATTTACTATCTAGATATTGAATTTTTATATCAAGATTTTACACCTAAATATCGGGATCATTGTCCTATAGTTAATAATTCAGATATTGATTTTTAATATCAATTTTTCTTCCAGCAGTTTAATTTTTTTTTTAATTCACTCCAGTCAGAAAGTGAGAAATGATAAGTGGAAAGTGGAACATGAGAAGTGGAACTTGAAGGATTTAGAGTCCCAAACTGAAATTTTTCTTAATTTAATAAACTTATTTTTGTGACTGACATTCGAGTCTCGCAAGTTGCATTACAAAATGTGACTATTAAAAAAATCTATATACATATTGCCACTGCTGGTCAGTTGCTTAGAAAAATCCACTGATTGCTGATATCATAAATGTAGAATATCGCCAAGAAAATGAGATGTAATATAAAGACATAAATTACTAATTGCAAAATGCAATATTAACGAAAATAACGTAGGACTTTAACTGAATACCTACTAAAATATTAAAAAGAAATGAAACTCGCTTCAAGAGCATCTATAATAAATATATAGTTACCCTTTTCTATCGGCCTAAAATTTTCGTGATTTTTAACTCGTCATGTCAATAATCGTCGGCGATTTCTTACCTTGTAAAGTTTTCGGTAAAATTAAGTGTATTACGATGACGATGACGATATGGCGTGTGCTTGATCGTCGAACGATCGTGCTTTCTTTCATGTTTGCCGACAAGGTCGTATCAATATTACAACCACGATTATTATTTTTAATTATTATTTATTTATAAAATCCAATTTAATCACAAAGGCAGTCAATATTTACGAAAGTTAATTTCCTTTTACAAGGAAACATACACCCTCCGGAATTTTTTTAAATTAATACTCTTTTTAATTATTATTATCAAAAATAATTATTAAAAATAATTATATTATTGAAAAACTTGCAATAAGCTCAAGTAGTAACTTGTGATTTTTAACCATTTTCCAGAAAAGCGACTTTTAAAAAACCCACGCACGTTAGATGAACCACTATGCGATATCAGAATTTTTTTACTAATTATTAAGTCAATACCAACTTAACATTTCTATTTTGGTTATTATAATTTTTGTGTGAGATAAAAGTAAAAATCGTAAAAATAGTATAATACGAATGAAATAAACATCCAAATATAAAGAAATAATAAAAAATGATATAAAATACAATATATAAATATTCATATAAATCATATAAATGATATTTCAATAACAGGAAACAATTCTGTTCTTAAGATTTTGCTAACACTATATAATTTGTAAACTCTTTCACATTTTAAAGGAGATAAGCAAAATTAAATCCTGAGCAAAAACTCATTTTGAAGAATTGGAAAAAATATTTATAAACTTTTTAATAATTTTGAAATATTTGCGATTAAATTTTTTAAAGATTTCTGAGGAAATTTTTAATGGTTTTGGTTTTATTTTGTGTGGATAATTTGATGTTTTGAGGATTTTAAAATGTGTCGAAAACACATCCGAAAAAATCTTGAGACAATTTTTTTTATTTTGCAGGATTTTAACAAATTTGAGGAAAACTGGATTTTGAAGGGTGTCAAGAGAATAAAAAAAATGGTGATAATTCCTGAGGAAATTTCGAAAGATTCTGTTTTTTGAAAATTAATTTCAAGTGAAAATTGAATAAGATTTCAAAATATTCCAAATGCTTTCCTAAAATTTCGAAACAGAACGTAAAAGATTTTTAAGTAGAATTTTGAATAATTTGAGTAAGTTATTACTCAGAAGTTTTGGAAAGATTTCAAGGTAATTATAATCTTGAAAATAATAATAAAATTTTTAACAAAATGTAGATTTCTGAAAATTTTGTAAAAATGTACAAGCTTTTCAAAAATTTAAAAGCTTGAATAAATTTGATTTTTTCAAATTATTTCTAGGAAAATTTTTAATTGTTTAGGTTTTATTTTGAGCGAATAATTTGTAAATTTAGATTTCAAAGTGTGTCGAAAAATAATCTGAAGGGCTTCAAGACAATTTTTTTAATTTTCTAGGATTTCAACAAATTTTAGGACAACTGAATTTTAAGGGTGTCCAAAGCATCAAAAAATATTCTCAAGATTCCTGGAAAAATCAAATTACTTTTTTTTTAAATTGATTTTAAGAGAAAATTGGAAAAGACTTCAGAACATTTCAAATGATTTCCTCAAATTTCAAAACAGATTATAGAAGATTTTAGGGCCATATTTTTTAAAATTTTGGAATTTTCCATAATTACAAAATTTTAGAAATAATTCAAGTAAGTTGTTATTTACAAGTTTTAAAAAGATTTTATAATAATTATAAACATGAACAGATTTTTAAAAATTTGTAACAAAATAAATATTTTTAAAAATGTTGTAGAAAAATGTAGAAGCTTTTTAAGAATTTCGTGAGCTTTCAACACAAAGAAAAAATGCTCTCAAGATTCATGGGAAAATTTTAAATGATTTTATATTTTTTTAAATGATTTCTAAGAGAAAATTAAAAATATTTTAAATTATTTTCTAAAAATTTTTAAACTTGTAGAAAAGGTTTTGAAGAAAATTTATGAAATTTAGCAATATTAAGAAAATTAAAAAAAGATCGCATATGTTCAAGAGCTTAATAGTAGTTTTCAAAGGATTGAAAAATAATTAAAACTTGTAAATATTTCAAGAAACGAAAAAAATATAGATTTTGAAAAGATACGTTTTTTAAGAATTTTGAGAGGTTTCAAACAAATAAAAAAGTTTTCTTTAGATTCCTCGGATAAATTAAAATGATTTTTTATTTTGAAAAACTAATTTCAAGAAAATATATAAAAAGATTTCAAAAAGTTTCTAACATTTTCAAAGAAGCATCTGAACGATTTTAAGGCAATTTTTTTATTTTGTTTTAGAAGATATTAAAACGATGTAATTTTTTTTTTTTGAATTCAGATATTCAAACATTCCAAACAAAAAATTCAAAAACTTTAAAAGAAGATTTTAAATCAATTTTTTAACTTTAAATGTTTCTTTTTTTAATTTTCAAGAGAAAATTGAGTCAGTTCAAAATATACCTGTACTTAGGAATTTTAGAAGCTTTAAGGAGGTTTAAAATATTTTAAAACTTGAAAGGATTTCCGAAAATTTATACAATATTTTTCAATTTCTTTCAAATTTCTAAAATTCCTGAAGTTGTGAAATCCTGTAAAATAAAAAGATTGTCCTGAAAATTGTCTAAATTCTTTTTCGACACATTTGAATTTTTCAAACAACTTTTTAAATTTTTTTTCACAATCTTATAAAAAATATATTCCTATAACTTTAAAAACAAAATGATGAAGAAACTGCTTGTTCTCAAATCTCAGAACCTAATTTTAGCTCAATTTTAAGTATTACAAATCTTTTAACAAATAAATCTTTTTTTTTTGAAATTTGTATTCATTATTAAAAATTATTTTTTTCTGCAATCTTAAAAACTGCAAATTGCGAGGTTAACGATGTTAGTTAACAAAAAATTGTATGTGAAATAATAATTTCTCAAGGATGTCGCGACACAGGCTTATACTTTAAAATTCAAATGTGGGTTCAAAATGAATATTGTGGCTTGATTTAAACAAACTTAAGAGTCAATTTCAATAAAAAAATTTGAATAAAAAAAAAAACAGCAAACAATGCTGACAGCAGGAATCGAGCCCGGACCCCCCACTTACAAAATCCGAGCGCTACCACCTAATCTAACTAGGAGTTGAAAAGTCTCTCCAATCGCAGTCCATTCAACGTGCGTGATTTTTTCTGCCTTTTTTTCTCGCGAATTACTGAAAGGCGCATCTTATTATTTTAGCAAATTAAAATTTTGGTAATGACCTATTACTGGGAAGAGTAAAAATTTAAAAAAAAATCCGAAGGAATCTCTTGTTAGTCATATTTGCGTTAAGGTAAAAATTTTAATTTTTGAAATTTTTTTCCATAATATATTGAAGAAGTTAAAAATAAATAAAAGTTGACTAACTAACCTCTCAATTAATAAAGAAGATAAAAAATCGAAGGCTAAACTTATTTCAGTAAAATATGAAATACTTGTGTAAGATTAAACAATTTGTCTTCTTACTAAAAAAATGATCAATGATACTTACAAAGATGTGGTTTACTTCATAATTAAATTATGCTCAATCTGTACAGAATATTATCGGTCTTATATGTATATTTTTTATACGCGCACAATTTATTTGAGGCTAATTTCTAAGACTAAAGAAAGGAGTTTCGTCTCTTGAAATCAATACTGGCGTATCACGATCGTCTCGACAATAAAATGTTTCTGCGATCTTGGCGATTTTGTCATGGTTTTATTCGCATGTGCAGAAAATTAAATATAGCATTTTTATTGGCTTAATTGAGTCTACGCATGTTAGCCGACAAAAAAAATAATCAGAAGTTTGTATGCCTGAAGTTTACTGAAATCTCGCAATACTTTCAAAACAAAATTTAACTTTAGTATTAATTAAAATCATTCAATAAAGGGTTTCGTAGGCCTCGATGGACAAGGATGGGTAAGTTACTTTCCAAAAGTAAATAGTTATCGTTATTGTTTTAAAATGTAATTTTTCCTATTTTTTTCCAAAAATAATTTTTGGTCACTTTTTCAATATAAAGTCACTATAGTCACTTTTTAAAATAAAAATGTCACTATCAATAAATTCAAAAAGAGAGCCCAAGTGACTGAAAGGTATTAATTTTTTTTTATTTGAATTATATTGAATTCTTTGGAATTCACCATAAATGTTTTGAAATTCCTTTGAAATCCACTGAGTGCATTTTTTTGGGATTTGCAATTTTTTTTAAATCACTTTGAATTCTTAAGAATTTTATCATATTGTTATTTACTAATAATTGTATTCGCTCCCATTTATCAAAATTGAATGATTTTTTTTATATTTTACAACCTTTATTCTATTCACTTGAATTATTTTGAATTCTTCTTAATTTCGGTGAATTTCAACAAATTCCCTTGAATGTCTTTGAATTATTTTAAATTCACTCCAATTTTACTTAAATCAGTGGCATATTTTCGATTCTTTCAATTCACTTGAATTCATTTATAATCCAACCTGCATTTTTATTAATTTACCCTGAATTCTTTTGAATTCTTCAGAACTGTCTTTAATTTTGAAATTTACCCTGATTTTTTGTAATTCATTCGAATTCTCCTGAATCCTATCAGTTCTGATCCACTGAATGCATTTCTTTTTAGTTTTACTCTTTAATTCCGCCAGTAGTCGTTTAAACTCAACTTGGATTCTTAGGCATTTCACTGAATTTTTTTGAATTTGCTTGATTTTTTTTAATTCATTCGAAGTTAATTGAATTTAATGAATTCTTAGAAATATCATAGAATTGTTTTCAATTCACTTGAATTTTTGAAACATTTACCCTGAATACTTATCGATTGAAACTATATATTTTTTAAATTCTTTTGAACTGTCCTAAATTTTTTGAATTTCCCCCAAATTTTTTTAATTCACTTGAATTCTTCTACATTCTCTCAATTTTATTCAATTCCATGATTTTTTTTTAGTTTTTTCGAATTCGCCCTGAAGTCATTTAAACTCACCTTGAATTCGTACGAATTTCATTCAATTCTTTTGAATTCCTTCTAATTTCTTTCAGTTGATCATAAATTTTGAATGAATTTTTAAAATTATTTTTGAATTGTTTTCAATTCATTTGAATTGTAAGGACTTTGAAGATTTTAAGTTATTTTGAAAGATTGCAAAGAATTTCAAGAAATTAACGAATTTCAAAAAATGTAAGAAGATTTAAATGATTTTATTGCATTTCTGAGGATTTCATAGATTTCTAGGGATTTGAAAGTTTTTTTTAGAAAAATTTAATAAATAAGCTTGATATAAATATTCCAAAGATTTCAAAGGATTTTTAGAGAAATTTGGAGAAATTAAATTTTAACGAATTCCTGGCAATTCTAAAGATTTCTAGGGATTTTAAGATTGCCAGGGATTTGAACGGTTTTTGTTAGTGAAGTTTAATAAATATTTCAATTCAATTTATTTTCAAGGGATTTTAAAGATTTCTAAATGAAAGATTCCAAGGGATTTTAAGGTATTCCAAAGGTTTTCATGATATTAAAAAAATGTCAAGGGATTCAAAATAATTTGGTAAGCTTTCCAAAGATTCAAGGGATTTCAAGAGAACTTTGGGAAATAAACTAAATTCAATTCAATTTTAAGAGATCGCTCACGATTCAAAAATTTTCAAAGAATTTTAAGGTATGTCAAGGAATTTCGCAAGATTTAAAGGATTTTATTGAATTTCCTAGAATTTCGAGGGATTTCAAAGATTTCTAGGGATTTAAACGGGTTTTGTTAGTAAAGTTTAATGAATATTTCAATTGAATATATTTTTAAGGGATCTTAAAGATTTCCGAATGAAAGATTTCAAGGGATTTCAAGGTATTTCAAAGGATTTCAAGATATTAAAAAAAAATGTCAAGGGATTCAAAATAATTTGGTAGGCTTTCCAAAGATTTCAAGGGATTTCAAGAGAACTTTGAAAAATAAACTAAATTCAATTCAATTTCAAGAGATCGCTAACGATTTGAAATTTTTTAAGGGATTTTAAGGAATGCAAAGGAATTTCGCAAGATTTAAAGGATTTTATTGAATTTGCTAGGATTTCTAGTGATTTTAAAGATTTCTGAGGATTTACATGGGTCTTCAAAGAATTTCAAAAATTTGAAGTAAATTAAAACAACTTTTTGGGATTTCCAAAGATTTCAAAGGATTATTAGAGAAATTCGGGAAATAAGTGAAATTAAATTTCAAAGGACTTCTAAAGAACTTTGGAAAATACATTAAATTTCAATGGATTCTCAGCGATTTTAAAGTTTTCAAGGGATTTTACAAGATTTAGAGGATGTTTTTGTCCCTTCAAGGATTTCAAGGGATTTCCAAGATTTCTAGAGATTTTAACTTTTTTTTAGGGATCTTCAATGAAGACGTTTAATTGGATTTATATTCCAGGAAATCAAATGATTTCTACGGATTTTAAACATTTCAAGGGGTTTCAAAAAATTTCGAAGGATTTTAAAGGCTTTAAGTTATTTTAAAAATTGCAAGGATTTTTAGTGGATTTAAAAATTTTCAAGAGATGTCGAAGAATTTCACGAGATTTGAGGGATTGTATGAGACCTCCAATTATTTTGAATATTTCAATAGTTCACCATTATTTCAGATATTTTTAACTATTTAAGAGATTTCCAAGAAATTCAAAACCGATTAAAAGATTTTAAGGGATTTCTACGAAGTTGAACAAATTTAAATGATTGTAATACATTTAAAGTGATCCCAATGATTTTCATGGATTTCAGTAAAATTTTTAAGCAATTTTGAAGATATCAAAAAAATTCACAAATTTTGTATGTTTAAACTTTATTTATGTAAATCTAAAATGAATCATTTCTCTGTAGTTTCTCTATTTTTCACATTAATTTTTTTAAATATTTTCCTTTTAATTATTACAATGCTTATTATCGTATATCAAAGGTCAAATCTCAATTTTTAGAATTCAAAGGTCATGTGTAAAGGATCAGAGGTCAAATCGGAGGGTGTGCCCCCCTATAATTTTCATTTCAAAAGGTATAATTCAAAAGTCAGAGATCAAAGATCAAGGGATGAAAACTGTAGCATGATAGGTAGGTTGATCCAAAATGCATTGGAAAATTCTTTTTTTTTTTAATTTTAATCGGGACACACCCTGAATTTGTTCGAATTCACCCAAAAAAAAAATCCATTTTTTTGTTTTGAAAAAAAAATTATATTCAGGGGTGCCGCAAGCCCCATGAAGTTTAACATGTATTTCCCATAAGAAAAAAAATACGTTGGTTCCTTTTCAGCAAGAGAGGTTCCTTTTTGTTGCAGCTCCCTTGGAACCAAAAATTGGTTCCAATAGAAACCCCAGTTTTTTCTGTGTACAGTTCTGTTGAAATAAATCCCCACCCCTTCCATATATTTTTTACATTCACACAAAACCAACCGATTGCACCCCGAATGTGCTCCATTGCACCATAAAGTAAACATTTTGCGCCACAAAACCTTACGAGGTATGGCAAGTGTTAAGGTGTGGCAAAACATCACTTGTAAATATGTAATTTCGAAGAACTTCAAGTACAGTCCATCGCACCGCCAATAACAAGTATTTTACCACTCTGATAACAGAGTTATCGGCGATGCAAAGTTTCTGGCTTAACAGAGCGCATTTGGGATTGAATCGAATTTTTTATCTGCGATTTAATATCTTGAAATGTAGGAATTCATCACGGGTTCTCACTTGCCTCCAGTGTTTAGATCTTAATATTATTCTTATTTTTTACTCGATTTGAAAATTTCCGGTTATGCAACTAAGTGCATTTGGAAAATATGTTTTGCAAGTAAAATGTAATTATTAATACATAATGGGGGTTTTAACACCAGCGTTGTACCAGTCCCCCACTGATCTTTATCTTCGTCTATTAATTGGCGCAACATTTTTTATTTGGCTTGTGATAGATCGCATTTGAAACTGAAAAAGTTAGTGAAAAGAAATTTCGAAAATATTGCCAATGCATCTGTTATCATAGTGGTGCAATATTTGTTATTGGTTGTGCAATGGAGCGCACTTGTGATGCAATCGAATGAGTTTGGGTAAATATAAAAAATGTGGGGATACCACGGACCTTGTTGGCACAGCGTACAAAATGAGTTAAGCGGCTTGAAAAAGGAACTTCTAAAAAAAATGAATTAAAAATTGACTTCCATATAAATCGCTTTGCAGGAACTTTGGCAACAAAATCTTAGCTTTTCACAAATCATAGAACGATTTGTAAGTTTTGTGTGTGAAGGACTTTGTTTGAAGAGACACAGGTATTTTTTCCTTATTAGCTATTGACATCGCTGGATGTTTAATCTTGTCGCATCGTCGCATCGTTCATGTCAAGAGACAAGCGCAACATCGGTGACTTGAGTAACACCAGTGTACTCATGCATAATTCAATCAGAGTTAGACTAGAAACGTCAATACAGCTCGCAGATTATTTCTTTTCCCGGGCTGCTGTTCTCTCTCATTCTCTCCTCCCACTTTTTCTCTTTTTCTCTCTTGCTCTCTTTCTCTCTCGCGAATACCCTCCCTCAAGCACTCTCGCTCTCTCTCTCTGTCTTCCTCATTTTCCATCATATACCAACATCTCTTTTTCGGCCTCTGAAACTCCCCCTCAGTAGCGTAACTAGACGCACACGTTATTTTTGCTAGCAGAGGGAATATTGATGATCGAGGCACGACAAGTATTGTATCAATCGAAATTGTGATAATTAATGAGTTATTAAATTACAATTGCAAATTACCGCCTCACATTGAAATGCTGCATTTTGTTAGCTTAAGCCACGCCTCTGCTAATCAATAAATGTTTGTAATGGAGATGCAAATTTTATATTATTTTCGATGCAGAGAGACCCGGGATTCATTATAATTGGAATTGAAATTCGTTATTCACTGGTTACATACGTATACTTTTGAAGTTTTATTCGTGCTTGTGAAAATGCTGCTCATTCTGTATTTAATTAAATACGAACGAATTGTTCGATACTAAAATAATTATATAAACTCTAAATATTCTTGAATGAGATATTTAACGCTCCACATTTTCACTATGTATTGTATGTTATAATAATTGGTAGTTAGCTTTTTAGTTCACAAAGAAAACTTGACTTTAAAAATATCAGCCAGAATAAAAGACTATTTTCGTTGCAAAATTCCAAACTTTAGTTTTAAATAATAATTAAATTTTATCTAAATTTTAACTATCCTAATAAAAGAAGAAATAGGAAAAAAAGAAGATCTCTTGTAAAACTTTCTTGAAAGAACTCTGGAAAAATAATTTCTTTAAGAGCCCATCCTTCCCAAATCAAATATTGAGAATTTTTACTTTTCACCGAAGTTTCTTTTGATTCAAAACTTTGGAAAAGTTCATTGACGAACTTGGAAATTTCAAATCACATTAGCTGAAAAAGATATTATTAAAGAATGAAATTTAGGATCAGGGTTCTACCGGAAAATTACAGTGGTAAACTACAGTTTCTTATTTTTGTAACCATTGATATAAATAAGTGTAATGAGAAACTACCTATTTCTCACTTGATTATGTTTTTAATTTGAAGTTCATCTTTCAATAGGGGAGCTAACGTTAAATTGGTGCAGCGTTTAAATTTGCGCACCCTTATTTACGACAAAACTATAATAGTGAGACTCACAAAAGTAGTTCTATCATCTGAATTCTTTCATAATATGTAATTATTAAAAAATTGACAATCAACTAACCTGACTAATTAAACACTTATATAATCTTTTATCTATAAGCACACGATCAGGAAAACATTTTCGTGATATAAATGAGCCTTTTATGCGAAACGTATTTAAGTACTGAATTACCAGTGAGCAGATAATTTGGCGCAGACGTAAAATCGCATGCAATTGCGTACAAAATAGAGGAAAAACAATAGGTAAAAATCGTCATTCAAGTTACGAGCTAAATTGAATTGAAACTTGAATCAGTTATTACAAGCCAGATATTTAAAGCAAATTTTTTTAATGATTGCATAATGGATGAATTTTTAAAATACGTTTAGTAGTTCAAGAGTTTAATTACAACATTTTCTTGAAGTATAAGATTTTAAATGTTTCCACTAGGTACAACTTTTCCGCCTGGAAAACTAGATCGTTGTATTAAAATTTTTTTTCAAATGCTTCCAATTAAAATTTTTTTATTTTCGAACACGTGAAATCAAAATCATAAAATATCTGAACTCTTTAAAGATAAATTTGGTCCAATTTGAACGTTTCAGTTCGAGGATATGTGAATTTTTATATTTTTGCAAATTTCAAAAGGAGTAAATTAAAAAAATGTTGAATTGGTAATATTTGAATTTTGTAATGCACTTGTGTAATTATTACAAATTTCGATATTGTAACAGTAATTATATTCTATAAATATGGTAATGCCAAGAGTTATTTTAATGATAAATTATTGATAAATATATATGTTTATCATCATTAGATTTAACATTATTTAGCTAAAATTTAACGAAAATATCTACGAGCAGTAGGGTGGGCCGTGAAACCCAAATTGACGAAACTCGAAACGGCCTAATAAGGTAAAGTTTTCCTTCGGTAGGGCAAATCGAAACGAAACAAAATTCTGAATTGTACGTTAATATTTCTCCCTTGTACAATGAGGTGAAAGTTTCAATTTATAACCATTTTTATGACGAACTTTCTGTGCAACAACAAATAATGGTGATTTTTTGTAAGTAAAGTTTTCACTACTGACAAATCAAATTATAAATAAGAAAAATTGTTTTCTTGTTAGAGTTTTTTGAAAATGCGAAAAACACGTTTTTTGTATTTGGTTAATCCCATTTTTTTTTAAATTTAAAATATTGGGCTTAAATTTTTTGCGCTTGAACCGAAGAATCATGAAATTATTTGTACCTTACGAGAAAAATCTTTTTGATCATATGAAAATCAGAATTTGTTCTTTTTTAAGCGGTTGCTCACACTTTGCAGACCATAAAAAAAATTTTTGCGCATCATAACACAAAAATAGCATGCTTTTTTGATTCCAGCTTAAAAAACTGCAGGAATTATACACTCATTTGTTTCAAAAAACAGTACAATAAATTAAACTCAAAAGAGTATTTTTTTTTCTCCATTTTCAAAAAATGCTAACTTCAGCTCAATTTTTCAAAATTTTCTAATCCTGTATTCTTGTTTAAAAATGAAAACTGTATTTACAAAAAATCTGCTGTAATTTTTTGTTTTATAGAAAAATGGTAAAAAATTCAAGACGTTGACGTCGATACGCAAGGGTCAAATATTAACCGATTTAAAATATTTTTGCGCCTCGATTTTTCTTCTAGGAAGAAAACTTTTCCGCACTAGGCTGCTTCCAGTTTTGGAAATTTTTGGGTTTTCGGCCCACCCTTATAAACAGGCGGTCCCTAATAAGCTAATGATGTGAATATAGTGGGCCATCCTTCAGTTGTGGTCCCATCCCCCTTAATTCTCGCTTAAAAATAATAACCAATATTAAACTTCTCTTCACAGGAAGTTTCTTAACACGTAACGTTTAATATACCAATAAAATTGTTGTTAATAGTACATATTGTGTGCCTTACTTCTGAGTATTTTGCACGTTTACTTTTCATTACCGATACATTTAAGAATTTCCGAAGCGTTAACAATAAAATTTCAATAGATGAGTGACATTCTGTCAAATGTCTAGAATGCAGATAAATGGATTCCATCTTTATCTATTTTGACAATAACTTTTTATACAGTCTTGAATATGATCTTATAAACTTATGTGGCTCACTACTGATGCACTTACACTTTTTCGTGATTTTTCTCTTTCGTTGAATAACAGAAGTAACCAAATTTATTACCTGAAATGTAATTTAACTAGTTGAAAATGTTGCCTAGAATATATTTCCTGATGAAAACCACATAAACTTCCCTTGATTACGCCATTGGTAGTTCTCTAATCTCTCTGTTCCTCGCGCCCTCGCGTTAGACCAAAGGAGCTGTGTGAAGAGAGGAAAATGGAAAAAGAGAAGATAGTGTAAAAAGAGAGAAGAGGGTGGAAAAAGAGAAAAGAGAAAATGAGAGAAGAGAGGAAAAAGTGAGGGTTGATGGGGTTAGAGGAGCTCCCCCCTTGCCTATTCGTCCCGCCATCCCCACCAGATCTTCTTTTATATTTTAATCAACTAATTCTGCGCAATGCGTACATTTATTGCGCCCTTTCGGCTTCCCGCACATAGCCCCGCAACCATTCCGTGTTTTAATTGCGAGATGAGGCTCGCTGCTGATTCGATGGGATTTTTTCCCAGCCGGCCAATGAGAGCTCGATCATTGCACGAATCGAGCGCGTTTTTAGCTCAGTTAATTTTTCAACGGGATATTCACAGCGTCGTGTCTCGACGCCTTCAGGGATACCCAGCTTTCGAGAGCGGGGAGGACTGTTCACTTTTTTATGCATTTCCTTCGACGCTTTTCCACAGAGCGCTAATCGTCGAAATTTATTTTTACTGGAAAATCTCCTAGTGGTAATTATTTCATTCGAGTCACGAAAGTACTTAGTTTTCCTGCACAAACTTGTTAAGTGATTCTCCATTTAGACAACTCAAAAGCCCCTTTATACTTGTGTGCTTTTTTTTACATTTTCTTCTTTTGAAGGAAGGCATGTGGAGTTAGTAATTAAATCTGTTCTAAACCTGAGGTTTTGTGAATCTAAAGTTCAATTAAACTTCTCAATTAGAAAAAGGAGGTGAAAATTAATTACAAATTTAAAATAAGGAAAAAACACCGCAGAATATTTCATTCTTTTTTATACCATCATGTCAAGCTTCTTCCTGAAAGAAAAACTATACATAAATTACATTCATCAAAATTTATATCCATATCTTCTTTCTTTATCTCTATAAATATCTTTTGTTATCAGGAAACGGGAGGGATACAGAAAAGGTGTGATGCTTCCTTGAAAAATATATCCATTTTCCACCCACGCTAATAGTATCCCTTGACAGACCATTAGCTGAGGCATGTAAGGAAAAAAAATATAACAAAATATCCTTTGAAACCTGAACTTTTTATCTCAATGTTATACCCGTTATTACTAATAACTGTGACTTGTATTCTTATTTGAATATAAATAAATACTATCGGAAAAAGTTTTGTCTTCCGACGTAATCGTTTGTAATAAATTATGGACCTTAAAATAGTCAAATTATTTTAACTCATTCTATAGAAAAATGAGCCAATAAAACATGATGTGGAAAACTTAACGTAGCAAAAATGTTTACAATAATTATTTCTACTGGCTGAGGAATTTCGTGGTTAGATTGATTGTTTAATGTGGTCAGTAAAATGTTATTAGTTTCCAGTTAAATAAAAATTACTGACCAAGATATAAAATTATTAACATTGTTTTGATAATGTTACTATTTAAAAAAGAAACACTGTCCGAAATGTTTCGATTTTTTTCTTTCCTTTATATCACTCTAGGTGTTTATTACAGGATTTTCCCCGTAGAATAAGAATCCGTTTCGAAAAATGCTCTAGCATATCTTGTTTTTTTTTAACGGGGTAAAAGTGCAAAAAAATCCTTTTTTGGAACTCATTGGAAGCTTATACAAAGTAGATCTGACGTGCTAGAACATTCCACGTGGAATTAAATAAAATTTGGAATTTTTTTTAAATCTATCATGCCGAAATCTAAAGAAAATCTGCATGGAATCATTTTTTTAGTTTTGCGTCGGAAAGAGGACAAAGAAAATTTCTGTTGGCAAATTAATTTTTGGCCTATACTATTCAATTTATTTGAACGTTTTTTTTCAAAAAAAAGCTTCTTACATTTTGAACAGATTTGTGTGTATGGATTTTTAATGAAAAATTTTATTCATATTGTATTTAGCAACAAAGTTGAAAATGTTTTGAAATTTGTTAGAAGTACCGCTTTAAAAAAAAAAGATATTTTCAGATTTATCAAAGGAGGTGTTATGTCTGTGCTAAAACTCTCTATCAATAATTTACAGCGTGTGAAAATAATTTTTAAAAAAATTGTTTTTACCTTATAAACAAATTAATGAAGAAAAGTTATTTTCCGGGATTGGCACTGTTTAAATCATTGGAAATCTAATAAAAATGTAGCTCATTAACATTTAGAGTTTTTGTATAAAATGCAAAAATAGATGCGATTTGCTAATTGTTTGAATTATTTTCATAAATAAA
Source organism: Andricus grossulariae (assembly GCA_011634705.1). NCBI lineage: Eukaryota > Metazoa > Arthropoda > Insecta > Hymenoptera > Cynipidae > Andricus > Andricus grossulariae. Next base: position 211,181,188 of record JAABKJ010007545.1, on the reverse strand, counting down.
TTCACAGTTTGAATATTTTTAAAGGAATAGGCTTACTTTTTTACGGAATCTATTAAGAATATCTTTACGGTGACTCTTTGCAATGATACTTTTCAAATTTACGACAATTATTAATGATTTAAACAATTTTCAGAAAGAAATTCAGAGTTTGTCTATTTTTCAACGAATGCGCTCAATTTTTGTTTATGCAATCGACTAATAATTTCTATTTAATGACTCTTTGCTATGGTTGTTTCCAAATTTACAGCAAGTATTAAATATATCAAATAATTCAGCATTTTTGTTGAAAAATATCCAAACTGTAAATTTATTTTTAAAAATTGTTTGAACAATTGTAAAATAGCACCTACTTTCAATTAATCGTAATGAATCATTAATTTGTCTCACATTTTATACCAACACTCTGGATTTGATTGAGCTAAATATTTCCGATACCGAAAAATAACATTTATTCATTAATTTGCTTATAACGTAATGAAAATTTGTTTAAAATTATTTTCACCCACTGTAAACTATATCTAGATAGTTTTAACATAGATATAAGATCTTTGTTTAGAAATTTAAAAATCTTTAAAAAAATGGAAGTTCTGAAAAGTTAAAATAACTGTCAACTTTATTTTTGAATCAAGAATTAAGGAAATTTTTTATCAAAAGTCCAAACACAAAAATCCTTTTGAAATTTAAAAATTTTACATTTAGAATAAAAACGCTCAAATCGAATGAAGAGTGTAGGCTAAAAACTGATTTCTCCACAAACTTTTTGTATCCCATTGTGCGCTGTAGCCCGCGCATAGTAATGACTTTTTGTAGGCTTCCAAAAAGTGCTAAAAAAGCGCTTTTTTAAATCTTTTAACAGCGAAATGAGAGAAAAGGTCTGTGATACGATTTTTAAATGATGATTTTTTCAAAACATTTCAGTGATATTTTTTCATTTTTCCGGGGTAGGCATAACAAAGTCACTTTTACATACTTTTCTTCGTTCTGTAAAGTGGCACATGATATGGCTAATTTTTACCACTGCCTTAATAGGACTTTATACCACAGCTTCAATTAAGACAGTTTTCAACAGTGGTAGACTCACTATCACGTTGATGTTTAATTTTAAAGAGTGATTGTGAGTAGTAATTTGACCAACACGAAATGATAAGATACAATAAATTACCTATTAATTATTATAAATTACTGATAAATTGACATTAATTACCAAACAATTCTAGAAATTTTTAGATATCTTAAATTTACAAAATGTTAAAAAATTACCAACATTTTCTGTAATTTCTGGTATCCAAAAAATTTGTTGGGATTTTTCATTTTTCTTCATATCAGTACCGGAAAAAATATTGTATGGGGCACGCGCGTAAACTTTACAGCTCAGCTTCAGCTTCAGCTTTGTCTTCAGCTCACTTTCCGCTCCATCTAGGGCTTGCCTTTGCCTACCTGCGACTGCGCATTCGGCTCACCTACGCCTCACCGACTATTTCTACTGTAAACATCCCTCTTGCCTAAAAACCCCAGTTATAAGCGCCTGCCACATAAACTACTGTTTTAAGCCCAAATATAAAACTTGCACCCTACCCTGAATAATGGCAAAAATTCAAAAGGTATATCAAAATTTCCAATTACCATCAATTTAATAAAATCTTACCCAGTTTGGATTTAGAGAGTGTAGTACTAAAAAATTTCAAAGCTCTTTTATAATTCGAGCAAAACTCCTTGGAAAGTATAGGTAATTATAACCCACGCTAATAGTTTTCTTTGACGACCCATTAGCACAGGTCTTTAATCTATCTTCCTGACTCAGGTGCACTTATGCGTTCCTCTTTCCCCCGTGTTGGTCTCAAGAGTGAACCAAGTGACGAGCAAAGAGTGTAGGGTAACACTCATGTCAGATACATGATCTGTATGGGCAAGTATACAGTTGTTGTCATGTAGCATGTAGTATGTAGCATCGTGTCGAACGACGATAATGTACATAAAGAAAGACCAACACACAATGGGAATTATCGCGACAAGTAGAAAGGACGTCGGCAGAGGCCCGGTTTTTAACGCGAGAGCTTCGCAACACCCCGCCATTCCCTCTGTGTTTTACATAGTCGAGGGTTTGTTCTTCCTTCTTTTCTCCTCTTTCGCTCGACCCCTCACAATTCTCCAGTCTTTTCCTAGCTTCTTCCTTCTCCCTCTTGCACGATTTCACGACTCTTTCCTCTCAAACAACCCCCTGCACCCTCACCCTACTTTATTCGACCCACCCTGGCCTCTCTAACTCACTCATCCCTGTATTATCCAACAACCCCTCTCGTCGTCGCTTTTTACCCCCCACCAGGGTCGTTGACTCTAGTAGTAGTGGTAGAACTACTACCACCCCATCGTGGCGAGGCATCCTGCAAAAGAGGGAAATGAAAGCGAAACTGTTCGGCAGTGACTCCCGCGATTCCCGTTGCCAGCAGCCACCACAGCCAACGGTGGTAGGGGGCCCCCGACCTATCCCCTCGTCCTCAAAGTCCCTCACACCCACATACACTCTAGAGCAACCACCCTTCGGTGCCACCCTTCTAATTTTTCCACCCCTTTCACTAAAATTAAAATCAATAGTGGCACCACGTGCCGGCTGCCGGGAACCCGCCGGAAACGCCACCCTCATCAGCCGAACCGAAGCCACCCCTCGGAACTGTTTTAAAATAGTACCATCGTCGGTCTACACCTCGACGCCATTATCGCGGTCGAATTGAAATATTCGCTCGTCCGAAAAGGGACACTGACCTATCCTGTATCCCCCTCTATCCCCAATGACTCCCCCAGGAAGAACCTTATTCTCTTTTTTTGATCAGAGATGTCCTACCTCGTTTGCCTTCGCTCATTATCGAGTCCTCATTCTCACGTCTTGTAAGAATAATGTTTGAAAAGAAAGAGCAGATTTGATATGGTCTTCCAGACCGATTCACTTCAAAGGACAGATTTTCTATCTAGAAGACGCAGAGAGGACATTATCTGAGGAGTGTATTATTATTTGAGGAAAATAATTTTTTTCTGAATTAAAAAACTCTCCGGTTGTGATTGTAATAATTTAAAATTCACGAAAAGACAGTTTCTCTCTTTGCATTTTTAATTTAAGTATATATTTTTCGAAAAAAAGATTATTATATGTTTACTCAATATAAAAATAAAAAGTCTTTCTCTGCTGACGTGTTAAATCTTACTTTTAAGTTGTTTTCAATCCGATTCTTCTCTCGATCTGCTTTTTTCAAAAGGGACCTATAGACGTTTTAATTGACAGCCTTGCATCCTGTTTAATAGCATGTCTGGCTATGTATATTAGCTTTTCAGTTTCAACAGAAGGATTGAGATAGATTTCGCAGGCTTGAAAAAATTCTAATTTGCTTTCACCTAGTTTTAAAATTAATGCAATATTCGTTCTATGCAAAAATAAACAGAGGGATTTAAAATATAAACAATTTTATTTTCATCCTCGGACCAAGAGAAAATGTTGTCTTTCCGTATCGAAATCGTGTGTAAACAGTTTTTTAATCAATTACAAATTCCGACCTAATATTAAAATAGTCACAAAAAAATTAAGCTTTTTTCAGAATGTGATCGTCCGCGAAGAACGGGATCTCCTGGGAGCTGCACTATACAGAAGGACCGATTTAAGAGGCGGTTAGATAAAAGAATTCTTAAATAAAAATGTAATTGCTTGATAAAGGATATCTTTTTTTCTTTCAATGATTTTTGCATTGGACTAGTCGTTTCAGACAAAAATTAAGCAAAAACAATTTCTAATGAAAAGAGGAAAAAATTAAATCAATTCCTAAATTTGGACGGTCATAAAAAATCAAATTTTCAAATAAAAATGAAAGTGAAAATTGGCTTTCTAGCTACTGAGTTGCTGTACCGATACGAAAAAGCATTGTTGACAAAATATTATAAGATTTCAAGAAAATTGAAGGGGAAGTTTTTTTTCACTCGAGGGGCACGTTTCTTTAACTTTATAAAGCGATAAAAAATCCAATTGAAAAAAAAACTAAGAATTCATATTCTAACTATTAAGTTGTTGAATCAATACAAAAAAAAAGTTTAAGTGAAAAGTATTATTAGGTTTTGAAAAAATAAAGGAGAAAGTTTTTTTTACTCTAGAGGGGAATGTTTTCTCAACTTTGGACAGTGGTGAAAACTCCAATTTTCAATTTTAAAAATGGGAGAATTTACTTTATAGCTATTAAGTTGTTGAAATCGTGAAAAATTTAGATTAAAAATATTATCAGGTTTCGAGAAAATGTAGTGGAAAGTTTTTTCCCCTCGAAAAGCACGTTTTTTTTCAATTGTCGACGGTGTTAAAAATCCAATGTTCAATATATATATAAGAAAAAAATGAGAATTTACTTTTGGGTCAAAAATTTATCAGCCCTCATAACGCAGGCAGCTTGATATATCTATTGTTTACAAAACACAAATTAAAAAATAAGTTTATGAAAAACATTTTTTCGGCAGGATGTATTAAATTAAACAAAAATTTTGAACCAATTATCTTATTTTCGAAAATTTGTGAACCAGGCTCTTACGGTATGTATATACCAAGGGCCCCGGGGAATAATAGCGTAAGCGCTAAATTTCAGAAATACGCATTATTGGCTTAAACTAATTTCTTTGACCCAACTCATGCCTCTGTAGTAGATTATGGACCAGTTCGATTTAGAAGTGGGCCAAAATCCATGTTCGGTATTTTAAAAAGGATTGATTACTTCTTTTTACCTGTTCTTACCACGATTGAATATAGCAAAAGAACTTTCTTGTTTTTATCAATTCAGAAACAATAATAAGTTATGGAACTCTTTAGGAGTCAAAATCGGCGTCTTTTGGAACACGCAGTTTTTCTAATAAGGGTTTTTTTGAAAAAAAAAAGGTTGCTTATTTTGAAGTGCTATTCAGAAATTTCCCCATTTGGCTCTGCCACAAGAAGATTTCTGGTCGGATCTCGGCCAGGCTACATCTGATTAGGCTTAATGATCAGGAATTGTTCGGGAGCCGACAGGGCTACATTTTTTCTCAAATCACCTAGTCGGGGTTACTGGCTGGATCAACCGTGGATAGACTTTACGTTCGAGAGCCGACCTGGACACTAGTTGGGATACTGTTTTTGAAGAAAATATAAATTTATTAACAGTCATGACATTATTAAAGACATATTAACGAATGTTAGATTAATTATTATTTAAAAAGTATAATTTAAAGATTTATTAGGTCAGTAACACAAAAATTAGCTTTTTGAAGTATAACTTCTTTCGGGATAGGACAAGTATACTTTCTATACTTCTCTCTTTAATCGCGTCTCCCTTTCGCGCGGCGATTCGCATTTGATCTAAAGACTTCTCTTCGATATCCCTACTATTACCACGCTAAGCAAAGCATGTATATGCTCCCTCTCTGCACTCTCTTACTATGAGATCTCCCCTATACTCCAGCACTATTCAAATTCCTTTGCACTTGTGAGCGTCCTCAATGAATTAGTGTACTCTATATGAAGCCAAGCGCACGTAAAGTTTCATTTCTGACATGTGGCCCCACTGCCACAAACCTTTTTTTAATTCTCCAAACAAACATTTAACTTTTTCAGTGTTTTATCTTATTACATACAACTGTTATTGATCCAGCAATGTGCAATAGCAGAATTGTTACAATGTTTACAATTTTCTCAAATTTCATACAATTTTCAGTCTGTACATTTTCAAATTGACCGCCCTGTTTGGCGCTCTCTGCGCTTGGCGTCTGCATCGTCGCTTAGTAAGATTCAGTTTCTCACCTCGAACGAAAATTCACTCACGACGCATCATCTCCTCGCAGTTTGCAGATAAAACCATGATCCATGATTAAAATCAACCTTATTCCACTAATCAGTTGTAAACCTCGAATAAACAACTTAATGCGCAAATAATTAATATTTCAAATTAAAATATTTCTATCTTCCTAACCTCAAATTATAACGTGGTTTCAGCAATAACTAGAATATTTTAGCATAAATGGTTAACACTCTACTCCAATCTCCAGGCGAAAATTTGTTAACTTGATTTACATTTTGAAGTTCACTGTATTCTTTACGATGATCCGTAAAAGGCAAATCAAGTTACTAATTTCTCGCCTGAAGAAACATTATTTAACTGCTCTGTGGCCGGATTACGTGAACGGAACCGGCCAGCATTGAAGCGAAAATCCAAGCAATTTACTGTGACGTTTTTAGCCGGATCCCGGACAGTTTTCCCGGCCGTCGGCGCCCGGATTCTGTCCGGATCCCTGTTTGGATTTCTACATGGGTTTCTTGATTCGATAGAGTTAAGTGATAGATCGAAAGAATTTTTTTTTCAACTAAAGAGTAAGTTATGCAACTCTACTTTTATGGTTAAATGGAGCTTAGTAATAGCTCGATTGTTCTTTTTTTATTTAAATCTAATGCACTAAAGTTAGCCAGTTTCTCGTTTGCCCTCTGAAATTAAAGTTTTTCTAGTTTTCGATTTCTAAAATGTAATAATTTAAGGCTAAAAACTTCGTCCATCCTCATAAATTACTTCATATTTATTAAAGAATAAGCCTAACATTTTACCATTGAATTGTAATTTCATTACAATACAATGATCTAAGATGGCACCAAAACACTTATATAAAATAATATAGGGTTGATTTACCGTATCTCACAAAATTCAATTTCCCTGGTGTTTAAAAAATGTGTTTCTGCTACAGACATGAATGTACTCTAAACGAGTAATTTCTCTGCCTAATAATAATTACCACTGAAAAGTGTCAAAATTATTAGTTCCAAACACCGCCACACTGACAGATGACTGCTTCCAAACTTATATATATATATATATATATCTCTGAGGATCTTGAATCATACATTGAACAAGTCAAAGCTGCTGACAATTAAGCAGCATATTGTTGACAAAATACGGCTGTTATCTGACGCAAGGAGGAGAATACAGAAGAGGGAGAGGTGGATCAGGGTAAGGAAGGGAGTAATATGGGGGAGTGGTTACAGATTTTTAAATGATCTACAATTCCCGTTTCTGGATGAAGATTAATTTTTTTTTTAATAAAGATCGAAAAAAATGTATTTTATCATGAATAATTTTATGCAAAATGATCATGAAAAAGATTCACAATTAAAAAAGCAGAATTTCAAACTATCTCACTTTCCGGCTCATTAGTGAGAAAAATAACCAGATGAAAAAAGAGGGAGAAAAAGAGAAAAAGTCAACCAAAAACCAACAATAGTATAGCAAGGAGGCTACGAGATCAAATTCCAAGAGATGGCGCCACCCTCGCAAGTTACTGACACCAATAAATGGCGCCACCGACAAAGGGAGGTTTCTGTTCCGTGCAGAGTTACCGGCAGTCGGTAAAACAGGTAAGTCGGTAATTTTTTCATATCATCATTTTAACATATGTCGATAAGGTAGGGAACAATGTTACCATCAGTCGGTGAAACAAGGAGGTCGGTAATTTTGTATGCTATCATTTTTCTATATGTCGATAAAATAGGGAACAATGTTACCCTCAGTCGGTAAAACAGGGAGGCCGGTAAATTTTTATATCATAATTTTTCTATATGTCAGTAAGGCAGGGAACAATGTTACCATCAGTCGGTAAACAGGTAAGTCGGTAACTTTTTATATTATCATTTCATCATAGGTCGGTAAAACAGGGGCCATCGATTGTGCATATCTCCAGCCACAGATGGGGACTCAGTCGCTATATCAGGAGCCTACCTTATCAATCGGGTGTAAATAACTGATGAAGTCACTCAGTAGTTTATCATCCTTTGACTCAGCCATCTTATTCTCTCTCTCCTATGCTGCTGGCTATTTTTAATATTATTATTTTAGCATAAGTCGGTAAGGTTAAAAGTCGCAGGTTACTGACACCAACAGATGGCACTACCGAGCAATTAAGGGTTCTGTTTCATGCTAACTTATCAGCAGTCTGTAAAACCGTGAGGCTGGTAATGCAGATTCCTGCTGCGATATCATTGCAGCATAGGTCTGTGAAGCAGAGAGGTTGATATTTTTGAGGTTCTGTTCCATGCTAACTCGGTAAAAAAGTGAGGTTGAAAATGGAGATTCTTGTAAAGTTAGCATTGCGAGGTTCTGTTCCATGCTAAGTTACCATCAGTCGGCAAGGTTCTGTTCCAGGCTGAGCTACCAACATCAGGCAATTACCATCGGCCATTAATAGTATACATCCCCAGCTATAGATCGAGCCTCCGTCGCTACATCAGGAGCCTACCTTCCCAATCTGTCATTCCAAAGCTCACTGGGATCCCCCCAACGTTCAGAGGTATTTACAGCAAGTGTCATGCGTCTACCTTATAAGCAGGATTCCCCTATTTCTACAAGCACCGCGCTGAGATTGATTGCCTACTCATTTTTTATCATTCTTATGGACTAAAATATAAATTTATAGCTGCTTATCTTAACATCTCAATAATCTAAAATATAAAAAAAAGATAAGAATCTGAATATATATTTTAATGATAAAACATTTAATGTATAAGCTATTTAACTGCAAGTAAAAATAATGTCCTACAACTGTAAAGATGTGGGATTCCCTTGTATCTGCAAGTGGGGCTCCCTTAACAACGCGTCGAGATTCCCTGCACTGAGGCACCGATGTCTAAAGTCAATCGGAACTCTCTTTCTAGCATGTGAGATAAACAACGAGATGCATGAGAATTCGAAACGACGGTTTCCAAACGTCTCTCTTTCTATCGTGTGAGTTAGACAGAGAGAGAGAGTCTGACGATGTTCGAAGAACAATTCACACTTATCGTTTTTCGAAACTGAGAGATCGAATCCAAATAGAGGAAGAAGATATCAGTGATCTAACCTTTAGGTTGAACTCTGCGCATGCGCAGCCTAATACTGTAGTTTGGATCAGCCTACATTTTATGAATTTGAATTTCGCGCGCTCAGACTCTATTGACATTGTGAAGGATTCAATTCATGAAAACAAATCAATTTAAAGAAGTGATAATTTGCGCATGCGCAGTATGGAGTTTCAGTCATAATCGTGAGTTACTAATAAAGGTTATTTGAAAATTAATAAAAAATATCTATAAACTAAATAGAATAACTTATAACTAATTAAACTGAGATAAAAAAATAAATTGTGCCGAAACTAACTAAACCAAGATAAAACTAATTAAATTAAGTAAAAATAATTAATAACTTGAATAATTAAATAATAAAATATTTTATTTATTGACTAATACTGTAGCTTGGATCAACCCACGTTATATCAATTTGAATTTCGCACGCTCCGGCTTTATGGCTATTGTGAAGGAATGAATTCATAAAAACAAATCAATTTACAAAAAAGTGAGGTACATTCTTTTTACTTATAGTTAAATAGCTTATATATTAAATGTTTTATCATTAAAATATATATTCAGATTCTTATCCTTTTTTTTTTTATATTTTAGATTATTGAGATGTTAAGATAAGCAGCTATAAAGTTATATTATAGTCCATAAGAATGATAAAAAACGACTAGGTAATCAATCTCAGCGCAGTGCTTATAACAATAGGGGAATCCTGCTTATAAGGTAGACGCATGACACTTGCTGTAAATACCTGTGGACGTTGGGGGGATCCCAGTGAGCTTTGGAATGACAGATTGGGAAGGTAGGGTCCTGATGCAGCGACGGAGGCTCGATCTATAGCTGGGGATGTATACTATTATCGGCCGATGGTAATTACCTGATGTTGGTAGCTCAGCCTGGAACAGAATCTTGCTGACTGATGGTAACTTAGCATGGAACAGAACCTCGTAATGCTAACTTTGCAAGAATCTCCATTTTCAACCTTCACTTTTTTACCGACTTAGCATGGAAGAGAACCTCAAAATTACCAACCTCTCTGCTTCACAGACCTATGCTGCAATGATATCACAGCAGAAATCTGCATTACCAACCTCACGGTTTTACAGACTGCTGATAACCTAGCATGGAACAGAACCCTTACTTGGTCGGTATTGCCATATGTTGGTGTCAGTAACCTGCGACTTTCTACCTTACCGACCTATGCTAAAATGATAATATTTAAAAAAATAGCCAGCAGCATAGGAGAGAGAGAAGAAGATGACTGAGTCAAAGGATGATAAAGTACTGAGTGACGTCATCAGTTTTATACACCCGATTGATAAGGTAGGCTCCTGATATAGCGACTGAGGCTCCATCTGTGGCTGGAGATATGCATTATCGATGGCCCCAGTTTTAAAGACATATAGAAAAATGATAATATAAAAATTTACCGGTCTCCCTGTTTAACCTACTGATGGTAACATTGTTCCCTATATTATCGACATATAGAAAAATGATAGCATACAAAATTACCGACCTCCCTGTTTTACCGACATATGTTTAAATAATGATATAAAAAATTTCTGACTTACATGTATTACCGACTGATGGTACTAAACTGTTTTACCAATCGATGTTCACTTAGCATAGAACAGAACCTTATGATGTTAAATTATCAGGAATCTTCATTACCAACCTCACTGTTTTACCGAATGAGCATAGAACAGAACCTTTAAATTACCTACCTCTCTGTTTTACCAACTGGTGGAACAATGATATCACGGCAGTAATCTGCATAACCGACTTCATTGTTTTACTCACTGCTGGTAACTTAGCATGGAACAGAACCCTTCCTTTGTCGGTGGCGCCATCTGTTGGTGTCGGTAACTTGCGACGGTGGCGCCGTCTCTCGGAATTTGGTCTCGTAGCCCCCTTGCTATACTACTACTAACCTCGCACTTTTTCCTTTCTCCCTCCTTTTTATACTACCAGGGAACCAACATGTTTCGGGGCCAATTTAGACCCCCTCACCAGGGATCATTTATAGGAAAACTACAAGGTCTAATTAAAAATTCTTATGCAAGTTAAATAATCGAAACATAATACCTGCAAATAAAAAGAGACATATACATACAAAAATACACAGAAAAATACATACATATACATACATATGTATACTTTCCCTTTTAAAGATAACTACATCTAATTTTGCATTCATTAGTGAAAAAAAGAAAAGTGAAAAAAGATATAAAAATTATTCTTTATAATAAAAATTATTATATATTATTATATATTATAGTATTTAAAATTCTATCCATTCGAATAATTATTTAAAATTAAAGCAAAAATGGCAATCATTAATTTCACGTGTATGGATATATACATGTCTTATAATCCAATCTGTGTCACACGGTACATCACGACATTACTGTTGAAAGTCACAAAAACAGTCTCGGAAAATTGAGGAAATTTTATTTAGATATATATTAAAAATGAAAAACTTTTTTCGTAATATGAAAAATTTACCATCAAAATTACGTAGTGAAGTATTCAAAGTCACGAGGCCAACCCAGCTAACTTTTCTTTCTGAAACTAGAGTTTACAAAAATACCCTACAATGACACAGTTATAATCTGACCAAGATTCCATTAAATTTTTACAATTCAGGGAAATCAACGAAAAGACAGAAAGAAAATGTTCTAAGAAAAGTAACAGAAATTTCTTGAAAGGAATAATAGGAGACTATATAAAATTTAAAAATCAAAAATTAAAAAAAAAATTTTATGTTAATAATATTTTCACTGAAAATAAAAGATAAATTGATTAAAGACATAGAGGAAAAATAACAAGATATGATACACAAAAAAATTGTTGTAAAATAATGTATTAGTTAAAAATAAAAGTACTCAATGGTATATAATAAGAATATGCACATATTTTTATATATGGCATCTTCCTCAGATAACCTTGGGTTATAGGTAACGAGGGTATAAAAAACTTATTTTAGATAAGTATCTAGGTGATTTATATATTGAAAAATTATGTACATCCTATTAGCAACCTTATTTTATGAATAAGTACCAGGATGACACTTTTTTTACAAAACATACAGCAACATATATCATGTGCAAAGATTATAAAATGGTGAAAACCTGAATAATAAATTTTGAATATTTAGTAAAATAGATCATAGTGCCCAGATCTAAATTTTGTGGGTGATTCTGAAACCAATCTATTCAGATTATTAAATTTTCCGATTAGGGAAAGAAAAAAATCCAAAATATTTAAATGCATTTATAAATAAGTTTTTAAAATGCAAAACATCTGTCTTTCCGAAAATTTTATTTTTAAAAAATCGGAGGGACCACCAAAATGTCAATTGATGTCTTCTGTTACAATGAACAACTTTTTAACCTGCGTTAGTCTTATATTTCAAATTAAAACCTCATGGAAACGATGTAAGTTTTCTTAAAACTTTCTGAGTAGCTATTGAATGATCAATAATGGTCTTCAAAGGATCGTCAAAAGACGAATCCAATCATCTCGAAGATGCGAACAAATACATCAAATGCAGTGCTTTTATATTTCCAATATAAAAAACTCTCTTATAAACAAGGAAATTACTTTCGTTGCAAAATTTAAAAACGATATCAGTAGGTTATGGTAGATCATGAAAAGTTCTAAATTTTGGTAATCGATGCGCCTGGAAGACGCGAACAAATATATTACATACATTATAGTTGTATTCCCAATATTAAACAAGTTTTCCTTACATCAACCAGATGAACAACATATTTTTTCATTTTATAAATCGGTATTAACAGGTAATAAGATATTACTTAAGGTTCGTCAATAAGTCATTCGACGTGCCTGGAAGACGCAAACGAACATGTCAGATACAGTACTATAATACTCCCAATATAAACTAAATTTTTCACATATAAACAGAATATACCAATTTTTTTGAACTTCATAAATCGGTACTGGTCGGTCATATAAGGTTCATCGATAGGTCAATCGATGCATCTTAAGGCCGCGAACAAATACTCTACATGTAATATTGTCGTATTTTGAATATGAAAAAAGTTTTTCTTATATGAACAGAATAAACCATCTTTTGAAACTTCATAAATCGATACTTGTAGTTCATACAAGTTTCAAGAATAGGTCGATCGATGCGTCTCAGAGACGCGAACAAATACGCTTGATATCGTATTGTTGTATTTTGAATATCAAAAACGTGTTACTTATATTAACAAGGTAAAACTTTTCTTTTTAAAACTCTAAACGCAAGAAAAAACTACGTCTAAATGGTTGATCTAGCTCAAATTCCTATCAGACCTGCATATCAATCGAAGCTATACTTCATCCAAGTTTCATGATCGCAGCTCTTTAACTTTTCAAGATATGTTGAACAGAAAAAAGTAACACACACAGAGACATATATTCACACACGTACGCACTCTTCCATACACACGGACATTTTTTTAAAACTTTATTTTCGAGTTCCTGGGGTCGAATTATATCAAAATATGTCAAAAAAGTACATTTGAAAACATAGGACATTACAAGCCTCCCTCTATGAGGAAGAAATATATATTTAATTATATTTTCAATGTCTTATATAATCTCGATGAAGAATCAAGAGTTAAGTAATTGGTACATTGAATATTGTTTCAAACCCAATAATTTAATATTAAAATTGGTATAAGTAGATGGTCTCAAATTTTAACGGTTATAATGGAATAATCTATAATTTATCAATATAATCATTATCAACAGTTTCAAAATTGAATGATTTTAGTTCAAAATTTTAATTTCACGATTCTATTTTTTAAATTGTCTATTTTCAATGTAGTAGACGCACAATTGTATTACTTTTTATCGTCATATTAGGTCATAGAATGTGAAAATTATAACCATCATAATCATTAATAAATAATTGGTGAATATATTAATTACGATTGATGAATTTCCTAGCATTTACTTCATATGGATCTGTAAATATAACCATTTTCCCATTCTCATAATTTGTTTTACCAGAGTGGGAAATCGCCGTGCTGCCGTCCGAGAGACCCGTGTTCGATTTTAGCCAGATTATTCTATAACCCGATTTGTTTCTGTTTCAGCTTACAATATATTATACTGTCGAATAAGAATGTGTACTTATATAGTTTATTATGTGTATAATTAAAATAAATAATATAATATAATAATACAAATATATACGTATTTTAGTTCCATATTTGTTATGTATTTGTGTTCCATATTTGTTGCATAATTGTCACATATCCTTGTAAATTTTTATGGATCGATTATAAAACCAATTTACATCGTAACACTATTAAATATTTGTTACGGCACTGTTACAGAACAATTTCACTCTGTAACACTGTTCTTAAATTGTTCTAATAGTTATTTGTGATACAAGTGCGTTCGTGCGCTAACCACCAACTCATGCTTCGAGACTCCGGCTTTTGCTGCAAAATTCACACTCGCACCTATTAAAATGTTAACTTAAGTCTTAACAGAATCTTAAAGAAAACGATTTTTTTATTTTGTGAATAAATTTTTTTGAAAAAAAAATGGTTTTAAACAAAAATTTTGAAAAAAAATCAGGAATCGGAACCTTTTAGTTTGGACCCAGGGTTAAAAGGTTTCTTGCGGGTTCAGGTCCGGACTGGACCTTTTAAGTTCTTAAGGGTACGGGTCCGGATACGTACCCTTTAAGTTCTTAAGGGTATGGGCCCGTATTCGAACCTTTTAAATTTTTAAGGGTACGGGTCCGGACCCGCACCCTTTAAGTTCTTGAAGGTCCGGGCCCGAACCCAAACCTTTCAAGTTCTTAAGGGTCCGGATCCGTACCAGGACCCTTAACAATTTAAAGGGTCCACTCTGAACCCGGACCCTTAAAGAACCCTTTAACATCGGGTTCAATCTGAAAGGTTCCTTGAATTATATTTGAGAAATTTACAAAGGCGATTTCAGAGAGAAGAACAGTTGTCATGGAGGGATGGAAATTATTGAGCTAACTTGAGATTGCGAAAAAGAGTTCCACGGAATTAAAGATGCGAAGAAGAGTGATACTGCACATTATTGTGCACAGTAAACTTACAAGGAACCTTCAGTTGCGCAGTATAGTTGCGTGACACTTACGGATGCGCAGTATAGTCCCATGTCACTTGTGATTGCGCAGTAATGTTAAGGATGAGCATAGATGCACAGTATAGTTATACTGCACTTGCATGAGCGCAGTAGAGTTCCGTGAAACTTACGGATGTGCAGTAAAGCAGTAGAGTTACATATAATTTACATCTACGCAGCAGAGTTCCATGGAACTTACAGATGCGCAGTATAGCTACAAGTCACTTATAGATGCATAGTAAATCTAAGGGGAGTTTATATATGCGCAGTAGGGTTGCATAGCGTTTACGGGTGCGCAGTAAAGTTATATGCCATTTACGGATGCAAAGTGTAGTTATGTGACAATAATGCCTGCTCAGTACCACTTAGGATACTTATATATGCGCAGTAGAGTTCAATATCACATATGACGCAGTAGAGTTACATAGCGCTGACATCTGCGCAGGATTCTATGGAACTTACGGATGCGCTGTATAGCTACACGTCACTTATGGATGCACAGTAAAGTTAGAGGGCATTGATGTATGCACAATAGAGTTACGTATCACGGATACGCATTAAAGTGTTATGCCACTTAGAGATACAAAGTATAGTCATGTGGCACTTATGGCTGCGCAATACTGCTCGAGATACTCAAAGATGCGCATTAGATATACATAGTACTTACATCTGCGCAGTAAGGTTACACTTATCGCTGCGTATTAGAGTTACACGGCACGTATGGATGTGAAGTAGAGTTACGGGTATTTTATGGATGCGCATTTGAGCTAAACGGCACGCCAGTCTGCGCAGTTAAGTTTGAACGTCTTTACATGTGCGCGGTAGTATTTTGCTGAAATGAAGGCTGGCTAGTAGATATTACGATACCAAAAACTGCAAACACATTTCTTATTTCTTAAAAACTAAGTATTTCATGATCAATAGAGAAAGGTTTGTTTTCATGGGGTAAAACACTCTTGAATGAACCATGTAATAAGTACACCTAGAACAAATTTTTTCTTTGTTTAACCAAATCGGTTCAGTAATCATTTTGGTTACATGAACAAAATTTGGGTTCAGTTACCAAATTCGTTTTCTTCAGTCAATCAGGGTTTTTGGTTGAATTGTTTTGTTTATTTAAAAAAATATTTTATTGATACAAGAAAAATTTTCTGTTGGATTTACCGAATAATTTTAGAAAGCATGTTACTAGAATCATACAAAATATTTGGTTGATTCAACCAAAATATTTCGTTAAAAGCATCTTAAAAGTCACGGGCGCATGGACTTGGTACGATTGCGCATACTTCACGACAGACCGCGTGCGAGAGTTCGTAGCGTCGCGAGAAAAAAAGACATAAAAATATAATCCGTTTGCGTTTGCATCTCGGTGATTCTCATCAAAATAAGTGATCCGAAAACAAATTCGATTGGGATTCAGTGACTATGTGAAAAAATACGCAAAATTACTTGAATCTGTTGGATTACCTAAGATTGCATGACTAAGTTTTTTATAAAATAGCACAATGATTTTGTGAATCACATAAGCAAAAGGATCCTGCACAATTTATATTGTAAATGTCTTGTCGTGGAATTTCCTCGTCTGGTGATATTTAGTAGTATACCAGAATACTGAAGAATTCACACAAGATTACACAATTTCATGGTAAGAAATTTACAATGTAAATTCTGATGGGTCCTGCATAGTTAGATAAACTGCAATTTTTAGTTAAATCAACCAAAATATTTTCTGATACCAGCAAAAATACTTACTTTAAATAACTATAGTATTCTCTTGAATGAAGCAAACTATTTTCTTAAATGAACCGACAGTTTTACTTAGATCAACTAAAATATTTGTTGGGGTCAACCAAATATTTTTTTGTCCATATAACAACCATCTTCCAGTGTTGATTCAAACAAAATTTTGTTCATTCAACCAAATCTTTTTCTGAAGTTACGCTTAATAATTTTTGATAGTTTTCCTTTTATTGAGATATAAAATAATAACATTAAAATGAGTTTTAGATGAAAAATAATGAGGGAACATCAGAAATAGTGCTTGTAACTAATGGCTATTTTCCACTCTAAATACTATTTCTGCAGGATATTTAGGCCGTTTTAATCAAGATAAATTTTTTTTTGCGGTTGGGCACCTTATGAAAAAAATTGTTTATATAAATTGTTTATAACAATTTGCTTATATCTTAACCTAAATATTTATGTTTCTGAAGTGTATCTGCAATAAATCTGATGGATAGCTACTACTTCTCTTAAGCCTTTTCTTCGAATAAAATAAATAA
Organism: Andricus grossulariae; assembly: GCA_011634705.1. Classification (NCBI taxonomy): domain Eukaryota; kingdom Metazoa; phylum Arthropoda; class Insecta; order Hymenoptera; family Cynipidae; genus Andricus; species Andricus grossulariae. The sequence continues at coordinate 211,163,917 of JAABKJ010007545.1, read as the reverse complement.
TATTCGTAAAATGTTCCACTTTGACGTTCTATTTGTTTGAACAATAAATTCTACAGAGCGAAGTTAAAATATCAGGGCTGAAGATGTTTTGCAGGATTTAATCCTGAGGATTTATAATAAAAAAAAACATCAAAATCGGTCAAGAATTGTGGGCTGTATTGGATTATGAGCAGTATATTTCCGATTTCTTCCACTGTGCGACGTGAGGGGAAGTCGAGAGGGGAGGGTAAGTCAAGCAGGTCGGCGGCGATCAACTTAGCCGCTGATAATAAAAAGTGGAAATATCTGATGTGTAAAACGCAGTTGTGTCCACTTTTTACTGCCGAGTTTTTTTGTTTCTTACGGCCCAAGTACCGTTATCTACTTTTTACTGCCAACGTTCTATTACTGCTTCTCACAGACGTAGAATAAGTGACGGACAATTGTGCACGTAGCAACTGTGCACGTGCCCAACTGTGTACGTCGATGGCCGGACGGACAATTGTGCACGCCCATCTGTGCACGTCCAGTCCACAGGAGCCCATCTGTGCACGTCGAAATTTCGACGTGTACAGTTTTCCAAGTACTATCTGTGCGCGTGTACAGTTGTCCAAGTGACAACTGTGATCGTCGAAATTTCAAAGTGCACAGATGTGCTCCTGTTGACTTAGACGTGCACAGATGTCACATTCTTAACTGTGCACGTGCACAGATGCCACTTTCCTAACTGTGCACGTGCACACATGTTACTTGCCCAACTGTTCACCGGCACAGATATCACATGTCCAACTGTGCACGTGTACAGATAGAACTTGCCTAACTGTGCACGTGCACAGATTTCACTTGCCCAACAGTGGACGATTATGTCCCTACGTAAGGGTTTATACGAGGGTGGTCCTTTATATCTACGTATAATAATTTTTTAGCAGTTAAAATTATTCAATCCTGGTGGAATGGAGCCTATTACCTTTTTCAAAGTTTGTTTTAAAATATGTTAAAGATTATTTCTATGAAAATATTCATACCAAATTATTGTATTATATACGAATTCAAGGAATTCAGGAAATTCAAGGAATTCAGAGAATTCAAGGGATTCGGAGAATTCAAGGAATTCAGAGAATTCAGAAAATTGAAGGAATTCTAGAAATTCCGAGAATTCGAGGAATTCCAGGAATTCAAGAAATTCAAGGAATTCAGAGCATTCAAGGCATTCAGAGAATTCAAGGCATTCAGAAAATTGAAGGCATGCAGCGAATTCAACGAATTTAAAGAATTCAAGGAAATCAAAGAAATCAGAGAATTCAAGGAATTCAGAGAATTAAAGAGATTCAGAGAATTAAAGAAATTCAGAGAATTCAAGGAATTTAGAGAATTCAAGGAATTCAGAGAATTCGAGGTATTCAGATAATTCAAGAAATTCAGAGAATTCTGAGAATTCAAGGAATTCAAAAAATTAACGGCATGCAGCGAATTCAAGTAATTCAAAGAATTCAAGAAATTCAAAGAAATCAAGGAATTCAGAGAATTCAAGGAATTCTGCGAATTCAGGGAATTCAAGGAATTCAGAGAATTCCGGTAATTCGAAGAATTCAAGGAATTCATAGAATTCAAGGAATTCATAGAATTCAAGGAATTCATAGAATTCAAGGAATTCACTGAATCTAAGGAATTCAGATAATTCAAGGAATTCAGAAAATTAAAGGCATTCGGCAAATTAAAGGCATGCACCGAATTCAAAGAATTTTAAGAATCTAAGGGATTAAGAGAATTATACGAATTCAGGGAATTCAGAGAATCCAGGGAATTCAGATAATGCAAGGAATTCAGAGAATTCAAGGAATTCAGATAAATCAATGAATTCAGATAATTCCAACGATTCAGAGAATTCAACGAATTCAGAGAGTTTAAGGAATTTAGAGAATTCCTTGAATTCAGAGAATTTAAGAAATTCGGAGAATTTAGGGAATTCAGATAATTCAAGGCATTCCAAGAATTCTATAAATACAAAGAATTCAATATCCTGCAAATTTAGAGAATGGTTTCAATTCCTGGAATTCTTATAATGACTTGAATTTGCTGAATTCCTTGAATTCTCTAAATTTCTTGAATTTGCTGAATTCCTTAAATTCACTAAATGCCTTGAATTTCCTGAATGCCTCGAATTTTCTGAATCCCTTCAATTCTCTGTGTCCCTTGAATTCTCTGAATTTCTGAAATTCCCGGAATTGCTTGAATTCTCGGGATTGCTTAATTCTCTGAATCCTTTGAATTCTCTGAATCCCTTGAATTCTCTGAATTTCTTAAATTTTCTGAATTGCTTGAATTCTCTGAATCCTTTGAATTCTCTGAATCCTTTGAATTCTCTGAATTCTTTAATTCTCTAAATTCCTTGAATTTTCTTTATTCTCTGACTTCCTTGAATTCTCTGTATTCCTTTAATTCTATGAATTTTTCGAATGACATGGATCCCTCGAATTCTACGAATTCCTTTGATTCTATGAATTTTTCGAATCACGTGGATTCCTCGAATTCTACGAATTCATGGAAATCTATGAATTCCTCGAATTATATGAATTCGTCGAAAGTGAGTGTGTGTGAAGTGACATTGGGTAGGGTCGGCCTAGTTTTTCGCGTTTTCGCCTCGACCTTAGGCTCACGAGATTTTCAAAATTTTGCACATGTCCAAACTCTTTCTCCAATGTATTCTTTAGAATTAGAAATTTTCTGGCTATAGTCTAAGAAAGTTTATTATCTAACAATCGAACTTTAGGCTGCAAAATATTATTCAACTAGGCAATATCGATTTCAACCAATTTTAATAGATTTCTGAAACTTACCTTCGGAGTGATACGTACAGTTTTGATATTTGGAACCAATTATGAATATTGGTTCGAAAAAGCACTTAAAACTAGGCTAAATTATGTGAAATGATTAGTAAAGAGAATTAGTAAGGTTTTAGTTGTTTTTGTGCAAGTTAAACTCTGGAATCCGTCAAACTTTAAATATTTTTTACCTATTTTTGACCCATGCTTGATTAAGGGAACTTTTTTCACGCGGGACATAATACCTGATTTTTGCACATATATAGTTTTTTTTCGAACCCCTATAAAAATTACTTATAAGGGTTGAATGTAAAAAGTATTCAGCAAATAATTTCCAAGAAAATTATGCCAGATGCAGTAAGATAATCTAATATTAACGATTCTTTTACAAATTTCCAAAAAGGCCTTTTTTTAGAGGAAATACACGTGAAACTTTATGGGCTTGAACAACCCCTCAAAATCAATCGATTTTAAAATTGAAGAAAAAAAAAACATTAGAACAAGAAAATTTGATGAAAAAAATGTGTACTGCCCAAATAAATAAACCTTGATATTTCACTAACCAATGACAACACATTGACAACTGTGAAACTTTGATCAAAGTTTTTGGAAAAAAAATTTTCAAGTTTACTTTTTGTTATATCATAAAAATATACATAAAATAAATAAACGATTTGGTGAATCTTTTTGAATTCGAGGGAATTCTCGATTAATTATAATGGTTTGAAGGAAGTTTCAAAGCTTTTTTTCCTCCTATAAAAATCATGGCATTTTTAGGACTTTTTAACAGGTTCCAGGGATTGATTTAATGATTTCCACTGAATTTTATAATAATGTTCAATTGGAAAAATACGAGCTAACTTGGGTATTTGGACCCCGGATTCGGATTCAGCGATCCCAAAAACATATAGATATGCCAGTGTAGTCCGCCGGGCAGACCACTTTTTTTGTGTGCCGGTGTTGTTAAATACTCATTAATCATCAACTTTACAACAAATTTTTAGTATTATTTTCAACTCCATTTTTTATGAGGAATTAAAAAATATAAAAATCTACCTTAAGTTCTGGGACACCCTGCATACATGACCTCAAATTACCTATGCCCTGAAAAGGGAAACTTTAGGGAATTCATAAAAGCTGTTAATTGGGGAATTATTTTTTGAACGATAATAAAAGACACATTAATCTGAAATTCCATGGCATATCGCGTGCAAAAAACTCGTTTCTCGGTAAGCCCGGATGAGTTATGGAACTGGGCACATGAAACTGGAGATCAACTAAAAATCAACTAACGCGAGTTGTTCGTCGACGAAGACAAGGATATCGGATATGATTTCTGATCGGATTTCCTGCGATTAAATTGAATTTCGTCTCACTGAAGGCAGATCGAGGTTTGTCCCAGGTGGGTGAGAGAAATCGATAAACAGTTCAACTGACGAGAAAAATAGAAGTGTCCGTAAATGGAAACAACTTCGGAAGGGTTCTTACATTAGTGGAAAATACCGTTTCCGATGAATAAAATTCCTAGGAGCAACATTGACTTTTCAATCATATTTTTGTGTTTATTAACACCATTTATATTTTTATCTTTGATATTTCTGGGAATTAATTGCATCTCAAAAGAAACAAAATTGAATGAAATTTTAAAAATTAATTAAAATCTAAATCAAACAATCTTGAGAATTTATTCGAAAGTTAATCGGGTTGAAATATCTGATGAAATCAAATTCAAGAAAACTTATATTTCAATCTATGATAAAAACTTACCTTTTTGTCATTTTTTCTCAAATCAGAGAACACAGATTCATAGAAAAGATTTCGTTAAGTGCGTGTTAAAGAAATGCCTAAAGGACTGTACTTGAAATATTTTCACAAATTTCTAAAAATAAATTTATCAACAATTCAATATATCTTATTTTAGTAATATCGTTTTCAGTAACATTTTCTTATTTTTTATTTGCAAGTAAATATTGAAAAAATTTATTTCAAGTCAGTGTCTTCAGAAGCATTAGAGATTATTTTTACAAATTATAAAATGATGTTTTTTGTAAACATATTTCTCTTATTTCAACTCTTTTTGTGCAATTATTTCGCATAAATTGAATTTTTTTAGTATTTGTTTTTTTAAAAACAGTTTTTTGAATAATTTAGACAATAATTAATATAATAATAAAAAATTAAATAATAAATAAAGAAATAATAAATTTTGAATAATTATTTTTAAGGCTTCTTGTGCAACTTTGTTGCGCAATTTGGTTTTTTCAAAGTTTGAGTTGGTTTAAAAAATGTACTTTCAAAGAATTATTATATTCAATCGCGTCTTACGCGCGCTTGTAGTTTTTCGATTTTAAGGAAAAAATCATTTGTGACAGAAAATAAAAATTTCGAATAACTATTTATTTGTTTAAAGTTTTTTCCCACCTACATTTGAGCTAAAATCAGATTCTGATGAGGAAGGAATTCTGAGGAATTCTGAGAGAGGAAGGAAATAATTATTATCAGATTGTTTTTAAAGTTGGATTCTAAACCATTTAAACTTTTTTTATTTTGCAGGATTTTACAAAATATTAGGAAATATTCGAGTCAGTTTAAAAGATATTAATGCCTTTTAGAAGTTTGGAAGAAATTTAGGAAACATTAATAAATTTTCGGAAATCTTTTCAAGTTCAAAAATATTTTTTATTTCATTAAAACTTCTAAAATTCCTGAACATCTTTTAAATTGATTTCAATTTTTTCCTAAAAATTAAAAATTCTGCAGAATTAAAAAAATACTGCCTTAAAATCTTCTTGTTTTTTTTTATAGTTTTGGAAATGTTTTGAAATCTTTTCAAATATTATCTCAACATTCATTTTTCAAGATAAAAAATTATATAAAATGTTCCTAGAAGGTTATATTTTTCGAAAATGTTAAAAATCTCCATTTTTCTTGACATTTTATGAAATTTTGAAATTCAAAGTTTATTTTTATAATCTCAAAACTTGTAAACCTTTTAAATACCTTTCAAAATTATTCAAATTTTTCCCAAAGTTAAAAAAAAATTTGGTTATTGCCTTAAAATCTTCGAGATTCTTTCTGGAAATTATGGAAATCTTTTGAAATGTTTTACAATCATTTTAAATATTCTCTTCGAACTTATTTTTTTATAGTGAAAAATCAAGTCAAATATTCCTAAGAATCAAAGGAAAAATTTTGCATTCTGTCGAAACCTTGCAAAACTCTTGAAAAGATTATTTTTTTTTAAAGTTCAAAAATCTACATTTTTTCTGAATTTCTTGAAATCTCAAAAAAAAATTTTTTATATTTTCAAATTTTCTAAAGATGTTGTAAAATTATTTTAATTTTTCGTAAAACTGTCAAAAAATACAAAAATTGTTTCAAAATCTTTCGGGTTCTTTTTGGAAAGTTTTGGAAATATTTTGAAATGATTTAAAATCTTTTTAAATTAATTTTTGAAAATGAAAAATCATTTCAAATTTTCCTAGGAATCTAAAGAAAATTTTTCATTTTCTTAAAACCTTTCGAAAATCATAATAAGCTTTTTTCGGAATCTTCAAAAATCTACTTCTTAAAAAATTGAAATCTTTAGTAGTTTTAAATTATTTTTCAATCGTTTTGAAATTTCTAAATATCTCTTAAACCTAAATCATTCAAAATTTTCCCAGGAATCAAAATGTTAAAACAAAATTATTTCCCAATATTAAAATATAATTCACAATTAAACTTGTCTTTTTTATTAACAATATTCAGAAACAATTGAAAATAAATTTTATCATGAAATAACATTGCTTATTTGGAAATTTTTATTTACAAAATGTATGGTTCAGAAATTCGTAATCTTTTTCAATAGATAAAAAAACTTAAAACAGAGTTTTATTTTGAGAATGGAGGAAACTGTTCTTATACCTTGTGTTTTACGCCACCTGATAAAACGCAGGATGGCAATAAAAAATGAGACTATAATGTCCTTTTTATTTCCATGCATCACGTAACAATTTTATATTTACCTACTCTTTCTCTGCTCATGGTTTTGCTCATAAAATAATATTACTCTGTTGACATCATTTATATCTCTTTGTGAAATTGAAAAAAGTGTCAATAGCAACACAAATTTTGAAAAACAGTAGCATATCACTTCTTCAAGCCGTATCGGTGCTTTTTTCATAACTTAATGTTATTATTAAAAAATGATTATGCGCAATCCGTTGAAATCCTTAAGGAACCTCTAAAATAGGTTAAATCATATAATTTATGAAAATCTTCTTTAAAAAATCTTTTAAATATCAGAAACCTCGTCAAATTCCTTGGAATCTTTTAAAATACCCTAAACACTTTAGAAACCTTTAAAATCCCTTGAAATTGATAAAATTCCTTAATTTTCTGAAATCGGTAGTAATCCCACAAAAACCGAGTTATATACTGTGAATATCTTGAAATTGTGATATCTTTCAAAATTTCTTTAAAAATGATCGACTCTTTGAAATCCCGTAAAGTCCAAAAATATCTTATGAACCCCTGTTGAAATATTTTAAAATACTCTAAAAGTTTTAAAATTGCCTAATGTCGGTCAAAATCCATTGAAATCTATTAAAAATCCTTTAATTCTGTTAAAATCCTTCGAAATCCCTCAACTACATTGCAATTTTTTAAAATCCCTTGAAATCTATAGAAATTTCTAAAAACCTTATGAAATCTTTCAATTTCATTTTAAATTCTATGCATTCCTCAAATATTGTTAAATTCTTTGAAAATCCTTGAAATTTTGTGAATACTATGCAAATTCATAAAAATCTTTGAAATTTCCGGAAATCATAGGTTATTATTTAAAGTTCCTTAGAAATGTTTAAATCTCTTGAAATTTTCTATAATCCTATGCAATTTTTGTAGAATATAAAATTCATCGTAATTTTAAAAAATGTACTATAATCTTGAAAAAAATTTTGCAATTTTGAAAAGCCCTGATATCTTGTGAAATTCCTAGAAGTATTTTAACATCTCGTGAAACATCTTGAAATCATCTAAACCTTTCAAAATTCCTTTAAAAATAGTTAAAGCTTCAAAATTCTCTGAAATCTCGCAAAATTTCATATAATCTGATAAAGCCCCTTGAAATCCCTCAAAATATTATAAAATACCCTAAAAGCTTTGAAATCTATTGATATCCATTGAGATCTATTAAAACCTTTTAAATTTTTTTGAAATCCCCTGGAATACCTAGAAAGATATCCTAACTTTTTGAAATCCCATGAAATCTATAAAAATTATTATAATCTTATGGAATCTTTTCATTTCTTTCAAAACCCGATGAATCCCTCAAATATTGTAGAATTCCTTGAAATCCCTTGTTATGTTTAAGGTACAAAAAAAAATACATGAAAATCTTCCAAATTTTCTAAAATCTTACGAAACTATTTCAAGTTCCTCAGGAATCTCTTGAAATATTCTACAATCCTATGCAATTTTTTGAAATCCCTTGCAATTTCATTTAATTTCATTTACGTCTTAAAGTTCTACAGAAATTCGTTGATGCTCTTTGAAACTCCTTGAAATTTTTGAATCTTTGAAATCTCTTGAAATTCTGTAAAATTTGCCTAAATTTATTAAAATCTCTTGAATTCTGCTGAAATCCTCTGTCATCCCGTGAAAACATTCGAAAATTTTGAAATCAAGAGATGTTTATACGAATTTTGCAATACAAATTTAGACATGCTTGGAACATTGAATTTTTCGAAATAGGAAAAAATGTAACTGTTCATCAAACCGGCTTGATTTCGGAGGATCATTAAAATTTTGAAAATCAAAATAACTTCTTTTTTTTTTGTTAAAAAATGGATCCAAAAATCAAATCGAATCTTCGCAATTTAACTTGTTCGAATGTTCGACTAAATCGAATTTGAAAGATTCGACTTGACTTTTCGATTTATTTTTTTACCAAAAAAAGGAGTCACTTTTATTTAAAATATTGTAATAGCTTAAGGAAATCCAACCGGTTTGATGTACATTTAAATTTTTTCTATTTCGGCAAATCCAATTTTCCAAGCGTTGCTAAATTTGTCTTTAAAATTCGAATAAACGACTACACACCTCTTATGTAATCTTTTAATTTCTTTTGAAATCCTATGAATCCCTCAAATATTGTAAAATTCCTTGAAATCTCTCGAAATTTTTGTAAATACCATAAAAATTCATTAGAATCTTCGAAATCTTCTGAAAAATTACGAAATCATTGGAAATTCCTTAGAAAATTTTAAATCTCTTGAAATTTTCTATAATTCTACGAAATTCTTTGAAATATCATGAAAATCCTCATAATATTTCAAAATACACTATATTCTTAACATTTATTTGAAATTTTTTAAAGCCTTCAAAGTCTTATCAGGGGTTTTTTGGGTCGCTGATTACGAATATGGAGTCAAATTTTGGAATTTTTCAAAATTCAAAATAACGGATCCAATATAGCGAATTAAAAATTTTAAAATAAGTTTCGTTGATCCAAAATGGGACTTCGAGAGCTTTTGGGTCGTTGATTACGAATATGGAGTCAAATCGAACGATTTTTTGAATTCAAAATCACGGATTAAATATAAGGGGAAAAAATTGAAAAATAACTCCCGTGTCTCCAGAATGGAACTTCGAGAGTTTGTTGGATCGCTGATTACAAATATGGAGGCAAATTTTGGAAATTTTCAAAATTGAAAATGGTGGATGCCATAGCGAATGAAAAATTTGAAAAAAAGTTTCGTGGCTCCAAAATGGGACTTCAAGAGTTTTTTGAGTCGCTGATTACGAATCTGAAGTAAAAATTCTAAAATTCCAAATGACGGATCCAATACGACAGAGGAAAATTTTTAAAAATGGTCCCGTGTCTTCAAAATATGTCCTCAGGGTTATTTTGGATCGCTGATTATGCATTTGGTGTCATATTTTTTAATTTTCTAATATTCAGAATGGTGCATCCAATATGAGAGACACAAAATTTAAAAATAAGTATTGTATAAGCCATTCTGAAGTTTGTCTTCAGATTCGTAATTAGCGACCCAAAAACCTCCCGAGGACCCATTTTGAAGCCACGGGACAAATTTTTTAATTTTTTGCCACACTATTGGATCCGCCATCTTTAATTTTTTAATTTTGACATCAGATTCGTAATCAGCGACCCAGAATATCACCGAGAACCCATTTTTGAAGGCACGAAACATATTTTCACATTGTTTATCCGCCATATTGGATCCACTATTTTGAATTTTTCAAATTTCAAAAATTTGACTCCAAATTCGTAATAAGTGATCCCAAAAATCTTTCGTGCATGAAGTTTCAACCAATTCTTATGTAAGGAAAAATGTATGCTTCATAGGAATGAAAAAACGTTACATAACATAAAAATTTTGTATTTACAGTGAAAAAATCTGATTTCTGAAAGTTAGTTAATAATGGGGTCGAAAAATTGTCCAAAGAAGTCTTACGTATATGGACGACCCCTAGCAAATGAGTTTGAAAATATGTTTGAAGGCTAAGTGAAAAACAGTTGCATTAGCGAGCAATTTGAGAAAATAGTAGAATTAGTGTAATTTTTTCCAAAATAGTACAAAACTAATGACATCGTTAAAAAAAGTGTCAAAAAGTGTCAATAGTGCCGTGGGACCAAGGCCTGCAGTTTTTGTATAGAAAAAAAAAAAATTAAAAAAACAAGAAGATGTTTTAAGGCAGGGTTCTACTTTCGAACGCGCGCAAAAAATAGAATTTTTGTACATTTTTTTTAATATTAAGAAAGATATTAATGTTGGGTTTGTTATGCTTAATGAATTTACTCTTAAAATACATTTAAAAAATTGTTTTAGCTCATTTTATGCGCTCTATATACATTTAAATGGCATTTTCTCGAAACCACGTTTTTTACAGCTTGTTAAAAAAATTCCCGAAACGACCGAATCGATTGGTCTGCAATTTTTACCACATATTTTATACATATACATCAACCGGTGGTATATTTGGTTTTTTATTTTTTTTCGAATTGCCGTCATTTTTTTTTTTTTGCATGAAAAAGCAAAAATCTGCTACCACCGGTTGATGTATATGCATAGAATATGTGGTATAAATTTCAGGCCAATCGATTCGGTAGTTTCGAAGACTTTTTTAACAAGCGGTAAAAAACGTGGTTTCGAGAAAGTGCCACTTAAACGTATATAGAGCACATAAAATAAACTGAAAAAAAAATTTTATAGTATTTTGAGAGTATATTTATCAAGCATTACAAACCCTACCTCAATGTCTTTCTAACTGCTTTTAAACAAAAATTACAAAAATAGCATTTTTTTCGCGCTTTCGAAAGTAAAATCCTGCCTTGAGCCGAAAAATCTAGTTTTAAGCCAGAAATCAGCTTTATTTAAGGTGGTCAAAGTAAACTGGAATGAAAGTAAGACTTCGCTCTGTTGGACGACTACAAATCTGAATATCTTCGAGGATTGAAATACTCATCTCGAAATTGTTATATAAATATCTTTGAAATGTAAGGGCTGTGATAGTTTTGGCTTCTAATTCTGAGGGATACCCGTGTCGTGGAAATTTTCACGCATTCTATTACAAGTTTCGCCGATGAATATCGTCTAAATATATAGTATATGCTATGTACTGGGAATAGCATCAGGCGTACAATTCGGTACGCGTTCACTTGATTTTCCCTGCGTGTGTGTAGGAGGCTCAGTCATCGAACTTTCAGCATTCTACGTGCTCTGATTTTCAAAATAGAAGAAATTTTCAGAAAAAAAAAATATTTTCGATAAAAGGGAATTTAATATTGTATGAAAGTCCCTGGTATCAAAAAAAAATCTTTGCCTGCAAGAAAAATTACATTTCCGTGGTAAGATTTATCTACGACATCGTTTTTTTAATATCTAGTTTATTTTATCAGAAATTAAGCTTTCATATAGGATTACCCTCGACTATTTCTTACTGAAATACTCTGGTTACCTAAGATTACTCCAGGTTGCAGGGGATTACCCTGGATTAGATGCAATTATAGTGGAATACTCTGCCTAAACTATTCACGCGTATTTTCATCCAAGGAGGATTGATATTTAACAAAATTGTTGATTTTATAACAAAACAGATAAACTTCTAACCAAATAGTTCAATTTTCAACAAAAAAGATTAATTTTTTACCGAAAAATATGAATTTCCAACAAAATACATGAATTTTTACCCAAACAGTTTAATTTTCCATTACAAAAATTAACTTTTCACCAAAAATGGAATAGTTAAATTTTCAACGAAAAAGTTGAATTCACAACTAAAATGAAGAATCTTCAGCCATAAAAATAAATTTCAAACAAAATTGTTGAATTTTCTACAAAGTAGATTAATTTTTAACCAAGAGAGATGAATTCTCAACGAAAAATTTAATAGTTGATATTTCCATCACAACAAATTTTAATTTTAAATGAAAAACAGTTGGAGTAAACCAAAAAGATGAATTTTCCACTAAATATAGTTGAACCCTGAGTTAAACAGAGGAGTTTTCAACAAAACAGTTGACTTTTCAACCAAAGAGGATACGATTATAAAGAGCTGTTCAATTTTCAATAAAGTAGAATAATTTTCAATCAAATAGTTCAATTTTCAACTCATAAAACTAATTTTTTACGCGAAAAACGATTTTTTAACATAATAGTTGACTTTTCAACGAAGGAGATAAATTTCCAACTAAAATTATGCATTTCAAACCAAAAAATAAATTTTTACCAAGTGAGTAGTTAAGTAGTTAAACTTTCAATCGAAATTAATTTCCTGCCATAAATAAATGAAATTTCAACAAAGTACATGAATTTTTAACTAAGAATTTCAAATTTTCACCGAAAATGAAGTAGTTAAATATTCTGGTCAAAAATTAATTATCAAACAAACAAAAAGCGAATTTCATGAAAATAGTTAATTTTTCAACCAAAATTATTTTGAGCTAAAATCAAGAATCTTCAAACAGAAATCTGAATTATTGACAAGTAGTTCAAATTTCAATAAAAAATCGAATATAGAAATTATCAGTCAAAAAAATTATTTTTCAACGAAAAAAACGAAGTTTCAAGAAAACAGTTAAATTAAACTTTGAACAAAATAGTTGAATTTTCAACTAAAAATGAAGTAGTTCCATTTTCAGTTTAAAAATTAATTTTTAACCAAAACAAAACAATTTTTTAATAAATAACATAGTTGAATTTTTAAACAGTGGACTTTTCAACTAAAATCATGAATTTTCAACTAAAATCATGAATTTTCATGTAAAATTATGAATTTTCAACTAAAATCATAAATTTTTAACAAAGAAAATTAATTTTCTACCAAGAAAGACAAATTTTCAGCAAAATACATGAATTTGCAAATAAAAAAACCAATTGTGAACAAAAATGGGATAGTTAAATTTTCAGTTAATAAAATAAATTTTCAACAATAAAAAATAATCAATTTTCAATTAAATATTTAAGTTAAACTTTCAACCAACTAGTTGAATGTTCAACTAAAAAAACTGAATGTTTGACTAAAAATGAAATAGTTCAATTTTCAGCTCAAAAATTAATTTTTAACCAAAACAAAACAATTTTTTAGTGACATAGATGAATTTTCAATCCGTCGAATTTTCAACTAAAATCATGAATTTTCAACAAAACAAATTAATTTTCTAAAGAAAAAGACAAATTTTTATCAAAATACATGAATGTTCGAATAAAAAAAAAAAAATTTGGAACGAAACTGGAATAGTGAAATTTTCAGCTCATAAAATTAATAAATAAACAATTTTTCCATAACATAGTTGAATTTTCAAATAGTCGAACTTCCAAATAAAATCATGAATTTTCAACAAAGAAAATTAATTTTCTACCGGAAAAGACAAACTTTTACAAAATACATGAATTTGCAAATAAAAAAGCCCAATTTTGAACAACAATGGAATGGTTAATTTTCACCTAATAAAATTAATTTTTAACAATTAAAAATAACAAATTTTCAAGACAATAGTGAAGTTAAACTTTCAACCAAATAGTTGAATTTTCAACTAAAAAAAAAATGAATTTTCAACGAAAAATGTAATAGTTCAATTTTCAGTTCAAAAATTAATTTTGAACCGAAACAACACAATTTTTCCATAACATAGTTGAATTTTCAAATAGTCGAACTTCCAACTAAAATCATGAATTTTCAACAAAGAAAATTAATTTTCTACCGAAAAAGACAAATTTTTGCAAAATATATGAATTTGCAAATAAAAAAGACGAATTTTGAACAACAATGGAATGGTTAATTTTCACCTAATAAAATTAATTTTTAACAATTAAAAATAACAAATTTTGAAGAAAATAGTGTAGTTAAACTTTCGACCAAATAGTTGAATTTTCAACTAAAAGAAAATGAATTTTCAACGAAAAATGTAACAGTTCAATTTTAAGTTCAAAAATTAATTTTTAACCGAAACAAAACAATCTTCCAATAAGATAGTTGACTTTTCAAACAGTCGAATTTTCCACTAAAATTATGAATTTTCAACAAAGAAAATTAATTTTCTACCAAAAAAGACAAATTTTTGATATATACATGAATTTGCAAACAAAAAAGACCAATTTTGAACAAAAATGGAATAGTTGAATTTTCAGCTAATAAAATTAATTTTTAACAATTAAAATAAAAAATTTTCAACAAAATGGTCGAAAACTAGTTGGATGAGCCAAATTACTTCGAAATGACTAGATTATAGATGGATTAATTTGGATTACAAGAGGATTACTTGGATTATCAGTTTTTAGTTGAAAACTCAACTGCACTTGGGTTGAAGTTGAACTACTTCGTTCAAAATTAATTTTTTTGGTTTAAGATTCATCTCTTCAATTAAACCTTCAACTACTTGGTCAAAAAATCGTTATTTTAGTCAAAATTATTTTTTTTACGAAAAATGTAACTATAACATTTTTTTTTGCGAGTTTATCTTTTTTGGTTAAAAATTCGTGCTTTTTGTTGTAAAATTTAATCTTTTTTTTGTTAAAATCGCAACTAGTTGAAAATTAATATTCTTTGGTTCGGAATTCAACTATTTTGTTGAAAATTCTTATTTCTTTGGTGAGTTCAACTGTTTTTGGTTTAAAATATGATCTGTTATGTTCAAAATATCAATTACTTATCAAATTTTTCGTTAAGAATTCATCTTCTAGGTTGAGAATTCAACTATTTTTTTGAAAATTACGTTTTTGTTGAAATGTTTTTAGACATATCTGAAATCTTCAAAAATCTTGTTGAATTCTCTTAACATTCTTAGACAAATTATATCTATATAACCTTAAAAATAAATAAACAAATAAACTTGAGAAATAGTTTTCTCTCGAATCGAAAAACCAAACGCACACTACCTAATAATTTAAACATTTTGTCCATAAATAATTTTTATAAATTTCAATCTAGAATTTGAATTCTAAAACAACAACTAAACAATTCATTTTTTAATACTCATAATGAATTACTGTTAATTATTATTTTTTTATTTTAGTTGGCCAATTTTGATCTCATAAATTCATTTAATTGTACATGGCCAATTTTTTGCATCGTAGACGTTTTTGGTGATATTTTTCTATGTTTTGAGAGGCAACTCTGTGAATTATATAAGTTCACAACAAAACTAAAGTTTTCCATTTATTATGTTATCGTGACGATGATAAGCGAGTTCTGCTTTTCTATGCAGGAATGCATAAACCCATATTGTTTCTCATGTCCAAAGAGAATTTCATTTCATGCACATTTTGCATCGTATAAGTAATGGCGACTTGCATATGATAACACAAATGCATAAAATACAAATAACCATGTCTTTGAATGTCAAAAGCAAAAACATATTCTCCGAGTTTCCGGAAATCCTTGAGTTCCACTTTACATAGGAATATATTTCAATGTTGGGTAAGTTACTTTTTTCACTATCTTAATTTTATTTTTAAAATCAAAATAACTAAGATGATAATTCATTAGTAATTTCATCAGTTCTTACTGAATGAAATGGTAAGGTTTATGTTACTAAATGAATTAGTAAGCGTATTCTATTAATCTGCTTAGTAGTGCCGACTTACCAATTCAATGAGTAGCAATGAATTGCTATGGAAACATAGTTTAATAATTTTTAAAATACTTTCTGCTAGTTTTTGAATTTTAATTGAGAAACAAAAATGTTTTCATAATCGATATTATATGTTTATATAATTATATTAATAATAGTTGTGCATGAACGATGCAATATTTAAAACTGAAACGGTATTGGGATCCGCTGCGCTGCAATAAACCATCTATTTTTTAAGTGCGGCCAAAATGTGAACTCGTGTAATCAGGTAGAATAACAGCGTCCTCACAAATTAAAATATTAAAACCATTATTATTGTATGAAATCTTTGATAGAAAATGAAATAAGATTTTTATTACAATTTTTATAATTTGTTCAAAGTGAAAAAAATTGGGTTGTCATCAAATCATTGTATCGATGATTTTTAAGTCTTTTTCATGTTTCAAACTTATCACTTTTCAAGCAGCACTTATAATCATCAAATCCAGTTTTCCTGAGCGTCAAAAAATATTATTTAACCTAAATTTTAAACAGAATAAAAAACTTTTTTGTCTTCAAAAAGGCCTTTTTTGAACCACCGTATTGGTAAACTTCGGATAAATTAAAATAAAAGTATCTACATACTTTAAAGCGCGAGAATTTTAATTTAGTTTATTTAATTTTTTAAAGCGAAAATTGTACTATTATGTTCGATAATTAATCGTTTTTAGTTAAAAATTTAATTATTCATCTCTGATTGAAAATTCAACACCTTGCTTGCAATTGTTTTTCTCCCTTGACGATTGAAAAGTCTTTTTAAGTTGAAAATTAAACTCATGTCACAAAGTAGTTTTTTTTGGGGTAAATTACACTGTTTCTGATTGAAAGTTAATTTTTTTTAGTTGGGATAACGACTACTTGATTTTTCGTTTAGAAATCATATTTTTTCGAATACGAATTTAATTTTGTTAGTTGAAAGTTACAGCCTTTTGTTAAACATTAATTTTTGTTGGTTCAAGATTCATCATTTCAATTGAAAATTTATCTATTTGGTTGAAAAGTGAGCTATTTTGTTGAAAATTCATTTTTTCTTTAACAGAAAATTAATTTTTTTAAACTGAATATGTAATTATTTCAATTGAATATTCTAACATTGTCGTTGAAAATTCATCTCTTTAGTTGAACATGATAAAAAATTTCAAATTGAACCATCCATTTTCAGGTTAAAAAATTACCATTTTTAGTTGAAAATTAAACTATTCCAATCAATGATTCATCGTTTCAGTTCAAAATTTATAAGCTTGGTTAAAAATTAATTTTTTTAACCAAAAATTGAAACTGAAAAAATGAATTTTTATGTTGCAAACTGTTATTTTTTGTTAAAAAATCAAATATTTCGTTTAAAATTCGTGTAATATGTTGAAAAATCGTCTTTCTTCGTAGAAAATTAATGTTTTTGTATAAAAATTAATTTTCTTCCTTGGAAATTCATCTTTTTGGTTGAAAGTCAAGTATTCCAGTTAAAAATGTACAATTTTAGTTTAAAATTAAACTTTTTGGTTAAAAGTACAACTACTTAGTTGAAAGATAAACTCTTTTGTTAAAAATTCATCTATTTGACTTAAAATTGATCTACTCCAGTTGAAGATTCATCTATTCCAGTAAAAGACTCATCATTTTATTTAAAAATTTATCACTTTGGCTGAAAAAAAGATTCCCTTTGCCTAGGAATTTAGGCAAATCTTTAAACTTTAAGATACACCTCTCGGTTATATTAATTTAAATAATAAAATTTAATAGTCTACGATTGAAATACTACTTGTCTCAAACAAAAATTTCTAATTATTAAATATGCTGAAATTTTATGTGAGGTTTTTACGTTTCATATTTGATATGCTAAAAAACGATTTTTTTAATTGTTTAAATTTGATAATTTTATAGTGTCTGGAATTTTGTGGCGTCGGATGTTTTATAATTCGGCCATTTTCTGTCGGAAATTTTATTATTCAGGAATTGTTTCAGTTGTTCAAATTCGATACTTTTTAAAATTTCCTAATAATAAAATTCGCAACGGAAAATGGCTGAATTATAAAATATCCGACATTGTCAAATTCCCGACAATATAAAATTCCCAAATTGAAACAATTTGATAAATTGGTTATTATTCAATATTATTACTTATTTATCAAAAATATAATAATGAAATATTTGGATTATTTTTTTTATAATATAATATAATCGGATATTTTATAATTTAGCCAATTTTATTATTTGATAATTTTCGATATTCTTAGAAATGCTTCAACGAATACGTATCGATACAAACTTTTCAGGCAATTTTTTTCTTAGATCTTCACCAATGAATGCGCCATATATTTTTATTGACCCATCAAATAATTTTTTATTGCGGTTATAAAAAAAAATATTACAAGAAATGCAGTATAGGCCTAGAATGATTTTTTTACAATGTGCTTCCTATAATTCTTTCGTGATTCTAGGAAATTATTATAAGAAAATATTATAAGTTGAAATATAATTATTTTCAAACGATACAATTTTAAAATATTTGAAAATCAAATAATTTTTTGATGTTTCAATATAAAATTACTCTGTTTTAGTTATTTTTTATTAAAAATAGTTCAATTGAAACAAATACGTAGTTTTGTTCTGATACAAAAGTTTAGGCCGCGGTTTTAGGACCTCGAATAGCCCCAAAATGATTATAATGATTAATTAATGTTAAATTTGGTCAAAATAATGTTATGTATTTTTCAAAAAATACAACAGGGTACTTTTACACGATTAGGGGTAGTATTTTTGCTCTAATTTTGTCAAGCTTTTTTTCCTAACATCTTGTACCATCATTTCTATTTCCTGCGAAGCACTTCCTAATTTACAGAAATTAAAGTTCATAAAAAGTTTACTAAGAAGGCCAGGGTTAAATACTTTTTCAATTAAACAAAAATATTAATTTTTTTCAGCAAATGGAACAAGACCAGTCTTGAAATCGTACAACGGTTTTCCTTATATTATTCGTTTTTGTGTCGATTTGCTCCCCTTTTTGCGATTATCTTTTTTATGGTACACAGGGTATTGGATTGAGGATTTTATCTCTCATCAAATTTGTAGGTTCGCCCTAAGCGTAGACAACAGATCTCAATTTTCTCCCCTGGTAATAAAAGTCTACTAGAATTAGTCAAATCTGAAATTATTTTGCCTTTCTACGCTCAAAAATTATGTTTACAATTTTTTTATTCGATATTTTTTATTTCTCTCTTCTATTTTTAATCCTGTAGGCGTTCGCAACCCTGGGCAGAAACCCTTCTAGTTTCGATCGGGTGTCTGTCCATCAGAAGTACTTTTTTTCTAGTGGAGGAAGTGAGGGGAAATGATGGGAAACAAAGTAGAAGTGAAAGAAATTAAGGGATCGGGAAGTAGGGAATGTGATGGTGAAATGAGGTAAGAGGAAGTAGGGCAAATGAGGAGAGGGGAAGCAGAAGAAATTAAAGGTGGTTGATGAGGTACAATGATGGTATGGGAAGTAGGGAAAGTAAGGGGAAGTAGAGGAGATGAGGAGAGGGAAATAGAGGAAACGAGACACAAGAAGTAGGAGAAGTGAGGATAGGGGAAGTAGGAAAATGGTGATAAATGGGTGTAGGGTAAATGAGGAAGCAGGGGAAATAAGGAGGCAGGGTGAATGAGGTGGCAGGGAAAGTAATGGGATAGAAGAAGTTAGGGGAAAGAAGGAAAAGGAATTTAGGATAGGGAATTAGGGAAAGTGTTAATGAAATGTGGGGAGCGGAACTAGAGGAAATGAGGAGAGGTAAAGTAGGAGAAATGAGGGGTCGTTAATGAGGTAAAATGATGATTGGAGAAGTAGGAAAAGTGAGGGGAAGTAGAGGAGATGATGGAGGGAAATAGAGGAAACGAGACAGGAGAAGTAGGAAAAGTAGGAGAAGTGAGGATAGGGGAAGTGGGGAAAGTGGTGTTAAATTGGGGGTAGAACAAATAAGAAGGCAGGGTAAATAAGAGGCAGGGTAAATGAGTGGGCAGGGAAAGGAATGGTCTAGAGGAAGTTAGGGGAAAGTAGGAAAATGAATTTGAGGTGGAGAAGTAGAGGAAGTAATGTTGAAATGAGAAGAGCGGAAGTAGGGGAAATCAGGAGAGGGACAGCAAGAAAAATGAGGTATAGGTAATGAGGTGAAATGATGTTAGAGGAAGTGAGGGGGAGTAGAGGAGATGAGGGTTGGGAAATACAGAAAACGAGACAGGACAAGTAAGAGAAGTAGGAAAAGTGCTGGTAAATAAGGGGTTAGTTTAAATGAGGAGGCAGGGAAAGCTATGGAGTAGAGTAAGTTATGGAAAAGTAGGAAAAGGAATTTTGAATGGAGAAGTAGGGGAATTCATGATAAAAGAAGCAGGAAGGATGTAGGGGAAATGAGGAGAGGATAAGTAGGAGAAATGTGGGGTGGGTAATATGGTGAAATGATGGTAGGGGAAGCGGTGGTAAATGACAGGGGGGGGTAAATGAGGAGGCAGGGTAAATGAAGGGACAGGGGAAGTGGTGGTCTAGAGGAAGTTAGGGAAAGTAGGAAAAGAAATTTATGGTGGGAAAGTAGAGTAAGTGATGATTGTATGAGAAGAGATGAGAAAGGAATTAGGGGAAATAAGAAGAGGAAAAGTATGAGAAGTGAGGAGAGAGGAAGTAGGAGAAACTAGGGGCCGGTAATGAGGTAAAATGATGACAGAAGAAGTAGGGAAAGTTAGAGAAAGTAGAGAAGATGAGGAAGAGGAAATAGAGAAAACAAGATAGGAGGAGTAGGAAAAGTGAGGGTAGCAAAATTTAGGCAAATGTTGGTAAATGAGGAGGTAGGGTAAATTAGGGGGTAGGGTAAATGATGAGGGGCAGGATAAATGAGGAGGCAGGGGAAAATAGGGGGCAGGGGAAAATAGGGGGCAGGGGAGGTGATAAGGTAGAAAAGGTTAGGGGAAAGTAGGAAAAGGAATTCGGGGTGGGGAAGTGGGGGAATTGATAATGAAATAAGGAGGCAGGAAGAAGGGGAAATGAGGAAAGAAAAAGTAGGATAAATGAGAGGTGAGTAATGAGGTGAAATGATGGTAGGGGAAGTGACGGTAGATGAGGAGGTGGGATCAATGAGGAGAAAGGGTAAATGAGGAAGCAGGAGAAGTAATGGTTTAGAGGAACTTAGTGTAAAGTAGGAAAAGGAATTTATGATGAGGACGTGATGGTGAAATAGAGAGAGAGGAGAGAGTAAGGAGGGGAAATTAGGAGAGGGAGTGTAGGATAAATGTGGAGTAAGTAATGAGGAGAAATGATGGTAGTGTATGTAGGGGAAGTGAGGGGGTGTAGAAGAGATCAGGGGAGGGAAATAGAAGAAATGAGACAGGCGAAGTTGGTGAAGTGAGGATAGGAGAAGTAGAAAAAGTGTTGGTAAATAAGGGGGTGGGGTAAATGAGGAGGCAGGGTTAGCGATGAGGTGAAGGAAGTTAGGGGAAAGTAGGGAAAGGAATTTAGGGTAGGGTAGTAGGGGAATTGATAATGAAACGAGGAGGCAGGAAGTAGGGGGAATGAGGAGAGGAAAAGAAGGAGGAATGAAGAGTGGCTAATAAGGTGAAATGTTGGTATGGGAAGTAAGGGGAAGACGTGATAAATGAGGGGACAGGGAAAGTAATGGTCTAGAGAAAGTTAGGGGGAGTAGGAAAAGAAATTTACTGTGGGGATGTAGGGGAACTGATGGTGAAATGAGGACAGAGGAAGTAGGGAAAATGAGAAAAGGAAAAGTAGGGGAAATGAGGAGAGGGAAAGTGGGACAAATGAGGGGTCGTTAATGAGGTAAAATGACGGTAGGAAAAGTAGAAAAAGTGAGGGAAAGGAGGAAAAGTGAGGGGAAGTAGAGTAGATGAGGGGAGGCTAATAGAAAAAGCGAGATAGGAGAAATCGGAGAAGAGAGTAGGGAAAGTTACACCAATTTTGGTAACTGAGTGGGTAGGATAAATGAGGAGGGGCTGGGCGAATGAGGAGGCAGGGCAAATGAGGGGCAGAGAAAGTGAGGGGTTAGAAAAAGTTGGGGGGAAGTAGGAAGTGGAATTTAGAGTCAGAAATTAGGGGACGTGGTGGTGAAATTAGGAGAGCGGAAGTATGGGAAATGGGGAGAGGGGAAGTATGAGAAATAAGGGGTAGGTAATGAAGTGAAATGATGGTAGGGGAAGTGAGAGGAAGTAGAGGAGATGAAGGAAGGGAAATAGAGGAATCGAGAGAGAAGTAGGAGAAGTGAGGTTTGGGGAATTAGGGAAAGTGAGGGGAAGTATAGAAGATGAGGGGAGGCTAATACAAAAAGCAAGACAGGAGAAGTAGGAGGAGGAGTGTAGGGAAAGTTGGACAAATGTTGGTAAATGAGCGAGTAGGATAAATGAGAAGGGGTTGGGTAAATGAGGAGGGGTAGGGTAAATGAGAAGGCAGGGTGTATTATTAGGCAGGGGAAGCGATGGGGTAGAAAAAGTTGGGAAAAGTAGGAAATGGAATTTAGGGTGGGAAAGTAGGGGTATTGATAATGAAATGAGGAGGCAGGATGTACGGAAAATGAGGAGTGGAAAAGTAGGAGAAATGAGGGGTGGCTAATGAGGTGAAATGATTGTAGGGGAAGGTAAGGGAAGTGGTAGTAAATGAAGGGGTAGGGTAAATGTGGAAGCAAGGGAAAAGTAGGAAAAGGAATTTATGGTGGGGAAGTAGGAGAAGTGATGGTGAAATGTGAAGAGAGGAGATAAAAAGTAGGGGAAATGAAGAGAGGGAAAGTGGGACAAATGTGGGGTAAATTTGAAGGGGATGGTTCATAAGGGGACAGGGGAAGTGATAAGGCAGGGGAAATTAGGGGAAAGTGGAAATGGGAATTAAGGGTGGGGAAATAGGGGAAATTATAGGAGGAGAATTGAGGAAAAACTAAGGGAAATAAGGGGCGGAAAAGTAGGGAAATTGAGGGGCATAATGCAATACATTACTTTATTCTGATAATCAGATGTTAAAAAAAGTGTTTAAGAATTTACTATTGTTTATGACAATTTTTCCTTAGAATAGAAGTAGAAAGTCGTCGTTTGTTCTAAATTTTTTGAACTTGTTTTCAACATTTTAGTTAGAGCAAGGAAATACTTCATAAAAATTTAGTAAAATAATAGTTTGAACAATTTATTATTATTTATAACAATATTCTGTTAATATAATGCTAGAAAATGGCAACGTTTTCGGAAATTTGGAACCCTTATTTGTCTTTTTACTTACAGTCAGATAATAATCAATAAAAATTAACAAATAATTGTTTAAAGAAATTAATAATGTTTGTAAATATCTTCTCTTAGACTAATGGTAGAAAGTTGCAGTATTTTCAAAAAATTTTAACTTCTTGTCAAGTTTTCAGTTAGAGTGACGTAACAAAGATAAGTTTAACAAAATTAATTTTAATAATAAATCAACAGTTTATTATTGTTTATAACTATCTTTTATCAGATTACTACTACAAAGTTTGTATTTTTTTGGAAATTTCCAAATTTTTTTCAACCTTACAGTGAGAGTGAGAGAAGATTAACAAGAACTTGACCAAAATAATGGTTTGAACAATTTTTGATTGTTTATAACTATCTCCTTTCAGAGTGATGCTAGAAAGTTGCAATTTTTTGTGAAATTTTCAACCATTTTTCAACTCTTCTGTTCGAGTGAGATAATAATTAATACAAGTTAATAAAGTATTTGCTTCAACAATTAATTATTGTTTATAACTATCTTTTCTTAGAGTTATGGTAGAAGGTTGCTGTTTTTTATAAAAATTTAAACTTTTTGTCAATTTTTCATTTAGAGTGAGAATAAAATTTATACAAGTTAACAATATATTTGCTTGAACAATTAATTATTGTTTATAAATATCTTCTCTCAGAAAAATTCTAGAAAGTTGCTGATTTTATTAAAATTTTAAACTTTTTTTCGTTTCTTATTTATGAACAAATAATAAATAAACATAAAGAAGAATCATTTTTTTTAGGAATCTTTTCCTCTTGTGGGTATTCTTCTAAAATAAAAACTCAAATATTATTTTATTATATTGATTTCACTGAGGCCTTTTTAATTTATTCATATATTTTTATTATCATCGAAAATCATTTTTTGCTTCAGGGAATGGAAAAGTGTAGGGGGGGGCTGATAGTAAAAAATAATAGCTGGAAGCATTAGTTCCGATAAATTCTCAAGCATTCCTAATTATTCTTCGAGAATATATTCCTCGTATAGGCAATCTGATAGTGGTCCACCCCTCGTTCATGTATTAGGGCGAGACCCTCTATTGACTTCCAAAAACGACCCCATAATCAATAAAATCTATGTTTTGCGATTTATTGACGTCTGTCAACATATTTCCCCCCTAAATCATCCCTCATCAAAAGGGTACATATTTTAATTTATTTTTTAAACAAGTTTTTTTACAACTTATTTTTACTGAGAAGTTCCTGCATTTGTTAAATAACTTTTAATTGTTTCAATTATTCAAATTTCATTATTGATTTAAAATTGATCACTTTTTCTTTAAAATTCAATAATTCTGTTGAAAAATTCGTCATTTTTCATAGAAAATTTTTCTTTTTGATTTAAAATTTCACTGCTTCTTTAGAAGTTGCACTTCATCGTTAACAATTAATTTTATTGGTTAAAGATTCATCTCTTTTATTGGAAATTTTAATATTTTGTTAAAAAATAGATGTAATTTGACTTTTTGTCTTTTTAGGTAGAAAATTATTATTTCTATTTAGAAATTAGTTGTTAATAGTGGAACTATTTTGGTAAAAATTTATTCCAGTAGTGTTTCAATTGCATTTGAATTGCAAATTTAACTTTTCCATCAGTGGTTGAAAATTGATTGTTTTTAGTTGAAAATTCAACTATTTGTTGAAAATGAACTTTTTTGTTGAAAATTCATATTTTTGGATTGAAAATACAATTCTTTTGTATAATTTTATTTTTTTGTAAAAATTTAATCTTTTTTGTTAAAAATGCAGCTGCATGGTTATAAATTAACCTGTTTTTGTTAAGGATTTAACTACTTGGTAATCATGCATATTTTATTTGTTGAATTCAACAATTGTTTGATAAAAATTACATTGATTTTTGGTTAAAATATCAAATATTACATTTTTCTTGAATATTCACCTTTTTTTTAGATTCGACAGTTTATGACTTTCAATTAAAATATTTTTTTGATTGAAATTTTAACTATTATATTTTTGGTTTATAATTTATCTTCTTTCATTGAAAATCTCACTACTCGTTTGAAATTTTATCTTCATTGCTAAAAATTCATTTTTGCATTGTTGAAGATTCAAAATTTTAGTTAAAAATTCAACTATTTGTTGAAAATTTAAATATTTTTGGTTGAGGGTTAATCTTTTTCAGTTAAATTTTCTACAATTCGATAGAAAATTCAACTATTTTGTTGAAAATTTAATTATTTTGTTCTAAAGTAAAGTTTTTTTTAAATATGATTATTTCGTTAAAAATTAAACTATTTGCTTAAAAATGTAACTGTTTTTGGGTGAAGTTCAATCTTTTTGTTTAAAAATTCCACTGTTTGGTTAAAAATTCAAACATCTTGTCGAAAATTTCTCTTGTTTGCTAGAAATTTAAACTATTTTGTAGTGAATGCAATTTCTTTTTCAATAGTTAGTAATTAATTATAATTGTAAATTGGGGTTGAAAATATTTCTGAACACGTGTAGGTGTTTTCAACATATAAAAACACACAAAAAATTGAAAAGATCCAGGATTCGAAATCAGAAAAACAGCTAATTTTTTCAATTCTTATTTTGGCATTGAAACACAGCAAAAAAATTATATTGAATACCCAATTCCAAATTTTGAAAATTTGATGTAATTCCAAAATTTTCTTCAGTTTTGTTGTATTTTTTGGTGTTCCTGGATCTTTTTTATTTTCTTTAGTTTATTTTTATGTAAAAAAAAGCATGCTTAAAAAACATGTTCATCCACATTGTAACCAAAATCAAAATTTTTAAAATTCTTTGTAGTCACTAGAAAGTTTTCAAGAACCCGACGAAATTCTTCCCCTATTTACACAGGTTTTAGGAATTTTTTCCGTGAACAGGGGTGAATTAAATAGGTACTATTTTTTAGAAAGTAATTTATTTGACCCACAAAAAATTAAAACAAATTTTTTGACTTCAAAGGTTTGTAAAAAAATGCAGACTAAAGAAAATTTTTAAGCCCACCAAACAAGGAATTTTTCAAAATTTTGTTCAAATGAAAGTAACAAAGCTGCATGTCCATCGATTTCAAATTAATTATACTCTTTAAGGATCCTCATATACAAATTTTTCGGGTTGTAGCTTCTTTCAACAGAAGATTTATTTTTATTTTGGACACACCCTGCTGAAAAAGAACCCTCTTTTTTTGCCCTTATTCGACTAAAAACCATGGAAAGTACTTAACGATCCTAAATAAAATATTCAACCAAGTCGAAAATGCTAATCACTTATTTACCGTCGATTTCAGCCCCCTTTAGGCGAAAAGGCTTTGATGTCACATATTCAATTGTCTCCAGAATCTAGATTGGTATCTGAGATTTATCCAAAGTGGTCTTATAGGGTCTCCATTAGAAGTAGGGGTGCCTCCTGACTGTTGCTTTCAATAATTTGGGAGTCTAATGCGCTTCTCTGTCGGTTTCTTGAAAAGCATTTCGGATGAGGGTATCTGAAGGCTAGGCAGAGAAATTGAGGAGGACGGACAGACAATTTGACACCTGCAGAGAAGTGTAGAATCTCGGCTCCTGGAGGTGGCGAATGAAGGCATCACCCAACATTTGAAGGCACTGAATAATTCAATTTTTCCAAGTACCACTTTTAAAATTCGATAGACATTCTCTTCATTTTACACATTTATAGACGATAGGAAATCTTACTTCTTTTGACCATCATTTCACTCCTTTCTTCCTTGTTGAATGTTCAAATATTATTTAAAAACTCAATCTTGAAGAAATTTTATTATGATAGGATTAGAAAAGTCACTTTTGTTTAGTAACTTTTTCTAGGGTGAACCATAACTTTGAATAGGATTGACGTATCTGCATAATCTTTTAATGCCGGTGATGACAGTCAAGTACAACAACGAAAATTTTGCATTGAAAATAGATTTTTTTCTGTCCCTATTTCCAGTAATTAAAAAAACACCTGCACATACCCAAAGTCGGAAAAATCTACCTTTTAATTATATTTGACCCCGTTTCCAGAATTAAAAAAACACCGGTTCATAGTTGGCCAAACCTCAAACTGGTAGGATCTACCCGTGAATTATATTTGTTACCATTTTCAGTTTGTCAGAAAAAAACCACCCGTTTATAGTTGGCAATACCCAAATTCAGAATAATATTCCTTTCAATTATATATAACCCCATTTGCACTGTTTAAAAAAACACCCATTCATAATTGGTCATACTCTAATATTTGACTTCATTTTATATTATTTTGACAAAATCACCCGCTTATAGTAAAAAAATACTCTAATTTGAAAAAATCTACCTTTTAATTATATTCGACCCCGTTTCCAGAATTAAAAGAAAAACTCCGTTTTATTTTTGGATATGCCTCAAATCTGTAAGGTCTAACTCTCAATTATATTTGTTACCATTTCCAGTATTTCATAAAAGCCACCCGTTTATAGTTGGTCATACCCGAATCCAGAACAATCCTTTCAATTATATTTAACCCAATTTCCAATGTTTAAAGAAGCACCCGTTGTAATGGTAAATGGTCATACCCTAATATTTGACCCTATTTTATATTATTTTGACAAAATCACTCATTTATAGTTAAACATACCCTAATTCGAAAACATTCCCGTAAAATATAGTTGACCCCATTTCCAGTGTTTAAAAAAACAGCCGTTTGTAGTCGGTCATATCCCAACGCGGCAAAATCTACCTCTAAATTATATTATTTACCATTTTCGGCATTAAAAAAAACAGACGTTTATAGTTAGCCATACGTCAAATCGGCAAAATCTACCTCTCAAAATTATATTTAACCCCATTTCTAGTATATAATTAAAATCACACGTTTATCGTTGACCATGCCTTGATTTTGAAAAATCTTCCTCTCAATCATATTTTGCCCTATTTCGAGTATTTAAAAAAACCACCCCTTTGTAACTGGCCATACCACAACTTGGAAAAATCGACATTTCAATCATATATGATCCCATTTCCAGTATTTAAAAAAAACTGAACGCTCATAGTTGACTATACCTCAGATCGGAAGAATCTACCTCGTACTTATGTATGATCCCGTTCCCAATATTTAAAAAAACATCCGTCTATAGTTGACCATACCCCAACTTGGAAAAATCTGAATCTGAATTAAATTTGATCCCGTTTCCAGTAATTAAAAAAAACCACACATTTAAAGTTGTCCATACGTGAACTCGGCAAAATCTACCTCTCAGTGTTATATTTGAACCCATTTCCAGTATTTAAAAAAAACGTTTATAGTTGATCATACCCCAATTCGGAAAAATTAAACTCTTTATCATATATGATCCCATTTCCAGTATTTGAAAAACCAAACGCTGATAGTTAGCTATGTGTCAACTCAGCAAAATCTACTTTTTATTATTATATTTGACCCCATTTTTGGTATTCTGATAAAATCACCTGTTTATAGTTAGTCATTCCCCAATTCGGACAAATCTACCTCTCAATTATGTTTGGTTTCACTTCGAGTCTTTGAAAAAAACGCCTATTTATAGTTGGCCATATCTCAATTTGAAAAAATCTACCTTTTAATTATACTCGACCCCATTTCCAGTCTTCTAAAAAAACAAACCGTTTATATTTGACCATACACGAAATAGGAAAAACCTACCTCTTCATTACATATATTTATTTTAATTTGATCCCGTTTCCAGTATTTTGAAAAACCATACGTTTATATTTGGCCATACGCGAACTCGGCAAAATCTACCTCTCAGTGTTATATTTGAACCCATTTCTAGTATCTTGATATAATCACCCGTTTACAGTTGAGCATACCTTAATTCGGAAAAATCTACCTCGTGGTAATAGTTGACCCCATTTACAGTATTAAAAAAACAACCGCTCATAGTTGGCCGTACTCTAACTCTTGAAAAACTCCCTTTCAATTATATTTGATCCCATTTCCAGTATTTCAAGAAAAGAAAAACGTTTATAGTCGATCATACCCCAACTCGGAAAAATCAACCTCTTCATTATATATGAACCCATTTCCAGTATTCGAAAAACCACACGCTGATGGTTAGCTATATGTCAACTAGGCAAAATCTACTTTTCAATATTATATTTGAACCCATTTCTGGTATTTTGAAAAAATCTCCTGTTTATAGTAAGTCATACCCCAATTCGGCTAAATCTACCTCTCAATTACAGTTGAACCCATTTACATTATTTTGAAATTCGTCTGTTCTTTGTTAGCCATACCCCAACTCGGAAAAATCTAAATCTGAATTTAATTTGATCCCGTTTCCAGCATTTAAAAAAACCACACGTTTAAAGTTGGCCATACGTGAACTCGGCAAAATCTACCTCTCAGTGTTATATTAGAATCCATTTCTAGTATTTTGATACAATTGCCCATTTACAGTTGACCATACCTGAATTCGGAAAAATCAACCTCTTAACAATAGTTAACCCCATTTACAGTATTAAAAAACACCCGTTTAGAGTTGGTTATACCCTAACTCCGAAAAAACTTATTCTCAATTATATTTGATCCCATTTCCAGTATTTGGAAAAATGCGTTCATAGTGGATCATACTCCAACTCGGAAAAATCTACCTCTTCATCATATATGATCCCATTTCCAGTATTTTAGATACCACGCAGTGATAGTTAGCTATATGTCAACTCGGAAGAACCTACCTTTCAATATTATATTTGACCCTATTGCTGGTATTTTGATAAAATCACCTGTTTATAGTTATTCATACACCAATTCGGAAAAATCTACCTATTGATTATAGTTGAACTCATTTAAATTATTGAAAAAATCGTCTATTCTTTGCTCGCCATACCCTCATTCGGAAAAATCTACCTCTCAATTATATTTGATCCCATTTCCAGTATTTGAAAATCCACACGCTTATGGTTATATCTCACCTCAGCAAAATCTACTTTTTAATATTATATTTTACTCGATTATTAGTATTTTCATAAAATCGCCCTTTACAGTTGGCCATACTCCAATTTGAAAAATCAACCTCTCAATTATATTTGATCCTATTTCCAGTCTTCAATAACCCCGCCTGTTTATAGGTGGCCATACCCCAGTTTCGGAAGATAATCCCATTTTGATCCCATTTCCAGTATTAGAAGGAAAAGAAAACATAACCCAACAACCTCTTCATTATATATGATCCCATTTCCAGTTTTTGAAAAACTACACGCAAATAGTTAGCTATATGTCAACGCGGTAAAATCTACTTTTCAATATTACATTTGACCCCGTTTCTGGTAATTATATTCGAACCCATTTTCATTATTTAAAAAATCGTCTGTTCTTTGTTAGTCATACCTCAACTCGGCAAAATCCACCTCTCAATTATATTTGATCCCATTTCCAGTATTTAAAAAAAAAAAAAAACACTCGTTCATAGTTGGCCAGACCTCAACTCGGACAAATCTACAGTTTAATTATGTTTGACCCCATTTCTAGCATTTTGAAAGAAGCACTGTTTTTATAGTTGGCCATACCCCAATTCGGAAAAGTCTACCTCTCAATTACAGTTGAACACATTTACATTATTTTGAAATTCGTCTGTTCTTTGTTAGCCATACCCTAACTCGGAAAAATCTACCTCTCAATTATATTTGATCCCATTTCGAGTATTTGAAAAAACTGCCTATTTATAGTAGGCCATACATCAACTTGAAAAAATCTACCTTTCAATTATATTCGACCTCATTTCCAGTCTTTGAAAGAAAATAAACGCTTATAGTTGGCTATAACCCCAACTCGAAAAAATCTACCTGCTCATCACATGATCCCATTTCCAGTATTTGAAAAACCACACGCTGATAATTAGCTATATGTCAACTCGGCAAAATCTACTTTTCAATATTATATTTGACCCCATTTCTGGTATTTAGATCAAATCTCTCGTTTATAGTAGGTCATACCCCAATTCGGAAAAATGTACCTCTTAATTATATTCAGACCCGTTTTCATTATTTAAAAAATCGTATGTACATTGTTAGCCAGCCTGAACTCGGCAAAATGCACCTTTCAATTATATTTGATCCCATTTCCAGTATTTAGAAAAAAAAAGAAAAAAAACACCCGTTTATAGTTCGTCATATCTCAACTCGGAAAAATCTGCATGTTAATTATGTTTGAGCCCATTTCTAGTATTTGGGAAAAAACAGTGTTTTTATAGTTGGCCATATCTCAATTCGGAAAAATCTACCTCTTCATTATATATGATCCCATTTCCAGTATTTAAAAAACCACACACTGATAGTTAGCTATATGTCAACTCGGCAAAATCTACTTTTCAATATTATATTTGACCCCATTTCTGGTATTTAGATCAAATCTGAAATATGTAAATTTTCAATAACAAAAAAAAACAAATTTTGAACCAAATAAATTAATTTTCAACTGGAATGTATATAATATATTATATATATTATGTATATATAGAATATTATTGAATTGAATATAATATTATTCAATTTGATCGTAAGACCAAAATAATAGAACATACGTTCCTATTAACCCTCAAATGGCACACTAGTGCGAATTCCCACTGGAAAAATTTTCATTTTGCTGATATTTACGCAGGCAAAGCTGCAGCGGCTTATCCCTACTATAATAAATATATATGTGAAATATGCGTAATATATTCTCGATGCTTATTATATGTTCAATCTGTAAAATATTCAATATTCAAATTGCAAAAAAAAACAATTCGCAATAGTGTGCCGTTTACGTTCTGGGTTGAAATGTGCCGTTTGAGGGTTAAGGTAACATTTGAATCGATCAAAGAAAGATTTTCACTTTTTAAAATTTTGTTTGAGAAGTTGTTCGTTTACACCAAATGTGAGAATCGTTGGAAGCGTAAGGCGTATTCTGGATTGCAAATGCATGAAAAATTATATTAAGCATAATCAAAACTTAAAAAATTGGTTTTATTGATTAAAGTGGATATTCTAAAATGTAACTAAGCTTTTAATTGCTTATTGCCTCATCAGTATGAAAGTGTAAATATGTTTAAAGTTATGAATGCGAGAATGCTGGGGTTATCGCATTCCGTCTGTCTATTCATATTGAAAATCGGTTAAAAATGAGAATATTAAAACTGGAATAATTTTAAATGCAATAACTTATCAAATTAAAGGCATTTTAAATCAAATAATTTTCAGTTCAAGGCCTAACAATTGCACTAACAATTTATCACTTATGAATAGATTCAACATTGAACTCAGGGAGTCATAGTGGCTCGGATGGTATTGTAATTGTCCTATGTTCCAATACTGCAGCCTTGGCAGCCATGCTGGCGCGGGTTTCATTCCCAAAGCAGGAAGCCATGCTAGACGTGCTTTCTGAAAGCTGCATCGCTTCTGTCCCTTGGGATAATACCCCACAGATACCATACAGTTTATAATTAACCCTACAGTATAGTCGCTAATGACCCTGGCAGTTGATGCGACTATAAACATTCAACTAATAAAAAAATACAAAAACATTTAACTATTTCACTGCTTTATAGCTTCAAATTGGAGAGCTGTAAAAATGAAATAATCCAAAAAAAGCACTACAAACTCTACATGTTGAAAACATAACCCCACAACAAAAGTAGGAGTTCTGACGGACAGGTCTCTTTTTTTTCTAACCTCAAAAAATATAGTTTTTTCGACATTTTTCGTAATCCAAAACATGTTATAAAAAACGCGACTTAGTTCTTCAATTCTAACCGTGAATTCGGATTTAGCGGCGAAAATTAAATAGAAATTGTCTAGTTTGGTCCGCTGGGCCAACCACTCTGTGATTGGAAGGGGGGTGTACAGAGTTCAAGACCCTAATACCACGCCGAAAAAAATTGGATGTTGCGGCTGACCAGATTAGTAAATTCTTATAGATTTTCTGTGGCTGAATTTGAATCCGAAGTCGGAATTATAAAATTTTCTCTCGTTTTTTTCAAACAAAAGAAAACAGCTTTTTTTGTTGATTTTTCGTAATGTAATACATGTCATTAGAAAATACGCGCACGTGATGCAATTCTGACTGAGGATTCAGATTCAGTAGTTCAAAGTACACAGAAATTCTATATTTTGGTCCATTGGACTGAAAATTTTTTGGAGGGGGGGGGGCTCTACAGAGTTAAAGACCCTACTACTTTAATGAAAAGTAGTTTTCAATTTTCACCTGCATACGTTTCTAAATTTTGAGGTTTTCGACTTAAACAATGTGAAGTAAAACTAGCTGTGAATTCGATCTGTGATGTTTCCACTTCATTTTTATTTATAATTATATGGTGTTCATTGAATGAGCACTTTGCTTTAAAATTAATAATGAAAATATTTTCAAGTAAGATATTAAGGAGACGGGGACCCCCACCCACCATATAAATACAAAAATACAATTAGGTTAGTCAAGGATGCACGTAATGCCTCTTCACTGTTTGAAGAGAAGCCTTTTTAGCGTTACAGCGCTACATAAACAAATTGGTCGTAATGACGTCGCAATTTGTCAGGTCCCCCAAGCACAGTCTTTTTGTGAATGTTTGTTTTTAGATACACGTATGAGTGATTTTGCCTGATGGCAGGGTAAAACAGTGTATATGCTTTACCAATTTGCATATCTACGCACCTACTGCAGGTGCTTGTACCACGTCGCGTTTACTCACCTCCATACAAATATTCCTTGTCCTTCTTCGTATTTTTGTCTCTTTGGAGATGAGAAGCCTGAATACGCTTCAACCGGCGATCGATTTATGCTCCGTCATTCTGACGCGTTATCATTCCTAAATCAACAAGAGTTACGAGGAAGTGAAGTATACTCTGTGATTTCAAACGCATGCAATTCTTTCTTAACCTTCACAAAAGCACTCATTTTCATAGGTAATAATAACATACCTTAACTAAATTTCGCACAAATTCCTCAAATTGAATAGATTTTTTAAATGGCAAGGGATAATTTGAGACAGCGATTTAAGATGTGTGGATGGTTATTGGACACAATGGTTGGACCGGTTCCGAAGACCCTGCTGTGATTCTCGGTACGCGGCCCAGAGTGCGGGAGGCCCTAGCCTTCGTAACATGGCTGATTTACTTATGCAGTAAGCCTGGGCCTTATTGAATGCTCATGCATTTTGACATTAAAGACTTTCATGTTGAGCCGTGCCAAGTATAAGGGAAGGGGCCACACATTGGCAAGCCAACTTTGGTCAGGTTAGAATGCACCATTCATGTTATTAAGCCGAATAAATATATTGCTTGAAAGAAAAATGTCTCCAAATACCGTCCCTCGAAATGCAGCAGCAAAATGATTAACGTCTCAATTTGCGAAATATTTTCGCATCAATTTATTGCACCATTTATACAGGAACAAACCACATCTGCTATTAATTATTACGTATATATGTACACTAATATTATTTAAACACACGGAAAAAAATAATTTGAGCTGTCTATCGATAACAGCAGATTACTTCACTTATTGACAAAACGTGACTAAAATAAAGAATTGTATTTTTATTTGAGACACCTTCACATCTTATGGCATAAATTTTCTCTCTTCTTAAAATGATTATAGTTTACAAACTAAATCTAAATCACATCGTTCGTGGCAGTTTCTTATAAAATTTCTTATAATTCTAAGTCAGGTAGGAACATAGTATTTGGAAAACTATAATTCAACTAATACAGTTAACATGTATAATAAATTCGTATCAAACACAGCACTTGAGTACTTCAAAAGCACTCATCTTATGGTTTACAAACTAAACCTAAATCACATCGTTCGTGGCAGTTTCTTAAGAGGAAAAGAGACAGACTATTCTGATTTCTATCTCTTTCACTCTTGTTGATTTTCTGCAGGCAAGCGCGGCAGACGATAAAAATGGACTGATACGCACAAAAACGCCAAAAATAAATAAAATTAAAAGAAAATTCCCATTTTCCCTAAAAGGAAGGACATTTGGGTTGTGCGAAGGACTTAGAAGGACACGACTAAAAAGGAGGACAAATCCTTCCAAGAAAGGACGTTTGGCAACCCAAACTTAAGATAATCGCGATTATTACATTCTTAAAGTTATCCTGAGCTATCTTAGCAGTGCGGCAATTCAGATTGTTCACGCAAAAAAAAAAAACAATTATTATCAAAAACATTAATTTCGCACATCTTTAGAATGCACATTTTTCAAATTCGTTGTCCACGAGATTTGGTTAGTTCCATGATGCCTTCATATTGAATCGGGTTTCATAATCGAAACAACCAATTCTGTAATACAGTCAAATCTTTTTCTGTGCACTGAAAACATTTTTGAAAAAAATTTTAAAATATATTTATATTATATTTACATTAAAAATATTTCATTTCTGTTGCAGGTAAGAAAGAATCGTCGAAAATGATAAAGCATCGAGGAATCTAAAGAGAGTAGTGAGTAATTATATTGATTTGATCAACGGTAGTGACCTTTTATACAGGTAATTGAGGATTACAAAAAAGAATCAGTCGCTTTGCAGCTCAGCCGAATGTTGTAGGATCGAATTAATTACTTCAGACCATTGTTGCGTCAGTTGTTTATAATCAATCGTTTCGATTTTCTCTGTCAGCAACATACATGACAGTCAATGAAGTATGTCGTTACCAGATGCACAAACGGATTCGCCGATGGCGCTGAACGAGCTTTGGTTCAACGGATATAATAGAGTCGATTAAAATAGCGTACCATTTGTCGCGGTTCGATGGCACAGTTAATTAACCATTAAGCAACTTGCGGCGTTCGTTTTTCGATTCAAAAGTCAAATAGTTTTGCTTTCTCTGAATAATTGAATCA
The DNA here is from genome assembly GCA_011634705.1 of Andricus grossulariae. Classification (NCBI taxonomy): domain Eukaryota; kingdom Metazoa; phylum Arthropoda; class Insecta; order Hymenoptera; family Cynipidae; genus Andricus; species Andricus grossulariae. The sequence continues at coordinate 211,127,958 of JAABKJ010007545.1, read as the reverse complement.
ACGACGAGTATTTTTTTCTTCACTAAGCATTCTGCAGTTATTGATGCGAATATTTATCGCGCCAATCTATTTATGTCAAGCTTCGAAGATCAATACTTTCGGCCTGCGAATGATAATTTAAATAACCTTTTTTGAATGTTTATATTTATGTCGCCACATGTAGAAATTTTGTGATCAGTACGATTCCTAAGTAAATTAAATTATTTTCATTGCAAATAAATTTAACGGTTGCAATTTTGTGATGAAATTGGTATTGAAAACTTAACAAGGAAGGAGCATTCTAGAATGACGGTCGTGGTTCGCGAAGGTTATGGTGAACTGTTACTCATTTGCATAATGATTTAACCGAGCCGTCATGGAGGATAATCGAAACTCAATTGAAGTTAGACACGCAGATGTAGAGTCGAGTGAATATACAGCGAAACCTGTTCTGAGAGATGGCAACAGCTTGCAATACAAGATCAGAGAGTTCACTGTGAAATTGTGAATCAACCAACTAGTAAGTTGCAAGTTGTTAGTTTAGGAAGTGGAATCTTGTCAGAGTAGATAAGTTCCATAGATTAATTTTAATTTTAAATTAGATGAGTTCTTAGTCATGTGAGCATAACGCCAAATTTCCAACACTAACTTCATTCAATTCCTTCTGCGAATGTTTATATAGCATTAATTCCCCCTCTTTCTCTCTCTTCTATCTTATGTAGGAAAATATACGAAAAATACATTTCAAGCTTAATTTGCGGAAAGATATGAAATAACGCAGCTGGCCAACTAGGATTGCAAGAGACTTTTCTTTTTAGACAAGAGAATAATTTACGAGAGTCGATAACCTATCTTATATCCTGGGCACGAGACTCGACAGATATTTCTTGACCGACTTTTTTTTTTACTAAAACTTTCACAGAAGAAACTCCAGCTCATGCTGTCACGGTCGTTAACGTGAATTTTGCGCAGTCTAGGGGGCCATCTTTTCCTGCTATTTCCTAAGATCTTTCGTACAAGTTTTGTGAGCCAGAGAAGTTGGTTTCCGCTTTGAGATTCGATTAGCGCCAGAAAAGTTTTGGTTGGTGCCGAGCGGTTTGGTCGATCGTATCGTAGGTACCAATCGTTGAGTGAGAAAAACGAAAAAATTTAAACTGCTTTATATTCCGGTCTTGCGAAAAAGCAAAGTCGCACCGTGCAGCTAAGGCAAGGGTGGCAAGACTGCACAGTGCACAGCTAGGGCCGTCTCGAGCAGAAATAATGCAAGACCACGCGGTGCGGGTGTGGCGGCGACTTTCCGCGGAGTCATTGAATAACGTAATTAAGTTCTGCGGGGAAAAAGAGAGAAGGGGATTCCGCGCGAAAGAAAGTGAAGAGCAACTTGGAAGTGGTCAGGGAAATGAGCCACAATAGGTGGCAGAAGGCTAGTATCGATCCTCGTACTATTCGCCAACGACCACTCTTTACCTTCATGTAAATTGGTTCTCGCGTGCACCGCACTCTCTTATTTTTCTTTCATCGGAATTTGGATAGGTCGGTGCACGTAAGAGGCGAAAAAAGTGCACACTTTACAGATATATGCTATTTCACCACAGGTGCACTTAATTAGAGCACATTTTTTTCACGCCGATGCAATTATCGCTACAGTTGTAATAGATTGACGTAGTATTTCAATTCTAATCGCCTCAATTTTTCGCATCTTGTATTTTTAGAAGGTAAAAGGTAGTTTGATTTTATCTTAATTAAAGAAGCATTAAATATGCTTTCGTTCTCCCACGATAAAGACCCAAAGTTTAAAGAAAATATTCAATTATTGAATTTTGTAACTCATGTGTCCTATGAAATTAATTTAAGTTTCTTTTTTAAATCTTGCAAAATTATTGTAATATAAAAGACTTTTGAAGTAAAAATCCAAGGAAATATTCTGAGAGCATTTGGAAGCTTCTTTAATTTTATATCCGAAGTGGAACTTTTAAGGAAGTTTTTCTCAACCATGAAAAAAAGTATTGCGAGATGTTACACGTTTAAAAAAAGTAAAGTTTCTCAAATCAGTGAATTCAAATTACTTGACTGAATTAGTAATGAGTAAATGTAGCTTCGACTGAATTCAAGTGAATTTCACTCAATTTAAACTTATAGAAATATATTTCACTGAATTAAAAGTGAATTAACTCAATTTAATCAAATTTGATCGAATTAACCTGAATTAACTGGAGAAAATACGACAAAATTCATGTCAATTTCCTCTCTAAATTTAAATCAGTAACAAATGGATCACTAGCATAAGTAAGGATTTTCATTGAAGAGCAGTGCAGTGATACGGATTGAAATTTAGAGAGTACATTAATAATTCACTAATGTTAATGTTGATTCGGATGGAAATCGCATAGTTCAAGTTGAATTCATCTGAAAAGCTAAAATCAAGAGGGTTTAGAAGCAGTGAAGCCAAATTCAAATTAATTTAAATAAATTCAAGATAAATTAATGGCATTTTCTTTTAGGGTAGATGGGTAGGACCGGCCGGCGGGCAAAAACTACTTTTCAAATAACACTGCTATTTCTTGAACATTTTAATGTTTATTTCTATCTAATCATTTATTTGATTATAGAAATGGTGTTATAAACTCATATCTTAAAAATTTACGTTGTAAAAGAAAAATTATGCAGAAAAATGGTTTGAAAACTAAAGAATGGAGGATTCGCTAGCAAAAATATAATTGATAATAGTTGAACTTAATTAAGTCCAAACAGATATAATTTAGAGAAAAGGTGAGGCTAAGGTTGAGGGGCAACAGCAACCAGGAAAACAGTTCAAAAATACTTGAATGGTAACTCTACTATAAGTTTGGTCGATAATACCATTAAACTCTAACCTCAAAATAAAACTCATGTAAAACACATAGAATCATTATATTTCTCAACGGTGGGTAACGCAGATTTTCTTACTTATTCGGGAGATATCTGCGTGTGTCCTCTTCACCAAGCAGAATGTCAACGAATAAAAAGTCATACCACAGCTATCACGATTTAAAAAAAAAATACCTGTTACTTCTTGCTGCATATGTTTAAATGTATATTTTCCCATGCATAAAATACCGAGCAATCAAACCAAAAGTTTTTTATATCCTAAAATATTTCTAAAACATAAAAAAAACACCCCAATACGCGGGGCAAGACTGACGAAATAAAGCTGGTATAAATAATTAAATTATAAAACCATTTCTGTTTTAAGAGAATTAATCCGTATGGAAATATGATATACAATAATGTGAGACTCGAGATAGAAAAATGTATAAATCTGACATCTTACTAACTTTGTATAGAGCAATGAATGCTAAGCGATCAGTCCTGCTCCGGTCTATCATATTTAATTCAGTAATTAGGAAACAATCAGGGTTTTATCCCATAACGCTTATTTTTTCCTTGAAAATACTTTTTTGAGTTTGTATATTTTTTGAATTCTAAAATAGAAAAAACAGAAAAGTTGAAAATATGATAAAAAGTGAAAATATTAGGCCCCTGTGATAGAACATGAATGTCGCAAAAGCAAAACCGTTTCGATCATTGTTTCTTTTTAATTTAGAGCCTAAAATAGATCATATCTAATTAAATTTTAAAAACACAAAATAAACAAAATTATAACGCATTATTGTTACTCACAACACAGTAAAAAAGTATTCTTAAAATCTTTACAACTTAAAATTCTGTTAACCTTAAATTATGAAGTGAATGTAAATAAAGCAACAATGTATCTTAAATCAAGAAAAGTTGATCTGAATTGAGTAATAGGCATAATTACATTCTGTATTAAATTTATAAATATTTTTTGCTGAATAGAAGTTCATCTCTGAATTCAAAGTCAGCATAATTTTAAGGTGTAACAATTATAATTTTAAAGATATTTCTAATGTTTTTTAAGTCATAAAATACACAGTTTTCCTTGTCTCCGTATCAATTATTTACATTATTATCTGTGTCATCAAATTCGATTACATTTTGCACACTGCTTATTTTGTTACTAGCAACGATATCACACATAAATACTCCATACCACATTTTGCATGCAATTTATGTACCTTTCTTAATGATATCTTTATCGTTATTACCAGCACATTATTGCAGAGAAACAAGTCTATATGTAAAAATGTCTTACTCGTGTTGCTGAAATCGCTCGAAGGGGTTAGTTGACCGTTCGAAGCTAAGGATATAGTCGATGACCTCCCACCGCGAAAGAGAAACGCGAGACCGCATGATACATGCTTGTTTTATTTTAAAATCCATAACTCAATTCAACTAGACATCTGAACCCAGACCTAACATAACAGCAGACATTGCAAACCCAAAAAATGCGAACTTCATTTATTTCTGACTGTTATTTTCCACTAAGATTTGAAAACTTTTGTTTAGAAGTTACAACACGATTGTTTGATGTTTAGTTCTCTAAAGGCTATACGCAAAATTAACTCATTACATAGAGTACCTTAAGGTGAGTTTTATCACTTAGATCGAGGTTAACATCGATTGTTGACGTAGCGTTGATTTAAGTCCTAAACCTTGTGTTTTTCATGGGTGTTCCATTTTTTCCCATCCACTCATAAGAACCGCGCACGCAATGATGGGTGTTAAGATTGCTAAGCTTCGTATCGCGTTCGTTACCCTGTATAATAATTGATGATTGTTAAATAGCATTATAGTACGATGGATCCTGTCGCATTTATAGTTATGCTTAACGTTATTGCGTCGCACGGAGGAATTTGTGCATTCACGACTTTGGAGCACATTATATTGCTTAGCGGAGATTGTTACAATGGATTAAGAGCCGGTTTGACATCTTAAACTTGCACTATTCATTCAGATCAAGTCAATTCGTAATTCTAAGTCATCATTAGTTATTTCGGATTTACTTCCTGCCATTTTTAACACTTATGATTGAATTAGGTAAAGGCATCACTTTCAGTTTTCAATTATATTGTCAGATATTACGAGAAAATGTAAACAAAAATTAAAAAACAAACCATTTTTTACAGAGCTTTATTATCATTTAATTATTTCTTTTTCGCGTTTTTTTGTTTTGTTTTTGTTTTGTTTTTGTTTTTCGCTTTTTTTTGCGTCACAAGAAAACGCGAAAATGCATCAAAAAATCCAAGCTGACATGCAGAAAAGCTAAAATTTGTATAAGAGTTCGACTTCGTTTAAAAGGAGCCTGATTGGAGTAATATTGAACAAAAATCTGCGAAGATCCTTTTTCTCCTTATTTCTTATTTAGGAAAGCAGTTTCGCGTACAGACTAGACATCGTCGATTTGTTCGGAATGGCAGTATTAGTCAAACAGTCATTTTGCTTCGGTAACTCTTGCTTCTCGCTCAGTTTGTAATTTGTACGTCGGTCAACCTTGCGGCCAAGGTTGCGCAACGACTGCGAAGCAGGCAACACACGTGGTCACGTTGGAGCTTTACGCACACTTTTGAGTATTTGCTCGCTCTCGTTGCATGCAGACACGTACTTGTGTGCCCGCCAATTGGCTTAAATGCACATTTACCCTACATCCTAGTCAATTACATAATCGGCCAGTTTCTCTTTGTCTGTCTGTTGATCTTAGAAAACGAAATAAATACGAGAAAAAATGTCCAAATAACAAAATATATTACAAGTTTTTAAAATACAAAATGTTTAACTCGCCTGATTTCGAATTATATCTTTACATCTCCGTTTCAAAATGTAAGAACTCAAAGCTCTCCCTTAGTTTAACATCCATTTTTTCCGCGCTGTTATTGAAAGTTATTAGTCATTCGTTTGATTAGTTTTTTTATTTGACGATCTTTATTAGCATCGTTTAAACTATCACTCAAGATGACCCATAAGAAATCATAGACTATACAAGTATGGATAATTAAAACTCTTTAAGTACCCGCATGTTTTGTACGAGTGTGTCAAGTCGTTCTCACTCCAATGTTGTCTAATCTAGGAGGAATGACTCAGTGTATCTGCCAAGGCGTAAGGTTCATTCGCATCTCAAGATCTCGAGCAATCGACCGCAGTCTTGATTAGATGCTTTCAATTAAAGATAACTAACCTCTTTAAGGAGCGTGGTGTGGTTCGCTGCATATATACTGGGACGGAAAGGTGTGGGGTGAGCAAAGTACATAGGCAGCCGTTCGTTATGCGGAGGTTTTAAAGGCATTTGTGCATCTGTAGCCGACGTGCAACTTCTATTCATAGACAGAACATACTGGTATGGAAACACCCACTGACCTGATATCGAGGGGCTTCGGAAATCTTGTTTAAAGTCACTATAGAATCAAAAAATAAAAGATTCAGATTCAGATTGGCAAGATTTCAAAGATCCCAAGATTCAGCGACTCAAAAACAGTTGAAACCCAGTTTTAAATCTCGCCGAAAATCTTTTAAATTTAAAATCTTCAAAAATCGTCGCGAATACTAAAAAGTCCCTTGCGAGATTTTATGAAATCCATCTGTTTACAGCGAGACATCTAGCATCTTAATACGATAATTTCAATTAGTGGTGCATAACGATGCGAGATGATCGTCGGTCTCGTTGGATTTTGTTCGTATAACGAGCAATTTTTGAAACGAGTTTATCTTATATTCATTTGAAGGGTAACATGAAGGTTATTAAATAATATGACAATCATTTTTACTTTGCCTCTTAGAATAGTTAATCTAAGTTAAATCAAATTGTTCATAAAATTTAAGATATAAAGAAGCCTGTTACCTATGATTATTTTTTGTTTCAATTTCATAAGATGCCAATCTGATGTAATACTAAGTTGAAATCTTAGTTGAAAAAATACAGAGCCGTTCTCAATAGGAGCAATTTATTTTAATTTCAGATAATTACATTACAAATTATCAAAATAAAATACTTTTGATTGAATACCTATAATTTAACTTCGCACGATGTATTCAAATTAATTCTTATTATTATAAAATTAAATTATCGATCAATCTCGTATGATACGAGATGATCGCTTTAACGATGCGAAGTGAGACAAGAATTTGTTTTAGAAAAAAACGAGCGTCTTTCTCTTATATTGGAAGTTCTCGCCATTTTGATCATTGTGCATCTCTAATTCCAATTTGTAAAAATTTGGGTTCGCGGAATTTAAATGATTTCAGAAGTGAATAACCCCTTGCCTGGTATGCGAAATATTCTTTGGATAAGTTGTGATAGCAGTTGAGAGTGTTTCAGAAAGTCCCTAGTAGAACCTTGTTATTTGGACTCGATTTTTATAAAATTGGAGTAGGAAAAAATTGATTTATCGACAACAAACCATGAGCCCAGAAGCTAGTATTATCAAGCTTCCAAGTAAAGAATTGATCTGGAGACTAGTTTGCATTCATTATAGCGTTGCATTTGGCTTTGAAGCTTCGTAAACCCATTTTCCAAACTTTCGAAACTCTGTTCAATGGCTCTCCGAATCTTAACCTTAATCCGGTTGCAAGCGGAAAGCACGAGTCTTTTTACGAGTGCTATCATTTGAGCATGCTGGCAATCGAAAGTTTAAACTAGCTCGCTTCGATCGTTACGCAGGAGAGTAACGAGAACTCGTTGAGAGATAGAAGAAACCGCAAAGGAATCATGCACGCTCTTTACTTTAGATAACATCTGGCCGAACTTTAACCAATCTAAAAAGAGTCTAGTACAAAGCTAGTACAAAGCAAAGGGAAATAAGGAATGAGAAATGTACTTCCTGATAGCGTTTATTTGAATTTTCTTTTTTTTTGTCAATTTTTAAGCTAGCAGCTCAAATTTATTTGGACCTACACTAATATTTAAACACTCTCCAATATAAATTTTTTCTAATTGAAAGTTAATCAATTTAGGATCACCGGCTGCGTAGACAAATATTTTTCCGGTTCATTAAGACGTCAAAGCGGAACCACAAATTAAAATGGTTGTTTGTAGGTATCCCTTGGGTATAAATTATTGTTGAACACGACATGGGATGAGTTCATATTGGCACATATCGGGATCTTGGTCGCTTCGTTGCGAGTTCGAGTCGTTGGTACAGCATGCAGTCGCGGGTGGGTAGGTGCAAAAACACTGCGTGAAGGACGGAGCAGAAGGCCGACAACCGCGTTAGGTAGCATCGAGCAAAAAGTTACCTCAATCGAGAATCTGCTAACGGCAGCGATGCGCCAGTCTGTTCAACGTCGCCGGACATCCTTGTTTTTTCCATCCTTTTGGACTATCCAGTCATCTACTCCTCCTTCTCAATATCTCCCAGAATGATATCGGCAACGTCAGAGTTGTAGGTCAGTGGCTAATAGAAATTTAATACAATATACTAGACTAGAGGATAATTTTGTACAGTACATGCATTTTTTCACCTGTGCACTTTCTTCATTGGACAGATTCTGTTGATTTTGTAACCACTGAGAAGTGACATCTCCTACCAAAGGTTCTACTGTGGCCATTTTACTCCCATACTTGAACTACGGAGAGAGGTATCACGTCTAGTAACGATTATTCGTAATCAGTTAAATGAGAATTGTCGTTTATTTTCTTCTTTATTAGCAAGTCTCTGATGACATGAATACGCATACGTACAGATTTCTTAGATAGTTCTGAATCCTTCTTCAGTTTTAATTTGACTTACCTGTTTGTTAATCAGAGAATGTCATGCTGACACTTCACATATTAAAATTAATAGTCATTGTTGCTAAAGAAATTTCGGTAAATGTGAGGCAGAAGTGTCTTGTGTCAATACAAAGAGTGAGAGAGGGTTCCAATCAATGTTTTTTCAGGACTAACAGCCACTTGCGTTACATGAGATCCATTAGTACGGTTTTCCATTATCGCGTTTCAAAGGTCGTGATTCTCCGCACTACATACAATTGTACAACTTTAATGAACATTGCGATCCATATAGGATGAACAGTTTGCCTTTTCTCTTTTCTAATACATTTTTATAATGGGATGGATAACATTGAGATGAATCGTGTAATAATAGTTAGGCACAATAAAGTATATGCAGGTAGATAACAATAGGAATAAGGTATCCATCGATTTCTAGACTGGAGTTTCAGATAGGAAGCTCCTTTCTACAATCTCTTCATTTTTCTCACCTTGCTTCTTTGCTGCTCTGTTTAATGTCCATTTTTCTGTTTCAATTCCTCCTCCACTGCTCTTTCACCTGCTATTTTTTTATTAGTTATTATTTTTCCTTTACTTTCATTCTGCTTTAATATTATTATTTTTACCTGTAGCTCGTTCGTATGCAAGCCTTCTTCAAGTTCCTTTTGGGCATCCTCAATTTGATTTCGTATTTTTATTTATTTTGTGCTTCTTTTTTTCTCTGATAACTTTTAATTCTGCTTCTGCACTTTTACTGAATTCGAAATTTGACTAGATTGACTTAACTTTAACTGAATCCCTATTATTATTATTATTATTATTATATCATTAAGCCGTTTCCCTTTCGGGGTATGCGTGAATTGCTCGGTGGTAAAGTAGTGATAATTTTCAAAATTATATGTGGATATATTTTAATTATTCAGCGATGTTTTGTCGTACGCTGTTGTTTTTCTGAATTATCTAAACGTTCTAATGTGATAATATCTTGGCCGGTGGACCTAGTGCCGAGAGTTACTTCGCAGTTTTCGGCATTTCTCAGACGTTGCGCGTCGGTAAATGATGAAGTTAGAGAATGTTAAAAATGACTTACCCCCGAATTTATAATTACAGGAGTTACCATGGACATGAATTGTTAACTGCATATTTAATAAATATGCAGTTAAATATTATTTATTCACCACTCGCATATTACATGTTTATTAAATAATTATGTTTATGATTCACAATTATTTATAAGTAGTTATACAATGGTAAGAAGATAAAATAAATAATTAATAAATAATAAGAATAATAATACACTACCGGCCAAAAGTTTAGGTTCACCTCGTAGTTGATGACTGATTAAGTTATCTTAATTTTAATTGTGACACAGCTAAAATTTGTTCTTTTTAAAATGTTGAATGCTCTCAAAATTCAAAATTGACTAAGAGATGAGCACAGGATAAAGCCAGTTTCTCCATTTTTCAAGTAGATATTGCAAAAATAGTGTTAACTTCTAATGTTTTCTTAAACTTCAGGTAATATATATCTGAAATTTTACAAAAATATATTTCATATCACAAAGAATATTGAAATTCTTTAAACCTTTTTGTTACAACTTAAGTTCTTGCATTGTGATAGGAAAGTTTTTTCAGATTTATACTCATAAGCTGTTGCGGTAGTGTGGAAAAATAGCTTTAAAATTAACTTAAGGACATAACAAAATGTTGATGATTTCGGATATTACACTATTTTTGCAATGTCTACTTAAAAAAAAAAAAATTGGCTTCATCCTGGGCTCATTTTATAAAGAATTTTGAGCGCATTAAACTTTTTAGAAAGAACAAAATTTAGTTCTCACATGATTAAAATTAAGAGAACTTAATCAATCATTAAAAAAGAGGTGAGCTCAATATTTTGACCGGTAGTGTATATTATTAATTATAACAACTTTAATTTGGTTTTAAATACTAAAAATTAGTAAATATAATATGTATATGTATATCAGTTACAGATCGTATTAATTAATACAATCTGTAGCTGATATACATATATATTTTTACTGATTTATAGTGTTTGAAAGCAAAATTTAAGGTATCATACATACAAAAAATACTGCATTAAATTATAAATATTTATTTAAGGCCCTTCAAAGTTTAAACCCCTAATTTAAACGAAGGGAAAACCTGTAAGGCATTGTTCTAGCTAGAATCTAGTATAAACCTCCTACATCTTTGGCTATAGTCCGTATACCTGGTTATACCCAATCAATTTTAGGAATTTTCTCCTTTTATGGTCTATTTCTATTATAACAATACTCCATGAGTAGAGTGAATGGCTGGGTAGGTGCGAGCCGAAAATTACGAAAATAGAATTTGCATATTATTACAGTTAAAACTTTCAAATCTGTTGAAGAATGATCTAGAAAACTTTTAGGACATTTTTACATTCTCATCAGAGAAGGTATTAGATTTGTGTAAAATTTGACCCCCTTCGTTTTTGTCAAATGTCAACGTTTTGAGAGATTCTGAACCCAAGAAATAGGTTTTCACGAATGTTCTGTCTTTCTGTGTGTATGTGTGTGTATGCATGGATGTGTGCATGTAGATTTTTATATTGTTAGCCCGATAACTTTCGAAAGAATTGACGGATTGTATTGGGCTTTCGTATACTCTTCAAGTGTCATAAAATGAAAGTCCAGTCCGATAGCTAGCCATTTTGGATAAAAATTCAAAAAGTGAGCGTTTTTTTCAATATTTTTGAGACCACTTTTTCCAATTTTGAAAATTCTATGTATAGATGTTTGTAGTGCTCAAAACCGCAAACAATTTATCTTATTGACTTTTTTTATGGAAGAAAAATTACTGGAGTTATAGCATTTACAAAATTGAAAGAAACAAACGAAAATGAACATTTTAAGCCAAACAACGCACGATATGAAAAAAAGTCAAAAAAATAAAAATGTTTCTTTCCGAACACCCTACAATATAGTTATAAGACTTTTATTAATTTTTTTGAAAAATCGAAAATTTAAATTTTTATCGCAAATAAGAATAATGAAAAATAAAACTTCCATTTTGCGGTCAAACTATACAAGATACGAAAAAAGATGAAGGGACAAACATTTTGCACTCAAAAAATATTTACCAATTTGTTATGAATCACATTTTGATGAGACGCGTGGTTTTTGTTTCATTTGTAAAAAACTGATTCAAGAATAAAATAAATTAAATTTTTGGACAAATGACACAAACTACGCAAAAACTTAATATAAAAAAGTTGTTCACTCAGAAAAGAGCTACAAATTTTTTATCAATCATTTTTTTATAAGAAGCGTAATTTTTCTTTCAATCGTGAAAAATAACATTAACAATAAAATTTTTGTTGTGAAAACTATGCAAGGTACGAAAAAAGATGAATAGACAAAATTTGGTTATGCAATCTAGAAAATTTCGCTTTTTGGACAAAATCGAGCTTCAACAAATCGAGCTTTAACAAAACAGATTTCACAATCACCAAATTACAGTTGTCGATGATTTGACCTTTAATTTTAAAAGGTTTGTGCACAAGTGTGGGGGAAATATAGAGACCGAGCGCGTAGCGCGAGTTAAATATGGTATTGAGCGCGAAGCGCGAGATAAATATATTATCGAGCGCGAAGCGTGAGAACCAACAGTCGCGCGCTCGAGGCGCGCTCAAACTTGAAAGCGAAGCGAGTTGTGCGCACATTTTTTTATTATTATTTCACAGGATTTTGCTGGATATTAGGAAAAATTGGAGTTAAATTAAAAGATATTCAGAAATTTTACAAGTTTGGAAGAACTAAAAAATATTTTATAAAGTTTCGGAAATCTTTTAAAGTTTTCAGATATTTTTAATCTCTCCAAAGTTCTTAAATTCATAAATATTTTTTAAAATTATATTAATTTTTCCTAATATTTTTTCAAACATTTTGTTAATTTAAAAAAATTGCCTTAAAATCTTGCAATGTCTTTTTTGTTTGGAAACTTTTTAAAATGTTTTGAAATCTTTTTTTTCTTTTTTTAAATTGCATGATTTAAAATAAAAAATCGTTCTAAATCTTTCCATGAATCTTAAGAACAATTTTTATACTCTCACATCCTTTCCAAAATTTTTAAACGTTTCCAAAAATTTTCCTAAATCTTGAAAAATCTACATTTTGTCAAAAAATTGTTGACGTGTTTTCAAATTTTTTATTATTTTTGAGTCTTTCTAAAAACTTTGAACCTTCTAGGTAAATATCTTTTAAAATGATTCAAAGTCTTCTTGTATGCATATTTTTTTTAATTTGTGTAATTAAAATAATTACCACACAATCTTCAGAATTCTTTTTGGCTATGTTATAAATATTCTTGAATGTTTTGAAATATTCAAAAATATTCTCCTCAAATTAATTTTTTAAAATAAAAAATCGACCTAAATTTTCTCATGAATCTTCTGAACAATATTTATTCTCTCGAATCTTTTCGAAATTTTTAAAACGTTTCTAAAATTTGTTCTAAATCATCAAAAATCTGCATTTTGTCAAAAAATTGTTGAAATGTTTTCAAATGTTTTGAATATTTTTTAGTCTTTTTAAAGACTTAAAACCTTCTAGGTAAATATCTTTTAAAATGATTCGAATTCTTCTTATATATATACATTTTTTTTAAATTTGCGTAATTAAAATAATTACCTTACAATCTTCAGAACTCTTTTCGACAATATTATAAATCTTCTCGAATGTTTTGTAATATCTTAAAATATTCTCTTTAAATTAATTTTTCAAAATAAAAAATCGATTTAAATTTTCTCATGAATTTTGAGAACAATTTTTATCCTCTCAAATCCTTTCAAAATTTTTAAAACGTTTCTAAAATTTTTGTTAAATCTTAAAAAATCTGCATTTTGTAAAAAAATTGTTCAAATGTTTTCAAATGTTTCAAATAATTTTGAGTCTTTCTAAAAACTTAAAATCTCCTAGGTATTAATTAATATAAATTTTGATATTAAAACGATTACTTCGGACAAATAATATTTGAGAAACAAGAAAAAATCTGCCTCAGCCCAGATTAGAACCGGGAACGCCATTATCCATGAGTGGAGCGTTAACCAATTACGCCACCGAGGCTGCGGCAGATATTTTCTTGTTTTCCATAGCCACCTTTTTGCAGGGAAGTACTATACGTATTTCTTAACTGCGACAAATGTACCATTTTTGATCAACATAGGTTTAATCTAATTGATGTTTGGAAGATGTTATTACCATTTAAAGATGTTACCGTCCGAGTTTTTAAATTTTAATCAATATAAATTTTGATTTTGAAACGATTACTTCGGAATAATAAAATTTGAGAAACAAGAAAAAATCTGCCTCAGCCCGGATTCGAACCGGGAGCGCCACTATCCATGAGTGGAGCGTTAACCAATTACGTTGAAATGATTCGAATTCTTCTGATATATATTTTGTTTAATTTGCGTACTCAAAATAATTACCTTACAATCTTCAGAAAACTTTTCGACAATGTTAGAAATCTTTTTAAATGTTTTGAAATATTCTTAAATATTCTCTTTAAACTAGATTTTTTTTTGTTTGAATCAAGAAATCGTTTCCAATTTTTCCATGAATCTTAAGAACAAATTTTCATTCTCTTAAAACCTTTCAACATTTTTAAAACGTGTTTACAATTAATTCTAAATCTTCAAAAATCTGCATTTTGTCAAAAAATTGTTGGAATGTTTTCAAATTTTTAAAATATTTGAGTGTTTTTAAAAACCTCAAACCTTCTAGGTAAATATCTTCCAAAATGATTCGAATTATTTTTATATATATATATATTTTTTTTTTAAATTTGCGTAATAGAAATAATTACCTAGCAATGTTCAGAATTCTTTTTGGATATGTCAGAAATCTTTTCAAATCGTTTTCAATTTTCCCATGAATCTAAAGAATGAATTTTCATTCTCTTAAAACCTTTCAAGAATCTAGAAACGTTTTATAAAAATTTTTCTAAATCTTCAACAGTCTATATTTTGTCAAAAAATTGTTGTAATGTTTTCAAATTTTCAATTATTTTTGAATCTATAAGAAAAAATTAAAACCTTTTACGTAAATGTCTTAAAATGTTTCGAATTTTTCTCATTTTTTTTTAAGTTTGCCTAATTGAAAAATATATATTTTTTTCTTTTCTCCAACCTGGATACATTTTTTAATCACACTTTATTATACCTCAGTTCAGCAGCATTTCAGTTTGAGAGTAGACTTTTGTTTCGTCTTTAATTAGTGATTTCGATTTTATGAGATGCTGTTGTTAAAGAACATAAACAACCGTATGATTCATGTAGAGAATATATGAAAGGATTGAAATTAGAAAATGAAGTAGATGTTTCCTATTTTTGTATTATATTTCTAAAATTAGGGCAATCAAGGCCGTTGAAAGAGCACGTCGCAATCAACATTTTAGTTGGTGATTTCTGAACTAAAAATGATCAATTTTCAGCCAAAAAAGAGCAGTTAAATTTTCAGTTCAAAACATTAATTTTAAACCAAAAAACAAATAGAATTTTCAACTGGCCTATCCTTTCGCTCGGGCTATATACCTGGTCCTCCCCTAGGGACTGTAACCCCTCACTAGGGGCTGTGACCCCTCCCTAGGGGCTGTAACGCCTTGTAGTTGGTTGGGAGGCTTAAGAATGTGGGAAATGGGGGTCAAAAGGACCTCGGCCTGCAGGAGCATTGATATGAATAAAAGGAACCCTGTAAACGGGCTCTCCTGGGTAAGAGGAAAAGGATCCCTATAAACGGGCTCTCCTGGTAAACGTGAATACGGTATGGTAGAAGGGTGAAATAGCCTAGCTAACACGGGTCTTCAGGATCCCTGGATCGAGGCCCCTGCCGGACCGATTTACAGCCATGAAATCGGGACAGGAATGACCTGCGGCTCGCGCAGCGACCAAGAAACAGCCCTTTGTTTGTTATGGTGGTCTGCAAGCGGATATTTGAACATTGAGTGTCTCACTCAATTTGACCATCCACGTAAGCCATGGACGTAGAATAATCGTGCTCGTGGCACTTTGGCACCTAGGGGGTTACGTAGGTGTTCTAACGGCCTCTCGGGGACACCGGACGACCTCGCCGAGTATTCGGTCTTACCCCTGCATGCGGGGCTCTGCAAGGGCGGAACTTTTATTTCCCGAGCTTCTCGTGGGATCAACATGAATCAAGGAAAACCAAACCAACAATCGAAGGAAGAAGGAAGACAGTTGGCGGGGGGGGGGGGCCTTAAAGGATCTAACAAAAACCCTTTCCTCCCGATCTGTCTCTCCGAAAAATCAAATTCAGGTGGCGGCTCTGCCCCCAGCTCCCTCGGGGGCTGAGCGATCGACGGTCCCTCTGGATGAGGCTATGGTAACGAGAGAAGCCAATCGGTCCCCCAACAAAAAAAACGGCGCAACGGTTCCCGGCAAGCGCAGCAGGCTAGCAGAGCAGCTGCGGGAGCTGGAACGTCGACAGTTACAGGGTCGACATCCAGCACTGAGGCACAAGAGAGAGGTAGGGGCTCAGAAGACACCCCACTGTTGGTGGCTAAGACTCTGAAGAGGCACAAGGCGGCCCAGCAGCCGACGAACAGAGAGTCATCGGGAGTTGGACTGACTGCCGCTCAGAGGATTCACCCCCTGACGATGGTTGTGGCCGATGCCAAATGCCCGGACTCAATGCTCCCTATGGATCAGTACATGCTCTTCAGGGAGGCTACCTGGAAGGAGCTCAAAAGAGTATCCCCAGATCAATAGCTAAGATTTCGTCGTGATCTCCTTCTGCAGGGGAGGGGTCTTCGTATTTGCGGCAGCCGACTTAGCTGCTAAAGCTTGGCTACTCAAAGCCGTGGTCAAGACAAAGCCGTGGGAATTTGCAGCGCTTAAGGTGGGTGGGGTCGTGTTGCTCCAGAAGATGGTGAGGGCTACGGCGTGGTTCCCGGGTAAACCGGAAAACCCATCTGAGGTAATCCAGTGGCTGGAGGGTTTCAACCCCTCACTTAACACAACGTCCTGGCGAATCGTCAGGCACGATAGGCCTCAGGAAGAGGTTACTGTAGGAGGCACCAAACATTTCCTAGATGTGCAGATTCCTGAGTCCCAGACGAGGGCTCTTGCGGCCCTCAACAACAGGCCGTTCTATAACTTTGGACAGATCAGCCTTAGGGTTGCCGGCCAGGGACAGGAGGAGCCTGTTGGGACACAGGAAGATCGGGATCAGACCTAAATGACTGCTCCTGGTCTCACCATTACCCTAATTAACTTGCATCACAGCAAAGGCGCCTCTGCAGTTTTTCAGAGGGGCATGGCTGCGAGGCACACAGGTATCTCGCTAATCCAAGAACCTCGGTTAGTTCCAGATACCATAAGGAGATTAGGGGGGGGGGCTGGTCTTTTTTGTTACAGGGACACCAAGGCGGCCAAACCAAGGGCCTGCATACTGGCGAAGGGAGTTAACGTTGTCCCGCTGTTTGAGCTATATTCGAGAGACCTGATGATGATAGCTACGGATCTCAAACGAATAGGAAGGCTAGTTCTGGGATCGGCTTATTTTCCTTATGACAGCGATACCAACCCACCAGTGCAGGTATGTACACTGGTGGAATATTGTAGGGTAAGGAGTATTCCTCTACTCCTGGGATGCGATGCTAATTCCCACTATACTTTGTGGGCAGCACGTACATCAACTTAAGACCTACTGGAATACTTCGTCACCACTGATTTAGATATTCTGAACGAAGGGAAAACATCGACGTTCCGTAGCTTGGTCATACCCGCTGGCCACAAATGGGTCAGAAATCCAAGAAGAACGGACTGAGATCAGTTTTACACGGAGCTAAGTTGTGCACTTTCAGAGGTTCCCAGATCAATTCGAGACGTGGATACCATGTATGTAGCAGACAACACTTTCACAGAAGCCATCAAAGCTACTTATGAAAGTAATTGTCGACTCACAAGAGTCCGAAAGGCTGCGGAGACACACTGGTGGAATGAGAAACTCAAAGATTTTCGCAGGGGAACAAGAGAGAGGTTCAGACGTGTCAGTACTGGCAAAAAGAAGGAAATATGGACCTCATTCACAAGCATGAAGGATGAATACAGGGGTACAATACGTAAGGCAAAGCAAGACAGCTGGACCAACTTTTGCATAGACATCGAGAAGGGAGCTGAGGCGGACGGGGATAACTTGGCTCACCTGATCAAGGCATATTTCCCGGACTTTTAGAGGTTTGGAGAAGGGGAGACGGCACCTTAGAGGCAACGAAAGTCGCCTGTGGCCCAACTGGGTCCGAAACGGCAGCTGGCGAACGAGATTGTCAACCCTGCCAGGGTCAGGCGGGTCCTTAAGTCCTTCAGCCCTTACAAGTCTCCTGGCCCAGATGACATATATCTTGCCCTCTTACATCGGAGGAGCCTTTAACAACACCTCTGGAGAGGTAGTCAGGGCGGCCATGATCACAAACGGTATGCCTACTGCAGTCGTGGAATGGACGTGCCACATCTTGGCCAACAGGAATCTAACTACGACTAAGGGTGATACTACTTTATGTGGAACCGTTGACTCGGGATGTCCGCAGGAAGGAGTTTCACCGCCCTTCCTGTGGTGCCTAGTAGTGGATGAACTGCTGTATCTACTCTCGAGTCAGGGTCACCACGTCATAGGCCATGCGAACGAAATACTGGTTATCGCGCGCGGCCAGCATCTGGATGCGCTCTTCAGAGTAATGCAGCAAGCACTGATGATTCATGGTGTAAGAAAACTGGACTATCGGTCAATCCGAGTAAGACAGACGCTATTGTTCTCACTAGAAGGTATAAGTGGGGAACCACGAGTACACTCAAACTTGGAGGACAACAACTGGAAATCAAAGAACGAGCTAAATATCTAGGAGTTATTCTGGATAAGAAGCTGTTATGGAACGAGCACCTGGAAAACAAGTACAAGAAGCTAGTAGTGACTCTATGGCTCTGTAGGAGAGACATAGAAAAAAGCTGGAGCTTGAAACCGGAGACACTCATATGGATCTATACAGCGATCTTGCGACCCAGGCTGACCTATGCGGCGATGGTCTGGTGGATCAGGGTCGAGCTGTCCACTGGAAAGGATCAGGGGACTGATTTTGAGAGGCATCACTGGTGCCTCGAAGTCGATTCCCACGATCGAACTGGGGGCAATAATAGGGTTGGAATTCCTCCATCTCACCATCAAGGCCGTGGCTCCCAAGGCGGCCTGGACACTAAATTTAGTAAATGACAGAAGGATCTCGATAGCAGTGAAGATCCCAGTTGACATCGCGAGGATGCCGACCCTGAACATGCCCAGGGACAAAATGGCCACTCACTACCTCTTTGACAAGAAGTATCGAGTTAGCCTATCCACGATGGAGAAAAGGGTTAACAGCAACGCAAGCCTGCCCAGTGATGGGGACAACTGGTTTACAGATGGCTCCAGAAACGAGGAGAATGCAGGAGCTGGTGTATATCGTAGAAGGAATGGAATGGGCTTCTCAGTCGAGATGGTGTTCTACGCCACAGTTCTACAATCTGAGATTATGGCCATACTCCAGTGCGCCTACACGGAAAAGGAGTATCACAACAAAAAAAACATCCGTATCTGCTGAGACAGCAGGGCTGCTATATTCGCCTTGAATGGAATAACGACCAAGTCGCTATTAGTAAGGGGAATGCTTTGAGGCGCTGAATATGTTAGCGACGGTAAACCGAGTTACTCTGGTATGTATCCCTGGACACAGCGGTATCAAGGGCAATGAGATATCGGATAGGCTAGCCAAACTAGCAGCAAGAAGAAATTCTACTGGATCCGAGACATTTCTAGGTATTTCCAGTAGGTCAGTCACTGAAGAAATTAACAGTTGGCTGACTGAGGAACATCAGAATAAGTGGGATTTGGTCTCTGGTTCCAAACAGGCCAAAACACTCTTGGGCTCAAAGCTTAACTTCATCCGAGCAAGGGAAATACTCAAGCTCGGGAGAAAAGAGATCAAAATCCTAACAGAAATGTTTATAGGACATGGGAATCTCGGATATCACAGACATGAGATAAGGCTTGCGGAAAGTCCCCTCTGTCGTCTGTGCTCACAAGGGAACGCAACGGGATTACCCAAGCGTCAGGGGCTCTTACGGTCTCAACCCAACTAATAATAATAATAGAAGTCTTTGTTGGAATACCAGAAGTTAGAAGAGTCAATAAGTGGGACAAAAAGGCTGTTGTAGGAGAACTAGTAGGCTATGAAAATGTTGGATATAGAGTGTTAATCGGTAACAAAGTAGTAGTTGCAAAACATGAAGATGCAATTGATGAAAATGTTCAGTTAGTGGGGTTTCATTGTGATGATAGAATTGACGACAATGTCACAGATTCTGATGAAATTAACGAATTTTAAGAAATTAAAAATTCGAACGAGGATAACGAATATAATAATGATATACATGAAAATGATGAACTTGCCATACATTTAAAAGATAAGCTTGATAGAAATAAGATTGATCTCACTCTGCTAAGAAGGTCTACTAGACAGAAAAAACAAACTGATCTGTATCAGTCAGGCAAAGATGAGTACTTTATATATGTTAATTATGTAAAAGCGGATAACCCAGAAAGTTATTATGAAGCGATAAATAATTGTAAATTTCCAAATTGACAAATTGCCATGGACAAAGAAATGGAATGTATAGTTAAAAATAATACTTATGAGCTAGTCGACGTACCTATGAATAAAAATTTGTTTGTTCTATTATGGATTTATACTCAGAAGGACAAAAACAAACTTGAAGCTAGATTAGGAGTTAAGGGTTACCAACAAGTTAATAAGATAGAAGATTTGCACTCACCTGTAGAATCTGCCTTTTCAAATGCAGATATATCTTCAAAAGTTCATATTAAACAACCTGAAGGATTTGAGGATTGTACGAATAGAGTTTATAAATTACTGAAGGCTTTATACGGACGAAGTGAAATTTCAAGAGCGTAGTACAATTGTCTTGACGAGTACTCAAAAGGTTTAGGTTTTATAAGACGAAAAAAAGATAAATCATGTCAAAACATTGTTGTCTAAAAGATTTAATATGGAAGATCTGGGAGTAGCTGAGACATTCTTAGGTATAAATATTGAATTTGATTACGATAAAGGCATTAGAGCATTGGATCAAACGGACTATATTGAATCATTATGAAGGAAATATAACATTGAAAATTCGAAATTGTACAAAACTCCCATGGAGCAAAATCTGAAATGTGAATATGCTCAGCCAGCAATCAATTTTTAAAATTTTTTAAATCTCATGTGCACCTTTGTACATTAGTTCTGGTACGAGACCAGATATTAGTTTCAGTTTTACACTGAAGGTAAAAATTAATTTTTGAAAAAATGTAAAAGTTAATATTCCCGATAGCTTTGCGAATTTGGTTCGCCTTATTGACATTGAAAAGATGAAATCTGAAAATAATGTAGCTGACATATCAACTAGGCTGTTTTGAAAAATTAAATTTGAAAAATTAAATTTGAAAAATTCAGAGAAATTTTAAAAGTAGTTTAAAATTTAAGGAGGCGTGTTGATATGTCTAAATTTGTGAATATTATTTCCTTCGCCATCTCGGTCACTATCCAAAGTATCCTTATTAAGAAATTTCTAAACGATATTGTCGTTTTCTATTGTAACAAGTTTCGAGATTAACGCTTGGTAACGCTTGCTTATCGTAGGTCTGACATGATGTTCCGCTCAGCATCTGTGACTTAAAATAAAAATGGAAATAATACGTATATTTTCGTTTTTGTTCAACTCACTTTTGATTAAATATTTATTCTTTTCATTCAAAAAGTATAATATCATACTTTTTCGATTAGAATTTTTGATCAAATTCTATTATATGGTTATTTATTGTGGAAAAAACGATTTGTGAATTAAAAAAGATAAATTTCAAACAAAAAGGGAAATTTTCAATCAAGAAATTGAAGTTCGGAACAGAAGTTGAACATTCTTTATTTTGGTATCAAGTTCTAATATATGGTTAAAAATTTTAATATGTTGTTAAAAATTAAAATATTTTAATGAAATCTGATTCATTTAAAAAATTCAACTTCTTTATTGAACATTTGTCGTTTTATCTTGAAAATATTTTTTTTTCAATTGAAAATTCGCTATAAAAACGTATATATTTTTATGTTTAAAGTTTATTTCTTTAAATTTGAAAATTCTACTAATCTATTTTTTGTTAAAATATTTCAGATTTTTTAATGGATTATTGTTATCAAGAACATTCCTGACGACGGCTTTTATAATAATATTGGAGGACTTAATTTGTAAGTATTTTTTTTCTTGATATAAGGTTGTCTTAAAATACATTTTTCTCGAACGGATTCGAATTTGTAATGTACTGAAATATCTATTTCAAGCAAAGTCATACTGAATTTGTTTTCCTCTTTTTAAATGAGGCCGAATCCTTTGAGGTTAGGCTGCTATATTTTAGATCAATTTTCAATAAGAAAATATTAACTTTCTGCAAATATTGAGATTGTTCAGTTTTCAGTTTGCAACATTAATATTCAAATGAAAAAATGGAATTTTCAAAAAAATAGTTGAACTTTGAACCAAAACGGATAAATTTGATATCAAATAGTTAAATTTTTAACAAAAAATACGTAACTTCTGAACAAAAAAAAATTGGTTTTCTGTCATAAAGACAATTTTTCAAATAAATAATTGAATTTTCAACATAAGAAGATCAACTATTCATCAAAAATATAAATTTTTAAGAAAATAGCTAAATCCTCAATAAAAAAGGATACATTTTCTACCAAAAAGATTAATATACTATCAAGAAAGACAAATTTTTAATGAAAAAATTGAATTTTCGACAAAAAAAGATCGATTTTAATTGAAAATATCAATTTTCTATCAAATATGGTATAATGAAATTTTCTCTTGAAGAAAATTAACTTTGAACAGATAAAAAAGGAATTGGCAACAAAATAGTTGAATCATCAAATGAAAAGATAAATTTTTACCGAAGAAGATTATTTTTTTACCAAAAATAACGAATTTTCAGCGAAATCCATCAAATTCAAATAAATAGTTGAATTTTCAACTAAAAAAGATCAAGTTTCAATTGAAAATATTGATTATGAATTTTCATCGTCAAATTGTATAGTTGCTTTTCAGTTGAAGAAATTAATTTTCAACAAAGAAGTTTAATTTTCTAACAAAAAGATTTTTCAAATGAAAAAATGTGTGTTTCTTTAAAAAATAAAACTCGTTGGAAATTTGTTTTTCTAATTGAAGCGTCGCATTTGCAAACAAAATAGTTTACCTTTCACCAAAATATATGAACTCTCAACCTACTCTTTGACAATGTCTAGAGCTAAATGTAGTTTCTCTTGATTTTTAGCATCGATCTTAAGATCATCCATGTAAAATACATGAGTGACCTTATACTTTATATTTTCAGGTTTGCCGCAGAGGTACCCTTCGGAATGGCGAAGTGCGAGAGATAGTGGCAATAATGTGAGGCAATACAGGAGAGGTCTCATGGTATTGCCCTGAAACACGCCTCTCTGAAAAGTATTCAGTAATAATAATAATAATAAGGTATAGTAAATCTGGTTTTCCGAAGCGGCATTAATATCTCTATGCATCTCACGATTTTTGGATGAACATTCAAGCTTTTCAACAGACAGATGATAAGTCAATGGGAGGTTCAATCGAAAGCTTTCCGGTAATCAATCCAGGCCATCGATAGGTAACGCTGATAGGATGCTGCGTCTTTACAGACACATGGATATACTCTCGATAATGTGAAAATCTGTGGTGTATTGTGCAATTCTTGCTTTATTGTAATAAAATTCTTCGAAAAAGTGTTAAAATATTATAAAATTCAGTGAAAAATCATTATAATTAATCCCATGATATAATAATTTTTCGGATATACTCTCGATAATGTGAAAATCTGTGGTGTACTGTGCAATTCTTGCTTTATTGTAATAAAATTCTTTGAAAAAGTGTTAAAATATTATAAAATTCAGTCAAAAATCATTATAATTAATCCCATGATAAAAGAAGTTTTTGGATATACTTTCGATAATGTAAAAATCTGTGGTGTACTGTGCAATTCTTGCTCTTTGTAATAAAATTCTTTAAAAAAGTGCTAAAACATTATAAAATTCAGTGAAAAATCATTACAATTAATCCCATGATATAAGAATTTTTCAGATATACTCTCGATGATGTAAAAATCTGTGGACTACTGTGCAATTCTTGATTTATTGAAATAAAATTCTTTGCAAAAGTGTTAAAATATTATAAGTCAGTGAGAAATAATTATAAATAATCCCATAATATAAGAATTTTTCGGATTTACTCTCGATAATGTAAAAATCTGCGGAATACTGTGCAAATCTTGATTCATTATAATGAAATTCTTTGAAAAAGTGTTGAAATATTATGGAATTAAGTGAAAAATGATTATAATCTATCCCATGACATCAGAATTTCTCGGATACACTGTCGATAATTTAAAAAAACTTTGGAAAACTGTGCAATTCTTGATTTATTGTAATAAAATTCTATGGAAATGAGTTGAAATATTATAAAATTCAGTGAAAAATCATTACAATTAATCCCATGATATAAGAATTTTTCAGATATACTCTCGATAATGTAAAAATCTGTGGAATGCTGTGCAATTCTTGATTTATTGAAATAAAATTCTTTGCAAAAGTGTTAAAATATTATAAGTCAGTGGAAAATAATTATAAATAATCCCATGATATAAGAATTTTTCGAATTTACTCTTGATAATGTAAAAATCTGCGGAATACTGTGCAAATCTTGATTCATTGTAATGAAATTCTTTGAAAAAGTGTTGAAATATTATGCAATTAAGTAAAAAATGATTATAATCAATACCATGACATAAGAATTTCTCGGATACACTATCGATAATTTAAAAATCTGTGGAATACTGTGCAATTCTTGATTTATTGAAATAAAATTCTTTGCAAAAGTGTAAAAATATTATAAAATTCAGTGAAAAATCATTATAATCAATCCCATGATATGAAATTTTTCGGATATACTCTCGATAATGTAAAAATCTGTGGAATATTTTGCAATTCTTGATTTATTGTAGTAACATTCTTTGAAATAGTGTTAAAATATTATGAATTTCAGTGAAAAATCATTATCATTAATCCCAAGATATGAGAATTTTTCAGAGATACTCTCGATAATGTAAAAATCTATGGAATACTGTGCAATTCTTGATTTATTGTAATAAAATTCTTTGGAAAAGGGTTGAAATATAATCAAATTCAGTAAAAAATCATTATAATTAATCCCATCATATAAGAATTTTTCGGATATACTCTCGCTAATTTAAAAATATGTGGAATACTGTGCAATTCTTGATTTATTGAAATTAAATTCTTTGCAAAAGTGTTAAAATATTATAAAAGTCAGTGAAAAATAATAATAAATAATCCCATGATATAAGAATTTTTCGGATATACTCTCGATGATGTAAAAATCTGTGGAGTACTGTGCTATTCTTGATTTGTTGTAATCAAATTCTTTGAAAGAGTGTTAAAATATTATAAAAGTTATTGAAAAATCATTTTAATTAAACCCATGACATAAGAATTTTTTGGGTATACTCTCGATAATGTAAAAATTTGTGGAATACTGTGCAATTCTTGATTTATTGTAATAAAATTCTTTGAAAAAGTGCTAAAATATTTTTAAAATTTAGTGAAAAATCATTATAATTAATCCCATGGTATAATAATTTTTCGGATATACTCTTGATTATGTGAAAATCTGTGGAATACTGCGCAATTCTTGTCATATTGTAATAAAATTCTTTGCAAAAGTGTTAAAATATTATAAAAGTCAGTGAAAAATCATCATAATTAATCCCATGATATAAGAATTTTTGGGATATACTCTCGATAATGTGAAAATCTGTGGTGTACTGTGCTATTCTTGCTTTATTGTAATAAAATTCTTTGGAAAAGTTTTAAAATATTATAAAATTCCGTGAAAAATCATTATAATCAATCCCATGATATAATAATTTTTCGGTTATACTCTCGATAATGTAAAAATCTGTGGAATACTGTGCAATTCTTGATTTATTGTAATCAAATTCTTTGAAAAAGTGTTAAAACATTATTATAAATTTTAGTCAAAAATCAATAAAATCAATCCCATGATTTAGGAATTTTTCGGATATACTCTCGATAATGTAAAAATCTGTAGAATACTGTGCAATTCTTGATTTATTGTGAACAAATTCTTTTAAAAAGTGTTAAAATATTATTATAAGATTCAGAGAAAACTATTATAATTAATCCCATGATTCAAGCTTTTTTCGGAGATATTCTCGATAATGTAAAAATCTGTGGAATAATGTGCAATTCTTGATATATTCTGATAAAATTTTTTGAGAAAGTTTGAAAATATTATTATAAAATTCACAGAAAAATTATTATAATTAATCCTACGATATAAGTATAATAAGGATATGCTCCCGATAATGTAAAAGTCTGTGGAATACTGTGCAATTCCGAATTTATTTGTATCAAATTCTTTGAAAAAGTTTTAAACTATTATTATAAAATCCAGAGAAAATTATTATAATTAATCCCATGATTGTAGCATTTTTCGGATATACTCTCGATAATGTAAAAAACTGTGGAATACGGTGCAATTCTTGTTTTTTTCTGATAAAATTCTTTAAGAAAGTTTGAAAATATTATTATAAAATTCAGTGCAAAATCATTATAAATGATCCCACGATGTAAGCATTTTTCGGGTATAATCTCGATAATGTGAAAATCTGTGGAATAATGTGCAATTCCTGATTTATTCTAATGAAATTTTTTGAGAAAGTTTGAAAATATTATTGTAAAATTCACAGGAAAATTATTATAATTCATCCTACGATTTAAGTGTATTAAGGATATACTCTCGATAATGCAAAAATCTGTGGAATACTGTGCAATACTTGATTTATTGTCATCAAGTTCTTTAAAAAAGGTTTGAAGTATTATCATGAAGTTCAGTTAAAAATCATTATAATTAATCTCATGATTTAGGAATTTTTTGGGTATATTCTCGATAATGTAAGAATCTGTGGAATACTGTGCAATTCGTGATTTATTGTAAACAAATTCTTTGAAAAAGTGTAAAATATTATTATAAAATTCCGTGAAAATTATTATAATTAATCTCAATATTCAAGCATTTTTCGGATATACTCTCGATAATGTAAAAATCTGTGGAATAATGTGCAATTCTTGATTTATTGTAATTAAATTTATTTGAAGAGTGTTAAAATATTATTATCAAATTCAGTGAAAAAGCATTATAATTAATCTAATGATTTAGGAATTTTTCGGATAAACACACTATAATGTAAAAATCTGTGGAATACTGTGCAATTTTAGATTTATTGAAATCAAATAATTTGAAAAAGTGTTTAAATATTATTATAAAATTAAGTGAAAAGTCATTAAAGTTAATCCCATGATTCAGGAATCTTTCGGATATACTCTCGGTAATGTAAAAATCTGTGCAATACTGTGCAATTCTTGATTTATTTTAAACAAATTCTTTGAAAAAGTGTTAAAATATTTTTATAAAATTCAGTGAAAAATCATTATAATTAATCCCATGATTTAGGAATTCTTCAGATATACACCCAATAATGTGAAAATCTGTGGAATACTGTGCAATTTTAGATTTATTGAAATCAAATAATTTGAAAAAGTGTTAAAATATTATTATAAAATTCAGTGAAAAATCATTATAAATAATCCCACGATTTAAGCATTTTTCGGATATACTCTCGATAATGTAAAAATCTGTGGAATACTGTGCAATTTTTGATTTCTTGTAATCAAATTCTTTTAAAAAGTGTTAAAACATTATTATAAATTTCAGTGGAAAATCGTTAAAATTAATCCCATGATTCAGGAATCTTTCGGATATACACCCGATAATGCAAAAATCTGTGGAATACTGTGCAATTTTAGATTTATTGAAATCAAATAATGGGAAAAAGTGTTAAAATATTATTATAAAATTCAGTGGAAAATCATTATAAATAATCCCACGATTTCATCATTTTTTGGATATACGCTCGATAATGTAAAAATCTGTGGAATACTGTGCAATTCTTGATTTATTGTAATCAAATTCTTTGAAAAAGTTTCAAAACATTATTATAAAATTCAGTGAAAAATCATTATAATTAATCCCATATTTCAAGCATTTTTCGGATCTACTCTTGATAATGTGAAAGTCTGTGGAATACTGTGGAATTCTTGATTTATTGTAATCAAATTCTTTGAAAAATTGTTAAAACATTATTATGAACTTCAATGAAAAATCATTAAAATTAATCACATCATTCGAGCATTTTTCGGATATACTCTCGATAATGTAAAAAACTGTTCAATACTGTGCAATTTTAGATTTATTGGAATCAAATAATTTGAAAAAGTGTTAAAATATTATTATAAAATTCAGTGCAAAATCAATATAAATCATCCCACGATGTAAGCATTTTTCGGATATAATCTCGATAATGTGAAAATCTGTGGAATAATGTGCAATTCTTGATTTATCGTAAACAAATTCTTTGAAAAAGTGTGAAAATATTATTATAAAATTCAGTGGAAGATCACTGAAATTAATCCCACGATATAGGAATTTTTCGGATATACTCCCGATAATGTAAAAATCTGTGGAATACTGTGCCATTCTTGATTTATTGTAATCAAGTTCTCTAAAAAAGGTTTAAAATATTATTATGAAATTCAGTTAAAAATAATTATAATTGATCCCATGATTTAAGAATTTTTCGGATATACTCTCGATAATGTATAAATCTGTGGAATACTGTGCAATTTTAGATTTATGGAAATCAAATAATTTGGACAAGTGTTACAATATTATTATGAAATTCAGTGAAAAATCATTTAAATTAATCCCATGATTTAGGAATTTTTCGGATATACTCTCGATAATTTAAATATCTGTGGAATACTGTGCAATTCTTGATTTATCGTAAAAAAATTCTTTGAAAAAGTGTGAAAATAGTATTAGAAAATTCAGAGAAAAATATTATAATTAATCCCATGATTCGAGCATTTTTCGGATATACTCTCGATAATGCGACAATCTGTGGAATAATGTGCAATTCTTGATTTATTGTAATCAAATAATTTAAAAAAGTGC
Organism: Andricus grossulariae; assembly: GCA_011634705.1. Taxonomy (NCBI): domain Eukaryota; kingdom Metazoa; phylum Arthropoda; class Insecta; order Hymenoptera; family Cynipidae; genus Andricus; species Andricus grossulariae. The sequence goes on along the minus strand of JAABKJ010007545.1, from coordinate 211,099,106 downwards.
TAAAATATTATTATAAAATTCAAAGAAAATTTTTATAAGTAATCTCATTATTCAAGCATTTTTCGGATATACTTTCAATAATGTAAACATCTGTGGAATACGGTGCAATTCTTGATTTTTTCTGATCAAATTCTTTGAGAAAGTTTGAAAATATTACTATAAAATTCACAGCAAAATTATTATAATTCATCCTACGATTTAAGAATATTACGGATATACTCTCGATAATGTAAAATTCTGTTGAATACTGTGCCATTCTTGATTATTTGAATCAAATTTTTCGAAAATGTGTTAAAATATTATTATAAAATTGAGAGAAAAATCATTATAATTCATCCCACAGATTGAGAATTTTTCGGATATACTCTCGATAATGCAAAAATCTGTGGAGTACTCTGCAATTCTTGATTTATTGTAAACAAAGTCTTTGAAAAAGTGTTAAAATATTATTATAAAATTCAGAGAAAATTATTATAAGTAATCTCATTATTCAAGCATTTTTCGGATATAATCTCGATAATGTAAAAATCTGTGGAATAATGTGCAATTCCGAATTTATTTGTATCAAATTCTTTGAAAAAGTGTTAAAATATTATTATAAAATTCAGAGAAAATTATTATAATTATTCCCATGATTCAAGAATATTTCGGATATACTCTCGATAATGTAAAAGTCTGTGGAATACTGTGCAATTTTAGATTTATCGGAATCAAATAATTTGAAAAAGTTTTAAAATATTATTATAAAATTCAGCGTAAAACCATTTGAAATAATCCCATGATTTAAGAACTTTTCGGATATACATTCGATAATGTAAAAATATGTGGAGTACTGTGCAATTCTTGATTTATTGTAAACAAGTTCATTGAAAAAGTGTTATAACATTATTATAAATTTCAGTGAAAAATCTTTCAAATTAACCCCATGATTTAGGAATTTTTCGGATATAATCTCGATAATGTAAAAATATGTGGAATACTGTGCAATTCTTGATTTTTCTGATCAAATTCTTTGTGAAAGTGTTAAAATATTATTATAAAATTCAGAGAAAATTATTATAATTAATCCCATGATTCAAGCATTTTTCGGATATACTCTCGATAATGTAAAAGTCTGTGGAATACTGAGCAATTTTAGATTTATTGAAATCAAATAATCTGAAAAAGTGTTAAAATATTATTGTGAAATTCAGTTAAAAATCATTTTAATTAATCCCATGATTCAAGAACTTTTCGGATATACATTCGATAATATAAAAATCGGTGGAATACTGTAAATTCTTGATTTATTGTAAACAAAGTCTTTGAAAAAGTGTTAAAATATTACTATAAAATTCAGAGAAAATTATTATATGTAATCTCATTATTCAAGCATTGTTCGGATATACTCTCGATAATGTAAAAATCTGTGGAATAATGTGCAATTCTTGATTTACTGTAATTAAATTCTTTGGAAGAGTGTTAAAATATTATTATCAAATTCAGTGAAAAATCATTATAATTAATCCTATGATTAAGGAATTTTTCGGATAAACACACGATAATGTAAAAATCTGTGGAATACTCTGCAATTTTAGATTTATTGAAATCAAATAATTTGAAAAAGTTTAAAAATATTATAATAAAATTCAGAGAAAATTATTATAATAAATCCCATCATTCAAGCATTTTTCGGATATACTCTCTATGATGTAAAAATCTGTGGAATACTGTGCAATTTTAGATTTATTGAAATCAAATAATTTGAAAAATTGTCAGAATATTAATATAAGATTCAGAGAAAATTATTATAAATGATCCCATGATTCGAGCATTTTTTGGATATATTCTCGATGATGTAAAAAACTGTGGAATAATGTGCAATTCTTGATTTATTCTGATAAAATTTTCTGAGAAAGTTTGAAAATATTATTATAAAATTCACAGAAAAATTGTTAGAATTCATCCAATGATATAAGCATATTAAGGATATGCTCTCGATAATGTAAAAATCTGTGGAATACTGTGCAATTCCGAATTTGTTTGTATCAAATTTTTTGAAAAAGTGTTAAAATATTATTATAAAATTCAGAGAAAATTATTATAATTATTCCCATGATTCAAGCATTTTTCGGATATACTCTCGATAATGTAAAAGTCTGTGGAATACTGTGCAATTTTAGATTGATTGGAATCAAATAATTTGAAAAAGTTCAAAAATATTATTATAAAATTCAGCGTAAAACCATTTTAAATAATCCCATGATTTAAAAACTTTTCGGATATACATTCGATAATGTAAAGATATGTGGAGTACTGTGCAATTCTTGATTTATTGTAAACAAATTCTTTGAAAAAGTGTTAAAATATAATTATAAAATTCAGAGAAAATTATTATGATTAATCCCATGATTCAAGCATTTTTCCGATATACTCTCGATGATGTAAAAATCTGTGGAATAATGTGCAATTCTTGATTTGTTGTAATTAAATCCTTTGGAAGAGTGTTAAAATATTATTATCAAATTCAGTGAAAAATCATTATAATTATTCCCATGATTTAGGAATTTTTCTGATAAACACCCGATAATGTAAAAATCTGTGGAATACTGTGCAATTTTAGGTTTATTGAAATTAAATAATTTGAAAAAGTGTTAAAATATTATTATAAAATTCAGTGAAAAATCATTTCAATTAATCCCATGATTTAGGAATTTTTCGGATATACTCTCGATAATGTAAAAATATGTGGAGTACTGTGCAATTCTTGATTTATTGTAAACAAGTTCTTTGAAAAAGTGTTAAAATAGTATTAGAAAATTCAGAGAAAATTATTATATTTAATCCCATGATTTAAGCATTTTTCGGATATACTATCGATAATGCAAAAATCTGTGGAATAATGTGCAATTCTTGATTTATTGCAACCAAATTCTTTGAAAAAGTGTTGACATATTATTATGAAATTCAGGAAAAAATCATTATAAATAATCCCAAGATTTTAGCATTTTTCGGACATACTCTCGATAATGTAAAAATCTGTGGAATACTGTGCAATTCTTGATTAATTGTAAACAAATTCTTTGAAAAAGTGTTAAAATAGTATTAGAAAATTCAGAGAAAATTATTATAATTAATCCCATGATTCAAGCATTTTTCGGATATACTATCGATGATGTAAAAATCTGTGGAAAACTGTGTAATTCTCGATTTATTGTAATCGAATTCTTTGAAAAAGTTTCAAAATATTATTATAAAATTCAGTGAAAAATCATTATAATTAATCCCATGTTTCAAGCATTTTTCGGATCTACTCTCGATAATGTAAACATCTGTGGCATACTGTGCCATTCTTGATTATTTGAATCAAATTTTTCAAAAAAGTGTTAATATATTATTATAAAATCGAGAGAAAAATCATTATAATTCATCCCACGATTTAAGAATTTTTCGGATATACTCTCGATAATGTGAAAATCTGTGGAATACTGTGCAATTCTTGATTTATTGTAAACAAAGTCTTTGAAAAAGTGTTAAAATATTATTATAAAATTCAGAGAAAATTATTATAAGTAATCTCATTATTCAAGCATTTTTCGGATATAATCTCGATAATGTAAAAATCTGTGGAATAATGTGCAATTCCGAATTTATTTGTATCAAATTCTTTGAAAAAGTGTTAAAATATTATTATAAAATTCAGAGAAAATTATTATAATTATTCCCATGATTCAAGAATATTTCGGATATACTCTCGATAATGTAAAAGTCTGTGGAATACTGTGCAATTTTAGATTTATCGGAATCAAATAATTTGAAAAAGTTTTAAAATATTATTATAAAATTCAGCGTAAAACCATTTGAAATAATCCCATGATTTAAGAACTTTTCGGATATACATTCGATAATGTAAAAATATGTGGAGTACTGTGCAATTCTTGATTTATTGTAAACAAGTTCATTGAAAAAGTGTTATAACATTATTATAAATTTCAGTGAAAAATCTTTCAAATTAACCCCATGATTTAGGAATTTTTCGGATATAATCTCGATAATGTAAAAATATGTGGAATACTGTGCAATTCTTGATTTTTCTGATCAAATTCTTTGTGAAAGTGTTAAAATATTATTATAAAATTCAGAGAAAATTATTATAATTAATCCCATGATTCAAGCATTTTTCGGATATACTCTCGATAATGTAAAAGTCTGTGGAATACTGAGCAATTTTAGATTTATTGAAATCAAATAATCTGAAAAAGTGTTAAAATATTATTGTGAAATTCAGTTAAAAATCATTTTAATTAATCCCATGATTCAAGAACTTTTCGGATATACATTCGATAATATAAAAATCGGTGGAATACTGTAAATTCTTGATTTATTGTAAACAAAGTCTTTGAAAAAGTGTTAAAATATTACTATAAAATTCAGAGAAAATTATTATATGTAATCTCATTATTCAAGCATTGTTCGGATATACTCTCGATAATGTAAAAATCTGTGGAATAATGTGCAATTCTTGATTTACTGTAATTAAATTCTTTGGAAGAGTGTTAAAATATTATTATCAAATTCAGTGAAAAATCATTATAATTAATCCTATGATTAAGGAATTTTTCGGATAAACACACGATAATGTAAAAATCTGTGGAATACTCTGCAATTTTAGATTTATTGAAATCAAATAATTTGAAAAAGTTTAAAAATATTATAATAAAATTCAGAGAAAATTATTATAATAAATCCCATCATTCAAGCATTTTTCGGATATACTCTCTATGATGTAAAAATCTGTGGAATACTGTGCAATTTTAGATTTATTGAAATCAAATAATTTGAAAAATTGTCAGAATATTAATATAAGATTCAGAGAAAATTATTATAAATGATCCCATGATTCGAGCATTTTTTGGATATATTCTCGATGATGTAAAAAACTGTGGAATAATGTGCAATTCTTGATTTATTCTGATAAAATTTTCTGAGAAAGTTTGAAAATATTATTATAAAATTCACAGAAAAATTGTTAGAATTCATCCAATGATATAAGCATATTAAGGATATGCTCTCGATAATGTAAAAATCTGTGGAATACTGTGCAATTCCGAATTTGTTTGTATCAAATTTTTTGAAAAAGTGTTAAAATATTATTATAAAATTCAGAGAAAATTATTATAATTATTCCCATGATTCAAGCATTTTTCGGATATACTCTCGATAATGTAAAAGTCTGTGGAATACTGTGCAATTTTAGATTGATTGGAATCAAATAATTTGAAAAAGTTCAAAAATATTATTATAAAATTCAGCGTAAAACCATTTTAAATAATCCCATGATTTAAAAACTTTTCGGATATACATTCGATAATGTAAAGATATGTGGAGTACTGTGCAATTCTTGATTTATTGTAAACAAATTCTTTGAAAAAGTGTTAAAATATAATTATAAAATTCAGAGAAAATTATTATGATTAATCCCATGATTCAAGCATTTTTCCGATATACTCTCGATGATGTAAAAATCTGTGGAATAATGTGCAATTCTTGATTTGTTGTAATTAAATCCTTTGGAAGAGTGTTAAAATATTATTATCAAATTCAGTGAAAAATCATTATAATTATTCCCATGATTTAGGAATTTTTCTGATAAACACCCGATAATGTAAAAATCTGTGGAATACTGTGCAATTTTAGGTTTATTGAAATTAAATAATTTGAAAAAGTGTTAAAATATTATTATAAAATTCAGTGAAAAATCATTTCAATTAATCCCATGATTTAGGAATTTTTCGGATATACTCTCGATAATGTAAAAATATGTGGAGTACTGTGCAATTCTTGATTTATTGTAAACAAATTCTTTGAAAAAGTGTTACAATATTATTATAAGATTCAGAGAAAATTATTTTAATTCATCCCAGGATTCAAGCATTTTTCGGATATAATCTCGATATTGTAAAAATCTGTGGATTACTGTGCTATTTTAGATTTATTGGAATCAAATAATTTGAAAATGTGTTAAAATATTATTATAAAATTCAGTAAAAAATCATTAAATTTATTCCCATGATTTAGGTATCTTTCGGATATACTCTCGATAATGCAAAAATCTGTGGAATAATGTGCAATTCTTGATATATTGTAAACAAATTCTTTGAAAAAGTGTTCAAATATTCTTATAAAATTCAGCGAAAAGTCATTGTAATTAATCCCATAATTTAAGAATTTTTCGGATATAACCCCGATAATTTTAATATCTGTGGAATACTGTGCAATCTCGATTTATTGCAATCGAATTCTTTGGTAAAGTTTGAAAATATTATTATAAAATTCAGTGAAAAATCATTATAATTATTCCCATGATTTAGGAATTCTTCGGGTATACATTCGATAATGTAAAAACCTGTGGAATACGGTGCAATTCTTGATTTATTGTAATTAAATTCTTTGAAAAGTTTCAGAATATTCTAATAAAATTCAGTGAAAATTCAATATAATTAATACCATAATTTAAGAATTTTTCGGATATACCACCGATAATGCTAAAATCTTTGGAGTACTGTGCAGCTCTCGACTTATTGTAATCGAATTCTTTGGTCAAGTGTTGAACTACTATTATAAAATTCAGTGAAAAATCATTATAAATAATCCCATAATTTAGGAATTTTGCGGATATACTCTCGATAATGAAAAAAATCTGTGGAATAGGGTGCAATTTTAGATTTATTGAAATCAAATAATTTGAAAGAGTGTTAAAGTATTCTTATAAAATTCAGTGAAAAGTCATTATAAATCATCTCACGTTGTGAGCATTTTTCGGATATAATCTCGATAGTGTGAAAATCTTTGGAATAATGTGCAATTCTTGATTTATTGTAATTAAATTATTAGGGAGAGTGTTAAAATATTATTATCAAATTCAGTGAAAGATTATTATAATTAATCCCATGATTTAGAAATTTTTCGGGTAAACACCCGATAATGTAAAAATTTGTGGAATAATGTGCAATTTTAGGCTTATTGAAATCCAATGATTTGAAAAAGTGTTAAAATATTATTATAAAATTCAGGGAAAAATCATTATAATTATTCCCATGATTTAATAGTTTTCAGGATATACTCTCGATAATGTAAAGATCTGTGGAATACTGTGCAATTCTTTATTTTTTGTGAAAAAATGCAAGGAAAAGGTGTTGAAATATTATTATAAATTCAGATAAAATATATTATAATTAATCCCACGATTCAAGCATTTTTCGGATATACTCTCGATAATGTAAAAAATCTGTGGAATACTGTGCAATTGTTGATTTATTGTCATCAAATTATTTGAAAAAGTGTTGAAATATTCTTATAGAATTCAGTAAAAAGTCATTATAATTAATCCCATAATTTCCCATGATTCGGATAAACACCCGATAAAGCAAAAATATGTAGAATACTGTGCAATTTTAGGCTTATTGAAATTAAATGATTTGAAAAAGTGTTAAAATATTACTATAAAATTCACGGAAAAATCATTAAAATTAATGCCATGATTTAATAATTTTTAGGATAAACTCTCGATAGTGTAAAGATCTGTGGAATACTGTGCAATACTTTATTTTTTGTGAAAAAATGCTTCGAAAAAGTGTTAAAATATTATTATAAAATTCAGAGAAAATATATTATAATTAATCCCACGATTCAAGCATTTTTCGGATATACTCTCGATAATGTAAAAAATCTGTGTAATAATATGCAATTCTTGATTTATCGTAACCAAATTCTTTGAAAAAATGTTAAATTATTATTATAAATTTCAGTGCAAAATCATTAAAATTAATCCCATGATTTAGGAATTTTTCGTATATACTCTCGATAATGTAAAAATCTGTGGAATACTGTGCAATTCTTCATTTATTTGATTCAAATTTTTGGAAAAGTGTTCAAATATTATTATAAAATTCAGTGAAAAGCAATTATAATTAGTCCCATAATTTAAGAATTTTTCGGATATACCCCGGATAATGTGAAAATCTGTGGAATAATGTGCAATTCTTGATTTATTGTAGTAAAATTGTTTGAAAAAGTGTTGAAATATTATTATATAATTCAGAGAAAAGTCATTATAATTCGTCCTACGATTTAAGAATATTTCGGATATAAACTCGATGATGTAAAAATATGTGGAATACTGTGCAATTCTTCATTTATTGAAATTAAATTCTTTGAAAGAGTGTTAAAATATTATTATCAAATTCAGTGAAAAATCAATATAAATAATCCCATGATTTAAGAATTTTTCGGATAAACACTCGATAATGTAAAAATCTGTGGAATAGTGTGCAATTTCAGATTTATTGAAAAGTCGTTTCTCCCAGAATTTGGGAAACAAACAAAATTTAAAATACTAAAGTTTGATTTTTTGTAACAATGTAACCTGAAAATCGGAAAGAAAATAGAAAATGTTGGAGTCTACTTTGCTAGATAAGTAGATTAAATGCCTTTTAATTTTTTTAAATATCCTACAATATTTCAAATCCTTTAAAACCTTTTGAAATTCCTTGACATTTTTTGAACCACTTGAAAATTCCTCGGAATTTAAAAAAATACCCTAAAATATTTAAAATCCTTTGAAATCTTTGTAAATCCCTTAAAACTTTTTAAACCACTTGAAAGTTCCCTGGAATTTTTAAAAATACCATAAAATATTTCAAATCCTTTAATTTTTTTTCAAATATTTGAAGTTTTTAAAACTCATGAAAATCCCTTGGAATATTTTTAAATAATCTAAAATTTTTAAAATTTCTTAAAATCACGTTTGAATTATTAAAATATATTGCAAATGCCTTGAGATATTTCAAATCCTATACAACCTTTTGAAATTCCTTGAAAATTCTTAAAGGCCTTGAAAATTTCTTTCAATTTCAACAAATACCTTAAAGTCTTTCAAATTATTAAAATCTATTAAAAATACCCTATTATACTTTAACTTCTGTAAACAAACTTTAAAATCCCTTTAAAAATTCCATGTAATTTTTAAAAATATTCTAAAATCTTTCGAATACTTTTAAATCCCTTCAAATTATTGAAATATATTGAAATTCCTCGGAATCTTTTAAAATATCATAAGATCTTGAGAATTCTTTAAAATCTTTAGACATACCCAATTTTTGTGAATAAATGGTTGTAATCCATTAAAATATTATACCATAAAATCTTATGATAATTTCTGAAATCTTGAATAATTGATTGAAATACCTTGAGAGCTTTTAAAATCCCTTAAAATCATTGAAATCCTCAAAAATCTTATAAAATCCCTAGGAATATTTTGAAATATTTTAAAACATTATAAGTCCTGTAAAGTCTCTCTATATCTTCTAAAATTCTAGGAAATTCTTTACAACCGCATAAAAAAATTATTATTAATATTTTAAATTCCCTTCAAATTTTCTTTAACCTATTGAAAATGCCTTTTAATTTTTTTAAATATCCTACAATATTTCAAATCCTTTAAAACCTTTTGAAATTCCTTGACATTTTTTAAACCACTTGAAAATTCCTCGGAATTTAAAAAAATACCCTAAAATATTTAAAATCCTTTCAAATCTTTGTAAATCCCTTAAAACTTTTTGAACCACTTGAAAGTTCCCTGGAATTTTTAAAAATACCATAAAATATTTCAAATCCTTTAATTTTTTTTTTCAAATCTTTGAAGTTTTTAAAACTCATGAAAATCCCTTGAATATTTGAAAATAATCTAAAATCTTTAAAATTCCTTAAAATCACGTTTCAATTATTAAAATATATTGCAAATGCCTTAAGATATTTCAAATCCTATAAAATCTTTTGAAATCCCTTGAAAATTTCTTGGAATTTAAAAAAATACCATAGTCTTTAAAATTATTAAAATCTATTAAAAATACCCTCATATACTTCAACTTCTGTACAAAAAATTATAAATCCCTTCACACTTTTTAAAGCTCTTGAAAATTCCATGTAATTTTTAAAAATATTCTATCTTTCGAATACTTTTAAATCCCTTCGAATTATTGAAATATATTGAAATTCCTCGGAATCTTTTAAAATATCATAAAATCTTCAGAATTTTTTTAAATTTTTAGGCATACTCAATTCTTGTGAATAAATGGTTGTAATATATTAAAATATTATAACATAAAATCTGATGATAATTTCTGAAATCTTGGATAATTGATTGAAATACTTTGAGAGGTTTTTAAATCCCTTAAAATCATTGAAATCCTCAGAAATCTTATAAAATCCCTATGAATATTTTAAAATATTTTAAAACATTATAAGTCCTGTAAAATCTTCCTATATCTTCTGAAATTCTAGGAAATTCTTTACAACCGCATAAAAAAATTATTATTAATATTTTAAATTCCCTTGTAATTTTTTTAACCTATTGAAAATGCCTTTTAATCTTTTAAAATACTCTAAAATATTTAAAATCCTTTGAAATCCCTTCAAATAATTGAAATATTAAAAAAAAATTTAAGAATCTTTTAAAACACCTTAAAATATTTCAAAAGCATTCAAGAAAATTCAGAAATAGGTATATAGACCTGAATTTAATATTGGTCAACACATGGGTTAATTTATTGAATCAAAAGTGAGAAAAGTGGTCCTTTTATTTTAAAAAGTGACTAAAAAGTGACCGAGTGGCAGCCCTGATTATTTTTCACAGTTACTTAAAATATTTCTTAGGGAAATTCCCCGACTTTTGCCATTTCTTTTTAACTCCCTGACTTCCTCTGACCAACAAAATTCCCTGACTTTGCCCTGATTCCCAGGGTTTCCCTGAACTCTGACCCCCCTGATTTATTTACACTCATTGTCTTTAAAAGTCTTTTTTCAGGGACCTTGTGGAGTTTTGTCGGAGCTATTTACAACACCAACATCTACATGACATCGACAAAAAATTCACAAGGATTGCCCATCGCAATGCGAAATGACTGTCTACTACCAGATAGATCTTGCTGGTTTTGCTGATTCCCAGAACCAGTTCCTGTCTGCACTGACTGCTCGGACCCACTGGATCGACTGCGACTACCGTTAGATCTCTTTCCATTAGAACCATTCCCATTACCTGAATTCTGTTTTGGCATGGCTGGCACCGACGGCATGTGAAGCTCGGATTCGGAAGCTGACGAACAGGATTTCACGTCGTGAATTGGTTCCTTACAAATATGTTCGCTGCCTGCACTACTACCACCTGAAAGCATTCAAAATTATCACCATTTTAATGATTTAAGTAAGGAAACGACGAGGGGCACGGTACAGCTGAACCAAGTTTAAATCAAAGTTCCAAGTAAATGGAATTTTTTTATTGTTTTGATCGGCAGGGCCTGCCACAGACTAACGGGCCTCGGACTCACTTTAAAGATCGAGACTAGTGTAAATAATGTCACAAATTTTACAAAAATAGCGTCAAGATAGTGTCATAACAATTTTTATTTAAAATGTTATTATTTATCAAATAAATTATCATAATTCCTATTTATTTACTAAAAATTGTATTATTAACAAATTTTTTGTATTATTTGGTTGAAGATTGATTATTTTGATGAAAATTCAACAATTTTGTTAAAAAGACTTCCTTTTTGGTTGCAAATTCAAATGTTTCGTTATAAATTCGTCTATTTGGGATGAAAATTAAACTATTTGGTGGAAATGTTTTTCCTTTCTTAACTGAAAAATGTGTCTTGGTTAAAAATTCAACTGTTTGGTTCAAAATTAATCTGTTTCAATTGAAAAATAAATTTTTTCTTCAGTTTTTGATTGAAGATTCATAATTTTATTTGAAAATTCGTTTTATCTTGGTTAAAAAGTAATTTTTTTAACTGAAAATTTAACAATTTTGTTGAAAATTCATATTCTAGAGTAAAAAATTCAACTGTTTCATAAAAAATTCGTCTTTTTGGCTTGAAAATTCAACAATTTCGTATAAAATCCGACTATTTGCTATAAAAATTAAACTGTTTTGTAGAAAATTCGTTTTCTTTATTAAAAATTAAACTAATTTGTTAAAAATGCGTCAAATGTTTCGTTATAAATTCGTCTATTTGGGATCGAAATTCAACTATTTGGTAAATTTTTTTTCCTTTCTTAACTGAAAAATGCGACTTGGTTAAAAATTCAACTCTTTTGTTGAAAATTCATCTCTTTGAGTAGAAATGTTATCCTTTATGGTTAAAAATGCAATTTTTTGGTTTAAAATTGAATTAATTTGTTGAAAATTCAACAATGTTCTTAAAAAGTTTTACTTCTTAGTTGAAAATTCAACTGTTTTTTGAAAATTCGTCTTCTTAGCTTGAAAATTTAACAATTTGACTGAAATTTTTATTTTTTCTTGGCTAACACATTTTTTTAAATTGTAATTTGAATTATTTTGTTGAACATTCATCTTTTTGGTTTGAAAAATCATCACTTTTTGTAGAAATTTCACATTTTTTGGTTAAAAAAGGAATTGCCTGGTTAAAAATTAATCTGTTTCAATTGAAAAATAAATTTTTTCTTCAGTTTTTGATTGAAGATTCATAATTTTAGTTGAAAATTCGTTAAAAATTAATTTTTTTAAATGAAAATTTAACTATTTTGTTTAAAATTTAACTATTTTGTTGAAAATTCATATTTTAGAGTAGAAAATTCCACTGTTTCATCAAAAATTCGTCTTTTTGACTTGAAAATTCAACAATTTCGTATAACATCCGACTATCTGCTACAAAATTAAACTGCTTTGTAGAAGATTCGTTTTCTTTATTAAAAATGAAACTAATTTGTTTAAAATGCGTCTTTTTTGGTTGAAAACTAATCTTCTTGGTTGAAAATTCATCAATTTGGTCGATATTATTTTCTTTCTTGACTGAAAAAGGTCCTTCGTTGAAAATTTAACACTTTCGTTGAAAATTCATTTCTTCGCGTAGAAATGTTATCTTTTATAGTAAAAAAAAAAGCAACTATTTGGTTCAAAATTTAATTATTTTTTGAAAATTTAACCATTTTGTTAAAGTTTGACTTGTTGGTTGATAATTCAACTGTTTGGTTGTACATTCGTCTTCTGGGCTTAAAAATTCAACAAATTGATTGAAATTTTGTTTCTTGATTGACATTTTTTTCATTGAAAATTCAACTATTTTGTTAAACATTCATCTTTTTGGTTTAAAAAATCATCTTTCTCAAGAGATTTCACATTTTTTGTTAAAAATATAACTGTCTGGATCAAAATTTACATCTTCGTGTGCAAAACTCAACTGCTTCTTAGGAAATTCCTAGTTTCGACTCGAAAATTAAACAACCTGGTAGAAAATTTTAACTGTTTAATTGAAAATTCACGTATTTTGTTGAAAATTCGTCTTTGTTGGTTAAATACAACTGTTCTTTTTATTTTCAAATAAAACCTTTTTTTTTAATATCACCTATTACATTTTTCGTTGAAAATTAATCTTCTTAGGTTGAAAATTCAACACCTTGGATCAAAGTTGAACAACTTTCTTAATAGTTCAGTTTTTTGGTTGAAGATTAATAATTTTAGTTAAAAATTCGCTTTTTTTGTTGTTAAAAAGTAATTTTTTCAACTGAAAATTTAACTATTTTGTTAAAAATTCAACTGATTGGTTGTAAATAAACTTTATTGTTTTATAATTCATATTCTCGTGTTGAAAAAAAAAAGATTTGATACAAAATTAAACTGTTTTGAAGAATTTTTTTTTTCATTGATAATTCTCCTCAATGAAAATTTATCTACTCCATTTTTGGTTAAAAATCGATATTTTTGGATTAAAATTTTAACTATTCAGTTAAAAAATGTTAGAAATGAAAATAATATAAACTAAAAATTAATCAAATAAAATTTGGACTAATATCACATCCAGAGTTCAAACTATTTAGTTAGAAATTTATGTAATTTGTTGAAAATTCGGCTTTTTTGGTAAAAAATGAATATTTTTGGTTGAAAATTCAACTATTTGATTGAAAAATTTATGTATTTTGTTGAAAATTCTTCTTTTCTAGTAGAAAATTAATCTTCTTGGTTTTAAATTCAACTATTTGGTTAAAAATGTATGTATTTTTTAAGAATTCATCTTTTTGAGTAAAAATTCATCTTCTTGGTTGAAAATACATCTTTTTGGTTGAAAATTCAACTATTTGGTTGAACATTCAACTGTTTTGTTAAATACTCATGTTTTTGGCTTGAAATTTCAACATTTTGATGAAATTCTATTTATTGACTGACAAATCTTTCTTGGATGTAAATTCATAATTTTCATTTGAAAATAGCGCCTTTAGTGTCATTTTTTTTAGAATAGCAAAAAAATTTTCATCGTTTAAAAAAAATGTCAAATGATGAATATGAAATTTTTACCAAAAAAGAGATGAATTTTCAACCAAGTAAAAAATTAGACTTATAATCCCAAAAAGATCAATTTTCAACACAAAAGTTACCAATTTAATTATTTTGTAGAACATTCAACAATTTGTTTGAAATTTTGTTTCTTTCTTGACTAAAAAATCTTTATTGGTGGAAAATTCAACTTTTTTCGCAGAAATTTTATCTTTTTTGGTTAAAAATAAAATTTTTTGATTAAAAATTAATCCTTTTTTGTTGAGAATTCATCTATTTTGTTGAATATTTGTCTTTTTTGGTTGTTTTCATTTTTTAAAATTTGTAATTTATTTATTTTTGGCAAAAAAAAAATATATTACCTTTTTTGTTCTAAATTTAACTATTTTGTTAAAAATGCCTTTTTTTGGTTTGCAATTAATCTTTTTGGTCCAAATTTATATGTTCTGTAGAAAATTTGCCTTTTTAGTTTGAAAATTCGACAATTTGTTTGAATTTTTTTCTCTCTCTTGACTACAGAATCTTAGTTGGATGAAAAATCAACCCTTTCGACGGAAATTCATCTTTTTGGCTTGAAAATTCCTCTTTTTGAATTGAAAAATTCATCTCTTTTGGTGAATGTTAGCCAATATTGACCTTATAATCCTTTGAAAATTTTCTCATTTCTTAGCAATTAAATACAAAAATCAACTTTTTTCAAAACACGCCAGACCGATTATTTTCATCTTGAAATGTTCTTGGGATGATATATTACCATAAATAATCAAAAAATTCCATTTACTTAGAACTTTCATTTAAACTTGGTCCAGCCGCACCGTGGGGGTAAATAGATTTTTTAATTGCAGGGTGGTCACTTCAATCTCAGAAATAAATTTCCGGTCATTTCATTGTTTCTTCCCGGTTTGCAAACGTTCTTCTCGAATGTTGATCATTCAAATTTTCAAATTCAATTTTTCAATACTGAAATATTTTCATTTGACGAATTCATAACCGTAATTTAAATTGAAGTATTGAAAATTAAAGATTCACAGAAGACAAATTTGTAATTCAAACAATTACAAATTTTAAGCCTTCTTTAATTAATTATTAGGCAACTGATTAAATGATAAAATTTGTATTTAATCAAGATAGCTGCAAAATTCTGTTTCTAAAGTTTCATGATTTTACCGATTACTTTAAGTTTAATTAAAGAGTATGCAATTTGTTAGTAATGAAAGACTAATTGTAAATCATTTATTTTTGGACAAAATTCCCTGTAGTTTACAGATAGACCATTTTTTTAAATCCCTGACTTTTCGCTCACTTTCCCTTACCGATAAAATTCCATGAAGTTTCCCTGATTTCCAGGTTTTCCCTGCCCTGCGACCAACCTACTCAATTAAACAGAGGATGAAAAATAACAAAACTACGTTAGAAATACAATAAATTACAATAGGGCAATTTAATTTTACATGACTGAAATTTTCAGAAATTTAAAAAATTTCTATATTTATTCAGTGATTCAAGTGGCTCGAGATATTTATAAAGATTGAAAAGGTTCAGAAGTTTTCAGACATGTAGACGCAGATTACACAGATTTCGATAGAAACATTTGAAAAAATGCTTTCTGTTCAATAACCAATGATTCAATTAATTTTTTTTTTTTAATAACGATTTTTGTAAACAATTAAAGATTAAGATTTAATCTCGCAAGGTACATAGAAATTAAGATTTTAATTTAAGTTTGAAGTTTTAATAATTTAGAATTATTCCACAGATTTAAAAAAGAAATTGTAAAATAGGAGATTTTTCGAAAAAAGAAGAAACAAAAGGAATGAAATTCCTGCATTTTTAAAAATCTACAATATCTTACAACTTTTCGACCCCTCTTAAACACTCTATTCAAAATTAATATTAAGTCAAAGCAGAATGAAATTAAAAAATAAATTAAAAAATTAAAACATTAGAAAAAGGTTGACTAAAAAAGTCTAAAAATAAAAGTAGTCGCTAATTCCAAGCTGTGAGTTTTATAAACAGGGTGTCTACTAACTGGGAAAACCGGTAAATTGCCAGGAATTAAAATAAAACCGGGAATTCACCTGATATCACATTTCAAGTTTTTTTTAAATGTGATATTTTTTATTAATCGTGATAACAAGGAAAATAAACTTTAATGTTTATCCATTAATAAAGATTACAAATTTTCTGCACCATCAATTTTGTAAATCAAAATTTCCAAATAAGTAATTTTTATGATAAAATGTATTTCTAAAAGTTTTTAAACACTGTTTATGAAAGAGAAAACTTTGACGAAATGTAATAATTAAAAGCAGATAATTTTTTCAGATTACAATAAAAATAATACGTCGATTCTTCCCTTTTAGCTAATGAAAATTTAGTTTAAAAATGTTTTTGAATTTTTCAATAAAAGTTTCCTTCAGCGAATTTTTGAAAAATCATAACTTGGTCAAAATTAACTTTTGTTAATTTCTTATTTTTTATTATTAATTGTGTTGTCTTTATGGGATATATTCCACTCTTTTTTAGTTAAAAAAAAAAAATTTCGTTGAAATATCGACTACTTGACTACTTGGTTAAAAGATGAACTTCTTTGTTAAAAATTCATTTTTTTTAATGAAGATTCATAATAATTTTAGTTGAAAATTCATCTCTTTGGTTGAAAATGTAATTATTTCGTTGAAAATTTGTCTTCTTTGGTATAAACTTCAACTTTTTCTTATTAAATTAACTTTTTTGTTGAAAATTATTAGGTTGAAAACTATTAGGTTCAAAAATCCTTTGAAAATTCAAATACTTGGTTGAAAATTATTGTATTTTGTTAAAAATGAATCTTTTTGATACAAAATTAATCTTCTTTATAAAATATTGATCTCTTTGGTTGAAAATTTATGTCTTTAGTTGAAAATTTATCTCTTTGGTTGAAAATTTGTTTCATGTATTTTCTATTCATGTGTTTTGTAGAAAATTATTCTTTTTTTGGTAGAAAATTCATCTTTCAGGTTGAAAATACAACTATGTGGTTAAGAATTCATTTGTATAGTTCAAGATTTAACTATTTTCTTGAAATTACGTTTTTTAGCTGATTTTTTTTTAAACTGAAAATGTAATTATTCTATTTTTTCTTGAAAATTTATTTTTGTTAGTTGAAAATTCATTTATTTTGTTAAAAACTCGCAATTTTTGGGGTTGAGAATTCAATTATTTCGGTAGAAGATTCATATTTTTGGGTTTAAAATGAAAATATTTTGTTGAAATTTTCTCTATTTGGTACGAAAATTAGTAGTTATTGAAGATTGGTATTTTTTTATTTAATTCACTGTTTTTGATTGGAAAATAAAACATTTTTTTGGTGGCAATATCAACTATTACACTTTTTGGTGAGAGTTCTTTTTTTGTTGAAAATTTATCTTTCTGAGTTGAAAATTCACGTCTTTTAATTAAAATTTGTCTTGTTTGTTAGAAAATTCATCATTTGGGTTGAAAATTCAACTATTTCGTTGAAAATTCATTTCTTTGGTTGAAAATTTAACTATTTTGTAGAAATCTTTTTGTTTTTTGTTTTAAAATTAATTTTTTTTTTAACTGTAGATTTTTACTATTCCATTTTTGGTCGCAAATTTATCTTTTTTGATAGAAAAAATCTACTTGGTTGAAAATTCATCTGTTTGGTTGAAAATTAATTCTTTACTAAAAATGTAACTATTCTAAGTTGAAAATTTATCTGTTTAGAAGAAAATTCCACTATTTTGTTGAAAATTCGTCTTTTTTGGTAGAAAAGTAATCTTGATAGTTGAAACTTCACCTTTTTGGTTAATAATTAACTTCTTTTGTTGATTCAACTTTTTTTTTAATCTTTTTTTTTTTATTAAAATTTAATATTTTCGGGTTGAAAACTCAACCGTTTTGCAGGAAATTCACCATTTGGCATGAAAATTCAACATTTGAATTGTTTCTTTATTGAATGAAAAATCTTTCTTGGTTGAAAATTCCTCTTTTTGGTTTGAAAATTAGTCTGTTTTGGTTGAAGGTTCAACTAATTTGTTGAAAATTCGTATTTTTTTATATAATTCAACTGTTTTTGATTGAAAATTAAAATATTGATTGATGGAAATGTCAACAATTAGACGTTTCGTTAAGAATTCATTGTTTCATTAAAAGATTCATGACTTTAGTTGAAAATTTAACTAATTTGTTGAAAATTCGTTTTTTTGTTGTTGTTTAAAACTATTTTTTTTAACTGAAAATTTAACTGTTCTATTTTTGGTTGGAAACGGATCCGTTTTAGTTGAATATTCATGTATTTTATTGAAAATTCGTTTTTTTTTTTGTTAGAGAATTAGTTGAAAATTCTTTCACTTGGTTAAAAATGATTTTCATTTTGTTGAAAATTGATATTTTCGGATTGAAAATGCAACTATTTTGTAGAAAATTCGTCTCTTTTGGTAAAAATTTAATCTTTTTTGGTTAAAAATGCAAATTGCTGAAAAATAATCTGTTTTCGTTGAAGATTCAACTATTTTGTTGAAAATTCGTCTTTTTAAAAAATAATTTAATATTTTCACATTTCAAAAAAAGTGGGCGAAAATTCGTAGACACCCTGTATAAAACAAAGCTCTTGAGTAATAAAGCAAAATGAAAAAAAAAATCCTTACCTGATCCACTGTGAACGCTTTCTTCCCGATGATATCCATAAACCGTGGGTTCACTCGTAAAGTTAAATGGCATCGGACTGTACCCTGTTGCCGAATGTGGAGCATAAGTTCCTGAATAAGGCATGTCCCAAGCACTAGGTGGTGGCAAAGGACCGACCGTGTCACAGTCGAGTTTCATATTGTTCATAGCTGAACACAAATCCCCAAATATATAGTAACACTGTTCCGAAAATGTGATTTTATTCACAGTGTGCCTGATGAAGCCAGCCTTCAGCATCAACGAGGCATATTTCCTAGCATCGCGTCGATCTATAAAACCCTCGACGCGACTGTTGAGCCAGTCGACGACATCCGCTCCGATGAATGCGTTTGGAATTGTGATCTTCAACCACATTCGATCCCGAATCTCTAATCCTGAATCCGGTCGGGCCATCGCACGCACTATGGTCGGCATGTCCGTGTTTATGGTTAAGTGAAGATCTTCTAAAATATCAAAAAACGGTCAACATTTAATATTTAAACTTCAATTTTCTACTGTCTTCAAATTTAACTTAATAGATGCCTCATACATACCTCAGAGATTAAACTAGTGTAAATAGTGTCACAAATTTGAAAAAAAAATAGTGTAAAAATAGTGTCACAATATTTTCCAGGTATTATACTTATGTGTAGTCCGAATTTGAAAGTGTATAGTCCAAAATCAAAAAGAGTTCAATGGATAACTTTATTTTTTCAGCTTAATTTCCAGTTTTCTAACCCTATATTCAACAATATTAAGAAAAATCAATAAGAAAATTGAACTATTTTTGGTTGAAAGTTCATTCTTTTCAGTTGAAAAGTCTACTATTAATTTTTTTGTTAAGAATGCATTTTTTTAGTAATAATTTTTATTATTTGGTACAAAACTGAATCATTTTGTTGAAAATTGAACAATTTGGTAGAAAATTTATGTATTTGGTTGAAAATTGATGTATTTTGCTGAAAATTCGCCTTTTTGGTAGAAAATCAATATTTTAGTTAAAAATGAAAATGCTTGGTTGAAAATTAATCTGCTTTAGTCGAGGATTCAAGTATTTCGTTGAAAATTCATTTTTGTTGGTGAAATCCAACTGTTTTTTAATTGAAATTAAAATATTCTTGTTTGAAAAGTCTACTATTACATTTTTCGTCGAGAATTGATATTTTTAGGTTGAAAATTCAACTCATTGGTGGAAAGCCACATTCTTAAATTTTCATTTTTTTTTTAAGATTCATAATTTTAGTTGAAAATTCATTTTTGTTGTTGTTAAAAAGTATCTTTTTAAATGAAAATTTAACTCTTTTGATGAAAATTGAACTTATTGATTGAAAATTCACTTTTTTGTTGAAAATTCATATTGTCGGGTTAAAAATTCAACTATTTTATAGAAAATTCGTTTCTGTTGGTTAAATCTAACTGTTTTTCACTTTGTAATTAAAATCTTTTTAGTTGAAATATGAACTATTACACTTCGTTGAAAATTCATCTTTTTGGGTTGAAAGCCCAACTCCTTACTTGAAGGTTAAAGTACTCTCTTAAAATTTTATTTTATTTTTTGGTTGAAGATTCATAATTTTAGTTCAAGAATCGTTTTTTCCTGATTATAAATTAATTTTTTAACTAAAAGTGTAACTATTTTGTAGAAAATTCAACTAATTGGTTGAAAATTAACTTTTTTATTAAAAATTAATATTGTCGAATTAAAAATATAACTGTTTTGCAGAAAATTCGTTGTTAAAAATTTAACTTACACGTTAACAATGAACTTTTTTTTTTAATTCATATTCTCAGGGTGAAAACTCAACTGGTTTGTAGAAAATTCCTCTTTTTGTCTTGAAATTTGAACAATTTGGTAAAAAATCAAATTTTATTGTAGCAATTTTTTTTTATTGAAAATTAATTCTCTTAAATAAAAATTTAACTCCTCCATTTTTTGTTAAAAATGAAACTGTTTGGTTGAAAAGTAGTCTGTTTTGGTTGGTGATATAATTATTTTGTCGAAAATTCATCGTTCTTGGTTCAATTCAACTGTTTTTTATTTAAAATAAAAATCTTTTTTTGGTTAAAATATCAACTATACTATTTTTTAAACATTAAACTTATATAATAATGGAAATAAAAAATAGAAGGTGTGATGTGAAAATTGAAAATGTTTTTATTAACTAATTTTTTTCATTAGGATTTTCGATTTTTTTGTTAAATTCTAGAACTCAAAACAATTACATAGCACACTCTCTATCACATTTAATAAATAATTATTAAATTTTATTTTTTCCAAAAGTAAATGGGAGAAATAAAAGTGTTGTCAGAATACTGAAAAGGTAATAATATCCTGTGCTATATTGGCGTAAAACCTATTCGTCGGTATTTAGTTTTACAAACGTACAATTTTATCATTTTTTCAGTGCCTAAAATCTTGCGTACTCCGTCACACTTTATATTTTTATTTATTTATGGCAGTCTTTCGCCTTTTTCTCATTTTTAAATTTAAATGCGAACTGAATTAATACAACCCAATTATAAAATCCAACTATTTTGGTTAAGAGTTTATTCTTTTCGGTTGAAAATTCTACTTTTCAATTTTTGGTTAAGAATTCATCTTTCTTGCTTAAAAATTGTATTATTTGGACCAAAATTGAATCATTATGTTGAAAATTCAACTATTTTATTAAAGCAGATTAAAGTCATACTAATTGGTTACAAATTAAACGTTTTTGTTGAAGATTGGTCTTTTTGGCTAGAAAATTCAACAATTTCATTGAAATTTTTGTCTTTCTTCACTAACAATTTTTTGTTATTGTTAAAAATGCAGCTGTTCGGTTGAAAATTAATCTGCTTTAGTTAAGGATTCAAGTATTTGGTTGAAAATTTGTTTTTGTTATTTGAATTTGCCTATTTTTTATTTTTTATTGAAATCTTTTTTCTTGAAATATCAATTATGACATTTTTCGTTGAAAATCCACCTTTTTAGGTTGGAAGTTGAACTACTTTCTTGAAAGTTCATTTTTTTATTGAAGATTCATATTCTCTGGTTCAAAATTCAACTGTTTTGCAGAAAATTTGTCTTTTTGGCTTGAAAGTTCGTAAAAATTGAGTCCCTGTTTCCATAATGGTGATAAAACTATGTGAAAAAAGTCGCCTCGATTTTTCAAAAGAAGACAAATACACGGAGTTTAAAAAATATTTGTTAAACAATATAAAAGGATTATATTTTTTTTTATTTGTTAAATTGATTGTTATTTGTAAAGAAAATGGAATTTGTTGAAATAGACAGAAATTGGGGTAAAGGGATTGATGTGATGGGAGGACCTGTAAAAAATATCAAAGAATTTTACTTAATTAGTAAAAAATTAAGATCAACAGTTTTACAACAAGATTTTCTGATCAAATGTTCCTCGCACAAATCAGAACCAGCGATTTGAATTTCGGAGATACGTTTTTCCTACCGATAAACCAATTCGAATGCGATTGGATCGGATGACCTATGTATTTGGGCCAACCCGAGAATACATTGTATTGTCAACATCCACGGGAGACGTTTTCGGAATATTGGATTATAGTGGGACACTTCATGGAATATATAGGACCGGAACTTATTCGCGAATAAAAATAAATATTATAAGTGGCGCAGTTGATAATTTGACTCCAGATGAAATAAGGGATTGTCCGGTAGGCAAAAATCACCCAATCTTCCCATACCGTTTTATTAAGGCTTTTGCCAATTACAATTCCCTACTGTCCGGACGGAATCCCAATAGCGAACGTAACCCTAGTTCATCTTCTTCTGCCAGACAACATTCAGCTGACAGGACTTCTCCTGAGGAGCCTCCTCTTGATGTCAGGTCCTGGTCTCCTCCGGGCAGGCCTCCTTCTCATGAAGTACTTGGGTATGCACTTACACAACTTGGATATGTTCGGCTTATACCCCAGGCAAATCAGAACCGGCAATTCGAATTTCGAAGATACGTTTTTCCAGACCATAAACGAATTCTATTAATGTTAGAACATGGTAAATATGTGCCCGTGCCAACTCGAGAACATGTTGTATTATCAACATCCAGTGGTGACGTTTTTGCAATATTGGAGTATAGTGGGATTCTTCGTGGAATATATAGGTATGATAGAAGGCATCGGAGAATAAAAATAAACATGATAAGCGGTGCAGTTGACAATATGACCGAAATTGAATTAAAGGAATGTCATGTAGGCAAAAGTTATCACCCAATCCTCCCACGTTGGTTTAAAGAAGTTGTTGCAAATGAAGATTCTCTACAGCATGTGTATCATTAATTCAATAAAAAAAAGATAAACTGAAATATAATATTTTATGTAATCCCTAGTCGGATCGAAATTAAATGAAAAGATTTCAATTTGAAGGTATTATGGTTATCAATGCTTCTTTCCTTTCATCTCTTGCTAATTCCCATAATTTCATTCAAATTTTAGATCAGGTCAGATGATTCATTATATAAAAAAAAATAACCTGACAGAAAAAATTAAGATTTTATTACTGAATGGTAGATAGATTTCAATTTTATATTTGTCATCAATAAAATAAAATTATCATCAAATAAATAAAAAAAAATGAACAACATCAATAAAATCAAAACCATGAAAAAATCAATAAATTGAATAAAATCACTGAATTATGAAATAAAATTAATGAAGAAGTTGAAAATTGACAGTAAAATTAATGAGTGAATTAAGCAAAATCAATAAAATAAATCAGTCACAGTAATTAAAACAATAAATTGAATAGAATCACTCAAATCAGTAAAATTTTGATTTCATTGATGTTGTTTATTGTATTGATTTTGTTGTTAGTGAATTGATTTAATTGATTTTAGTGATCTCATTTAATTTATTGATTCATTTGATTGTATTTTTCAATGAAACATCAAATATTTATATTGATTTTCATCAGTTTATTAAAAAATACAATGAAGTAAATCAATAAAATTAATATATTGAATAAAATCACTAACAAAAATGAAATCAAATGATTATCATGGAAATTAAATAAATGAACAACATCAATAAAATCAATGTGATACAAAAATCAATAATATCAATAAAATCAATGAATTTATTAAAATCAGTATAATTTTGATTTTATTTATCATAATTTGATTTGATTGCTTTAAGTGATTTTATTCAATTTATTGATTTATTTCATTGTATTCTATAATGAAGCAAACAAAATAACATAAATTTTGAATTTTTTATTAAAAAATACAATCAAATATATCAATGAAACCACTAAAATCCATTTATTATCAGAAAAATGAACAACATCAATGACATCAATCAAATAAAAAAAATGAAATGTATACTGGTTTAACCGATTTCGTTGTTTTTATTGATTCTTTTTATATTATCCATTTTATTCCTTTTATCAATTTTATTGATTTTATTCATGTTATTCATTTTACTGATAATTTATTGCAGGATAATGGGGATTTTTACGCACCCCCGCCACCCGAAAGCTCATCACAAAAAAATTGTTGTTTTTGCACCCTATTAAAAAAAATGTTCATATTTGTCAGCACAAAATTGTCATAATTTTACAAATAGCTAGTTTTCATAATTTCAGAAATCCCTAAATTTATGCAATAATTCAAAAAAAGATTGATTAAAACAAATCAATAGATTGATAGAAATATTCTTGTGTCATAAATAATAATTTTTGTTTTCCTAAAATATATTTTTAAAAATCTTCATTATCGTTTTTATAATATTCATGCATCTTTACGGTAATCTAAAAAACATTCGAAACAAAAAAAAATGCAAAAATGTACGAGGATGCGAACGCATGACTGCAGACTCTGTAGCCTAGAACCTAGACCATTATCGTGTTAGGTGTCTTTTTTTGCGTTAGGCCACTTTTTTCGCGGACGGTAACATATGGTAATGTCGAATATTATAGTTTGGCGAATTGATAAAAATTGAATTCATAAATAGATTTGCCGCGAATCCCAGTTTTGAAATATCAGAATTGACAATTTGTGGTAGTTTTGAAATTTATTGCTTGGCGAATTGCGAAATTCATAATATATAAAGCAAAGTGTAGACTTGCCAGTTTTGATATATTGGAATTATCAATGTGAAAAACTTTTCAATGTCGCAATTTATACTTGGGCGAAACATGAAATTCATCAATAATTTTGCAGAGGGCCTAATTCGGCAATTTCAGAATTTGAATTTGGTGGTTTTGGAATTTATTGCTGGGTGACTCGATGAATTTTTCAATTCAGAAATAAATGTGAAGAAATGTAAAAATCATCTCTTTTCTTGATAATTCATATTTTGGTGAAAAATTTAAATACTTACTTAGAAGTTGAACTACTTTGTTGCAAATTCTGTGTTTTTTTTTTAATTAAAAATTAATTTTTTTTGTTAACTGAAAATTCAAATATTTTAGTTGCAGATGCATCATTTTAGTTGAGAATTTTTCTTAAAGAAATGTTTTTAAAATTTTTGAATTCATCTATTCCATTTTTGATTGGAAATTTACCTTTTTTTAGCTGAAAATTCAATTCATTAACTTAATTTTTTTCTTATTTGAAATTCAACTACCTTGTTGAAAATTCATGCTTTTTGTAAAAAGAATCGCCTTTCTGGGTAGAAGATTAATCTTCTTGGTGGAAAATATATGTTTTTCGAAAAAAAAACGTAATTATTTTTTTCAAACTTACTCTACTTTGCAGAAAATTTTACAATTTTGTAAAAAAGTAATTTTTCGTTGAAAATTCATCCTCCTGAGTTAAAAATTCGAGAAGTGTGGTAGAGACTTTAACTATTTGGTTAAAAATCAACTTTTTGGTAAAAAAATAATTCTCCTCTGTCAATAATACATTATTTTGGATGAAAGTTTAACTACTTGCTTGAAACTTGAACTATTTTGTTAAAAATTAAGCGATTCTGTTTGAGTGTATCCGGTTTGTTGAGGATTCAAATTTTTTGTATTCAACTATTTTGGTTGAATTTGGCTTTCTTTGATTTAAAATAAAACCCCGTCTTAGTTAAAATATTAACTTTTTCATTTTTCGTCGATAAGTCTTTTTTTCTGTAAGAAATGGATTCCTTTGTAGAAATTTCAACGATTTTGTTAAGAAATCCTTTCGTTGGTTGGAGATTTTTTATTTTATTTATTTGAAAATTCAACTACTTCGTTTAAGAGGAAATTGCTAGAACCAATAACGAATTGTTTAAACAATTGACCTAAGCAGCAAGATATCAGTACGAAGTAGTATTTTATGTATTAGAAACAATTTGCATTAAAGAACCCGCGAACAATCATAATTAGTGCTAAAAGTCGCAAAACTCATTTTTTCACTAATCAGGTTTTTTGGGACCCCTTGAAAAAGACAATATTAACGATTCTGAATAAAATTTACAAAAACGTCTCATGTTCTTATGGGAAATATTTGTTAAACTTCATGGGGCTTGCGCCGCCTCTAAATATAATTTTTTTTAACAAAAATAATAAAAATTGGCTTTCGCAACACGCTTGGAATAATAAACATTTTTTTAATTTCACTTGCAATAATATTAAAACACTAGCGAGAGAAAATACCTCTTATAAACGGGAATATCCTGAATCAATTTTTGTAAGAAAATATTTTGACATTTGTGCTAACTTACAATCTGAAAGATGGCACTTTAACAATTGTCACCAATGCAGTGTAAGTTAATAACATTTTTTCTATTTTCAATTTTCAAACTTTCTAGCGTATAGTTGTTCTTTAATGCAATGTAAAAACCTCAAAAACTTTAATTTTTGCTCTCTTTTCGGTTAGAATAATTTATTTCATTTGTGTAGTATAAAGTGAAGCACACGTATTTCATCGTGTTATCATTTGTTCTGTATTTATCATTAATTTCTCTCTCTAGTTTGAGATGATTTGAAGTACTTTCCCTACTTCATATCTTTGTCGTTGCATACATAGTTTGAACGGAACTTTTCAGTTGTTTTTGTATATCTTCTTGAAATAAAAAATTTTGTTCATTAACAAAATTGTGAAAAAAATTGTGAAAAATGGTTGAAAAAAGTGTATCAAAGTAAACTTCAATCAGATAATTTCCTCGAAACAAAGAGCTTCTATTTGAGATAATAATATCATAATTATAATGATCATAATAAAATTTTTAAATGATACCATTATCTGCGAAGACTAATCTTGACACTGATAACGACGTTATTTCACATATTAATGAGATAGCGCTACATATGTATATATATATATATATATATATATATTTGCACTCTGATGACGCAATGGAATATTCCTTAGATGCGGTTGTTAACAAAATTATTTGCAAGAGCATGAATCAGTCTTTTCTGTACTTTGCGAAAATGAGACTGATCTATACGTTCGTTTTCACTTTGGTGGTGATCCTTCATTCTATTGGTGAATATAATGATATAATATATCTATAGTTCTTATTATATTTAATTTAGTACATGAATATGATAGCCATTTGTATATTTACACTGTTTAATTAAAATTTATTCACTTATGTTCAAGAAAAATGATGATCATTTTATAATACTTCTTGCACATTGTTTTAAGAAAATTGGGCATATGGTGTGCCAGTTACAAAATATAATAAGTAAATTTGAAATAGATACTCATAGTACAAACATTTAAAAAAAGGAAGCACAAATTATCAATTCCTTTACCCACGGATTTAAAAATTGTAATTAAATTAATTACAATGATATTAGTATAGAAGGGGAAAATTGTATATGTATATAGATTCAATAAATGCATTTTTCATACATTTTTCATACTAAAGTGTATTCGTAATACGTCCAGTGATCTTTTTTTTTGAACTGATTAGTAGGTGTTATTTTGACAGTAAAAACTGAGCAAAAAGATATTTTCCAAAGAATTTGACACATTAAAAGCTGTCCGTTTTATGAAATGCCGAGTTACATGAATAATATAATATTCAAGAATGATTTCGCATAATTTGGATTTCATGATGAGAATAATGCTTTCGGCAAAGAAACATTGAACTAAGCTGAAGGTATTAGTCATAAATGTTCTGAACAAAACAAAAAGAATTTTCTATTTTATCTTGCAGAATGTAGTTCGCAGTCCAAAGGGAATCCTCATAGCAATCGTAATCCTGGTCCTTCCTCTTCTTCTGCTGGCAAACAACTTATGCCTGACCAAACTTCTACAGAGCAGCCTCCTTTTCGTGCCAGGTCCAAGTCACCTGATAGCAGGCCTCATTCTATTGAAGTACTTGGATATCCACTTGAACAACTTGGATATGTGCGGCTTATTTCCCGCACAAATCAGAACCTTCGATTTGAATTTCGAAATTACAATTTTGCAGCTTGTAAACGAATGAATTGGAGAACAGATAGAAAGAGCTTTAGTGTCGTGCCAGCCCAAGAACATATTGTATTATCAACATCCAATGGTGACATTTTTGCAATATTAGAATATAGCGGGGTTCTTCGTGGAATATATAGGAGAGATCATACTCATGCGCGAATAAAAATGAATATGATTAGCGGTGTATTTGAGGATATGACCCAAGCTGAAAGAAGAGACTGTCCAGTAGGCGAGAAGCACCCTATCTTTCCAAATAGTTTTCTTAGAGCTGTTGAAAATTACGATTCACTTCAGTCTGGACGGAATCCTGGTTCTTCTTCTTCTGCCAGGCAACATTTACCTGACCAATCTTCTACTCCTGAGGAGCCTCCTATTCTTGTCAGGTCCAGGTCCTCTCCATGCAGGCCTCCTACTGATGAAGTACTTGGATATGCAATAGAGCAACTTGGATATGTTCGGCTTATTCCTCGCACAAATCAGAACCTGCGATTTGAATTTCGGAGATACGTTTTTCCTACCGATAAACCAATTCGAATGCGAATAGATCGGATGACCTATTTATTTGAGCCAAACCGAGAATATATTGTATTGTCGACATCCAGTGGTGATATTTTTGCAATATTGGATGATAGTGGGATACTTCATGGAATATATAGGACTGGAACTCATTCGCGTATGAAAATGAATATTATAAGTGGTGCAGTTGATAATTTAACACCAGATGAAATGAGAGATTGTCCTGTAGGCAAAAATCACCCAATCTTCCCAAACCGTTTTATTAATGCTTTTGCAGATTATGATTCACTTCAGTCCGAACGAAATCCCAATAGCGAACGTAATCCTGGTTCTTCTTCTTCGACCAGACAACATTCAGCTGACAGGACTCCTCCTGAGGAGCCTCCTCTTGATGTCAGGTCCAGGTCTCCTCCGGGCAGGCCTCCTTCTCATGAAGTACTTGGGTATGCACTTACACAACTTGGATACATTCGGCTTATACCCCAGGCAAATCAGAACCGGCAATTCGAATTTCGAAGATACGTTTTTCCTGCCAATAAAAGTATTCTATTATTGTTAGAACAAAGTAAATATGTGCCCGTGCCAACCCGAGAGCATATTGTATTATCAACATCCAGTGGTGATGTTTTTGCAATATTGGAGTATAGTGGGGTTCTTCGGGGAATGTATAGGAAAGACGAAAGGTTTTTGAGGATAAAAATAAACATGATAAGCGGTGCAGTTTACAATATGACCGATATTGAAAGGAAGGAATGTCATGTAGGAAAATGTTATTACCCACTCTTCCCACGTTGGTTTCAAGAAGTTGTTTCACATGAAGATTCTCTGCGGTATGTGTATAATTAATTCAATAAAAAAAAATAAAATATAATATTTTATGTAATCCGTAGTGGGATCAAAATAAATAAAAAGATTTCAATTCCAATATATTATGTATATTAATGATTCTTTCCTTTTATCACTTACTAATTCCCATGACGTCATTCAAATTCTAGATCCTATCAGATTATTAATTACTTTAAAAAAATATAACCTGACAGAAAAACGAAGCATTTATTTAGTGACGTGTATGTTCAATCTTATTTTGTTTTAAGAACCTCAAATATTTTTTCTACTTAATGATAAATAGATTGCAATTTTATATTTGCATCAGCATACTTTTATTGTTATATGTACGCAAACGTTGCATGATCAAATTCTTCACATGATCCCGTTCGATTGCTTTAAATGTAAAATTGAACACCTTCTTTATTTCAGAAAGAATTTTAAACATCACTTTCAAAGAGAATTTTTATTTGAAATCATCTGAACTAAAAATAATATCTTTTCTAGTCCGAAGTTATGTCAAAATGTACGTAACTGGTAATTACATCACAAAGCCAGTTAAGAGTAATAATTGTTTGTTTAAGAAATTTGGAAATTAGGTAAGCAGTTTGCATTTTTTGGAACAGTATTAATGTGCTGTAAGTCGTGAAAATGTTATATTTTGTGGAATTATTGACGAAATTAAGGAATGTTAAGAGTGATATTTCATATAAAAGAAATTTGCAATTATTAAACAAGGTAATATCACATGCTCACACATATATAAAGTATAAATTTAAAGAATGATTTGAAGTGTTGACTACAAATTATTAAATTTATCCAGTAGT
This sequence comes from Andricus grossulariae, assembly GCA_011634705.1. Classification (NCBI taxonomy): domain Eukaryota; kingdom Metazoa; phylum Arthropoda; class Insecta; order Hymenoptera; family Cynipidae; genus Andricus; species Andricus grossulariae. The sequence goes on along the minus strand of JAABKJ010007545.1, from coordinate 211,068,588 downwards.
GAATGAAATTAATTCGCAACTGAAAAAAAATATTTTTTTGAAAATAGTTCAATTTTTAGTAAAGAGGTGAGTTTTCAATCATTTAGATTAATTTTTCACAATATGGTTTAACTTTAAACTTCAATTCCTTGTTGGCCTTACCCAGTTGTCTTACTCATTTCTCTTCAATCACCTCAACCTCATCAACGTTTTTTTGCAAAATGACTTTTTTTGCATTATTAAACATTTTTTGATGGATCTTAACCTAAATTAAATGAAAGTGCAAAAAAACGATTTTCCAAAAATAGGGGCTTTACCTATTCGTCCATCTCAGTGCCTGAATCACAGTGTAATCCACCAATAATCCAGGTTTTGAAAATTTAAAATTTATATATTTTGATGAAAAATCCTCTTTTTTGGTAAAAAGTTAATTTTCTTGCTCCAAAATTTCTCTGTCTGATAAAAAATTGTTTTTCCAAACTGAAAGTTTCATCAATTGACTTATTAGTCGATAATTTATCTTTTTTAGTTGAAAATTCTACTATTTGGCTGGAAGCTCAGGTTTTTTGTTAACAATTCGTCTTTTTTATTAAATTTTATAAGTTTTTGTTGAAAATTCATATATTTCGGTGAAAATTAAACGACTTATGTAAAAGTTTATCTATTTTGTTGAAAATTCTTTTTTTTCAATGAAAAGCTCATCCTTTTTGTCGACTGAAAATTCAACTATTCCTGTGGCAGATGCATCATTTAAGGTGACAAATTTTCTTTTTGATTAAAAATTTATCAATTTATTTGAAAATTCTTTTTTTTTGTGAAAAAATGTTTTTAAACATTTTAAATGTATCTATTCCATTTTTGATTGAAAATTTACCTTTTTTAGCTGAAAATTCAATTGCTTAACCTTATCTTTTTTCTGATTTGAAATTCAACCACCTGGATGAAAATTCATGTAATTTGTGAAAAATCGTCTTTTTGGGCAGAAAATTAATCTTCTTGTTTGAAAATATATCTTTTTGTTTAAAAACTCAATTATTTTTTTCGAAATTAATTTACTTCGTAGACATTTTCTCAATTTTCTCATAAAATCATTCTCTGGTTGAAGATTCTTCAGTTTAGTCATTTGAAAATTCATATTCCACTACTTCATCTAAAAGAAAATTGGTGAAAACGATAATGAATTGTTTAAACAATTGACCTAAACGTCTAGTTAGTACGGAATAGTAAATTATGTATCAGAAACAATTTGCATTAGAAAAACCGCAAAAAATCATAATTAGCGCTCAAACTTGCAAAACCCATTTTTTCCCTAATGAGGTTCTTTGGGACAACATGAAATATACTAAGGAAGGCGATATGTCAAAAATAAAATTTCGCTCCTATTATATGGCTAATTGTGGAATGAAATGTTGCGTTTCAACTTGATTCACCTAAAATTGACGATTCTGAATAAAATTTACAGAAGTGTTTTTTTGTTCTTATGGAAATACGTGTTAAATATCATGAGGCTTGCGCAACCTCTAAATATCATTTTTTTTACCAAAAAAAAATGGATCAATTTTTCGGTTGATTCAAACAAATATTTGAGTGATATGTATAAACATTTTAAGAAAAATTTTCCAATTCTCTTGGAAGTCGTCATTTTCAAGCACTTGCCTAATGAATTGTTCACTAGCTATTGCAGCAGGTTGTGTTGCCTAATTAAATGCAGCTGGGTCTTCTCTCTCAGTAACTTTGCTGAATGCAAAGAGTCCAGGAGGAATGGCATCCGGGTCAGGAGGGTAAATTCCCATTCCTCAGAAACCAGCCATAACATTGGCAGGGGTAATTGCTCTAGGCCACACTTTAGAGAACGAAACCCTGAACGTTGCTTTCGAGATTTTCCTGTCAGGTTTGTTGTCCCAATATAACAAGACTTTATCGTCCCAAAAAGACTCGAAGGGCTTAAACACAGACTTGTCCATTGGCTGTAAAGCTTGCATCGTGTCTCTTGGAAGGCAGTACAGTGTGATTCCATTTTCCTCTGCAGCTCTAACAATATTTGCATCCAGATGTAATGAAGCTCTATCAAAACCAGAACCATAGTAGCATGGTGTTGCGACAGTCTGCAGCCTTTTTCGTCCATGTTGATGATCAATTTAGGATTGGCAAGCACATCATCCTCTCTCATCACCTCACGTAATTCGTTGATATGTTTGAAAGTAGTTGCAAAACCGACGGAAAATAATAATAATCAATCAGCTGATTGAAACAAAATAGAAACAGTGATTAAGGCATCAAATGTGGAAAAAGTGTATAGAAGCACCACGTTTGATATGAAGGATGAACATTCAAAAGCGTAGCACCTCTAGTAAGCGCACCAGAAATTTTGAAAATTAAAAAAAAAAATTTAATTAATTTAAAAAGCATTAGTAATAATGGCAAATATGCCATGATTCAGATTGTCATTGCGGAAGTCCAGATTTGTTCTTACCAATTACACAATCTCTCTTATATTCCGCTATTCGTGTGTTTAGTCTACTGCACGTTCCTTTAATGGAGACTTTATTACAATAATTGCAAATAATCATGTAAACTACATTAGATAAATTTTCCTTTGCATCCTCGTATCTTTTATTGATAAAACAATTTTATAATTTGTGACTATTCTTAAAATAAACGTGAATATTAACCTTTTAATAGAACGTCTAATTCTTTTAGATAATCCATGAATGTAAGGAAGAGTCAAAAATTTTCATTTATATTGTGAATATATAACCATTTTTGTTTATTATTATTATTGGAGAAATTATATATTTCATGAATTCTTTCTTGTTTCTTCAAACTGAAAGTTTTATCTATTGACTTTTTAGTTGATAATTTATATTTCTTAGTTGAAAATTCTACTATTTGGCTAAAAGCTCACGTATTTTGTTGAAGATTCGTCTTTTTAGAGTAAAGGTTAATCATTGAATTGTAATTTTTCTTTGATAGAATTTAGATTATCACTCCGAAAATTAACATAACACAATTTAATGCATCTATCAACCAAGTTTTTTATTCAACCAATCTTGTGTGAAGAGGGATAATGAGAATTATAAATAAGATATTGACCAGATGATGTAGGTTTTTTGAAAGAATTCGAAACTAAACTTTTAGTTTTATTATGTTTATATGGAACAAATCATGCGGTTACGTCACCAATATCGCGCAGTGCCACCCACAATAGGCCTCTCCCGGATGGGGGCCATGGTTCAGTTGGAAGTGGCAATAGGACCGAACCGAGGCAAAGAGTATTCATGCAGAGGTTACATGACGTTTGTGTCAATATGCACCCGGAATATGTTCATAAAATGCCTCAGTTTTTGAGAGATCAGGTATCCTTTCTACGCAAAAACGGATATGAAGCTCTTTGTCGGCAAGGAGAACAGCAACATCCTCCAGAGAAAATACCACTTGTTCCAGCAAGAATACCTTCCCAGATAGGCGATGGCTCAGGATGAAAAAATTATCTGAAGCTAATACTGCTCTCCCCGATTTGCTCGCCAAAGATGTTAATCTCTGGAATTTGAACTGTGTAGTTTACGAGTAGGCGGCCTTCATGCTTAGCGACAATAGAAGTAAAGGTACTTTAGTACGCCTGCGTAAAACTCGCGAGCGTATTTCACAGCTTCAGTTCGAAATTCAAACGGAAAGCAAATCACACACTGAACAAGTGTAAACTGTTGCCTATCAAGTAGCACTGGATACAAAAAATAAGATCTCTTTCAACATTGAAACAGCGGCTCGAATGGTGCCCAGGCAAGAAAAGATTCATGTCTTCTGGAAGGAAGTATGTGGAGATACTCATCAGCTAAGTAAAGACGCCCCAGATATGTAAAAACATTTCGTAACTTCTGCCAACAGGCAAAGGTTGCAAGATCCAGACGAAGAGTGTCCACTAGTTACTGCTGAAGAAGTGAAGAAAGTTACCGCTGGAACTGAGAACTTTTCAGCGCCAGGGCCAGATAAAATCAACAACTTTTGGTGGAAAAAGTTCACTTCCACGCACCAACATTCAGCTCGTATATTTACTACTTTCTTCAACGGCGAACAACCCATCCGGCAGTGGCTAGTGGAAGGACGCATGGTATTGACCCCAAAAACTGTATATTTGTCAAGTCCATAGAACTACAGGCCCATAGCTTGTTTCAAAACCAGCTACAAGCTATTCACTGGTATCCTCAAAGAGAGGATATTGCATCCATCGATCTGGTATGGAGTGCAATAGTTGAACAACGTTGATGCAAGAGAGGGCTGGCAGGTTGTAGGGAGAACCTGGTAATAGACAGGTGTATTACCCAGGACTTGATCAGGTATCGACGCAATCTGTCCATGGCTTCGATTGATTACACTAAGGCATTTGATAACACGAATCATGAGCTACTTATTGAGCACCTTGAGTGCTGGAGGTGCATCCAAAAATAGTGAGATGTTCAAAAGAGCTTTTATATACCTCCTTTTATAGATGGACGACCTTAAACTCTTTGCTTTCTCGATAGAAGACCTCTAAATCCTTGTGGAGGCGGTAAATAGGTACTTTGAAGCGATTAGTAAAATCATTGGACTGGACAAGTGTGCCTGGATCCACCTACACGAAGGAGGAGTAGATACCTCTACTGTTCAACACGTTTGGTGCAGTAAAATGGACCTTCGATAAGTTGAAGCAACTTGACGGAAGCACACTCAAGATGATGACATCATACGTAGAGAAGAGCTCTCGATGGTTTTGTCCAACATGTTTCTAAAGCTTGCTTGATTGAGATTTGAGACTGAGGGATTCCTTTTCGCCTGAAAATGTGGCGTTGAAGACACCTTAGTTTACCGTGAGTGTATAATAAATGTACCTGTAGGCGATACCAACAGCCGAGCGCGGAACCAGGAGCCTGAAACACTTAGACATGTTCTTTTAGGATGCTCGAAGTGTGCACGCTATGGGTACATAGAGAGACACAATGCGGCTCTGAAAGTATATCTGAAGACCAAGATCATTTACGTGATTGAATTCTTGGCATCAGCCGATATTAATAACACGGCAAAGGAGAAAAAAAACGGCTGAAATATCAAGCGCTTCTTTTCGAGCTGAGCAGACTGTTCCAACGATACAAAGTCCATCTTGTTCACTTCATCTGGCGCATAAATACTGTTCCTTATAATATTCTGCAAAGAATGGTAACTCTAAAAAAGTATCCAGATGTGTAACTTTTATCTCCAACGGTCCCGTCTGCCGCGTAAGGTCATCCGCGGGCAGACACCTGACTCTAAGGAACAGTGTTGCACGATGTTATCCCCTGTAAATTTTCCACTCTTCCTCAAATTCCGGAGCCTTCAACTTCTCAAATAAAAAGTAAATACTTCAATACTGTGTTATAAAAGAAAGAATTCATGAAATACATAAATACATCAATAATAATAAAAAAACAAAAATGGTTAGATATTCACAATCTAAATGATGAAATCTCCACTCTTTCTTACATTAATGAAAAAGACAAGGATGCAGAAGAAAATGAATCTAATGTAGCTTACATGATTAATTGCAATCGTTGTAATGAAGTTTATATTGGAGAAACGTGTAGGAGACTAAAGATACGAATGGCGGAACATAAGAGTGATTGTGAAATCAGTAATAATTAAACTGAACTTTCGCAACACGTTTGAAATAATAACCATTCTTTCAATTTTCATTGCAATAATATTAAAATACTAGCGAGAGAAAATTTCTCTTTCGAATGAAAATTTCGCAAATAAATTTTTATCAGAGAAGATTTTGACATTTGTGTCAACTTACAATCTGAAAGATGACATCATTTTACTGTAACGTTTGTATGTTCCTAATTTTTTTGGTACACGTAAATTTTCATCGTGGCACTAAAGGATGTCTGGTTTAAAAAAGGTTTGATTTCGCTAGTATATCGCGTTTGGATAGAACTCGAATGTTTTTTAATGCAATGGCCAAAAACAATACATTTTTCATAAATAACTAAGAAAAAGTTCCGCGAATCAATATATTTCAGATGCTGCGCCGCGGCGAATCCGTCGCGAATTCCATAAACTTTACGATTTTCTGTTGCGCATTTCACAAGGTCAAAAAAAGTTGCACGAATAAAAAAATACAGCATGAAACTATATATTTTCACGAATACTATCCATTCAGAAAATTTCGAAAAGCTTAGGAAGAAGCCGAGAAAAGAACTTTTGAATCTTGCGTTTTTGGTCATTTTTTGACCTTAAATCGCTCATAACTCGAAAACGAAGCATTTTTAGAAAAAACGCCAAGAGTCAAAAAGTCTTTTTTTTCACCCAATTGACTTGAAAAACTGACCAGCGTAACGATGTTTTCATTTATCGTAATTTTGCAAGTTTTTGGTTAATAAATCCAGGTTCCAGTGTATTCAGACAGTTTTGTACAATTAACCCAGATGTAGACTCCGGAAGGTACGAAAATAATCCAAAAGGGAGAAACACTATATGCTCTCAATAGATCACTTATCATTGCACTTCACAGAATCCGAAAAGGCAAAAACACTAAACACTGTTAAAGAATCACTTATTTGAATTTAGAACACTTTGCGTTAGAGTAAGTATTATGGCTTTATGATTCACGGTTCGGATCTCGAACCGGTAATCAATATCACTTTAAATGATGTAACGCGTTAAAACTTGATCTCAGAAAGAAGTCACAAGTGTCCGCCATAAAAGTTGAAAGAGCACTGAAAAGAGAAAGCTGGATACCGTCAAGCCAAACCGAGCGAGCCACCACAGCAATATCACTACCGCTTCACACGTCCCGTGGTAGCAAGGTCTCGAGCGATAGACACAAAGGAAAGTGACCGTGCGGAATAATATTGTCAGGATCAAACTATTAAGAATCACAAACCTCATTAAGAATAGTAAGCATTTATCAATTATAAACTTATTTTAGATTTTAACTATCTCAAATTGAATAGCTTCAAAAAAGTAATGACAACAGAAAAACAGCTGGATCATTTTTGTTGCAGCTCTTTTGTTATATTCTTGTAATAAAATTTGTTCCCTGAAAAAGAATACTTCTATTGTGAAACTAAAACATGAACGTAACTGCACTCTTATTCTCCAGTGTGTAATTTTTGTTGCAACTGAAAACAACACTGAATTGTCATACTTTTGAGGATCAGCGTTTTTCTGTGTTTGAAAACTTTTCTTGGCTTTTCTTGGCTTGAACACCAAGGTGACATTACAAATACGAACCCCCCACCCAACTATTCTATGAGTCATAATTTTTTCTTCCATTTTATTCGGTAAACGCCTTAAATAAAACATAAAACATACTAAGATAATATGAAACGCTTACGATTACAAGTCGAAACATATTTCATTTTCAACAGAATAGTGGAATTTTAAACCAAAAGGGATGAATTTCTTAGATGATAGTGGAAGTTTCAATTCAAAAGGACGATTTTTTCACCAAAAAGAAACGTGTACTGAAGAAAACAGTTAATTTAAAAGGAAATTGTTATTCACATTTATATTTTCTATGTGGCACGTTTTGAAGGACCCCTAAGCAGGTAGACTAGGATACTTTTTAGAAAATATTCCTGGTACCGATATAGAGATAGATATGGCATGCGCTCAGACATGTTAAACTTTCCAATCCTAAAAATCATAATTCTTTAAGCATCTTCAATATTTTACCCATTTTAGCTCTCCACGTGTTCTAGTTTCTCCTTTTCATTCAGGAGCCGTTCAAAAACTACGTCACACTGACAAGGTGGCGGGGGGGGGGGGTAAAACAGTATGTGACATCATGCATGTAAAATATAAATGCGAACAACAATTGTTTCAAATCCTTGAAAGAAAATAAAATTAGTGCTTTTTCCCCTGTTTTTAAGAAACTGCCCCTTTTTATCTCCTTTAGTTAAAAATGCTACTATTTGGTTGAAAGATGAACTATTTTGTTAAAAATTCATTTTTTTCAGTTGAAAATTCATGTTGTCGACTAAAAATTTACATAATCCATTTTTGACCGAAAATTGATCTTTCTTGGTTGAAAATTCAACTATAAAATTTTTCATTGAGAAATAATCTTTTATGATTGAAAATTTATGTCCTTGGTTGAAAGTTGAACTTCTTTGTTAAACACTCATTTTATTGATAGTAGATTTAACTATTTCGTTAAATATTTATATTTAACAAATTTTATTATATAATTTGGTGGACATTTTTTCTCTCTATAAACTGAAAAATCTTTCTTGTTTGAAAATTCAACTCTCTTGTTGATAATTCATCATTTTGTGTTAAAAATTTGTTTCGTTTCTTGGTTGAATTCAACTGTTTTTCATTTAGAATTAAAATATCTTACGTTTGAAATATCCAAATTACTTTTTTTCAATTTAATATTTTTTGTTAATTTTTACTGTTTTTTATTTTGAATTAGAATATTTTTTTGTTTAAAATATCAACTATTATGTTTATCATTTAACATTTGTCGTTTTGATTTGAAAATTGAACTATTTGGTTGAAAAGGGACCTAGAGGAAAATAAGGGAAAGATTGTGAATCGGGCGATTAATAAATAGGATTTTCTATAAGTTATAGATTAAAGAATGATGTTTTAAATAAAATTGTAGTTCAATTTTAATACTTTGAAAATATTAGAAGTTTAATCTGTTTTGTTTGAAAACTCGTCAATTTAGTTGAAAATTCGTATGTACAGTTTGAAAATTCAACTATTTGGTAAAAAAAATTTATATTTTGTTAGAAATTCGTTCCGTTTCCTTGAAAGTTCATAATTTGGTTGGAATGCAACTATTTGGTTGATAATTAATTTTTCATTCGTTGAAAATTTATCAATCTGGTGAAAAATTCATCTTTGTGGTTTAAAAATTCTAGTCTGTTGTTGAAAATTCAACTATTTTCTTTAAAATTTCACTATTTGTTGAAAATTGGGCTATTTTGTTAAAATTCATCTTTTCTGGTCAAAAATTCAACTATTTGGTTGAGAGTTCAACTATTTTGTAAAGAAACTGGTCTTTTTTGCTTGAAATGTCAACTACTTGGTTGTAGATGCAACTGTTTGGTCTAATATTAACTTTTTTTCGTTGGAAATTCATTTATTTTATTGAAAAATCATCTTTGTTTCTAGAAAATTCATCTTTTCGGGTTTAAAAGTGAACTGTTTTCTAAAAAAATTCGACTTCTTAGCTTGAAAACTGAACGCTTTCATTGAAAATTTATCTCTTTTGGTAGAAAATTAAGCTTTTCTTATGACTTTTCATATATAATCGGGTCGGTTTTCGTTTGTATGACGTCACCCTGGGTGATTTAAGCTTTGTGTAATGATCTACACTGAAGAAAATGGTGAGTTGGGCCAACTTTTTAGATAGAAAGATTTGGTACTGCTATTCTATTATGTAGTTGATACTACTATTTTAATAGTTAGTATAACAATTTCAAATAATAAAATAGGAGTACCATATCTTACAAACTAAACAGTTGGGCCAACTAACCATTTTTTTCATTGTATGCCAAGGAAGTGGAGGGGTGTAAAAAGTGTTCAAAATAGCGTGACGTAGTTTTCAAACAGCCCCTAATATTATGTAAGAAAAAGTTGGCTAAATAGTGTGTAAAGATTAAGCCACCAATGGTTTACTTGGTTGAACTTTGTTGGTCGAAGAGACATAGAAGGAAGTCTTCTGGTGGAGAATCCTCGGTTGAATTTGTAACGTGGCCAAAAGGGAAAAATATGTGCACGGATTGGGGTTGACAAGGGGTAGCGAGGGGTAAGAAAGGTTGAGAGCTGCAGATGAAGGGAGAAGGAAGAAGGAAGAAGGAAGATGCAACTCGGGTGGATAGAGCGGAAAGAAGGAATGGGCTTGCGAAGTTAGTGCTGACATTAAAACCACGGAATGGACTTAACGACTCGTGGCGTGTCGGTGGATGTGGTTGCCTAACCAATCTCTATACCTACGTCTTTGCTACCACACTACCAGCCTTTCTCTCAGACCCTCTTAGCATCACCAGACGCCAAGAAGAAGGAGTTCACAGTCTCCAACTTGGAAATTTTCGGTTGAAAGTGCGATTTTCTAAACGAAAAGTTCCTCCTCTTGTTATCTCTTTCTTTACAATATCTTTAAATGCTTTGTCTCATTCATTTCGCTTCACTCATACGATATTGTACTAAATATACTATCTTAAGCAAAAACAAAGACCCTATGTGCCGCATTAACCTATTTCTAACGTTACCCCGCGTGCCACATTACCCCGTCTGTCATATTACATCGTGTTCTCCATATTACCCCAAGCATGCTGCCCTAACCAAAAACATAGACCTGATGTGCGAAATTACCCCATGTACCGTATTACCCCATGGGCCATATTACTTCATGTGATACATTGTTATATGTAATATATTAACCCATATGCTATATTACTTTATGTTACTGCATTTTTCGTTGCCCCGTATTACCCTAAATATACCCTTACCAAAAACATAGACTCTATGTGCCATATTATCTCAGGTGTCACATTACACCGTGTGTCATATTACCTCAAATATATTACCCTATCCAAAAACATAGACCCGAAGTGCCACATTGCCCCATGTACCTCGGTACCCAATGGGCCACAATACGCTATGTGATATATTGCCCTGCGAGCGCAGGCACAGTGAGACAAACAAAGTTTCTTTAGACAAATCAATTTTTAGCCTATACTATTCATTCGATTTGGGCGGTTTTTTTCAATTAAAGCTTTATAAATTTCGAAAAGATCAGTGTGTTTCGATTTTCAATAAGAAATTTGGGTAATTTGGTAGTTAGCAACAAAATTGTAATTTTTCTTTTAACTTTTCAGAAGTACCATTTTTTTATAACTTTCAGATTTTCAGAGAAGGTCCTATATCTGTGCTAAAAATATCTATGAATGATTTTGTCGGGACGCAAATAATTAAACAAAATTGTTTATGACATTATGCAAAAATTAATAAAGAAAAGTTATTCTTCGGAATTTGTACTGCTTAGCTCATTAAAATCTAGAGTTTTGATATAAAATGTAAGGATAATTAATGTTTTATTTCAATTGATTGAAAATCGATGCTATTTGGCAATTTTTAAAACAATTTTCATAAACAAATTCACAGTTTGGATATTTTTCACGGAATAGGTTCAATTTTTCACGAAGTCAACTACAAATATCTGTCTGATGACAAATGCGTCCACAGGATATATTTTTTAACTGGACAAAATTTTTTTAAGGAGGTCTCTGCACTGAACTCCTCACAAACGTAAGGAAACCAATTTGTTTTTTTTTAAATTTATTTTTGTACCTAACAATAATTTTACAAACACAGAAACAGAAATTTTTCATTTCAATAAAATGAATTTTTATCTCTGAACAAATCTCTTAAATTAGAAATGAATCAGTCCGAACTAATTAAGAAAGACTCATGAATCACAAATATTCTATTATAAATGCAACAGTTTTTTTATATAAAATGAAAATCTTTTCTTGCTCGAAATATTAACTATTACATTTTCTATTGAGAATGCATCTTCTTTGTTTGAAAATTCAACTACTTGGTTGAAAGTTGCACTATTTTGTTAATTAACAAGAAACAGTAACGACCCTAACAAATGAGAGTGCGTCTTTCAAAATTTCAGAAAAAAAATTTCCGTGATTTATGCATGGTCCCTAGTATAAATATAATTTACAGTTTTAAAAAATCATTTTGTTAAATCTTCCGCATACCTTTTTGAGCGACCCATTACAAGTTGTACAATTCTCGTAGAACGAGGCTGGAATTCAGAAAGTTGGGAACATAAAAATAATTCCCCACCACTACGTGTAAAATGTGAGACCTGAAATTCGAGTCCAGTCACGTGAATGGAGTCTGAGAGCGCTTATAAATTCGAAGCCATGTTTTGTTTTACACATCGCCACTTGTTGAGTTGAAATCGTCGAAATTCCTTCCCTAAGAACAATCTCTAAATCATCATAAAACAAACAAGCCCAGAAATAGATAGTAATATTCATAAAATGCACAATGAACAATTGACGTTAATTTACTAGTTTACTACAATTAAAACTTATTAAGTCATTTATAAAAATTGAAAATCCTTTTTAAGGTTCCTGAGGCTTTTCAGGCGGAAACAGGGAGAGGATATCGTACATGATCTCTTGAAATCCCTTTAAAACAATTGAGCTCACTGAAAATCCCTTGAAATTCTTTAAAAACTGAAAAGTGTCTAAAGATTCCATGAAATCTTCTGAAATCCTTAAAATCGTTTGAAGTGTGAAAATCCCTTGAAGTTTTTTTGAAATTTTCTGAAATCTTTTGAAATTCTTCAAATCGATCGAAATCGGAGAAAAATAGATATTAAGAATAAAAATCTGGAGTTTTAACTATAGGTCAACGGTCTAGATATTAAGCTGGAATATTTTGATAATAAAATTCAATATCCAGGTATTGAAAACTCTAGATATGAAAATATTGGATATTAAAATTTACTTTCTGGATATTAAATTTTAATATCAAGATACGACACCTAAATATCCAAATCTTTGTCCTTTAGTTAAAAATCTAGATATTGAGTCTTAATATCTATTTTTCTCCGTGAAATCTGAGAAATCCCTTCTATACCCTTAAAATCTCTTTAAATTAGTTTAAATCCGTCAAATTTCGTTAAATTTTATTGAAATATTTAAAATCCGTGGGAATCTTTTCGAATCTCCTAAAATCCCATGAAAAAATATTAAAATTGTTTAAAAGCAATTAAAATCCCGCGAAATACCTTAAATCCCTTTATAATATTCGGAAATCCGTTAAATCTTCTAAAATCGTACAAAATCCTCTAAAATTCATAAATATACATTTAAATGTTTTGAAATCTGTTAAAATCCTTTCGAATCCCAAGAAATCATTGAGACCCTGCTAAATCTCTCCAAATATGTTAAGATTCTTCAAAATCCTTTAAAATCTTCGCAAATCTTTTGCAATCTTATAAAAATTCAATCCCCTGAAATCGTTAGAAATTCGGGAAAATACTTCGGTATCTCTTGAAATCTTTGAAATCCCGTGAGTTCTTTTGAAACATTTAAAAATTTTTTTAAATTCTTTTAAATTAATGATGCATGTTTATTCTTTTCAGACAATTTCGACATTTCTTGACACATTATCAGATGGGATTAAGAATGATCGATATAAAAAATTTGTAATCCCTTGAAATCTTTTGAAATTCCTTGAAATCTCGTGCAGTGAAGTCAATTGATGTATTCTTGACATGTTCAGTAAAAAATTGAATCTTACGTAAGAAGGGATGGAGGCCACAAAACTCTTTTGAATCCTTAGAATAGGAGGGCGGGGGGGGGGGTAACAATCCAAAAACTATTCTTACATTATTAATGAACGCTTCCTTACACAAAGGAAATTATTGGTCGCTCAAGTAGGTGGACAAGCAGGCATGATTCGCATTTATTTATTGCCTACGCTCCGTAAATTCCTACCGATATTCCTGGCTATGGGAACCAACTTCCGGCCCACTGGAATCTCCGCACCGTCCGTAAATGTACAATCGCTTACGATATATCGAACGACCATCGATATAATGCACATAAACATTCACATATACGTATATCGGCTTTATATGGGGGCGTTGGTGTCGGTTGGTGTTTGTAGGTGTCTCCGTTAAATCGGGATTGCACGCCCCCGACAAATCGTTCGAATAAATCCTTTCATTTATTATGGCCCCACCCCCGACCCTGCTACTTTGCTACTACGACGACCGTAATTATTTTCTGGATTTCCCTCGGAACAGAACAAAGGGAGGGACACACGAAACTTTTGCACCTAGAATCTGGTTGCCCAAGCTATCTATTGCCAGACTCTGATTCGTACGCCATTTGTTCCCCCATCAATTACAATCAAATTGCTCTCTTGTTTTCCGAAGTTTTTACCTTTTTACTTTTCTTTTTTCTTTTCCATTTTACGTTTTAATTCCGACTGCTCCGTTGCGTCCATTAATTCCTGCAACTGAAAATATTCAATCACCATCAACCGGGGTAATTATGGATCAAGCATCGAGTATTTTTCAGATAGCGGCTTTGCCAAACATCAGAAAATGTACTGCATTTTTTTGCACCATATAACTGGTCTTAGGAGTTTTGAGAAGATGTCCTGCATATTCGATTTTTAAAAATCTTCTTTGAAGTTATTAATAAATAAAGTTTGATCGACATTTTTACTTCCGATGAGTTAATTATGGAAAAAGATTAATGACCTCCCAAAGGAGATTAATTTTCCACAAAAATGTTGAGTTATCAAACTGAAATGTCAAATTTTTTAGAAAACAGTTCTTTTTTAAACCCGAATAAATTAAGTTTCAAATAAAAAAGATGATTTTTTCACCAAATAATTTAATTTTCATTGAAAAAGAAAATCGTTGAATTCTTAACAAAATGATTTTATTGTCAACAAAATAGTTGAATTTTCAACAAAAGTGATCAATCATCAAAACAGGAATTAATTTTGAACAAAGAAGTTCAACTTTTAAGCAAGTAGTTGCATTTCATTGAAAAAAAAGAATTCTCAACGCAAAATATGATAGTTGATGTTTCAACAAACAAAAAAAGAATTTTAATTTTAAATTTAAAAAAAATCGAATTTAACCAAAAAAGATGAATTGTCAAACAAGAATCGTAGTTAAATTTTCAAAAAAAATAAAATAAAAGTTTGAACCAAATAAAAATATTTGTAACAAAAAAAGAATTATAACCCTGAAATTGAATAGTAGACTTCTTAACCGGAAAGAATGAACTTTCAATTTGAATTTCCAATTTAGTTCGCATTTAAGTGGAAAAACGAGAAAAAGGGGAAAGACTGAAAATCCTGTGATAAATAGTAATTTTTACTATTTGTAGAATAAACAAAAACAGTTTAAATAAATATCCAAGTTCACTTTTAATACTTTCAAATCAAATCTATTTAACGTTTTGGTTTTAGTTATTCACAGATTTAAAAATATGTTGCAAAAGAAGATGAATCACCAACCAAAACAAATTAATTTTCAAGCAGAAAGTTGCACTTTTGCCGAAAAAAATATAAATTTTCTATCAAATTGTTGAATTTTTAAGCCAAGAAGGTAATTTTTCAATAAAAAAATCAATTTTTAACCAAATAGATTAATTCTATACCAAAAAATAATCAAATATTCAACCCAAGAAAACGGATTTTCTACAACAAAAAAATGAATTTTCAGGCCAAAAACACGCATTTCCGTTAAAAAAGTGGAATTTTCAACTCAAAAATATGGAATTTCAAGTAAAAAGTTCATTTTTTGCCAAATAATCAAATAATTAACTGAAGCGATCAATTTTCATCGAAAAATGGAATAATTAAATTTACACTTCAAAAGATTGATCTTCAACCAGAAAAAAAGAACTTTTAACAAAATAGTTGCAGTTTCAACCAAAGATGCGGATCTTCAACCAATAAAATGAATTTTCAACAAAGTAGTTTAAGCTAGAGCGAGGTAGTTGAATTTTAAACCATGAAGAATAATGTTATGCCAAAAAATACGAATTTACAACAAAATATTAAAATCCTTAATCAATAAAATTAATTTTTATCGAAGAAGGTCTACTTTCAACCAACTAGTTGAATTTTCAACGAAAAAAAAACAACTTTTTAAGCAACATTTAAAAATTTAATTTTCAACTAAAAACGATCAATTTTCAGCGAAAACTTCGATTTTTGTATTTAATTGCTAAGAAATGAAAAATATTCATAACATTACATTGTAAATATTGGCTAACATTATTTTTAATAGATTTTTTATAGAATGTGGTTGTATGTCACCCCGCAAATATTTCAAAATGAAAATGAAAATCGAAGGCTTTTAGAAAAGATATTGTATTATGGTAGTGTACAACCTCTTTCAACAACAAAAATCTATTTTAAAGAATGTCAAAAAATATTTACCATATAATCTTATGAAAATTTCTTTATTAGTTTGTAGTTAAATATAATAATTGACTCTTTACAAAAAGCGTTCAACCGATTATTTCCATTTTCATCTTTAAATGTTCGTGGGATTCTATATTAATATAAAAAATCATAAAACCCCATTTACTTGAAACTTTCATTTAAAATTGATTCTGCCCTATCTTCATCGATAGATATATGTTGCGAACAGCATAATATTATTTCCATAAAATTCTTTTTATTTCCACTTCTCCTGTTAGAAAATTCACTTCGGTTGTCTGTTTTTGTTCACTTAAATTGTCAAAACAATTTAACAAGTATTTGTCGGGCTTGAATGTGTATGTGTTAGAAAGGGGGAGGATGTATGTATTGAGGACCTTGTTTGACTCTTGGTAATCTCGTATGTTTTAAGTTACGGGTATGTGTTGTATGTGGAGAGGATTGAGGGGTTGGAAGTCATTTTTGGTTTTGGGGAAGTTTTTAATTCCAGTGTGTTTTGTTTGTGTAAAGGTGGTAAAGACTTTATTCAGTTCTTGGAATCTTTAAGGTTATGGGGATATTTTCTATGTAGGGAGATGTGCATTTTCTATGTGTTATATTTGGAGGGGGTAGAGGGGTTGGAATTCGTTTTCGTTTCTTCGGATGTTTTGGGTTACGGGATGTTTTGTGTGCGTAGGGGGTTGAATTGGTTAACTATGTTGTGTGTTGTATATATGGAGGGGTTGCGGGTTGTTTACAGTTCTTGGGATGTTTTGAGTACTGGGGGTGTTTTGTGCGTCTTTTGAGGGTGGGGGTTTTTATTTCTTTTTGAGATTTGTTTAGCTTTCAGGGATTTTATGTGTATAAGAATGATGATTTTGTATTTATGATAAAATGATTGAAATTCTCTTCTACATACAGCTTATTTAAATCACTCAGCCTGAAGCGTTTTAGTTTATGGGGTGAGATTCACTCCTAATTTATCATGCTCTAAAAAGCTGATGGACGTCCTATCGCACTCATCAGCTAAACATGAAACCACTTGAGAACGAAAATTTGTCCAGTTCATGCACCCCAATGACATCATCACAAATCATGCATGCGATAGGCATCATGATAGTGTGAATTATGTCAGTGATCTCGCCCAATGACGTTATACGCGGCTTTAGCGCGTAATTTCACCCAGTGTACTTCCATCACATCACTCCACTTATGAGACAACATGACTATACTCTATTTATATTAAATCATTCTTCATCAATTATTTAAATCGACAATTAAACTGTCTTTACTACTTCTACTTGCTAATTCATAACTAATTTTCTAGCAATGTATCATTTGTTATGCCTGGGTCGTTGTACTAGAAAAATTCAGTAGTAAAATACACTAATGGAAGCAGTAAAGGATACTTGAAAAACTTAAAGGTTACCAATTCTCCTCAATATTTAAAACAATACCAATTTTTTATAATCTTACTGAAAAAATTAGTAGGGGACCGTCTGCAACCTGGGCCGTGCTATTTTGAAGACTTTAACCACCCCTCCCTATTTTCTTCACAGATCATCACACAAAGCTTGAACCTCCCAGGGTGACGACACAAAAACCAACACCCACGCCCCCCTCTACATCAAAATTTTAACTTCGCTTCAATTTTATAAAAGCTAAAAATAAACCATAAAACAGACAAACATAATATGAAATGCTTAAGATTTCAAGTGGAAAAATATTGCATTTTTAACAAAATAGTTTAATTTTCAACCAAAAGAGATTAATTTTCTACCAAAAGAGATTGATTTTCTACCAAAAGAGATAAATTTTTAACGAAACGTTGCAATTTTTCGTTGAAAAACAAATACTTGATTTTGAATAGTTAAAATTAAAAACCAAACAGTTGAACCTTCAAGCAAAAGGGACGAATTTTCAACCTAAAAAGATCAACTTTCAACCAAATGGTTGAATTTTTACACTAAAAATCTTAAACTTCATCAGTTGTATTTTCAACTAAATAGTTGAATTTCCAAGCCAAAAAGATGACATTTTTAGAAGACACTTGAATTTGCAATGCAAGTGGAAGAATTTTCTGTCAACAAGACAAATTTTCAACACAGCAGTTCAGTTTTCAACAAAATAATTAAATTTTCAAACAAAAATAGTTGAAGTTTCAATAAAATAATTATCGTTAATTTAACAAAATAGTTTAATTTTAAACTAAAATGATGAATCTTCGACAAATAATCAAGTAGTTACATTTTTAATGCATAAAGACAAAATCTCAAGGGAAAATATAACAGTTGATATTTAAACCAAACAAATTTGTCAACTTGAATCAAAAACAGTCAAATATAACCAAAAATATCAATTTTACACTGAAACTGTAATAGTTGATATTTCAACTAGAGAAGATTTTAATTTTAAATCAAAAACATTTGAATTTAAGCAAAATGACGAATTATCAACAAAAGAGTTAAATTTACTACTAGGAAGGCGATTATTTAATTTCATTTTAATTTTTTTTTTGTCAAAAAACTAAAGTGAGGTGAATTTGAAATTGACGTGAAAATGAAATAAATGTAAAATCTAATTACACAATCGCGTCCCAGGAAAGATTTTTCAATCAATAGAAAACAAACATCAAACAAATTGTGGAATGTTCCATCCAAAACTGTGAATTCTCTAGAAAACAGTTGAATTTTTAAACAAAAAGTTGATTTCTAACCAAATAGTTCAGTTTTTTACGAAAATCATAGAAGTCACGAAGTTTCTACTAAAATGATAAATTTTTAACCAGAAATGGAACGGTTAATAATGATAATAGTTTTTTGATGAATAAATGAATGTTTGAGTAGGTAGTGCAGCTTTCAACCAAGCCGTTGAATTTTGAATCAAGAAGATTCATTTTGTAACAAAAAAGACTAATTTATAACAAAATACATACATTTTTAACCAAATTGTGGATTTTTCATGTAAAAGCGATCAATTTTCAAGCAGTAATGGAAAAGTTTAAGTTTTAGTTGAAAAATTAATAATTCTTAACTAAAAAAGAACGATGTTTTCACAAAATAGTTAAATTCTCAACCAAATAAATTTTTTTTTTACAAATAAGTTCAACTTTCAAACAAGTAGTTGAACTTTCAACTAAAAAAGATTAATTCTCTATCAAAAATTTAAGAGTTTAATTTGCAACTAAAAACTTGCAGGTAAAAAATTAATTTTTAACCAAAACAACGACGATTTTCCAACAAAATAGTTCAATCTCCAAACAATAAAGGGAATTTTTAACGAAGTAGTTCAACTTTTAACCAAGTAATTGAATTTCTAATTAAAAAGATTAATTCTCAAAAAATATAAACATTTATATTTCAACCCAAAAGATTCTTTTAATTTGAATCAAAAAACAGTTGATTTGACCCGAAAAGATGAGTTAAAAACGAAATCGGCAGTATTTGATATTAAAAAAAAAAGAACATTTTAATTGCAAATAAAAAACTTTTGAATTAAACTAAGAAGAGAAATTTTCTAAAAAAGCAGTTGTATCTTCAACCCATAAAATGATAGTTTAACAAAAAATTTCAGCTTTAACTAAGTCATTGAATTTTTAATCAAAAAAGATAAATTCTCAATGAAAAATTTAATAGTTAAATTTTAAAACGAAAACGGTCAATTCAAAATTAATCTTCAACGACAAACAAATGAATTTCAACAAAGGAGTTTAGCTTTCAAGCAAGTAGTTGAAATATTATAATATGATACATATTATAGAATATAATATAATACAATATAATATAATATAATATAATATTTCTTGGGTCGCTTCGTGTCCTCAAAACACACGAAAGTTTCGCCGACCTGTCGTTGTGATTTCGTCGTGTCCTGTGAGCACCCATCTCACGGTTGTGAGACGTGGCCATGAATGGGATTTACCGCGGTCCTACTGCGATCCGATGTCATTTTTTAGATGACAATTGCTCCCAGTGGGAACCTGCGGTGGTTGTCAACCTTTAGTTTTTAATTATATATATATATATATATGTATAATATATGATAAACACAAGTAAATGGGCGTATGCCAGGTTTTCGCGCGGGCTGACTTCACCCCTTTGGTTAAAGTTGTTGGTAGCGGGGATGGGTCAGCCTTGTGGAGCCAAATTCATGGGGTTGTAATGCTATCTTAATCGTAAATAAAAATAAAGTGCGGATATATGATAAAATTGCGTATACAGTTTTATTCGAAACAAAGAGAGGGCAAACTACTCGCTGCGACAAGATTCTTCAGTGTCCTGCACAGAACCTAATAGAGGGGTAGATTTTACCCGATAGCATAACTGAACGCCAGTTTTGGTGGTTATCTATAATATATCGAAGCTAAGATACTACAAAAATTTTATGATGCGAAATTTCGGAGCATATAGCAATTGAAAGAGAAATAAATTAGGTGGTGCTGAGCCGTTCAGCCTTTACTCAAAGGTTAACGCGGAAACATGGAATTAGTTGCAAAACGTGAGCACAAAAGAAAAACTCTACATAATTAAATTGAGAACTGAATCTCACCAAAGAGAACACGAGGATCCGCGAATAATACAAACCTCCCGACGACAGACAGCTAACCTTACCTCATACAGTTGATAAAACTGATTCTACGTTAACTAGCTACTTTTAGCGAAACAAAAAAAAGTTCAGTCGGCGTGCGTGTAACCTCGCTGCGTGGCTGTTGAACGACTGAGAGCGTGGCTTGTGGAATTTCGAGCGCATCGTCTCGCCCGCCTTTATGGTGAGTCCCCACCGGTCGGTGCTGATTGGTTGCTTCCTCAGCGCTGCTGTGTGGTTGGTGCTGTGTGGCTCGACTCGTTCTCTACCGTACCGCCAAAACGGAAAGAGGTGCAGGGGCGACTTAATTGAAGGCTGTAATTAAGTAAAATATCTAAGAGGATATCCGAAGCATTTCCGGTGAATGAGGAAGCTCTCGGCCTCTCTGGCACGAGAGTTGTCCGTATTTGGTACATGTATGACAACAAATCGGGGACAACCATACCTGATTCGCATCCCATCGCGGGAGTCTTGAGTAGGCTGATTTCTTGGCCAGTGCTGCAGCGTCGAGGGCCCTGTTAGGGGATGTGAGGACTTCCTATCACATGAGGATTACTGGTGCAGACCAAGGTGTAGCTCCAAGGCTACTAAGTTCATTCCCAGGGCCTAGGGACAATAACCTAGGCGAAATTTTAACGTTATTCCACAAAATAAAATCAAAGATTGAAATAGCCATTAATTTGACTAAAGTGACAAAAAAAACTTGACAGTAAGGGCAAGTTCCCCACCGAGCAAGTGATGAAAAGAAACGTGTACTGGGATTTTTAGTGTTGAGGATTGAGGGCTGAATATTAAAGGGATGCGGAATGGATGAAGGAGGGTGGTAGCAATTCAAGATGCACAGTATTTTACAAACAGAAAAGAGATTTTATTTAAGAGTTATTGCAAATAAAAGAATTCTTAATGTGAATTTCGACAGCGGAATCACGTCGTGAATTAACGCAGCAAAAAAAAATCTAGCTTTTAACATAGCGGGAGCGGAATTTGTATTAGCTGGACGGTAACACAACTACAACCCGAGGTCTACTGGGATTGATGGAGATTTTAGTGTAGAGAGGCGCGGAAGGGCAGATGCTGTGGGTGTGTCTCTTTGACCCACAGTTCCAGCATTCCATCGGAGAGGGTTGGGGCTGCAAAGCATCCTTTCTCCTATCTTTGGGTTCTGATGGCCCCTCGGCTTGTTCTGGTGCACCCTGATGTCTTCTGTCCAGTAGCGCGGAAGCAGACTAGCTAACCCTGGGTTTGGTGGATCCATTGCTCAACTCTGGACTGGGTGTCGAGATTTGGATGGAGATGGACATCAGGCTCGGTGGAGTGACTGGGCTCCTACGTGGGACTGATTGAGGTGTCCATGCCGGCGGTTCCTTGTCCTCCGAGTCGCTGTCTCTTCATCCCTGGCGGCTGGATCCATAGCCCTGTGGTTGCTTGGGTATGATCCCAGTATACCCACTGCAGCTGGGGGTTGCCTCAGTCCTCGTCGGCTGGTACCTGGAGATGTGAGCAGTAGCAAACATGGTATGTTTCGGGGCCACTGGTTCTGGTGGAAGCCGGATGAATGAGCCGGATTGTTGAGGCCACATACTCTTCGATAGCTTGCATGAGGGCCGTATCCAGTCCGGGCTGTAGTTGTAATGCTGCATGGATAACAGCTCAATATGGCTGAAGATGTCCCCAACCTGGAGAGAATTCGGGATTGGTCCTCAATAATAGACGAAACAGAACATCCAACTCATCCATAGGAGATGGTAGCCGATTAGGGCCACCTTTCTTCATGTCGTGAGCTGGGGCTTTTTAGATTATTATATTTATTTTTTTATTTTTCTTGTTAGGTGCTTGGCAGCTACGGTAACAGCGAGGGCGACTACGAAAGCTGTGATTCTGATCGAAAGCTTGTAGGACCTGTTTTCAGAAGAAAGAAAAGGCTATCTCAAACTAGGCTCGATATAATTTATAATCTTTCACGTGCATCTTACTTAAGAATTTATCGTTCCAATTAGAGACTTCATAAACTACAGGTGATAATTGCTTGGTCAGCCGAAAAGGACCATGGAACTTTTTGGCAAGTTTTGAGGTGAAATACTTATCGGCTGTGGATAGTGTGCGGGTTTTAATCAAGACCAAGTCGTTTACGGAAAAGACAGGCGAGTATCGATAAGTGTTCCATTCGTTCCGCCCATACGACTGGGTCTTGAGTTCTTACCTTAGTAGGAGCGGGTAGGATAGGTGCTTCGTGAGTATGGAGGAAGTTTATTGCTTTTGGATTGGGACCAAAAGTTAGGAAAGCGGGGGTGGTTTTTATGGAGGAGTGCATGGTGGTTTTGAAGGCTAATCGGAATTCTTTGAGGCATTGGTCCCATGTTCTGTGGTCATGCTCGACAAAGATTATCACCATGGTTTGTAGAACTCGGTTTGCTTGATCGCCGGGGTTGGATTCAGCGTGATAGGTTGGAGTGGTAGCGTGATAGATGTTTTATCCCCGAGCCAAGTCACGGAATGTAGAATTTATGAATTCAGAGCCGTTGTCAGTGAGTAGAATTTGGGGGGTTCCCGAGCGCATGAGGATGAGTTGGTTAAAAGCGTCGCGGATTTCTGGGCCGGTAGCCCGTCGTAGGGGACAAAATTCCGCCCATTTGGTTAAAATATCTTGCATGACCAAAATGTATTCGTAGCCCGACGCTGTTCGGGGGTAGGGGATCAAGATGTAGGCGGCCACTACGGTCCACGGTTCCTCGACTATTCTGTGACCCGTTAGTAAGGACCGGACCAACTATTCATCTTTTCCACTTTGGTAATCCGGGCATCTTCGTACGTATTCCGAGGTGTCTCGGAACATTCCGCACCAATAATAGTCAGTAACTATGCGCGCGTAGGTTTTGTCGATTCCCATATGACCGGCTTGGACATCATTCTGGTCTTCACGAATCACTTTGTCCCGTACGCTCGCGTGTAGGACCAAGTTCCAAGCGTGTAGGTCCTCGATTATCGAATCGATAATGAGATTCGGCCTGAGGTAAAATAATTTGTTGGTTTCAATCTTGCAGTTAGGGAACCTTACGGGGAATTTTGCATTCGCGAAAGGGCATCAGGCACGTGATGTCTCGCCCCTTTGCGATATACGATAGTGTATTGGTGACCCTGCAGAGCTAATGCCAACCCTCTTAGTCCACCTGTCGGGTCCCTCAAGTTATCCAGCCATCGTAAGCTGCTGTGATCGGTAACTATGGTAAAATGAGTACCCTCTATGTAACATCGAAATTTTTGAATTGCCCACACGACAGCAAGGCATTCTCGCTCGGTGGTGGTGTAATTACGTTTGGCCGGAGTCAGACTGCAGCTAGCATATGCAATAACTCGTTCTACCCCGTCTATTGTCTGGATCAATTTGGCTCCCAAACCCGTGGAACTAGTGTCAGTTTGTACCATAAATTCCTGAGTAAAATCTGGGCGGGCTACGACAGGGTTCGTGACTAAATATGAGCGGATGTTCTCAAAAGCGGTTTGTTTTTCGATACCCGAGACCCAGGATTGGTTTTTCCGAAGAAGGAGAGTTAATGTTTCGACTATAGTAATAAAATCCGAAATAAAACAGTAGTACCATGAGTCAACGCTCAGGAACTGTCTAATTTTATGGATATTAGTTTGGACGGGAAACTGTAAGATGGGGTTGATTTTATTTCGGGCAAATTGTAGACCATCGGCATACGAGTGAATTCTAGTAAACCTAGGCCGGGGACGGTGAAAGTAGTGAGTTCGCGACTCTTTGCGTCGAGGGGCACCTGGTGATAGGCCTGGCTTAGGTCAAGCGTGGATATGTAACTGGCACATCTTAGCTTATCCATATAGAACTCATAGCTTTCGTTGGACTTTCAGGTCATCACGATTGGGGAGGACCAGTCACTGGAGGATGGTTCCACGATGCCGTTTTTCAAATAATATTTGGCTACCTGCACGATGGTTTCGTGAATTTTTTGTGACGTTAGCCGATAGCGTTGCTCAATCGCGGGGTGGTTGCCGACATCAATGCTATGATGGATTGAGTGGATGTAGGGCAAGTTACTGGGGACCGAAGGAAATTGTTTATGATAAACGCGGGTAATCTTTCGTTTTGCTTGTCCGCTGGGGACAGTAGAGTACAACAGCGCGAAGCGGAAGGTCGGTGAGGGTATTATAATTTGAATTGGTAGAAGGTTTGGGGGTCAGTAGCAAAGCACCACCGATAATTAATGAAATCAGTGATTATTCAAAATTAATGCAGAAAATCGGTACCGAACGCGCATTGCAATTCTAGCGCCAGAAGCAATCTTGCTTAAAATTTTTATTCTCACCGTTTAGCACGATGGGCAGCTTCACCATTTCGTTAACTGTCACAAATGGTCCGAAAGCCGAATTTACTGGGCCGGATTCAAAATCAGGAGTTGATGATGATGAACGCAAATTTCACGAAATATGTCGCGAAAGGGAGCCAAATCCAGAGAAAGTCGACAGGTTCTGTGTGTGTAGTTCATGGGACTGTAGTTGTAGACAGCCGACAAGCTGTGTCAGCTGTCACACTAGAGGTCCGAACAACACACTTGCAACTTCAATCTTATGGTTTTCACACACAGGTGTTACGAGATGTAACGACCTATTTTATTATTATTATTGTTATTTGGGAGAAGGTCGCCGAAAACTCAGAAAATCTATTTGTTATCGTTCGACTGCAAGCCAAACCATTTACGAAAACAGTGACCAATGAACGGAAAACGAATGATTTAACCCTTCAACAGTACCATTTCCGCTGGAGATTAGCTTCCAAGAGTTAAGAATGCTTTAACTCTCAAGGAAATAAGCTTGCTGGCAAGGTCAACTAACCAAGCGGAATTTCCAAATACGAAGCATAAATGTAGGAGGAAACAGCAACTAATAAAACATAGACGAATCCTCTAAACAATTACTTGGTCCACTTCCCGTCGTTGGGTCACCTAGATGAAGAACACGATACGAGACCATTGGTGGAGGAAAGTTCATATATAAAACCCCCATAGAACCCAACGGGCAGTGTGTTTTCACCTTAGACTTAGTATAGTCACAGTTGAGTCGCTACTAATCTTCTCAGATAGTTTCTTCCTCTGTCTGCTATCCGACGGTTACATTTTACGATTGCAATAAAACGTCCGTTTTGTAGAATTTCAACGATTGGAAACGAAAATTGTATCGTGAAAGACTGTAATATATCGATTCGTGTGTGACAATTTAAAACCTTGGGATTACAGTGTTGACTCCTGAGAAGATTCCTCTCAGGCTCAAAAGTGAGTAAATGTCTTGTAACGCTACTAAACCTTTTGTATCTCCAAACTCTCTGTTATAATTTATACTTCCACTTGGGTCTTCTAACTTATTTCTGAATAATAAATAATTATATAACCAACCTTGTTATTATTATCATTGGCATCCTCATCCCATTTGAATATGTTATCTATTCAGACAAACGAGGAAATTAGGGAAGAATAAGGTGGATTATTAATTTATTGATCCCAATTATTAAATGACCATTTAGGACGTAACATATCTCCTTTCTTGTTTTTGGTGCATCGGCCGGGAAACCAAAGCCAATGATATCATATAGAAATAATTTGGAATATGTATTGTCTGAAGAAAATTTTCCGTTATCACATTTTTAATATACACATTTTTGCAAAACTTTATTTAATATTTAAATTAGAAAAAAAACATAAATGCAAGAGATTTTGGAGAGGCTTCATTCTTTATTTCATAAAATTTTATTATAAGGTTCTTTTTCTGTTGAACTGAATATTTATACATACTGATATATCCATGCATTACCATTTATGACTATTTTCATTGACCATATTATATTGTAATATCAGTGACATTTTTCCAAAAATATATGTGTATACATTTCCAATTTATTAATTATCATATTAAAATACCTTCAAAAGTACATTGCATATAAAATTGTTATTTTGCAAAAACGTCACTAATTTATGTAAACATATTTATTTTTTCTACATATACATGATGTGGTGAATGTCTGATCCAGATCCCAGTGATAAATCCGAATGTGTAACTCGTTCTCAATCTGAAAATAACCCAGATTTAATTAAAAAGGTACTGGAAAACCAAGAAATGAAAAAACAACTAAAAAAACAATTGCATATGAAATTAGCGAATCTTCAAAATCAAAAGCTGTGCATAGCCCTGTAGTAAATTCAAGAAAAAAATCGGATTCAAGCAGTGACGAATCAAATGAATAAAATTCAAGCGTCACAAAAACTGAAGAAAATATATTTAGTTCTACACAACATTCTTTTCAAGAGCACGTAAATTCTGAATCTAATATTACTGATCAAAATCCTGGAGAAAGTAACAATGAAATTCCAAGTTCTCATCATAGTAGTGAATTTCATAATGAAACTGAGAATTCTTTTTTTAATACACTTGAAAATCCCAATTGTGACGTTCAAAAGCAATTAACTTCACCTGTAAACTTAACCAATGATCCAATTATTGAAATAGCAAGTGATTTGACTGTTACTAACGATAACGAAGGTTTATCTAATAATCAGAACAATATTACTAGTATTTTCTCAGGAATTGCAGACGATAACCAATTAAAACCCAGTGGACCTCCTGTAAGTGTAAAATCTGAATTGCCTCAAATAACAGCTCCTGCCATTTTTAACAATAATAAAACACCCTCGAAAATTTCAATTCCAACTGATAAAAATGTTTCTTTCCGCGATGCTCTTGAAATTCTACCGATTTTTGACGGGAAAAACCTTCCTCTTTCAATATTTATCGAGGGATGTGAAGAAGCGAAGGGAATGCTTCCAAACAATCCAATAATTGAAGAAAATCTCGTCAAGTTAATCCACAGTAAAATTATTGGGGAGGCGAGGAAAGGAAATTATGGAAATACTTATATTATAGTTGATGGGCTAATCGAAAGATTAAAAGCACTATATGCACCAGCGAAATCCGTTTATCAATTGCAAGGGGAGTTAGGAGCAATGTTTATGTGAGAAAATGAAAATGTATTATCATACGCTTCCAGAATCATGGAAGCCGCAGAAAGAATTTTTGATGCACATAAAATTAGCAATCAAAATACACTTGACGAAAACTTCAAAAAGAGTTTAGAAAAAACAGTAGTCGAAAGTTTTACTCGCGGGTTAACGCCAGAACTAGAGATAAGAATCGGGGAAGCAAATACCCTTCAAGGAATCACGGATGAAGCATTAGAGGGAGAAAGAAGATTAGCAGGGAGAGCTGAATTGCGAAGAGAAAACCCGAATAAAACGTTGCAAAAAGAGTTAGAATCATATACAAGAAACAGTAGGAAATTCGCAAAAACGACAAAATAGGCAAAACGACAAAATAGGCAAATTTTACAAAATACTCGCAATTACCAATCCCACCCTAATCCCACCCAAGAAAATCCTCTCGCTACCAGATCCAATGTAATATGTATTTATTGCAAAAAACCAGGGCACATATTTAAAGATTGTAGGGCAAGAATGAACAATAGCGCTTCCCAACAAATTCACAATCAGCCACTAAACTAGGGAAACCAGAACTCTCTCCTTTGGCAAGGTGCCCCGAAGGTGACTCAGGCGAAAAATCTAGTGCACCCGTTTGGACTAATAAAAATAATTTACCAGATTAGGCAAAAACAGAAAAATGTCATCTAAGTGTAAGCAGCACAATACCTTATATAAAAATAAGTACTAGAGGACTTAGATACCCTGCCAGCATGATGATAGATACATGTGCAGGACCTGCATTTTTTCAAAATAACAAAGTATAAATTAATTATGCAGAAAAACAGCTAGAAATTAAAAAACAATATTACCCTTTTGATTCTCAAGAATATATAATAATACCCGGTAGATCAATAGCAAACGTTTATGTTGAAGTAATAAATAAGGTAAAAACAACTGGTCATATACCTCAACTATCCGTCGCTGATGAAATCTTTATAGGCAATGCGGTTTTTAGTAACAATAAAGGTCGTGCCTATATAAAGGTAGAAAATAAATGTATACAATCAATTATTATTGAAATTTCTAAAGTGGAATTGCAAGACTTTGATTAAAAAGAAACATCCATAGAAAACTTTCATCAAAATTATCAAAATTTAAACCTTTCCAAACCAAATAAAAGTAATCAACATAATCCTACCGATGAATTATTGGATACATTTTTAAATCATGACAACATGAAACTAGAGCATTTATGCTAAATTTTTCAAATTTCCGGACAAGACAGAATAGAAGAATGAAAAAAATTGTTACGGTTGGATCATTTTGATAATGAAGAATCAGCAAACGTAATAAAACTAATAAATAAATACGCTAATCAATTCCAGATACCGGGCGAAGAATTGGGAGCAACCAATGTTCTTAAGCATAGCATGCGAACAACTGACGATGACCCTATTATGTCAAGACAGTATAGATTTCCCCCTATACACAAAGAAGAAATAACTCGGCAAGTTAATGAACTTTTAGAGAACGGAATAGTCAAAACATCCTTATCTCCTTACAACACTCCAGTTTGGATAGTTCCAAATTAAATTAAATTAAATTAGATTCTCACGGAAACAAGAAATGGAGAATGGTTTTGGATTTTAGAAAACTTAATGAAAAAAACAATAGGTGATTCTTATCATTTGCCGACTATAACAGAAATTCTTGATCAACTAGGCGGTGCTCAATATTTTTCAGTATTTGATTTAGCTTCCGGTTTTCATCAAATCAAATGCACGCGGATGATGCGCACAATACTGCATTTTCCACCACATACGGGCATTATGAGTTTGACCGTATGTCTTTCGGTTCGAAAAATGCCCCAGCTACATTCCAGCGGTTAATGGACTTAGTATTAACGGGGCCACAAGGAACAGAATTGTTTGTTTATCTCGATGATATTATTTTATATGCTGATATTCTTGATCAAAATGAGAAAAAGTTTGATAACCTCATGGACCGATTACGTTCTGCTAATTTGAAATTACAGCCAGACAATTGCGAATTCTTGAGGCCTGAAGTAGGATATTTAGGTCATATTATTGATAAAGACGGTATACGCCCAGATCCCAAAAAACTCAAAGCAGTTCGGAAATTCCCCATCCCCAAAAATGAGAAAAATATCAAGCAGCTTCTTAGTTTAGCTGGATATTATCGACGTTTCATTGGCGGGTTTTCAAAAATTGCCAGTCCACTGACACAACACTTGAAAAAGGACAGCCCGTTTAATTGGACCGTAAATTATACTTCGCGAACTTTGAATAATGCAGAGAAAAAATACGACACTTTCCAAAAGGAAGCTTTAGCAATCATTCATGGGGTAAGACTAACGTTAACGCAGACCCCTTGTCTAGGAACCCCATTGATAGTCCTGAAAATGAAATCATAATAAATTATATGAAATCAACGAAATCTGAATTTTTCGAATATGATAATATATAGAAGACATTAAAGTAAAATCCATGAAACCTGAAAATAAGAAAGAAAAGGCAGAATTTGGGCCTGTAAGTGAAAAAACATCGGAGTTTGTGAATTCCTCCGCAATGGAACGCCATGATAACTAGGGAAGCATCAAAAAAGCAAATGCAAAAAGAAAAAATGAACAAAAATGAAAAAATTAGTCATAAGAATAAAATAAAAAATATTACTATCCAAGAAAAAGAAGAAGAGAAGGACCTAGAAGAAGACGAATAAGAAGAACAATTTTATGAAAATGTACAAGTAAAAAAACGTGGTAGTCTCTAACGAAGTTTATTTAGTATCTTACTTCGATATAGAAGATATTTTAAAGTTCGAATCATATTTAATAGAAAACTTCAAGCACTCGTTACCACCGTGTAAACAGTACATACATAATTGCAATAACAATCAAGCAAGAATTAAAATTAAATATCAACAAGAAAAAGTCATCAATATCAAGAACAAATAAAAATTTTTTTAAAATAAAACATTCAATTTTAATTCCGAAATGAATCTGCAAGACTCAAACGAAGTAATTCATCAGATTCAAACAACAGTAAAAAAATGGAAATTATGGGAAATAAAACTTTTCAATGGAAAGAAAAGTACATTTATATCGCAAAAAATTCATTTTCAAAGAAAAAATCCAAAGCACAATACTTTAATAGTAACATTTTACCTTATAATAAATGGACAAGTGACAACCCTAATGTAAATACGAATGTGTACAGTACCTATGTAACGGAAAACCTAATTTCAATGGAAATAAAAATTGACAACTATATCGAAATTATAGAACAGCTTGAAGAAACTTTAATTTTTGCTACAAACAATTTATTTCATCCCATTATCCTACCAAGCTTCCCTCCCAAGACTCTCCAAGACATTTTTTCACAAATTTCACCGAGCCCTAATCTTTATGACGTAATCAAAGGTTTCAATTTAAAATATTTAAAAATGGAAAAATATTTAGTTTTTATCCATACCCTTCTGGCTATTTCCCCCAGAAATATAAATTTTTCCAAAGCATATCCATTTCCTATTTACCACACTTTAAATAAGGATTAAATATTAGCAATATATATTAAACCCCAATTTAATTATATCAGCCTATTTGAGGATAACGAGAATGACTTCGTAACAAATGAAAATCCTTTAGGAGAGTCATAAGAAACTATCTCAGGAAGAATCTGCCTTATTAGCCCCCATAAAAAGAATATAAAAAGTGACCCCATTTGCGAAGTTAATCTACTAATTCAACCAGCACAATATAAATGTCAATTATACGCAGCATTTTCTGATTAACCCACTCTTACACCATTAGAAGTCCACAACGGATGGTTATATGCCACATTGTTCCCTAAACAAATTCAGACACTATACCCTAGTGATCCTAACCATACAATTGACATCCAAAATACAGGAATATTAGAAATTAACCCAAGCTGCAAACTTTCATATGGCACCAATACTCTAAAAAGAAACAAAAAACCAAACCGCCTTAAAGCAAATATCCAAACACCTTATTACATCATTGACCTTAACGAAATAGTTCCTATCTTATCGGAATCAAATTTTAACAATACGAACCAATACATAAAAAGCAAAACAGACATTCCGATGTCCACCCTTGAATTAGAAATAATAAAATCCACCCGAATTCAACAAACATCCAAGACGTTGGAAAATATTAAAAAGCTTTAATAAGCAAACGATATAGGAGAACTATTCTACATCATCATCATAAATATAATTATAATTATAATCATTCTAATTTTTGTTATTTTGAAATATCAGTCATACTCAAAAACACTGAAATTATTATCTAAACAAAATGATAACTATTAAAATATGAAAATTGTAGTAGAGACTGAGGAAATGGAAACCCTAAACGAAACAGTAATTAACCATTCAAATACTGAAACATTAGTCTAAATATCCAGAACTACATTTTGCCAAGGAATTACATAAAGGAAATGGTAAAATTCTAAAAATGAATAAATAAATTAAAATTAAAATAAATTAACAAAAATATCATCCTTTCTGATAATATAAAACGCAGAAACATTTAAGAAGTGAATAATCATAATTGTAAAAATAAAAAAAAAATTGAAAAAAATAGTTTTACTTAATGACTGAAAATATATACGTCTACGGATGACAGTTAAATTTTAAATAAAATAACCAAAATAATTTTAATAAATAATTTTTCGCCCTACTGATAATTCCTCTGTTGAAAGATTAAAAAATATATATACTCTTTATTTTGTTTATACTCTCTCACTTTTACGGGTTTGAGAGTCTTTACATGACAATTACATATATTCGTACAAACAAGCTTTATACTACCTTACTAACTATTTTCTACATATCGTCTTAAAGTTATTATTCTCATTTCTAAACGCTTGCGACTTTACCCTGGACTTTCATTTCCTCGTACAATTATCAATCTCAAAAGTGGACTCGATTGCGCAACACTACTTCGTAATTCTCCTCCTTTAGGAGTCATTTTTGGCTTTTTTTCTACCCTGTGTGACCAGCTTTCTCTCTCAGATCTTCCAGCTTCTTCATCCATGCCTCCCCCTGACCATTTTCATTCAGAATACATTTAATTCTCTCTTCTATACACTCCCCTCCCCCTTCGTCATCTGTACACCTCTCTAACGCATGCAACCATGTTTTCTGTTCATACCTACATACTCTACACAGATTCTCTTCTTCATTCATCCAATACCTACATGCTCTCACACCCTCTCCCATTCTGAATCTCACCACTCTATTGCATTTGCTCTCCTTTTTAATCTTTTTCAGGTACTCTGGTTCCCCTTGCCTCTTAACCATTCTATACCAGCTGTTGTATCTTGAATCTACGATTTTTTCCCATCTTTCTTCCCCTAGCCTCGCTTTCATATTTTCTTCTATTTCCTCCCACTCTCTACCCCTCCCTTGCATACCACATTCGAATCTCATTTCATATCTCTCATTCTCCCATTTTGATCGCCCCACGTTGCCCCTCCTCTCTTTGTCCATAACCTCCCGAGCACACGCTTGTGCAATTTTGCTTCCCCCTCCCCTTCTTAGTTTCTCTTCTAAGTTCCATGCTCTTTTCACTTGCCTGACCACCATTGTTTCTTTTCCTATTTCTTCCCTCAGCATATAACCTGGGCAGCTCCAACTTACTCCCATAACCCATCTCAAAAATCTTTCATGCAAACTTTCCCCTCTCTTATGTTCTTTCCATCCCGAAATTTCCACTCCATAGCTTAACACTGACCATACTAACACATCAAACATCCACACTTTCATCTTCCAGTCGTTCTTGAACCTTCTTTTTTCTATACCCCAAACTTGTCCCACTACTTTGCTCGCGCATTCTAATCTCTTTCTCACCTGCACGGAAAGAAATTTAGGGCGACTGCGGTACTTATAAGTACCACTTCTGAGCTAAGCACACGAGCGCTATCGCGCCCTGTGTTCAATACGTCTACTCTCTTATTTTGAGAACGTTGCGATCCGACAGAGGGAAGAAGGGCGCGCCAAACTTTTGGGACAACAGCAGTCCCAGAATTCAGTAAGCTGGTTGCGTCTTTTTCTGGAAACACGCCGCGCCGGTTGATACACGCTCGCGGCTTCTCGTTTTAGTTATAAGTGTTTAAAATATATAGATTATCAACCGAGAATGTTAATTTTATACAAAAAAAGTCAAATTTTTACCAAAATACATCAATTTTCAACCAGATAGTTAAAGTTTCAATTAGAAAAGATAATTTTTTCACCAAAGACGCAATATTTAAATTTTTCTTACAATAATATAATTGAAAACAAAAAAAAACGCATTTTCTACTAATTATTTGAATTTTCAGTTTGGAAAATTAATTACTAACAACAACGAAAAACGAATTCTCAGCAAAGTAGATAAATTTTCAAACTAAAAAGATAAATCTTAAACGAAAAATGAAATATTTAAACCAAAAAAAATATTTTATTTTTAATAAAAACATTCGATTTTCAACAAAACAGTTGAATTTTCAACCAAATTGTTACATTTTTAGTTGAAAGAATTAATTTTTAACAAAAAAAAAGGATGTCTTTTCAACAAAGTAGTTGAATTTTCTACCTCAAAACATGAATTTTCGACGAAGAATATAATACTTAATATTTCACCTAATCAATATTTTTAGTTCAAATAAAAAAGAAACAGTCAAATTTTCAACCGAGAAGATTAATCTTCTACCAAAAATGGAATAGTTAAATTTCCAGTTAAAAAATGAATTTTCAACAAAAAAAAATTAAGTTTCAGCGAAAAACGTAATTCTTAATATTTCAAAAAAAAATATTTTAAGTTTAAATAAAAAAAACAAACAGTTAAGTTTTCAACCAAGAAGTTTAATCCTCAACCATAGAAAACAAAATATTTTTCAACCAAAAACTTAGAATTTTTATCCAAAGAGATTAAATTCCTATCAAAAAAGACGAAATTTGAATTTTTAACAAAATAGTTAAATTTTCGATCGAAGATTTTAATATTTTCATGCCTACCAATATTTTGACGTATTTGGAGATCTGAACTATTTCCATAAATATTATTAGTCACATATTGTTAAATTTTGAATAGCAATATTTTTAAATTATTAAATTGA
The DNA here is from genome assembly GCA_011634705.1 of Andricus grossulariae. NCBI lineage: Eukaryota > Metazoa > Arthropoda > Insecta > Hymenoptera > Cynipidae > Andricus > Andricus grossulariae. The sequence continues at coordinate 211,033,946 of JAABKJ010007545.1, read as the reverse complement.
AATTGTTTATGTTTCAAAAATTTACATCCTTGATTGATAGTTTAGAAATTGTTAAATTTAAAACATCTAGAAATGGTCTAATATTACAAAATATTCATTGTTTAATTTCAAACACTTATTATTTTAAAATGTCTAAGCACTATAAACAGTATCTATTTAAAAATTAAAAAAAGGCATGAGAGACAAATTGATTTAATATGAAAATTGCATTAATTTATGAATTTTGAAATAACAAAGACCATTTTTTGGTTTTATTTTGGTTTCAAAAAAAGCTTAGGTTCCTCCATTCAAGAAAAAATAAAAGAAAAAGAGTTTTGTTTAAATTTTGAAAAATCTTCATATTGATTGTGAAAATTGTTAGGGGTTTGAGCCTCTTTTACTGTGAAAAATACATTGTGAAAAAAATCGAATAGTGTGCAAAATCATAAATTTAAGCACAGCGTATTTTGATAACTTTGAGTTTTGTATATAAAAAAATGTAATTTACCAGATTTATCGAATTTTTTCCAATGTGAAATGAAAAAAATTGGAGACGTTTTATTTCAAATCTTTCAAAATAATTATTTTCTCATCAAAACATCGAAAAAATAATAGCGGGAAAACTATTATATGATTTTTCTAGAAAAATATTTTATTTTTAATTTTTTCAAATAATTTGTTTAAAAATGTGACATACAGAAAAGCTATGTGCCATTTCATTCAGCTTGAAAACTTACATAAAGTCTATGTATTTTACTATTTTTCATGAACTCAACAGCATTTAAACAAATTGTTTGTATGCAATTTTCTCAAACAATTTGAAAATAATTTGTTTTTTCACCAAAATATTTTATGGAATTTTAGAGAATTGTTAAAAATTTTAATTCAGCGGCAGGGTTTGATTGACAATTGAATAATTAGAGAATTTTAAGATTGGATAACAAATAAAATAGATAAAATGAGCTAGAATAAGGAAAAAATAAATTCAAGCTATAAACAGGGCTCGGAACTGCTCAAGCTTCAAAAAATAGTAAAATAGCAACCATACTTCTCTCAAAAAAGTAACCGAAAAGTAACAGTAATGATGCAAAAAAGTAACCAAAAAGAAAGATTTTTTACCAAAAAAGAGAAATTTTCACTAAAATTATGAAACTTCAACAAAAAATGTGTGCTAAAAAAAGTAGGTCAACTTTGAACAAAATGCTTGAATTTGTCTGACTGAAAAGATGAATTCTTATTTAAAAATGTAATAGTTGATATAATAACCGGAAAAATTGCAATTTATTATTAAAAATAGTAGAATTCATTCAAAAAAGACGATTTTTTAACAAGATAGCGTATTTTACAACCAAATTGTTGAGTTTTTTTTAACCAAAAAGACCAATTTTTACAAAACAGTTGCATTTTCAACTAGTAAATATGGATTTTTAACAAAAAACTTATCTTTCAACGGAATAGTTGAATTTTCTACGAAAACAGGGGAATTTTCAACCCAAAAAGACTAATTGAAAAAAAAGTACATTTTCAACCAAAAAGATGAATTTTCAAAGAAAATAATAATTTTTCAAACGAAAGGGTGACTTACAATCCAAAAGATTGTTCTAGCATAGAAAAACGACTTTTCAACTAAAATTATGAATCTTCAACAAAAAAGTGAAGTTTTAACAAAAATTGTTCAACTTTTAACCGAATTTTCCACCAAAGAAGATAAATTCTCATCGGAAAATATAATACATAATTCGATATTTCAATAAAAAGAATTTAAATTTTGAGTTAAAAAATAGCAATTTTAGTTCAATTGCACTTTTCATCAGGATTCATAGTAATTCAATTAAGAGCCCTTTTTATACATTTTACATACGAACTAATTATTATTTTATTGTTATTCTCTAATTTTCCCGACTCTAAAGTGCCAAATTTACTGGAAAATTTGGAATTTTTACATATTTCACAAGTTTCTAAACATTACAATTAATGAATTAATTCATTTCGTTATTTCCAGTAAAAAATTTAACCAAAAGTAACCTTTTCATAAAATAGGTAACTTTCCAGTAACCGTGGAACAGAAAAGTAATTAAACTACAAAAAAGTAACCCGTTCCGAGCACTGGAAAAATCATTCTTTTCGATTGAAAGTCTGCTATTAAATTTTTCGTTAAGAATTCATATTTTCCATTTGAAGAATTCATTATTTGGTTCTAAATTGAATTATTTTGTTGAACATTTATCTTTCTGGTTTGAAAATGAATCTCTCTCGGTAGAAATTTCAATTTTTTGGATAAAAATTCAACTTTCTGATTAAAAATTAATCTGTTTCGGCTGATAAACAACTTTTTTGTGGAAAATTCAACAATTTGGCAGAAAATTGAACTATTGGGTTGAAAATTGATTTATTTTGTTAAAAATTCGTCTTTTTTTGGTTATATTGAACTGATTTTCATTTCAAATTGAAATCTTTTTTTGTTTTAAATATCAACTATTACATTTTTTGTTGAAAATTAATATTTCCAGGTTGAAAAGTCAACTGTTTTGTAGAGAATTTTCTTTCTTTCTTGACTAACAAATTTTTTAAATTGAAAATTCAACTAGTTTGTTAAAAATTTATCTTTCTGGTTTGAAAATGAATCTCTTTCTGTAGAAATTTCCATTATTTATGATAAAAATGCAACTGTGTGGTCAAAAATTAATCTGCTTCGATTGAAAAATAATTTTTTTTGTTGAAAATTCAACAATTTGGTAGAAACTATTGGGTTGAAAATTGATGTATTTTATTGAAAATTTGTCTTTTTGGTAGAAAATCAATTTTTTTAGTAAAAAATACAACTATTTTTTTTCAAAATTTATCTTTCTGGTTTGAAAATGAATCTCTTTCTGTAGAAATTTCAATTTTTTGGTTAAAAAATGCAACTGTCTGGTTAAAAATTAATCTGTTTCGGCTGAAAACAGCTTTCTTGTTGAAAATTTACACTTTTGGTTTGAAAATTTAACAATTTGGTAGAAAATTAATCTGTTTTAGTTGAGGATACAAATATTTACATAAAAAATTGGTCACTATTGATTAAATCCAACTGTTTTTTCTTATTTTAAAATGAAAATATTTATTGTTGAAATATCAATTTGTTATAAATTCAATTCCTTGGTTGAAAATTGATTGATTCTCTTAAAAGTTCATTTTTTTGTTGAAGATTCATAATTACAGTTGAAAATTCGTTTTTCTCGGGTTAAAATTTGTTTGTTTTTTTAACTGCAAATTAAACTATTTTGTTGAAAATTAGTATTCTCAAGATGAAAATTCAACTATTTAATAAATAATTCGTTTTTTCGGCTTGAAAATTCCACAATTTTGTATAAAATTCAACTATTTGGTACTATTTACTTACATTCAACTCTTTTTTGTTTAAAATAAAAATATTTTTTGGTTTAAATATCAAGTATTACATTTTTTGGGTGAAGATTAGTATTTCCATGCTGAAAATGTCAATGTTTTGTAGAGAATTCGTCTCTTTGGCTTGAAAATTCAACAGACTTGTAAAAAATTCGTTTCGTTTCGTTGAAAATTAATTCTTTCAACTGCAAATTTAACTATGCGTTTTTTGGTTGAAAATTTGACTTTTTCAATGGAAAATTCAACTATTTGGTTAAAAATGTATGTATTTTGTTAATAATTTGTATTTATTATTAGAAAATCAATTATATTTGGTTAAAGTTGATTTTATCTGTTTTAGTTGAGGATTCAAGTAGTTTTTTGAAAATTCGTCTCTTTTTATTATATTAAACTTGTTTTTACATCAAATGGGAATCTTTTTGTGTTTAAATATCAAACATTACGTTTTTTATTCAAAATTAGTATTTCCAGGTTGAAGATTCAACTGCTTTATAGAGAATTCGTATTTTCGGCTCGAAAAAATGTAACCAAAAGTAACCTTTTCATAAAATAAGTAACTTTTTAGTAACCGCGGATCAGAAAAGTAACTCGTTCCGAGCCCTGATTTTACAGATTGAAATAAATTACCGTTGAGTGGTTTGAATGTCCAGAACTTGAGCATAGTATCTTTGCCGGCAGTGACCACAATTTGATTCAGAGGATCCACCGTGATTCCTCTAACCGGTCCATTGTGTGCTCCACTTTCGCCATAAGTTGCTCGATGAATCCCAGACTGGATATTAAACCTCTCAACACTTCCATTATTATAACCGATCAATGCAAAATTACCACACTGTGTCATACAGACAGTAGTGGCACAAACACTGTGGTTATGTTTAATCTTCGCAGGCAACAACTTGTGCTCTCCCATCTTGATTTTCTGGTAAGACCAGGTAGTCACAACTCCCGTTTCATGATGGACAGCCACAATATTATCCCATTCTTTTTCCCTCGTTCTCTCCGCTGCAAATTCTGTTATATAAGGCATTATCAAAGGATCCTCGACAATCGTGCCCTTTCTTTTCGATGATTTTCTGTGATACGAAGCCCGTCCGAGACTCTTGTTAAAAGTCTCCGTTTCGGTGGAGAAAATCCTCATCGATGAATCTTCTCCAGATGTTAAAATATTATCTCCATCAGTTCCGTAGAAGCGAAGAAAAGTCGGGGGTTTCGCGAATCCTTCTCGAATCCTCAACAATCTCGCGGCTCCATCGGCTTGATCGAAGATCCACAACTTCAAGGAATTATCGGGAGATGTCGACACTATCAGTGGTTCATTTGGCAGGCAATTCAATCCCGTTACGGCTCCATGGTGAGCATTTAATATTTGGCTCTCCACCTTCCTTTTATTTAAATCCCACAAGACGACGTGTCCTGCTAAACTTCCGGTTGCCATAATCTCGTTACCATCAGTTCGGAAAGTTATGCTAGTCACCAATCCCCAGTCTTGTACCAATTCAAAAACTGTTTCGTCAACTTCCAAATTGTGCATAATAATCCTACCTGTGGTAAAAAACATTAAATATAAGTTAATTAATATTAAATATTAGAGTGGGGGAGAAATTGATTCAACGAGTTATTGTACTTGCTAGAAAAAGTAAATACTTATTAAGGGCATGTAACGAGTGAGTCACGTGACCGGCTTTCTACCTTACCGACACTTTTTTTATTTGTAAACTTATTTTCACACGAATAGCCGCATCGAGTTGAAAATTTGAGATAATAAATAAGAAGTACTATGAAACGCGGCTCTGGTCCTAAATTTGTAAAATTATGAAGAAAGCAAAAAAAAATTATTTACAAAAACAAACTTTTTTCATAATTATAATAATTTAGGACCAGAGCCGAATTTCTTAGTACTTCTTATTTATTATCCCAAATTTTCAACTTGATGTGGCTATTCGTGTGAAAATAAGTTTACAAATAAAAAAAGTGTCAGTAAGGTAGGGAGCCGGTCACGTGCCCCACTCGTCACATGGCCTTAAGAGGTATTTATCTTAAAAAATATGGAAAACCTGAAACTTGTCAACTGTTAAATAAAATTTTTCATATCACAAAATCACGATATAAAGAGAAACTAAAATTTTTAATAGAACAAGCAAAAATTAATTGATTGTACTCAGTACTGATTTCATAAACTGTTATGTGAATGTAAATAATGCAATGAAAAGATAGAAAAATGTTTTTTTCATCTTTTGTAAAAATATCATTTCGATTGTTAATTGGACAACAAAATGGAATTAATAATTAGTAACTAATATTAAAATAATTAAAAGTCATTAAAACCAATGCCTAATTAAATAATTAATTTTAACTTGTAATGTCCACAAAATTTAGTTTTCTCACACTAACATAATATTGTGAGCTTTGATTATTTTTTATTTTTTTATTTTTTATTAAAAAGTTGAATAGATGAATTTTCAGCCAAAAATAATTTTTTAATCAATAGACGATTTTCCAACCAAGAAGATTGAATGTCTGCCAAAAAAGATAAATCGCCAATAAAAAGCATGAATTTTCTACTAAAAATCATAAATTTTCAAGAAAAACAAATCGCATTTTCAACCAAGTAGTTAAATTTTTTACGAAAGAAAAGAATGTTTATCCAAAAAGATGAAGTTTAAACTAATGAGACTTCTTTTTTGCCAAAAAAGACGAATTTTAAACAAAATAGTTGAATTTTCACCTACAATAGAATTTTAGTTAAACAAGCTAATTTTTTTTATTTTTTATTTTATTTTTCACGATTTAAACAAAAATTATGCATCCTATCAAGAAATGATTAATAAACATTTGTAGCTTTTCTCTGAGTGAACAACTTTTGTCTCTAAATTTTTTTCGTGGTTTGTGTCATTTGTCTGAAAATTTAATTTATTTTATTCTTAAATCAGTTTTTACAAATGAAACAAAGCTACGGGTCCCATCAAAAAGGTGATCAAAAAAAAATTTGTAGATCTTTTTTTAGTGCACAATTTTTAGCGATTCATCTTTTTTCGTATTTTGTATAGTTTGCCCGCAAAATGAAATGTTTCGTCTTTCATTATTTTTTTGTGCGATAAAAGTTAGAATTTTCGATTTTTCAAGAAAATTAAAAAAGTCTTGTAACAGTATTGAAGTTTGTTCAACAAAAAAAAAATTTTCTTCTCTCGACTTTTTTTCATATCGTTTTTTGTTTGGCTTAAAATGTTCATTTTCGTTTGTTTTTTGTAATTTTGTGAATTCTATAACTTCAGTAATTTTTCTTTTTTTAGAAGAAGTCATAAGAATATTTTGTTCGTATTTTTAATTACTATTAATATCCGTTTATAGAATTTTTAAATATTGAAAAAAAGTGTTCTCAAAAATTTTCAAAATGTGCTCACTTTTTGAACTTTCATCTAAAATGGCTGGCTAAAGAACTTGTCCTTCATTGTAGGACACTTAAAGAGCATACCAAAACTCAATCCAATGAGTTAATTCTTTTAAAAGTTAGCGTGCTAACAAACTAAAAATCTACAGACCAACAGACAAACAGACAGACATTTTGCAAAAACCTGTTTTTTGGGTTCAGGGGTTCTCAAAACGTGGACATTTGACAAAAAGAGGGGGGGGGGGTTAAATTTTACACAAATCTAATAACTTCTCATTATAGGATGAGAATGTAAAAATGATTTATACTTCAAAGAAATTTTAATAGAATGGAACCAACAATGTTTGATTCAAAAGTTCGACCAGGATTTTTTTGACTTCCCTTCACTTTTTCTTTTTCACGAGAAAAAGGAGAAAATTTTATAAAAAATATTGATATTTAAATAATTGCAAAAGATTTCCAATTCATTCACGTTGTCGAACTGTCAATTTGACAGCTTATTATAACATACGTCAGTTTTGACATCATATTTGACTTTTGGTATGTAACATGAAGTTGCTCCGCGTGCATGGAAATGCTTTATAATTGATTTTCAAGTTAATAATTTTGTACTTTATATTTTAAAAAGCGTGATGTATAATTTTGAAAATGATTAATTTTTAACGATTTAGTTTCACGAACGTAATTTTAGAATACTTCAATTTTAAACGAAGTTTGGAATTATTTAATTTTTAACGGTTCCATTAGCCTTGAATTCATTATTTTTAAAGCTTAAAACCAGTGAAAATAACAGTGAATGTTTTTTATTGTACAGAAATCTCTTTTTTTTTAATAATAAGATCTATCCAATCACTTTGAATGTCACTTGATACTACATGATATGTTACCTCTTAATAATTTTTATCATAATGAAAATTTCTTTCATTCCAATTTAAACTTATAATTTTGAATGCGCAATTCTGAAAAAGTTTAATTTTTGAAACCTTAAAACAAAACTTTAGTTTCAAAAGTTTAGGTTCGCAAATATATTTGTTTCGAAGTTTCTTATTTTTTAAATGCTCGATCAGGAACGTTACTAATTTTTTAATGTTTACTTTGTTATTCTGGGTTTTTTAACCAGATAAAAATAATTTTTAATGTACAATCGTTAATGCTTTTTTAGGATTATTACATTTTTACGGGCATTAAATTTGAACTTAATCAGTTTTAGAGGTTGCCATTTTTTTAAACTCACTATAGAAAAACAAGTATTCGGTAGAATTCGTGAAGATACTATCGCCATCAAGAATTTATGACTCTTTTGATATTAATTACAAAAACGTAGTACTTGAAATTAAAAAAAAATTAAAACCCATTTGATTCTTGGAAATCCTATTAAAATTCTCTCAATCTTATGAAATTCCTTTTCATTCCCCTTGAAATACAGTCAAACCTGGATTTAGCACCGGTTTTGGGGCTGACCTTGACGTTAAATCCAGAGACTCGGAACTATTTTGTCACTCTCCTATTTTATCTCTCTCCTGTTTCTCTCTCTGTTTTGTCACGCCTGAGTGCACACCTTACATCCCCCCACAAACGCCTCTCACGTAACCCCACGGCGCGGCGTCAATTCTCGGAAGGGCACAATCCGGAGAAGCTAAATCCAGGTTTCACTGTACTATAAAATCACTTCAAATCTTTACAATCATTTGAAAACCTATAATATTTCCCGAAATCCTGAAAAATTTATTGAAATACCTTGAGAGCTTTCAAAATCACTTGAAATCATTGAAATCTTTGGAAATCTTATTAAATCCGTTAAATTTTTTTTAAATGCCCTGTAATTTTTTTCAATATCTTAAAACCTTATAGTTCCTACAAAATCTTTCGCAATCTTCTAAAATTCAAGGAAATTCTTTGAAACCGCATACAATTTTTTTGAATCACTCAAAATCATTAGACTCTTTGGAAATTCCTTCAAATTGTTTCAATCTCTTAAAAATTTATTGCAATCCTTCTAAATACCCCAAACTGTTTCAAATCCTTTGAGATCTTTTAAAATATCTTGACATTTTTTTCAAAATGTTTGAAAATCTTTTCAAATTTTCGAAATCCTTTAAAATCCCTCAACTATTGTGAATAAATTCCTTGCAATTCATTAAACTATAAAATCCGTTGAAATCCCATGAAATTACATGAAATCTGATGGTATTGTTTAAATATCTTGAAATACTTGAAACCCTATGAAATACTTTGAGACTCAGGAAAATTGATGAAAATGCCTTATTGAAAGCCTTTAAAATCCCGCAGAATTACTAAAATCCTCGGAAATCTTATAAAATTTCTTAAAAATCCTTTGAAATATTTATAAATCTTGGATATTCTCTGAAATCCCTTTGAGTATTTTTCAATATTCGAAAATCTTATAAATTCTACGAACTCCTTTCAAATCTTTCGAAATTTGAAGAAATTCTTTAAACTCGCAGATTAATCGAAATATTAGAAATTATCATTAAGTCTGTGAAATCATACGAAATCCCTTCATTTGAATTAATTATTTTTCCCTTAATTAACTCTTGTGCCGTAAAATCTTTCAAATCTTTCAAATTTCCCTAAAATGTATAAAAGATGTTGAAATCCTTTTAAATCACTACAAATATTTTAAATGTTTTGAACTCTCAAAAACATTAAGTAGACTTGCTTTTGGGGCTGGCCCTCTTTCTAAACGTTTACCGGACTATTTTTTATAAACAAATAATAATATGTCAATTTTTTAACCCGTAGAAATTTAAAGGAAAGAAACTCTGCTTTTTGCAGACAAGGAAAAAGAACCCTAAGTTCGAAAAAGTCTGATAAAATTGTTTGATGAATTAATTAATTAAAAAAGATTTAATTTAAATTTTAAATACTTCAAATTTATAAGAGTTCCGAGGTTTTAGATGCTTTTATTTTGTAGTTAAGTATTCAGTAATTAAATTGAAAATTTGTCTAGGTATGAAAGTTTAAATTTTTGAATTTGTATCTCTTGGAAAAATGTTTGATAACCTGGAAATGACCAGAATTTTGTTTTTGTTTTTAGAGGCCATCCTGAAATATTCATATTTGAGTATTTGACTGCTAATAAGAAACTTATCGCGCGCAAAACATATGATTTCTGGTATAAAATTGGTTAGAAATTCGCCAATTTAATTAGTCTCGAAGACGCGAACAAATACATCATATACATTACTGTTATATTCCCAATATTCAACAAGATTTTCTCATATTAATGAGATAAACAATATTATATTTAATTTATATATCAGTTTTGCTAGATGATAAGAAGTCATAGAAAACTCGTCAGTAGGTCTTTCGACGAGTCTCGAAGACGCGAACAAATTTTGTTTCCTCATAGGTATCAAATGAATTTGATTCCTGAAAAAGGGCAGTTTTTCCCTAAAAATGGAAAAAATTGATGCTTTCCATATTTTTCAGGCCTATTTTTCTGCCTTACCAAATATATTATTTTCAGAAAATCAAAGAGACCACCAAAATGTCAATAGCTGTATTCTGTTGCATGTTACAATGAATAACTATTTAACTTACGATAGTTTTACATTCCAAAACAAAACATCATAGAAACAATGCGACTTTTGTTTAAACTAAGTAACTATTGATTAATCACAAATGGTCATCTCGAAGACGCGACCAATAATATCAAATGCAATGCTGTTATATTTACAATATAGATCCTCTTATAAAAAGGAAAATAATTTGGTTGAAAAATTTTAAAACAATAGTGGTAGGTTATAGTAGGTCATGAAAATTTCTTAATTTGGGCAATCAATGCGTCTCGAAGACGCGAACAAATATATTATATACATTACTGTTGTATTCCCAATATGAAAAAGGTTTTCCTCATATCAACAAGATAAACAATATATTTTTTATTTTATAAATCGGTATTGCTAAATCATAAGAGGCCATAGAAGGTTCGACAAGGCATTTGGCATGTCTCGAAGATGCGAACAAACATGTCAGATATAGTACTGTAGTATTCCTAATATTAACCAAGTTTTTCTCATACAGAATACACCAATTTTGTTGAAACTTCATAAATCGGTACTGGTGGGTCATAAAAGGTTCAATAATAGGTCAATGGGTGCGTCTCAAGGTAGCAAACAAATAGTCGATATATAATATTGTCGCATTTTGAATATCAAAAAAGTTTTTCTCATATAAACAGAATAAACCATTTTTTTGAAACTTTATAAATCGGTACTGGTAGGTCATAAAAGTTTCAACAATAGGTCGATCGATGCCACTGAAAAACACGAAAAAATGAGCTAGATATTATATTGTCGTATTTTGATTATCAAAAAATTGTTTCTCATATAAACAAGGTAAATGTTTTTTTAAATTTAAACGCAAAAAAAATTACATGATCGTTCGTTTCCTTTTTAAGATATGGCGACCAGAAAGAAGTTACACAAATGGACATTTGAAAAAAATGTATTTTCGAACCCCTGGGGTCGCATTATATAGAAATATAACAAAAAATTATATTTGAAAATATAAATCATTAATCATCCTTATGCGAATTAATGGATCATAAAACTATTTCCCCATATCAAATTCTTGAATATTTAAAGCAAAAAGATCTCAAACTAACTCCATTTTTGGTTAAAAATTTATCTTTTTTAGTTGAAAATTCATGTTTTTGGTGAAAAATTCGATTATTTCATTAAAAATTCAACAATTTTGTTAAACAGTAATTTTTTTAAATTTATAATTCTGATTTCGTAAAAAATTGATCTATTTAGTATATCCATTTCGTATTATTTCTTTGGCAGAAAATTAATCTTCTTGTTTTAAACATAAATTTTTTTGTTAAAATATCAAATACTTGGTTGAAAATAAATTTTCTTACCCCTTTGGTCGAAAATTTAATTATTTAAAAAAATTCCTTTTTGGTTGGTGAAAAATTAATTTTTTGAATTGAAAGTGTAAATATTCCAATTTTTCTTAAAAATGTATCTTTATTAGTTGAAAATTCAAATGTTTATTTGAAAATTCATGTATTTTGTTAAAAATTCGTCTTTGTGGTTATAAAATTAATCAACTTGCTTAAAAATTCAACTATTTAGTTGAAAAGTCATGTATTTTATTCAAAGTTTTTTTTTTTTTTAAAGAAAATTAATCTTCTTGCTTGAAAATTCAACTATTTGGTTGAAATTCTATGCATTCTATTAAAATTTCATATTTTTTGGTAGCAAATTAATCTTCTTGTTTCAAATGCAATTATTTGGTGAAAATTCTATAAATTTTTTGAAAAGTTTATATTTTTGATAGAAAATGAAGCAATTTATTAAAAAAGTATCCTTTTTGATTGAAAAGCCAATTGTTCAGTTGAAAATTCGCATTTTTGGTTGAGGATTCAACTATTTTCTTGACAATTCGTCTTTTTTAGTTGAGAATTAACTTTCTTGCTTGAAAATTCAACTATTTTGGTAAAAACTTACAACTACTTTCTTCAAGAATTAACTATCTGGTTGTCAATGTATCTTTTTAATTCAAAATTCAACTTTATGGTTGAAAATTCGCTTATTTTGTTGAAAAATTTTTTTTTGTAAGAAACTAATTTTTTTACTTGAACATTCATATTTTTGGTGCAAAATTCGATTATTTCATTTAAAATTCCACAATTTTGTGAAAAAGTGACTTTTTTGCTTAAAAATTCACCTACTTTTGTATAAAACTCATCTATTTGATTGAAAATGAACCTTTTTTTTTTGTAGAAAGTTAATCATTTTAGTTTGAAAATTTATTTTTTATTGGTTGAAAATTCAGTTTTTACTAATTGAAAATTCAAATAATTGGTTGAAATTTAAACTACTTTGTCGAAACTTAATGTTTTCCTCTCTTTCCATAACTTCTATTGAAATCTTTTGTTTTTTTTTAAATTCGTTTTTTGTTGGTAAAAATTAATTTTTCAAATAGAAAATTAACTATTTTATTGAAAATTCATATTCTTGGCTGGAAAATTCCACTGTTCTGTGGAAAATTCGTCTTTTTTGTTGAAAAATTTATCACTTTGGTTAAAAATGTAACCATTTTGTTGGAAATTTTTTTTTTTTTCGTTGTAAATAAAATTTTCAACTAAAAATTTAACTATTCCATTTTGTATAGTAAATTTATCTTTTTTAGTTAAAAATTCAACCGCTTAGTTACTAATCCGATTTTCAGGTTACACTGTTACAAATAATCAAACTTTAGCATTTTAAATTTTGTTTGTTTCCCAAATTCTGGGAGGCTCGACCTTCCTCTTGATTTCATATAAGTTTGATTTGTTGAAAATGTTACGTAATAGTATTGATGTACCCCCCTCCCACCCCCCCCCTAATACATTGTAACATTTTCCTGAACCCCTCCCCCAAAATCTGCTACATAATTTATGGATGAACCCTAATCAAAATTTCCTCTCTCCGCCTCCTTCTCCACCCTTCCATTCATCCACTCATCCTCTTCTCCTTCCTTGTTTTCCTGCTCTTCGTCATCTTCGTCCTCTTTGTCCTGTATATCTTCTTCTTCATCTTCGTCCTCTGTGTCCTATTTGTCCTATTTGTTCTCTTTTTCCCCATTGTCCGCTCTGCTCTGTCCTTGGTCTTTTTCTTTGGCCTCTTTATCCTTTTCGTCCGCTTCGTCCTGGTCCCCCTCCTACTCCTTGTTTAACCACACGTGAGACTGTAGATGCGGAACCAAATATTCAGAGCATTATATACATTCAACCCCACAAGTTTGTTTTACGCTTTCGGCATCTGCATTATGACACAGGCGTTACGTTAACATATCTCCTCTTGTTGCTCTCCAACCCTTCTCGGTATGCTCTCCTCACTTCGCACCCATACACACGCACACATACATTCACTGGGTCAGAAGCAACCGAACATAGTTTCATTAAGCCTCAATTACCTAATTAGTCCGCTCGAAAAAGGCGTGCAGTAGGCTGGATTATCCCACGACGTGAGGTAATCAGCTTTCTCCATAAGCGCGCCTTGGATGCTCCCTCACATACGTCCCAACCAAAATCGCGTCGACGCAAGACAATAGGGAATAAAGCGTAGGCTTTCCGCGTGGCGCGTATATACCTATGTGAATCGCAGTGTATATGCCCGGTGCGGTGTTATCCGACCGTATTTACTCCTTCCGCACCACCTTCCGCACCTCCCTCGCCATCCTCTGGTCGCCTAACTAAGTCGTCTTCATGATCCCGACCATATCTGTATCTGTGCACCAACTACTATTAGGTCTCACACAGGAAGTCGAGCGCTACGCAAGATAACTTGCTCCTATATAAGAACAGCGAAGGTCCGGAGGATCACCACATTTCAGCCTCTGTATTCGTTGTCAGTGACCCGGTCATTCGTCTAAAAAAATGGATAATATCGTGCCAAAGGTAGATAAGCCTTTTAAAAGTACTTCTTCAAATTCATCCCCTTGCAACCAATACCAAACGCATAGTACATTACTCAACATCACATACATTAGTTTCTATCAATTGAGCGATTGGGTGCAATTTAGGTATCGCAGTTTTTTAAGTGACAGTTCTATTGACAGTTCTCGAGTGCAGTATAAATAAGAAATAAGAAAAGTGATGTATTTCGATGCTGAAAGTGACTGAAATATATGTATGGCAGTGCATTCTCCCGCGTGGGACTCAAAACCGTGAATCAATGGATAGAGGAAAATAGACCGAATAGTTTCTAGGGTAAAGTTGACAACTAAAAGCAATGCAACCTTTTTCTAAGTAATGTGTGAATTTCGCTGGTTTATAAATAAATCTATAGTTTTTACGATATATATTCCGTAATTTATAAAAACTAAATTATGGGGACGGTACACCCTAATTTCAAACAACATCAAATTCATCAGTTCTAGTTTAACTATTTTATTAAAAATTTAATAAAAATTAAAAAATTTAATTGAAGTTTAAAAACATCAGTTGCTTATGAATTAAATATATGTTCGTGTTTTATAGTACGAAAGAGGGTTAAATAGAGATTATATATTAAAATCATTAATACTTACTTTAAATTCCGTCTTGCACTTTATTTTAAAGAACCAAAAGAAAAACGAGCCGCTTAGCCCCATTATACGGTAATTTCAGAGGGAATTTTAACTGAATTGTCAACACTTTTTTTGTCTCAAACTAGATTAAAAACCGCTATTTTTTTAAAGTCTCGCGTGAAGTATTTTAAACAAATAAGGTTTTTGTGTATTTTAAAACGTTCATATTTTACAAACAAAAATATGCAGAGAAAGATCATATTTTTACATTATGTTCTTGGGTGTTCATGCATATTTTATTTAATCAGAATAATTTTATTTAATCTGAAACTATTTTTTTTGTTTGAAAATCATAAGTATGCATGAAATGGAATCCTATTTCTTCTGAAACTGATACCTGCTCTACAACAGTGCATAATGTCGTTTTTTAGAAGTCACTTGTTTACTTATATATTTTACATGGATCTCAAGTGGCAACTAAAAAGCGACGTAATGCACGGATGAAACAATATTATCTAATCCAAGAAAAATTGTATCGTCTCAAGAAAATTTAATTGAATGAAGAAGCTTGATTTTCTTCAATCAGGTACATTTTCTTGAGACAAGGGCCATTTTCTTGGATCATAGAAATATTTTATCGTTCTTATTCATATAGATACTATCTTGATTTGATGCTAATTTTTTTCATTGTATTTTAACACAAATATCTGAAACAAATAAACTAATTTTTGTCTTGAAGAAGTTATACAAAAAATAATTATTATAACAACCGCACGTAAAAGCAGATACTGGAGCATCATACTGTTGGATTCGATAATGATTAAAATCGACATTCTGATTGAATATAGTATTTCTGTCCTCTGTAAGAGATGCTGAGGATTTAATGAAGGTAAAAATTTTCAAACCCATTTTTAATGATTAGAAAAAATGTATAGTTTAAAAAATGCTTTCTTAGGTTTATACTGTTTACTTGAAATACCCCTCTTGAAATCTCCGATCACTAAAAGTTAAGCAGTACTTGAATCGGTTGCAATCGGATGGGGTTTTTTTAATCAAAATTTATACAATTTTTTATTATTTTTATTTGTCAACTAATTGTTATAAACAATAGTTATTGGATAAAATAAATGAACAAATATCTATTAAATTATGATAAAAATTCACAAATTTGATATTTAAATATATATTAAAACATTAGAAGTGACTAAAAATAAGGCAACGCGACGCGTGTGGGAGAAACCGGCTCATCATTAACTTTATTTTTTATAATAAATTATCTCTTTCCCTGAATAGTAAATGTAAAGATTATCAATTTTTTTATTTCGCACAAATGTTAAGCTTCATGTTACATCTTGATTTGGTGTAGTTTCGTTAGTAGAAACGAATACAAAGTGCAAATGTATCCAATGGATCATATTTTCTAGCACACTAACAAAATTTGTGCAAATTTTAACATGAAGGAAATATATTTTTCGTCTTGCAGATTGATTTTTGTAAGAATTTCAATTTTTATGAGGAAAGCGGTTCATGGTATTTTATTGTAAACCAAAGGAAAAATGTTTTCCCTTGATAATCACTCCATTTAAGAAATAAAAAATACTTTTCACAACGTTCAAAAAGTAGAAGATATATCAAACTATAATATGTATTGTAATATTTCTTGTTTACTCATAATGAGGTTAAGAAAAAATCTGGTTATGCCCATTACAAATTTTATGTAAAGGTTTTCTTTCAAGCTTTTTTCTTTCCTTCTTCTTATAAGTGAGCGACACAGGCCCACATTGAGGGGTAAAGTCGCTCACATTTGAAGGGCTGATAAACAGTTGTTTATGAATTAAATATACGTTTGTGCTTTATAGTATGAAAAAGGGTCAAATAGAGATTATATATCAAAAGCATTAAAACTAACTTTAAATGCCTTCTTGCACTTTATTTTAAAGAACCTAAAGAGACGAGCCGCTTCGCCCCATTATACGGTAATTTCTGAATTTTAATTGTCGTGAAGTATTGTGAATTAAATCGAAAATGACGAAAAATCAGCTTTATCGATCGTGTGATAAACAATGCTTTTAATATTACTGAGATCTCAAAATCTAATTAAACAGTCATCCCTTGAAGTCCACTCCGTTCACGCGAGGTCAGGTGATAAGTGCATTGAAATTCGGGGGCGAGTGTTGGTGCGTTCCTGTGAATACTTAATAGACGGATCTCTGGATCGGCGGTTGAATGAGACACGACTAGCATATTTTGAAATCCCAATTCGCTCAAGTGAATTCGAGCGGTCGTGCAAATCGTCCTCCTCGGGTTTAGCCAATGCCCGATGGGCCAGGAAGGGTGACTTTGACGACGTCCAAACCACCCTTCAAAACCACTTCTCCCTCCTAATTGCTCTTTATAATGAGAGGCTTTACTACTCTTCAAACTTCTTGCCAAAAGGTTTTGATTATCCTTTTTTTAACTTTTGATCAAAATTACGAGGGTAAAAGAACCTTCGATTGATTAAAGGTTTCGCGTGCTGTACTTACGTCTCAAGTGATTCTTATTCCAATAATTTCATTTTTTTTCTATTTGATTCCTTTTTGAATTCAAGAAAACTTAAGAGCTATTGCCTGAAATATTTTCTGTGGTAAAGTTACTAATTGAGAAACAAGAAGTCAGTTAGCGATTCATTTATCCATGCTAAATAATTTTCAATAAAGAATCGCTAAATTTTGTTCAACTTTCATCAAATGAAATAGTTAAAATGTTTTATTTTATACGTTATTTCCTTGAATATTTAGCGAAACTATCTCCACTCAAGATTCATAGTACAGTCGAATAAGCCAAAAAGGCCATTTGCTGGAACAAATTAGAGACACGATGATTTTTACCTTAAAATGTTCAGATATACGTCCTTTTGAAGCCCTGAAAATTTCGAGGCTGATTTCTTAATCCATTGTTTGTTATTAACAAAAAACGTGAAATTGCAACATTTTTTTGACAATTTTGCTTGGATTGTTAATTTCGGTTGAAAAATACGTAAACTGTGTATATAACATTGTTTCCCTACTATTTAATAAGCTTTCAAATGAGTACTTACCGAATATCCTACAACAAATATTTTACGAGATATGAATTTGTTAATTAACATTGTGCGTTTTACAGTAAAGATATAGTTCAAAGTATTAAAAAAACATTTTTTTTTATTTCAGAATCCAAAAATGACAAAGGGGGCTGGCCATTTTTTGAAAGACATTTATATTTTGTAAAAAAAACTCTTGAGCTCAATTTCGCTGAAATATCTAGCAGATTTTGCATCTTCGGGAGAAGTATATTTTATATGTCAACCACATTTTTCACATTATTTGTAACAAATCGTTACAAACAATAATTCTTTTCTATATTTACAGCTGCCAGAAAAATTCTGTACATTTTTTTATAAAATTTGTTTAAATAATATTTTGTTGCCACTAATATATTGCAAGTAGGACTTTGTAAAAATAATCATTGAAATCTACCTTCCTGAATGGTTGTAAAGAAACATTGAGTTTAACCATTCTAAGGTTGAAGATGATTTGGAAAAATACTTTAAAAAACTTTTAAAAATCACGAAAGTAAATAATAAACAAAAATGTTTGTTAACTCGATTAATACCGGGCCAAATGTTACTGTTATGTCAAAAATTATGGATTTTTATCAATAAATTTGTTCAACAGAATATTTCCACTTTCGAACTTGTTACATCTATCATATTTTGTCGGCCAGTATTATTTTCATAAAATTCTAAAATAATAAATGACAAAATAATCAGGTTAGTCCATGCATTGCATGATCACAACATTTGATTAATAATTTATTGACAATTGTTCTATAATTATTATCGTGTATCACGTTTCCTCTCATGCTTCAGATTTCTTATGTTATTTTCATCGAAAGGGTGTCATGATTAATAATTGATAGTCCGTGTATTGAAGTGAATTTTCGCAAAATGAATGCATTCGAAATTGGAATTAAAGCAACCAGTTACAATCGAATGCAACTGGCGGCTGCATAAAGTAATTCAGCATCAATCTGTTTGGCCGTTAGTGTACGTTAGCAACCCTCAATAGCACTTTTACATTGGAATCCTATTACTCACAGGCAAGCGTGAGGCTATTGTTTAACCACGCAAAACATTGTGAACGAAGCGACAATTTATTCTTCAATTAAACTGACATCACCTTTTCGTATATATTCTGCAATCTGCATTACAAAATTTACATCAAGTTGTCAGTAGTTTGTGTCATTTGCCTCTCTGTTTAAACCAAGTTTTATATATTAGTTGGCAGTGACAATCACTCTCTTCAAAAAGCATACTATTTTGGCATTCACTCACTACGATTACCATTATATCAAAACACCTTGAACAAAATTTATTCGATGTCACATTCATCTACGTAATCCAATTAATTTGAAATCGTATTATTTAAACATGATTATTCGGGTCGATTAAATGAATCAAATGTATAGGAAACAGAGGCACTGGCGAATTTTATTTGAAATTAAAGATTTTGTTTCATTTTAGCTATCAATCTATTTAATCCCAATATCAGTATTACTAACTGTTGGAAATAATTGGATATACATTTTAAATGCAATACGTATTTAGTATAATGATGTATACTCTGGAGAGATTTCTCATTAAGCTTGATATTGAGGGAATATTTTGTATGTAGGGAAATGAAAATGAAAACAATATGAATTTTTTATTTTTTCATATTTATGTAGATCTTGTTAGCGTTGGTGGTGAATGCGTGCTTAGTTTGGTGTGAGCCACCCTTGAGTAACCAATACGGAGTGCCAGGAAATTTTGCTGGAAGCAATAACCAAGGAAATCACGGCGGCGTAACAAACAGTTATGGTGCCCCTATTGGAGACGGCCACGATGAGAATCAAGATTACATAGACAGTCAGGTAACTACAGTAATTACACTGAACGTATATCAAACTTGCAATCTGTCATGAATCGTAATCTATCGACAACAATTACTCTATGTTGAAATACCAGATACACCATTTCTTAACCGTATCGAAATTAAATTTGAAAGATCATCAGCAGCAATCATATTTTACTATCAAGAAATTATTACTGGGATCACGGTCCGTCCTCCTTTTTACCTAATCCATGTACCTGCTTCCCCCCTTAAATTCAATAAGATCCTCTGAAACATCTAAAGTCAAGATTTTTCACCCAATTTTCCCCTTCACCCTCTTTTTTAAAGATTTCGATTCATTTTTGAAGAATCATTAACAGAAATTCAAGACATGAGAACACGCGACTCACAAATAGTTGATTTTCCAACAACAGAAAAAGATTGAATTTTCAATTTAAAAAAAAAACTAAATTTTGCAAAATATTTTCATTTTTAACCCACAAATATTGATTTTTAACAAAAAAGTTCCTTTTCAACCAAATAATGGAATTTTTTGCCAAAATAGTTGAATATTTAATATAAGAAGACAAATTTTCAACAAAAAAGTTGAATTTTAAATAAGAAATGATGACTTCTTAAAAAAATTGTAGAATTTTCATCTGATTAATTCAACTGCTGACCAAAAAAAATTCTCAACTAAACAGTTGCATTGTTAACCAAAAAGGATGAAATTTCTATCGAAAGCGATCTTCAACCAAAAAAATTAATTTTGAAGAAGTTAGTTGCACTTTTAATCAAATTGTTAATTTTTTGAATAAAAAAGATGAATTTTCTACAAAAAAGTTCAATTTTCAACCCGAAATTATGAGTTTTGAAAAAGTAGGTATATTGTCAATCAAAGAGATATATTTTCAACAACTATGAGTAATCTTCAGCAAAAAAAAAATATTTTCAACAAAGTAGTTGAACTTTTAACAATTTAATTGAATTTTCTACTATGAAGAATGATTTTTCAACGAAAAATGTAATAGTTGATATTTCAAACAAACAAGATTTTAATTTTAAAAGAAACTAGTTGAATTCATGAAAAAGACGATTTTTCAACAAAGTACTGGAACACTTAACCAAAAAAGATTTTTCATTCAAAAAAGAAAAAATATTTTCAAAAAATTGTTTAAATTTTAAAGTCAAAACACAACAAGATTAATTTCTCACAAAACATTTAAATTTTTAAACCGAATTTATGAATTTCCAACAAAATTGTTGAATTTTCAACATAATACTCAAATTTTCAAGTAAATGATAAAATTATTAAGCAGAAAATATGTTCAGCCAAAAATATAATAGTTAACTTTTCAACCAAAAATATATTGATTTTCTTATTGGATTCTTTTATTAATTCAGTTCGCGTTTAGGTGGAAAATTAATAGGTCATTTGACTCATTTTTAATACTTGTAAAACATGTAATAAAAAATGTAAAACGGCGTATCAGAGAAATGCACGTTATTTCTTGCAAACTTCGTATTTTAAATGATTGTAATCTTTTCACAATTTTGTTAATTTCGTAAATAATTATTTTTTAATTTCTGTTTTCTCAACTATAATATTTTTTTATTTGACATTAAAATTTTTTTCACATTTGAGAGCTTTCAGCTGATGAAAATACATCAGAAAAAATGTAAGTCTCCAAGGAAACAATAACAGAAAATTTAAACCTTCCAAATGGTCATTTTTCTGTTTTAAAATTATTTCTTTCTATCTTAATTAAAAAAATACTTTGAACAATTCAGGATTCGGTACTAGAAAAAAATGTATGAGAATAAGAAATAAAAATCTTTCTACTGAGAAACATACATTTGTAAAAATACAAACATGAAAATTTTACAATTCTATTGGCTGTCTATTTTTTAATCTTTGATCTTCCTTAAATTTGTTCTAATATATTTTCAAAAGTAGAAAGTGCTAAAGTGTTCAATGGATTTTTCACAGCTAGTTAAACAAAATTTTAAGAACATAAATGACTAGAAAATTTGATGAAGAGAAGATGCCACGGTTAGAAGGAACTTTCGTTCAATAATCACGAGATGCCCATATGATATAAAACTGTTCTTAATAATGAATGAAATCGTCTTTTAATTCGCTTTTTTAAAAAAAGTCGCCTTTTTACCTAAAATTGAACTACTGAACGGCTGTTATTTCTGTTATTACAAAAATATACTCTTAGAAATAATATGCTTTTACAGGAAAAACAATGTGTAATCTATACCCCAATTTAAGAATATTCTCTACCTGTAATGAAAATTAATTTTTAATGCGAACTAATCCAACTTTATCCACTTAACAATTACTCAGTCCGTTTTTTCTTTTGTAATAACTTCTTTAATTATAGACAGAGTTTGAAAATTGTAGAGAAATAGATTCCCATTGTCTGATGTAATGGTTTAAATAATACCAGAATATTTTGGCAAACTTATGTATATTTACAAACATTCTTCATTTTTTCTCTTAAAAATCATTTCAATCTGAAAATCAGATGAAGAGGTTGAGTTATAGAAGGTTTTAAATAGATTGCGGTTGCCGTGCACCAACTAACCGCAGCGCTAATTGGCCTGCTGTAATGTCAGGAACCTGGGTGGTTCCACTACTTTATAAAAATGATTTTCCTGTGTGAGTGTATAAAAAAATTCACTTTCTCAAGGTTACTTTTTGATAGTTAAAGAAAAATTTACATATTTTCTAAATTATATTTTCAAAAAAGTTGAATTCTACGAAAAGTATAATTAATAATACAATAATAGATTATTTGGATGGCTAATTATTCTCCTGGCCTCACATATTTCAAGATGCCTTTTAGTGTGAGTCCCCTTACATCTCAGTAAAAAAGTTATTTGTTTAAAGTGAGAAGTAAAATGGCTTAAAATTTTCTTTAGAACATTTTTTGTCACTATTCACCCTGGTAGAAAATTTTTTATAAAAAAGCACAATTACAGGAGTTTACACGTTTCACAGTCAAAAAGTTGTTCCTTTTAGACCTAGGATGACAAATTTCAAGAATATTGCAATAAGATTATTTCAAATTAGGATGTGTAAATGATCGCTATCAATAAAAAAGCTTATATGTTCAAACTTTGAAGAAATAGTAGAAAACTAAAAGATAATATTCGTTATTAAACAACAAAAAACTGAAATATTCTACCATTTCTCTGATGCTTAAACATATAAGCTTTTTTTGGAATAGTGGTAGTTTGCACAATCTTAATTTAAAATGATTTAATTATAGTATTCTAAATATTTCTTATACTAGGTCGGAAAATAACAACCTTTTGACTGCGATGCCTGGAGATCCTTGTACTTGTTCTTTTTTTAAATCGTTTTAGGAAGTTAAAACTAAAATAAAATACAACAATATTCAAAAAAAGAACAAAATTCATGGAAATAATATACAAAAGGTGTACTTTTCTGCAATTTATTGTATTTACTTTTAGGTTCCTGTATAAATGGTACTTTCTTTTGTGCTTTTTTCTGAACAATTTTTCCTATGCTTTAATAGATAGTGGATATGTATGTAATATGTTTATGTAAAAATGTTGCCCAACTGATATCTTCATGAACAGCAACAAAAATATTAAATGAAAACATGTAATATTTTATTCTTAATTTACAAATTTCTTTAATAAACTACAAGAATTTATAACATCATTCTTACTACACTTTTTAGCAATATTTCAACTTTTGTGAAATCTTTTATTGTGTTGTAAAGATTTTTAATTGTCCACAATAATTAACGAAAAATTAAAAGTTTTTTTATGACGTTGAACACCCAAATCAAAAGAATTTTAAATACTGCAATTTTCTGTAACACCTTATAGGTTTTGACAACAAAGTAAGACAAAAATTATTGATAAAAACTTCAACAAATTTTCAAATTATATAACTTTGTACTTTAATATTACTTTTTTTCAAATTTCTACAAGAAAATACAATAAAATACAAGGAAAAATGATCTATTTCCATTTAATTGTATTTTTTAAATTAAAATTCGTACATTTTTGTACAAGCTTTAAGAAAAAATTACAGATGTAGAAATGTTGTACTTCTCTGTAAAAATTTTTTCCACCAGGGACACCAGGGTACCAGAACTTTTTTGAATGAATTCAAATTTTTTGCAACACACTGGTTAAGTCACTTAATTATAATTGAATTGAACTGAATTGAATTTATTTTTATTTATTCGAATAATTTAAACTATTGAACCAAAAATATTAAATATCTTTCTTAGACATGCAAGCCGATAAGGCTAATTATATTTTTTTCACATGAACAGCACCTAATTATAATCGCAGCAGTTCAAATATCCATAACCATCAGAAGTATATAATATAGCACTATGAAGATAGTTAACAAAGCCATAATTATAAAGGCAAACCATCAGTACAAGTGAAGTTGCTCCACTTTCCTTTTCAGTCTGTAATGAGGTTTAGCCTACATACACTTCATACTTGTTGAGAACTTGCATGAGCGTTGAGCTCCAGTCGGTTCCCGAATCTATCTGCAACTACTCAATGAGAATGACGAGCTCGCTAATAAACCTACAACTAATACGAAACTCGACTGACGTAACCGCGTAAAGAGCTCTCATCTCTGTTTTTTCCCGGGCACGTCTTTTAATCAGTGACTAAAGGTTGTAATAAAGTGTCCTGTGAGATACTTTCTCCTTGTACGAGATGGCATGGAGTGTAAATTTAAGTTCATTATCTCACGGAGATTGTTACTCACACTATAGGTGATAAATCCTTTATCTGAATAATTTACTTTTTATTGAAAAAGATAGGACATTAATGCATTGCCGTGTTGGGGAATAGATTGTTGCTATAAACGAATTTAATAAACAAATGACTGCTCTGATAAGTTAAGAAAGTTACCAAAGACCAAAAATTCCGCCAAATTTTGAGAAAGGGAAATATTATGTTAGCTTTAAATTTTGGCTAAATTAAAAATTTTGACATCTTTGAATTGATAGATCTTCGTTAAAACAACAGATTCCCTGAAAACATGTACATGATTAAAAAAGATTTACTACAATTGCGAAATGAAATGCTCAGTCGACAATTCTGGTGAAACGCGATTCATTTTCAACCTGTTGAATTAAATTAAATGTCCAATTGCTAAATTGTAATTAAAAACTTCATTCGTAAATTGAATTGAATGTTTGCAATTGCAGTCAATTGCAGATATGCAATACAACTAGTATACTGCTCTATTGCAGTGGATTGCTTGGAACGTCTGTGGAGCAGTCTATTGAAGACAATTGAAAGAACATGTTTTTTCAATAGTTTCTAATGTCAAGTATGTTAAAATTTCACAAATAATTTATTTTGCCTTAAAATAGCAAAATTGTAATGATTCCTCCATATTTCTCAAGCATCTCATTTTTCTTTTAAATTTTGATGAAAATTTAAAGAAATTTTTCAGTTTTCACAAAAATAGTAATTGTCCGAGGTTTTTTTTATCGACAAAGTATTTTACACGAACGTTTATCAAGATTTCTTTTACTTGATTTTACTTCTACTTTTAAGTTTTTGAATTGAAATCAATTAAAATCAATTAACAAGGTAGCCTATCTATTAGTTTCAGCTGCAAATCGTAATTTCAACATTCCCAATTCATTTCAATTGAATTTTTTTATGCAGGGTTTTTTTCTTAGATTTAGAAGAAATATTTTCTATTATTTTTCTGTCAATATAATGTTAATTTGAAATCTCAAACTTTGTTTCTACAAATTTTATCTTAAAAAACGAACAAAAAAAATAAAATGTTGAAAAACACACCCCATATTTTGATCGAAATACTAATTTTTTCCATTAAATTCATTCTTAAAATTTCCATTACTTTTTTAATTTATTCAATTTTAAAAGTAATATTATTTCTTTTAAAATACTACTCGGCAAATTGCGATTTCACAAACTATACTAATTGTACTACTGATAACATTCGACTTGGCTGAGTTTCTTGAATCGCAGATGTTTTTGATGAGATTTAATTTCTTTGGCATAAACAATTTTATAAAATAAAATAGTTATTTGAAGTAGAAAGAATATTTAATATTCAACACAATAAAATGCATATTCTCTTGGCAGCTTTTTTTATCTTCAATTCCTCTCCTACATCCTTCCCATATTGTACGTGCTCGCATGTTTCTCCTTTCCGTTCACAGATGCTGAACTTTCTGTTCTCCTTCTTATCTCAATTCATCCAATCTCTTAATTAACTCATTAAGGGAATGTGACACACTGTTACGTGAACACTTAAATGTTATTATATTCTGCGGCTTCATAATTAGCAAAATGAATATATTGTGCTGAAATTTTGGGAAATGATTCAAAATATATGATGCAATTTTATGAATTCGATTTTAGCCAGGGCACTGAAACTCTGCTCTCAGTTACATTACGACTAAAAAGTTATTAAAATTGAATTATTTAAACAAAATAAAAACTCAGCTGGGTCAGACAGACGTGCCCTAATATATTTTGAACCACTCCCCAAAATTTCAAAACAATATATTCGTTTTTCTAATTATAAAGCCGCTCCATACATTAGCATATAACTGGTCACGTGACATACTGTCACATGAAAAAAATATTATAAGGGCTCAGAGAAATATTCTCTGGTGACCAAAGGATGTTTCTTGACACGAATGGAATTTCTTCATAAATTTAACTTTAAAAGGATTTTCATACGTCTAAAAAGGAATTATCTTGAATCCAAATAATTATATTTATGTAGAAAAAGATATTCAAGTGGTTCAAAATAAAACAGGTAAGCGCATGGTGCTTTTGATTCAAGACAACAAATATTTTCATTTCTCATGAATTAAACACAAGGATCGATTTTTTCAATAAGGGGACTGTTTATTATTTTATTTGTCTCTTAAGGTTGTTACTTAGATGGCAGAGTACCATATAATCAGTGATTTTTTTTTTTATTTTTCCACGTTTTTTCCTTTTCATTTAATTTTTAGCAAAACACAAAAATGGACCTTTACCAGAAGAACTTTTTCGAATGGACATAATTGATCCTTTCTTATCATATTTTTTGAATCAGAGCAACTGTGATATAAAATTATGATGAAAATAATATGGAAACAGATGAACAAAAATAAAAGTACAGAACTTGTTAGCATGAGAAACAACAAAGGTGAAATATATATATATATATATGTATATATATATATAGCAATTTAACATTGAGATTATTGTCTGTATATGATAATTTTCTTATAATATGTATACTTTTTACTTGTAATTTGATTCTGTGGGAATTTATATTCTATCATTTATTGCATTTTTCTTATTAATCATGCATTTTTTGAAATTGTACTAAGATTAAAATTATTATTCATAAAAATACTATTATTTTATAATTTCTATTTTTAAAAGGTAACATTTAATTGTTATAAATTACGTGCAATAAAGATTACATATTTTTTCTCATTTTTATATGTTTTCATAAAAATCAATTTTTCTATAGATTAAAAAAAATATATATTTGTGCAGATATAAGGAATTTTATCATTTATATTCGTTTTCCTCTATTTCGATTGGATCTCTCAATTTGGAAAAACGATAAGTATGAATTGTTTTTCGAAATCATCGGACTCTCTCTGTCTAACTCACACGATTGTAGGACATTCTTTTTGCCTATAGTTAAATAGTTTATACATTAAATGTTTTATCATTAAAATATGTATCCAGATTCTAATCTTTTTTTATATTTCAGATAATTGAGATGTTGAGATAAGTAGCAATATAGTTATATTTTAGTGCATAAGAATTATAAAAAATGACTAGGTAATATCAGCGCGGTACTTGTAGAAATAAGGGAATCCTGCGTATAAGGTAGATGCATGAGACTTGCTGTAAATACTTGTTGACGTTGGGGGAATCCCAGTGACCTTTGGAATGACACAGCGTTTTTTCGGAAACATACTACGTATATACGGATACATGCATTACCTCCTGCTCATATGAGTGCTGGATAAAAGTACTGAGAGACGTCATCAGTTATTTGCACGCGATTGGTAAGGTAGGGTCCTGATGTAGCGACGAAGGCTCGATCTATAGCTGGGGATGTATACTGTTAACGGCCGATGGCCGAAGGTAAAATGATAATATGAAAAGATACCGACCTCCCTGTTTTACCGACTCGTAGTAACATTGTTCCCTACATTACCGACCGATGGTAAAATGATAATATACAAATTTACCGACCTCCCTGTTTTTCTGACTGGTAGCAACATTGTTTCCTACCTTACCGACCGATGGCAAAATGATGATATAGAAATTACCGACCTCCCTGTTGCACCAAATGCTGGTAACATTGTTCCCTACCTTACCGACATATAGAAAAAATATAATATACAAAATAACCGACTTACACGTTTTACCGACTGATGGTACTAAACTGTTTTAAAGATCGATAGTCACTTAGCACAGAACAGAACCTTATAATGTTACATTAGCAAGAATCTCCATTACCAAACTCACTGTTTTACCGACTTAGCATGGACCAGAACCTTGAAATTACCTACCTCTCTGTTTTACCAACTGGTGGTACAATGATTTCACGGCAGTACTCTGCATTACCGACCTCACTGTTTTACCGACGCCGGTAACTTAGCACGGAACAGAACCCTCCCTTTATCAGTTGCGCCATCTGTTGGTGTCGGTAACTGGCGACTGTGGCGCCATCTCTTGAAATTTGGTCTCGTACCGGCATAGCAATACTACTTGTGATTTTGATATGTCAAAGAAATATGAACTAAAATAGGAATAATTATTAGTATATATATCATGGATTTTCTAATCTCTGTTATAATTAAATAGTTTTTAGTAATTTAGAGAAAGAGAGGGAGATGAAGAAATTAGCTGAGTCAATCAATGGGTTTGTTTAGTGGGACTCTCGCTATTTTTTTTCTTGGGTGGGAGTACTGGGACTCTTTTCCTTCTTTTTTTATTGTTGGTGGTTTTCAACGCCCATTTCACTATTTAGCTTTTCTCAAGGAGGCAGGCCTAAAAATTCAAGATGACTTTTCTTGTGCTAATTGGTGGGAGGACGTGTTTCCTTCTTTAACGAGTCTTCGCTAAAGTTGGGGGTGTGCTGGAGTTTTTCCTTTCCAGGGCCCTTTTTCCCATTAGTTTTGATTTCTTAGGAATTTACAGTTCGCCTTGTTCTTCGAGTTTTCCCTTTTTTTCTTTTTTTTTGCGTGCTAGAAAGTCCCCTTGAAAAAAATAGGTCTGATTTTGAAGTTAATAACTTAGAGTCAATCGTACCTGGTGATTTTATTTTTTCGCCTGCCACTTTCAATCATTTAATGGAAATGGTTGAAATGGACGAATTAAGTGATTGCGAGTCTTGGATAGGATGTGGTCCATCATCAGTGCAAGTTTTGAAAGGGGTTGATGTGTGCGAATCGTCATTGACACCCAAGGAATTGGAAAATATTCCTGGACCGTCATCGCTGAATTCTTCAGGTATTGAACCTAACACTTCAAGCAAAGAATCTGAGGGGCCACTGAATTTAATGAAACGGAAGGGAACGGATTACGATTGTGAAGTGGCAAAAAATAAAAAACTGAAAACAGTGTATGAAATTCCTGATGAAATGTTTCTTCCTGAATCGAGAATGGAAACCAATAGATTCAAGTTGAAGCATCTGACATTGTGGCGTAAATCTGAGACGGTTGGAATATTTATTATGAAATGCCAGATGATTAATATTAAAGGGCCTCATTTTTGGATTTCGCTTTCCGAAATTGAATTAATAAAAAATATTTTGTTGGAGGAGTTGGACATTCATGGAATAACTGGCATACTGCGCCCAGGGGATTATTATTTCCGTGTGCATAACTCGAATTTGGTGAATGTAAGTATATTTAAAATATTTTATTATAATTGATTACAGAATTGATAGACTCCTTTTATTTGTCTGTATTGGTTTGTGTGTGTGTTTTGTTGTTGTTGATATAATCTATACTGTTAGAAAATTTTTTATAAATTTAGTACAAATGTTTATGAAGTCATTTGCATACACGGTAGTTGAAATGTAATATGCATTGAAATATTAATAGCTTTACTCTTTATATTAATATAATAGACAGGTCGGTATAGCAGCGTTCTTGAAAACTCGAAGTGCTTTTATTTCTTTAAATCCTTATTAAACATTTGCAATTAAGGTAATAATCTAGAATTCTTCAATTGAATTGCTTTTTATGATTGAAGTGCAACGTTCGTGTGGAGCTCTTTCTTAATTTTTCCTGAATAGTAGAAAATTTAATGTGAGTACAGTCGATTGTAGTTTAGATCTGTCATTTATTTACGTAATTGAACTTTTCGACTTGAAATCCAATTTTATTTTTGATTAATTATAAGAAGGTATCATGTTTTATTATTAGGAATCGAACATTACTACTCATCTTTTTTTGATTTTGTGTGAAATGGATTTATCTGATCGATTATTATGAATATATATGAAATTTAATAAACACGTACCTAAATAGTGGTTTCATATACTCGAAATAATAATTGGTATTTTAAATATAATGTTATTTTTACTGTAAAAACGAAGATTAGAGATAATTGTTTGAAGAATATTATTTGTTATTTTAGGTATCTGCTGTTTTTGTTTCCACAGTAGGGAACATAAGGCAGATCGTGACCGAAAGTAGTTTAGTAATAGGGGGCGCATATATTACCGTGCCTGAAGAATGGTTGGGATTGTCGCGCTATATCTTAAATTAAAAAAAAATAAACTCAAGGCAATGTTAGATGAAACTGTACCACTACAGGGGCAAACTGTGAGCCTTGATGGATATGAATACAAATTCTTCAAGTCTGCTCTTCGTCGGGTAAGTTATGTGGTTCTTACATTCTCATTCATGAGAGTGTAATGTAATCGTCTAAATTTTCTATCTCTAGTTTTTAATGGGTTTTTACGTTTCGGCACTTACAGAGTCCGAGAATCATAACATTTTGTCGGTGTCTGTCTGTCTGTATGTATGTCTGTCTGTCTGGTTACCTGAATGTTGTGGCCATGCTAATTTTTGAACGATTTATCTAAACAAATCAGCCTTTGATTAACTTGTTAAGGATCCAAAAATGAAGGTTAAGTTCGTTAATCAGATATTTTCATCAAAAATAAACAATTTAGAGCATTTTCAAAACTTGAAAAATTTTTATTATTTTTTTTCAAAATTCAGAAAAACCTGTGAAAGTTTCTTACAGATGGGTAAAAGACCTAAAAATGATCTAAATGAAATTTTGGATCTTGATGAAAATTAGAAAAGTTATATAATTTTCAAAATTTTAAAAACTTTCAAAAAAATAGAAAATTTATTTTTCTGATAGATTAAGGAGTTTCATTAAAAATATTTACTAGATATAAAATATATTTTGAAAATATTTCAGTTAGTTTTGTCGATTGGGCCGAAATTAAAAAAAAGTTAAAACTTTTTCAAAATTTGAAGAAAAAAATTGTATAGGTTTTAGAAATTTTTGTATAAATTTTTGGTACACGACAGAAAGACTTGCAAATTATCTTTGTGCCATTTTTAATTTCAATAAAAATCAAAAAGGTCATATGCCTTTCAACATTTTCTGAATTCTCAAAATAAAATATAAAAAATTTTCATCCAGACCTCGATCCCTTCGATTATTCTCGGCGGAATTGGCGTATTTCTGGGAATCAAGTTGTTCGTGTAAGTAAAAAGAATGTTTTTAATATTATTCTGTTTGCTATTTTTGTTGTGGTTTTTTAATTTAAATTATTGTCAATGCATAAAGTATTTTTATGACGTTTCAAAAAAAAAATGGTTAAAACAAATAACATAACTTAGAATGTTTAGGAATTTTGAGTCTTTTTTGAAACTTTATGATTTTTCTCAATATTTTAACCCGTAGATAACAAAAATTTTGAAATTTCAAATTTAAATCATAAAACAATTTAAAGTAGGAAAAAGAAAATTAATCAAATTTTTAACAAAAATCAGTGTGAGGTTTTCGTCGCGTTTTGCATCGCCCTTTTTGATATTTATTTGTTTAAGAATCTGTAAATTCGAAAAAGAAAAGAAAAGAAAGAAAAAAAATTGTACATATATTTTTTTTTATTTGAATGTCAACAAAAATGAGCTTTAGATCAAAGTTTAACGTTACTTTATTTTTCTTTTACAGGACTTTTCTCTTTAGAAGTTGATCTTCAATATGTGGACTTCACACCAAAAAAAATGGACTTCGAAATGTGGACTTAAAAAAAATTGGACTTCAAAATGTAAAAAAAAAAAGAAAAGTTGGACATGAAATATTTTCATACATTTTTTGAATAAAATGTAATATTGTTGAATTTTCAATTTATTATTTTTATAAATAGCTGATGTAGGATATTTTAATTGCTGAAGTTTGAATAAGTTAAAATTTTGTATTTTACAAATTTTAAGAGAATTCGTAATAAAATTTATAGTAAGGTTGAAATAACAATTTCTTTTGGACTTAATTACACTTATAAGGGTTGTAATTTAATTATTACCAAGGAGAAAAAATAATTTTTAAAAAATTCTTGAAAGACGAATTATCAGTAGGGAGAGAAATTATTATTTTTTTATTATTTTGGTTACTTTATTCAAAATTTAACTGTCATTTGTAGTCGTATATATTTTTAGACATTAAATAAAACTATTTTTTTTCACTTTTTTTTTACAATTATGTTTAATCACTTCTTAAACGTTTCTGGGTTTTATATTATCAGAAAGGATGATAGTTTTGCTAATTTATTTTAATTTTAATTGATTCATTCATTCATTTTTAGAATTTTACCATTTACTGCAGGTAATTGCTTAGCGAAATGTAGTTTTAGATATTTAGACTAATGTTTCGGTATTTGCATTGTTAATTACTATTTCGTTTAGGGTTTCCATTTCCTCGGTCTCTACTTCCATTTTTATATTTAAATAGTTATCATTTTGTTTATATAATAATTTAAGCGTTTTTGAGTATGTCTGATATTTCAAGATGACCAAAATTAGAGTGATTATAATTAGAATTATATTTAGAATGATGATGTAGAATAGTTCTTCTGTATCGTTTGCTTGGTAGAGCTTTTTAATATTTTCCAATGTCTTGGATGTTTGTTGCATCCGGTTGGATTTTATTATTTCAAATTCAAGGGTGGACATCGGAATGTCTGTTTTGCTCTTCATGTATTGGTTCGTATCGTTAAAATTTAATTCAGATAAGATAGGAACTATTTCGTTAAGGTCAATGGTGTAATAATCTGTTTGGGTATTTGCGTTAAGGCGTTTTGGTTTTTTGTTTATTTTTAGAGTATTGGTGCCATATGAAATTTTGCAGCTTGGGTTAATTTCTAATATCCCTGTATTTTGGATATCAATTGTATGGTTAGGATGATTAGGGCATAGTAAGTGAATTTGTTCAGGGAACAATGTGGCATATAACCATCCATTGTGGACTTCTAATGGTGTAAGAGTGGGGTAATCAGAAAATGCTGCGTATAATTGGCATTTATATGGTGCTGATTGAATTAGTAGATTAGCTTCGCAAATGGGGTCGCTTTATATATTCTTTGTTAGGGGCGTAACGAGGTAGATTCTTCCTAAAATAGTTTCGTACGACTCTTTTAAAGGATTTTAATTTTTTTACGAAGTAAGTCTCATTATCCTCAAATAGACTGATATAATTGAATTGGGGTTTAATATATATTGCTAATGTTCTATTCTTGTTTAGACTGTCGTAAATAGGAGATGTATACGCTTTGAAAAGAGTGATATCTCTGGGGGAAATAGCCAGAAGGGTATGGAAAAAAACTAAATATTTTCCCAATTTTTAATATTTTAAAGTGGAACCTTTGATTACGTCATAAAGATTGGGGCTCGGTGAAATGTGTGAAAAAATTTCTTGGAGTATCTTCGGAGGGAAGTTTGGTAAGATTAAGGGATGAAATAAATTGTTTGTAGCAAAAATTAAAATTTCTGTAAGCTGTTCTATAATAACGATATAGTTGTCAATTACTTTTTGCATTGAAATTAAGTTTTTCGTTACATAGGTACTGTACATATTCGTATTTACATTAAGGTTTTCACTTGTCCATTTATTATAGGGTAAAATGTTACAAATAATATCTTTTGTTTTGGATTTTTCCTTTGAAAATTAATTTTTTGCGATATAAATGTACTTTTCTTTCCATTGAAAAGTTTTATTTCCAATAATTTCCATTTTTTTATTGTTGTTTGAATCTGATGAATTATTTTGTTTGAGTCCTGCAGATTCATTTCGGGATTAAAATCGAATGTGTTATTGAAAAATATGTTGAATTTGTTCTTAATATTCATGACTTTTTCTTGTTGATATTCAATTTTTATTCTTGCTTGATTTGTATTGTAATTATGTATGTACTGTACACATGGTGGTAACGATTGCTTGAAGTTTTCTATTAAATCTAATTCAAATTCTAAAATATATTCTATATCGAAGTAAGATACTAAATAAACTTCGTTAGAGATGACTTTAATTCTTGCTAATGTTTCGAAATAAATGCCTGGTGTATGGCTAAAAGGGTAACTCTGAAAGGATGCGCGTACAACTGAAAATAGAATTAATACTATCAAAGTTTGGAAACTTCTTTTGATGTAAGTTTTTGCCATGGTGCTTCTCGCTTTCTGCATCCTAAAACATGAAGTTTTATTAGTATTCGATCACAAATTAATAGAGTACAAAGGACATAATATACTATTTTGATAGTTAACTCATGCAACGTGATTGTGAAGAGCAGGGGAAGAGAAAAAGAAATTTAGTTCGTGGTACTTTATAGTACTCTTTTATTGTTGTTCCTGGGTACATTTTTTGTTTTATACTTTATTATAATGGTTCAAGGGTCGGTTTTCACAAAAATGACATTTCTTAAAACTTTTGTTTGTTTCAACGTGTTTTCCCTTATTGTTATTAATTGTGTCACGCCAGTTACAGGGTTCTATGATTTGATATTTTGTGTTATCAAGATTTGGTTGTTTAGTAATTTCGGTGTGAGCGGTGGAAGCTCCTACGTTAACTTGTTTTGTAACATATTTTTCTTCCTGAAACTTTGTATCAGTCTTATATTTTCGGTGCGTAGGATTCTGTCCACTTATTTTTTCTTAACTTTCTTCTTGAAAAAATGAAGACAAATTGTTATTGGTAGGCTTTTTTATAACGCTGAGTTCTTTGAGTAAATTATTGATTGATTCGATAGTAGTTGTTGTGTGTTTCCCGTTAATATATAGGATTGATAGTATTTTTAAGGCCGCATAAGCTTTAGCTACTATGAGGCTGTCCGGCACACCTGTCTGCTTAATATCTCCTACAGTACATATTATCACCCAGGTGATCTCTCTGTCTGACGTTTTAATTTGCATGATTGCATATTTCGGTAAAGGAAGTTTTCTTCATGTGCAGAACTCTCGTAATTTTTCCAAAATATTTATTCCAAACAAGTTGTTATTAAAATTTCGGGTTGAATTAGTATTTTCGGTTGAAATCGCAACTAAATTATCTACTGCTGTTTTATCAGCTAAGTATCTGTCGTATGCTGCACTTACTAGTATGAATTATTTATACTTGATTTCGACTGAATCATAAAAATTTCCTGTTGGTCCGCGATGTAAAATTGTACTAAGGGTAGGAATAGGTTCTCCCTTTTCTTGAAGTATATCTCTTAGTAGGATCATAAAAGTTTCAGCCGTCATTATGGTATGTGGATTTTTATAAATGGAAAGAGTTGTTTTGATATGCTGAGTTTTTTGTAATTCTGTATTTGGGTAAAGTTGTATATTAACGTCTTTATCCTTATTACCTGAGATTTCGTTGCCAGTGTCTCTGTTCTTGTTACTGGGATTCTCATCGCCAGTGTCTCTAGCCGGGTCGAAAAGCTTATTATTTTCCTGTGGAGCCGATCGTCTTAGTTCTGATGGACTGTCTTTGGGCTGTGGCTTATTTGTTCCTGAATGCAGTAATAGGTTGGTGGATGAATCCCAAAGTGCTCCTATAAGATGGAAGGATCATCCAAATACGTCGTGCAACGCGTAACCGTGTATAAAGGTGTCTGCGATAAATTTGACTAATTTAAGTATTATTATTACTCCAATCAATCCTGCACTTGCAGTGCCAAAACTAGTAAAAATTGTCCAAAACTTTGCCCATGCAGATTTGGCTATTTTATTCATTGAGTCTGCATCTAAGATGTTTGAAAATGAAAAGCCGTGGTTTGTACCTTGTTTTTCACTTATACCAGGAGCTAGGGTATTTAATATTATTAGTCTTTCTGCTGGGAGCATAATATGTTCACGACACTTTTCTAGATCTCTTTGAGAATATATCCCACTGGTAGCTAGAGATGAAGGATTTGTATACTTCCATGTTTCTTCTGTTGCTGGCTTTACTATAATGGGATCTATTGCTGGGACTCATTTTGGTAGCCTTTGAAACCACTTTTTTCCTAATTGGTACATGGATGGTAGTAATGGATTACAATCTATTCGGGTGCTTACTGTTGTTAAAACGTGTGTGTGAGGAGTCAAAAAATATGTTTTATTCCCCTTGAGTACGGAAAGTTGTAAATAACACTAGTCTGTTTTTCTGTGTATTACTTCTACCAGTACGCATTTTACTATATGTACTACTTCGCCTGCAAAAATTGACATATAGCCTAGTCCTTTCATTAAATGGAAATCAAATTCGTGTGGTACCTGCGTGGCTAAATTTAATAATTTTTTTATAACTTGTTGTTCCAATTGGCAACGTTGCGTTAAAACGTCACGATGAAGTCCTAATACTTCGGTTTTCATATGTTTTTCTACATGAACAAATTTTGAATTCACATATGTGAATATGCCCATATTTTGGATAAGGGGTTTTTTATTTTCTAGAAATGTGTTTCCTGGTCTAGTTTCAAGAATAAGTAGCTTTGGGTGTTCTGTTCGAATAAAAATGAAATGACAAACTGCGTCTCTTCCCTTTTCTACTAATACAAAGGTTATATCCTCGGTTGTTAGAGAATACAATATTTCCGAATTCTCTGTGTTGTTATCGATTGTTCTGTTTGCCATGCCTTAGTACAAGAGCTCATATTTCTTAAAGTTGCATACATCATCTGATAATGCATTCCAAAATGTTTTCCCTCCTTCTCTATCTATGCCTTGGGTTTCGGCAAGTGAACAAGCGACTCCCGATTGCAAGTGTATTTTATTTGTATTTATATTTACTTGAGCATGATGTTCTAGCAATGTTACTTTGACTTTAGCTTGATTTACAACGCTGTACCAGGTTCCAAAGGGTTCTGCGAACTGCGTACTTGAACAATCTCCGTTTGGAGTCAATGAACCTGCTTATAATACTGTATGATGCGTAGTTGTATTAAGTTCTAATTTAGATAATTGAGTTGTTGGATTTATCATGAACATTCTTATTAAATGCATTTTTTCACATTGGTCCCGAGTAACTTCATGTATGTACTGACTAATACCGTTACTTAATGCAGAAGTGTGAGAGTGCATACCGCAGTGTAAAAGAGTACATTCAATTTCAATCTTACATTGTATGACTCTTTGTAATGTAAATCCACTGATTTGAATGAGTTGAATATATGTTGGTGTTACATGAATTTGAGGTTACGGTATGTCACATTCTCCTACCTCTGATAGCGATAATGTTGTAATATTGAATTGAGAAGACTTTGAGTTGACAGTACCCAAAAGAACACTAAGGAGCCGCCCATTCCAAATTCCATTATCTGGAAGAGAGGTTTTTTTAATAATGGTCGTGATTAAGCAAAATTTTATTATGTAGATTTTACTGGTAATTTATTGCATTATTGTATTTTTTTATTAGGATTCAATAATATATGTTATATTCTTGCAAGTCTGCGAAAAGATGTTGTTTTGAGTTTCGGAGACTTGAGATTAAATCTATCTTTCTTTCGCCGAGTTTTTTTTTTTGGATCTCAGTGGTTTTCGTTATCACCAACGTTCTGAGATTATACCTCTCAAGTGCCAGGCATACTCATCGCACAGTAAATGACGTTCTACTTTGTTGATCAGGCAAACTAATTCTCACCCACTCTGCCATTCGGCAGCCTCCCTAGTAGGCCTCAGAGGGCGTATACGGCCAGACCAGAGTGGAGGGAGCGATCCCTCAGAGGTCATCAGTTGGATGCACAAATTCGAAGCACTTCCCTGGTGTGTTATGTAAGTATATATGTGTCTGTGTTCATTACTCTAAGTCGGCCAGCGACCATCGAGCGTGGTTTCCCCGTAGGAGCCCCAAGCGCAAGAAGATCGCTGACTCATTTTCGACTCTTCTCAAAATCGGCTTTGACCCCCAAGGTTAGACCCTCGAAAGAGCCCATTTATCCTTGGTAAGGCATCAGCTCTTTCTGAGTGGGCCTACAGTTTAAGGTGGGTTCCGCACCACCGAAGCCCCGGTGAAAGTACATCAAAAAACTTCCATTAGTACCTGGCTCAGGGCTCGAACCCTAGACCTCCTGCATGGAAGTCTGATGTGCTATCGTCTCAGCCACCGAGGCTCATTTCTTGTCGAGTAGCTGTTGGCGGAATTCTTCAACCTCTGTTTTTTTGTACTTCGCCTTTTAGAAGCGAGGAATCTAGGTGGAGTAATGCACTTTCCTCACTCCTGATGTTTAATTTGAGGCCAAGGGATCTTGTATACCTCTCTCCAAAAAGACTACCTCCCTGGTCTCGGGTTGATTTTTGACAAAATCAGTGAGATCGCTGAAGAGGCACGATTAGTCAGCAAGAAACTGTTTATTCCCCCTGACTCATCTCTTCCTCTTCTCCATTCTCCTGCTTGCGTCAGATAATACCCGTATTTTGTCAACATATGCTGCTTGATTGTCAGCAGCTTTGACTTGTACAGTGTGTGATGGTAGATCCTCAGTTCTTAGGCGAACTTTCGAACCCGCATTCTATGTTGCCTATCCAATCTTCTTTTTCAGTTGATGCAAGCGTCTATTGGTCTTTGGATCCATTGTCGGTTTGAGCCTTCGATTTGAATCAGCCAAAGTTCTCGCAGCCCCATAAACTGAACAATTGATGGTCCAGAGGTTGGAATATTTCGAGATATCCACACAAAGGGAGATATCCATTTCAGCCAGGTGTTGGGGCTTCCGCGGTTGGTCTTAACGTCGCTTCCTCCTTTTCGTCTGCGGCGAAACCGGCTGAAGCTCTGGGCGTTTTTGGCACCACAGAGTGTGTATACACACCATAAAGCCTCCGTGAACAGGAATAATGCTGGCATCGTAGCAGCCCAGCAAGTTATCCTTGCGTTGGTTCGTCCTTTTCAATCTGGCCGTTTTGCCTGTTCGTCGTCGTGTTTCCATCTGAATTATTTACATCACATGGAACTCTAGGGTGATCGGCACTGTTTGCCGGCTCATTGTAGGGTGCTCGGCACGTTCGATCATTCTGATTCGCATCTACACGGAAAGAAGTTTGGGTAAGCGGATGCACTAGCAGTAGTAGAGCAGCGACCCCGCGCGTGTGGTGCAGATGCTGCTTCACATTCGGATGAACGAATGCCTCAAACGTTCGTTGAAATTCTCTCCCGCGTGTGAGACAAAATTTGCCCCATAAAAGGGAAAGCAATTAGCCAGTGCAGGTCACTTCAGAAGTGAATCTGCGTTCTTAATTTTTTAATGAATATTAAATCTAAATAGAATATTACGTTTATTTTGAAAAAAAGTAATGTATGAAATGGACATTTCCATGAAAGTTGTCGTGCGCCACGATACATTGATGAATGTTAAACTCTTATATTTATAGGTTACGTGCACATATTTGAAACGGCGAGCATATATATTTCATGAAATATTTACATTCGAAAAGATGCCTCAGTTGCCGAAAATCGCACTTTATAAAAAGGTCACCCATTTTTGAACACGAAAGAACCACCTCGATAACCTTTTGCAAATGAATAAAAAAAATTCTGAACCAGAGAACGGTTTTCGGTAAGTCAGTATGTCAGTTCGAGGGTGCGTCGTTATCCCGTAGCATGGAAGCGCTGCTTACTCAACACGTCCGTGCAACGGCTACACCATTGTGGGATAAAATCTCGCCCACAGCAAGAGAGTGGCCGCACGAAGTTGAAAGCAAGCCGATCTCCTAGCGTTTGGCACAGCCTTTCCACGTAGTTGGAGAGCCGCTTACCCAAACTTCTTTCCGTGTACCACTTTTTGATGGTTTGGTGGTGTCATTGTGGTTCCCACGTGCAGCTAGGGAAAGGAATTGTCCACCCTTATAGAGCCCCGCAAGCAGGGATAAGGCTGCATACACTGAGAGGTCGCCGGGTATCTTAGAGTCACTATTTAAGAGATCTCGCCCTGGTGCCATTCAACTTTCGGCACGAATGTTACGCCTCCTCTTGAGAGTTAACTCCTTCGGCACCATTCCTGGACAATTGTCCGCGACTGCTTATTAATTATTGCAACCATATTCAGCAGAAACCTTTGGTAAAGGCACCCTCCATCCGCACCCCGAGGACGCAACCCTTCTGTTCGATTCCGAAGGAATGGAAACCGAAATAAGGTTAAGCAACCACCTCAGGGGCCCACTGAGAGCAACTGCAATCTAAGAATGACACCGGCTCCCAGTAGAACCGCGGCAAATCACACTTTTTGCCACGCGAGTATGGCTATAAGGTTACAATTCAGAGATAGTTTCAAACCTCCGAGAGCACCTATCACAAAGACAATTACTTGTACCGAATATTTTGGGTATAGTTATTGCAGCTCCCTTTTAAAGTCTTGATACCTCTCCTCCTTTTCTTTCTCCTTGACTGCGATGTTGTATTCGGACGGAGCCGAGAATTTGATCACGAATATAGTTCATTTCTCGAAATTTTGGGGAACAATGTCAGGCCTCGAGTGGGCAACGGAGTCTGCTGTCCGAAAATCGTAGTTCCAGAAAATTTGGCACTTCTCGTTTTGGACAATTGACTCTATATCCCTTGGAGCGTTCGGCAAGGCAGGGTCGCGGCCAACACCGTAAGAGCGACAAAGATGGTTATAAAGCACTCTTAGTCATACAGAACATCTTTATCTAATGTATAGAATTCCTGAAAATAAAACAAGAATTGACTTGAGTGTTGGACGACAAAAATGGGATTTTGAATTTGATTTGAATCTAATTTAAGATTCTTAAATTTCAATCCTTATCCCAAGCCTTTCAATATTTGACGAAACGTAAAATAAGCAATGATTAGTTAACCTTATAGTATATAAATCTGATTTTATAGCATAGCAAATTTTGTTTAAGTGGATTAAAAATAATTTAGAATAACGAACAGATTGCGCAATATTTAATTTCTTATATTTATAATAAAATGAACAATTTTTTTTGACTGAACAACTTCAAGGTTTGCCCTAGAAAAACCTTCAGATTCGGGCGTTTCGTTCCCGACAGTCCTCGGAGCGTTAGCTATGAAATGCATCGATCGCGACCGACGCTAAAGTGGTGGGCGTAGCGCTCGAGCGAGAAATCGGAGAAGCGGCATTGCTCGGATCGGCACTGCTCGGAGCTTGTACTGTATATCAAGTATTCATTAAAACAAACAAAAAACGAATTGTTTTGAACCTGAATTTTTTGTATTTGGGGCAAGCGGCCCGATCGGAAAATTCCACGTTTGCGATTGGTGCACCGTACCTGTTGCGCGGGACGAGCGAACCAATCGTAAAATCGCAATTCTATGCATATAGAATTTTGGTTTTTTATTAATTCTAAAAGTTCAAAATGTTCCGTCCAAACTTGGTATACCCAGAGCTACCTTATTTGATTTCATTACAAACCTTTTTCTACGAGAAAATTCTAAATGTTGAAATTTGGTGCTGAAAGGCAAGTCTGAGGCGGAAAATCAGATGAAGGCCTTAAAGTGAATGAGACTGGGACAGAGCGAGGCTGGTCGAGGTGAGAGTTGGGAATTCAGATCGGCAAAATAATACTTGTGAAAATCACAAGTAATCGTTCTCATGATGCGGAACTCAAAAATTATGCAAAAAGAAAAAAAAAATTTTAATATTGGTTCGTCTCATTTTAGGTTTGAAATAGCATCAGTAAAACTAGCATCCTTATTTTCTATGATGCTTCTATCATAGAACCCAACAAAATTTATGAACTCTTGGGTCCTTTTGGCTGTTCCTTTGATAAAATCAATGTTATATTTGGGTTGCTAACCGAAGAGGGAATTGAGATTTTGAGGCCGCGAAGAGGGTTAACATTAATGACGAATGCACTATTAAAAATGAAAGGTAGTTTATTACCATTAATTTACGACGTTGACGTCAGTGATGATGAAGGTTCGCCTGGGCGATGGTAAGGAACGTTGCTCGATGATGAGGCACTCATGGAAAGTGGGGCATGAGAAAAAACTGACTCAGCGTTTGGGCGACTGACACAA
Source organism: Andricus grossulariae (assembly GCA_011634705.1). Classification (NCBI taxonomy): domain Eukaryota; kingdom Metazoa; phylum Arthropoda; class Insecta; order Hymenoptera; family Cynipidae; genus Andricus; species Andricus grossulariae. Next base: position 210,991,771 of record JAABKJ010007545.1, on the reverse strand, counting down.
GAATGATAAGCTAGCGCTGGTGCCCCCTGCTCCTTGGTACTTCTTTTTCTCGGCTGGTATTACTCCGCCAGGTCCATGCAAAGAAAAACCATCTCCCTTGCAATATCTTTGTTACAATGTTAACGTCAGTCATTTGCGCTACCCACGATGAATCGTGACGAGTCCTATAAGCAGAAAGAATGGTTGTGTCCAATCCACTTTTTTGCAGAACACTTTTAATCCAATGGCGATGTTCGGATCTCAAGTGGAATTATACCTAGGCTAAAGTGGGCGAAGCCAGGATCCTCTACAAAATCTTTTTACCTGCTTGTCCTGCCCTACTTTGAAATACAGAATTAAAGACACAGATGATTTAACATAATTTTGTAATCTGTGGAATCCTTCTTTATTAAAGTCGTTCGTTAGAAACTTTGGCATATTCAAAAACTATTAAGAGAACTTTATTGCAAAATTTTAATTTCTCTTAAAAACTCTTCAACCCGTAAGAAGCAGCTAAAAGTTCCCAGAAATTGATAATTGATTGTCGATCTGTCTCATTCCAGAAGCCATGGGCTTTTTCCCCATTCTTATACGCACCCCATCCTGTTTAGGATGCGCATGTGAAAATCTTTACCTAAAAGTCTGACTTTTGATAGGAATTATTTTTTCACAATGTCTTTTAGATGCAACCAGCTATATGTAGCTTCATGGCAGCATGATCCCAATGTTTTTTCTAGCGATGAAAACGCCTGTATTCTAAACTTATCTCCTTTTTCAAGCCTATTCATTAAAATATTTATACTGATTCTTATATAGAGCCTATTTTTTCTAACAACCAATATACCTGAACAACATTATTCTCACATTCTTCGAAAGAATTTTCAAGTAAGAATGTTTTATAATCGCTCTCTGAGTCAAGCAACAGTGGGTCTCATAATATTGGTGATAAAATAAGGAGCTGTGTTAAAGCCAACAGGCGAAAATGTATTCAAAGAGTTATCCAATGAATCTGAACCTTAAATATGTTCTACAAAGTAAGGCTCCGCTATACAAACAAAAATGACATGCATTCTGCAAACCAATAGTAGCCATAAGGCAACCTCCCTCTACAAAATCACTTACATCTCGAATATCTTTAAATTTGAAGTATTCTTTGTAGGTTTGAGCACCAAATAATTCTTGAAATAAATTGACAAATCTGTACTTTATTTTGTAATATCTCAATAAGCAGCCCTATTCCCGAGGTACAGAAATAAATATAATATACATTTGATATAATAGAGTTGAACATAATGTAGATAATTTCGCATTTTCAACAAAATCGAGTGCGAAGCACAAGATACGTAATGAGAATGTGTTCGTTAAAGCCGAAGAAGCTTTAACCCAAGAGGATTCACAATCACCAAATTAAAGTTGTCGATGTTTTGACCTTTAATTTTAAAATGTCTGCGCACAAATGTGGCGGAAATACAAAGACCGAGTGTGTAGCGCGAGGTAAAAACACTATCGAGCGCGAAGCGCGAAAACCAACAGTCGCGCGCCCTAAGCTCGCTGAAACTTGCTTTCCTGTGCGTGAAAGTTTGGATTATTTTTTGCATTTTCGCCTCGCCCTATCCTCTTTTGTCTTGAGGGCACGGAGCGTCTCAAGAATGACAGCCCTCTGCATCCATTTTGCATGTGCCTCGGCAGGTTTTCGGCCAGCGAGTGTGGCTTAGGGAGGGAATCAAAAATCCATCCCTGCCCTTGTGAGGTCTCAATACCTCTTCCATCTTTTGTCTTCTTGACTGAAGCCGAGAAATCGATCACGAACGTAGTTCGTTTCTCGAAGTCAAAGAGAGCGATATCAAGCCTGGGGCATAAAATAAAGACTATTTTATTCAAAAATTGTAGTTTTAGTAAATTCGGCTCTTCTCGTTCTTGTTAATTGACTCTATCTCCCTAGGAGCATTTGGTGGCCAACACCGTTAGAGCGACAAATGTGAAAGGTTGAAAGACCAAATCTGTCGAAGGAGATCCTTGTATTTATTTTCGAAGAGCCTCCTTCACTATTCTTATATCACCTATGAGGCTCTCAGGCACGCCTAGTCATATGTCGGTCTCTTCAGCACCAAGATTTTTAAAAGCACTCACATCCTCGAGTTCAGAATACTCGAGAACGCCAGCAAGTCTTCCACGCTTTAGATTAATCTTGGCACACTTGTCCAATCCAAAGACCATACCAATCTCTCCTGAGTACCCCCGGACGATATTTGAAGCACTCTGGGGATGCTTTGAACTAGAAGCATAAATCTTTAGGTCTCACGATGATTTTTTTCGCCGCAGAGGTACCCAGGAGAATTGTGTAGTACAACAGATAGTAACGGAAGTGTGATGCAAAAGAGCCGAGGGCTCATGGTGTCGCCCAGAAAGACATCCATCTGGAAGTTGACGCTGTTAGTTGTCACACGATGTTTTCCAGATGAGATAGTAAATTTGGTTTTTAAAAGGGGTCTTCTATCTCTCTATGCATCCTGTTATGTGTGGATTCACCCTCAAAACAGATGAGGATTATAGAATACAGCGTCTTTGAAGATGCTTCTGTCAATTAGCTGGTTCTACACGTTTTTTCGAGCCACGCTGATCGTAAATCTCTCTCCACGAAGGCCCAATTGTCCCAACAATGAGTTCGTTCAGGATAGCTGCAATGATCATATACACCGTATTCGGAAAAGTTATTGGCATGTGGTTCCCTGGGTTGGACAAGTCGCCTTTCTTCTATAACCAGTCAAACCATTCGAACCTCATAAATCTCTATTTACGGGTCTCGACCTCCTTGAGCTTGGGCGGATTTTGGACAGAAACAGGGAGGTCGCTGATGAGGCGCGAAGTATTTTGTCAAGAATGTGCTGCTTGATTTTCAGCAGCCTTGACTTAATATTCAGAGTGTGATGTTGGATCCTCGGTTTCACCCTTTGAGTGGTCCATGGATCGGACTCCCCTGAGAGATCCTTACAAAGGACATAATCCGTTTCAGTTGGATATTGGGTCTTAGCAGGAACATGGATGTTAATGTTCTTCCTTTTCCCAAAAGCGCCATCATCTCTCGGAGGATGCCTGCTTTGCACGACTGGTCTTCATGTTGCTTCCCCTTCTTTGTCTGCGGCTTGTTCTGACCAAGGTTGGAAAAGTGTTCCGCGTATGTATCCTGTTCACAAGAGGTACATGAATAATGCTGCCATCGTAGCAATCCAGCAAGTTCAAGCAAATCTCGTTGAATTATTTTCACGTTAATCAGATCGACATTTACTGGCTGAGTTGTCTGATTAATGTTTGGACATATTTTGTATAGGCCAAAACACTATGGTGAGTTTTTTGGGAGTCGAGCTTCAGTTTGTGAAAAATAATATAAAATTAGAAATTTAAAAAAATTCCTGATCCAGTAGCGCCAAATAGATCCAGTAGCCCGATTGAGGTAGCGCCAAAAACAGTATTTTTGTATTCGTGTAATTGTGTGAAAAAAATAAAAAAATTGCACAATCGGTTCCAAGAGAGCAGAGAGATACCATTACCTGGATGAATTATTCATTTTATAGTTTATAGATGAATGACAACAGAATAGAAGAAAAATGTGAAGAAGCTGTAAACAAATATTTTCCCCCCTGAAAATTTATATCAAAGTTGACATTTTGTAACAATAATTTATATGATTGATTACCATGTGCGCTCAGAGGTATGTTTGATGCGTTACACATATTTCTCAATAGTTGTTTTGCAATACCAACTGTGCGAGAATAATACAAGCGCATGCGCACTTCGAAAATAACTTTTTTCAAATCAAAGCAATCGACTACTATGCGTACTTTGGATATATGTAAATTTGCATACCTAGAGGATGAAAATATTCTAAAAAATTCTTTTAAACAAATTATACACAAATTTGTCTGGAAAGTGCTATACGGGATCATAAATTTAGTGGAAAAGCGTAAAGAAGTGCTAAATAATTTTCTCGGATGGTTGTTGCAAAAAACAGCGTCTGAAACACGTGCGAACAGGCAATTGCTGATCTAAATTTAGACTTTTGGCCTGTACTGTACATGTTATGCTATCTTCATTAAGAGATAATAGCGATTAAAATTAAGTGATTATGGCGTTTTCAATTAATAATAACTGCCAGCGGTGAGCGACCTGTTAAACACCTTCACTTATCTAATGCGGACCATCAAAGAACCTATATTTACTTTCTGAAAAATATGTGTAAAAATATTTGAGCAGATAGTCGATCTGTCTATGGATTTGAAAAAACCAAGCATTTCATTACTGATATTATATTCCGATAAAGACTATAAGTCTCAAATTTCAAGCATAATTATATCACTTTTCCGGAACAAATCAGAAGATCGCTGTTAAAAGAATCCATCAATATGTTGACGTACCGGGAAGCCGTATTGATATTCTCCAAGTTCAATATATGCCATGCAATCTTCAAGTAAAATAATAGGGACTCGAATTAAGTAATTATAGCGTTTTTAAATTATAATAACTGCAGGCTGTGAGCGTCCTGCTAAACATCCTTACGTATATAATGTGGAAACAATAAGACCTATACATACTTACTAAAAAATATGTGTAAAAACATTTGAGCAGTCAATCTGCCTATGGATTTTGAAAGGCCTCAAATTCTATAAATAATTTTGTATTCCTCTAACGATTTTAAGTCTCTAATTTCAAGTGTAATTATAAGATCACGTATGTGGAACGAACAAAAAGATCACTGCTAATAGAACCCATCAATAAGCTGAAGTACGGGCAAGCTGTATTGGTATTCTCTAAGTTCAGTACATGTCATACAATCTTCAATCAAGATCATAGCGATTCAAATAAGTGATTATGGTGTATTTAAATAAAAACAACTGCAGGTTGTAGGCGACCTCATAAACACCCTTACGTATCTAATTTGGACCTAACAAGAACCTATATATTAACTTACTGAAAAAATGTGTAAACACATATAAGTACGCACACTATGAATCTATGACTTTGCAAAAACCCAACAGGGAAGCGTACAACTGTGCACGGAGCAACTGTGCACGAGCCCGTACGTGCACGTCAGTGGCCACAGGCAGAACTGTGCACGTTGTTGGCCACACGCATAACTGTGCACCAAGCCATCTGTGCACGTCTGAGTTTAGACGTGCAGAGATTGGATACTTCCAACTTTGTACGTATAAATGTCGACGTGCACAGATGGTACCTTACTAAGTATTCACGTGCACAGATGGAAGAATCCCAACTGGGCACGCCTACATTTGCTAGGGGTACAACTGCACGCCAGGGGCCGGTGGTACACCTATGCATGTTGTTGGCTATTAGGATAACTGTGCACGTGCACAGTTGGAAGTGTCCTATCTGTGCACGCAGACTTGTAATTTGACAACCTGACCATTACGGGTATGCAAAAAGCTCGACGCCCGATCTTCGGCCGGGCTCGGAAAACTTCGGGTTCTCGAACAGGTTCGAGTTCTCGAAAAAGTTCATGTACCTGAAAATTTTGGGTTCTTGAAGCGATTTGGGTACCTGAAAGATACACGAAAAGTTCGGGTCGATGTGCAAAGATAGTACCCAACTCACGTATTTATGCACAGATGGGATACTCCCAACTATGCACGTGCACAGTTGGGAGTGGCCCATGACTAGCCTCAGGAAACTTTGGGTTTTCGAAAAGGTTCGACTTCACGAAAAAGTTCAAGTACCAGAAAATTTTGGCTTCTCGAAGCGATAAGGTTACGAGAAAGGTACCCGGAAAGTTCGGGTTCGGAAATTCAGAAAGTGATTTGATTTCACGGGATTCAAGAATTTCATGGAATTCAAGGAATTCAAGCAAGTCGAGGAATTTCGGAATTCCAAGAAATTACGAAATCTACGGAATTCACGGAATGCAGAGAATTTACGGCATTCGCAGAATTTACGGAATTCGAAGAAGACACGGAAACAAAAGTTACTAGTATTAAATTATTTTATAATTAATGATACGGGGGGGGGGGAGGCTCCCCGAAACTGAAGAGACAAGAGTCTCTTTCATTTATGTGGATCGTTTTCCCTATTCTCGGTCCGAGATTTTTTGTCCTGAAAATCTCAATTGCGTAAGAAAAGGGATTTGGTGAAGCAAAAATAAAAGATTTCCTTAAGTCTGAAATTCCCAAAAAAGATAAAAAAATATGTGGCGCAACGTCAAACAAAACATAGCGGGATCATAAAAGACATCTGTACAAATGAGTAATTAAAACCATACTATGATAATAAGCTCTAATTCCTTTTCATGTTCGCGGCACAAACACGAGCACCTAACACTCGATAAATTCGCTTTTATGAAAAATAGAAAAATATCTATTCCACATAAAAGGGAACTATAGTCGTTACGAGGAAATTGCTCCTTTTCGTTTTGAGATTCGAAAAGGTGCAGTTCGCTCTAGACTAATTTTTTAATTTCGTTTTTTTCACAGGCTGAATTCATTCCTTCCTTCCGTCGACTGAAAGATTATTTTTTTCTTACGTTCGAACGATTACAATTAACCCTTTCCAACACTAGATCCCTTTACGCCTATTCAGGCTATTCACTCCCGTTAATGGTTAGACTGAATGTTCTTAACGAGGATAGGAGGTGTAGTGGACTTACAAAATTTCGACTTGCTTGAAATAAGGCAAATTAATTGTTCCGAATGCGGACGGCCGAGATTGGGGTGTTCCCTCTGACTAGAGTAGTTCTGGTTGGTACCAGGATGCTCGAGTGACTGCTACGATGATTTTGATGAGATGTAGCTCGTTCGTTCATAAGAGGGGCAATTATGGGAGGGATTTTTGCAAGGTAAGGAGGATCTTGTGTAACAGTGGAAGGGATGTCGTGGGACTCATAATTGGGTTCTGATAACTTGCAGAAACCATGTACATTGTCTTCTTATCTAAGTTCATATGAGACAGGAACTTGGTCTGCATTCAGGCTCTGGAGCCTCGAGTCTTTCACGTTGACTCAATCAAATTTGTAATCAAGAGGAATATGATTTTAGAATCGATGTGAATATAATTAATTATTGATTAATTGTCAGCGCATTATTATCACCAATTATTTCGAGTTCTATACTCTATGGGCATAAAGAAGCCTTGTTAGTAAGCTGAACGAAACACGTGGCTTTGTTTTGACGTTTCTACCCATGCATTGGTCTGTCAAGACGCACGAGAGTAGAATCGTGAGGCGGGGAGTGGGATGGGTGTATCGGAAAGAGAGAGAGAAAGGAGTGGGAGGTAGCTTATGCTCGGCCGGGACACATCGCCTTGCAGCCGCACGTGCATTATCGAATAAGAAAGAGACAGAGAACATTTGATGCCTATACCTTGGCGTAGGAATGACTGAGTAAGATGCTCGCGTGTGTGGCGTATACGAATGGTTATGTGTTTAATATGTTCCTCCTTCCTTGGGCAGATGGAATTGTGTCGCTCGCTCTTTTTTAGTCATTTTCTACAAATTACAATGGTCACTCATTCATACTCTGTGAACGCATTGTATAAAATTAGGACATTCTTACATCCACGCATGCATACATTGTGTAGGGCTAGACGCACACTTCCATCCAAGTTTTTATTTAAGATTGAACAGAAACCTATTTCTTTCCTGAAACGTTTTATCATGCGCATATGGTCTAATTTTAAATTCCTAATGTAAAAGATTTCTTTGTCGCGAAGCCAGCTCGCTGACTAATCAATCTACAGCTCAGAAATGCAACATGATTGGTTCTATCGCAAGCGCTAGGGTTACATGCGTTGCGAGGTGCGATTTTGTATCTGCTTTGTAGTCATGTATTTAATACAGTGTGAAATCATATTTCACACTGAATCAAAACCAGACTTTAAATTAAATTCACCCAGCATCACTCGTAACAAACCACACCAGATTTTACCTTTTCGTCCTCTAAAGTAAGGGTGGCTCGAGTCAAAGATAATCTTTTTAAACTACAAACTATGCTATTGAATCGAAAAATTTTAAATAAAAAAATAAAACTATTAAATCGAAGAAAACGATTTTAATTTTAGGTTTAGTTATAAGCTTTCTTTTCGCTTCCTTTTCGTTACTCCAGGAATCCTTATTTGATACATAGATATGCATATGTAAGGGAGGAAAGAGAAAGAGAGAGATGTCAAGGGTCGCTTGGCTTCTCGTTGTACGACTTATCCTATTTAAAATTATTAAAGAAATTTGGTTTTCATATTATTTACTCTTCAACTAATAATCATAGATTATATATGTATATATACATACGTACACACATAAATATACGTATATAATCAACACCAAAAGAAAAGCATTCCATATTCCCTGGAATGAGGAGAATTGTGCACAGCAATTGAAGGGGATATATCGACAGTGTCACATACGTTTTTTATGTATGAGTCACGTCTCATGCTACGCAAGTTTTTCATCTCCCTCCATGGGTGTAGGTGCGTGCCTATGCTCATTATCGAGGGACTGACCAGTGGTGGGGGTGATTACTGCCACCGGCGTCCTGGTGGAGTCTAATAATAATTTTATTATCTTGGAACTCAAATTCTTTCCATAATTTTTTTAAAATCCTAGAAAAGTAAATAAAAGAATTATTTGATTTATAGTAGCTCATTTTAAATCAAAAGTAAAACATTGCCAAATATTTAAAGACATGTCATCCTTAATTTGAAAATTTCAAATTAAATGGCTAAAAATGGAATATTTTAGATTGATGCAATATTTGAATAGGCTTCAAAACTAAATAAGAGCGGTTGATTATATATCTATAAATTTGAAATTATTGTAAAATTGAAAATACTTTATAAAGTTTCAATCGCACGTTTACGTTTGTTTAACTACTGAGGCTTTCAAAATAAAAATTTCTATTTCTAACGTCAGGATCTGTAACTTGCTTAATCTTAAACAGATTCAGAATCGCCTTGTAAAATCAATTACAAAAAATGTTTACATTTTTAATAAAAAAGGAGGATGACTATGTGACTATAATTGTTAACTAACAATTTTTTAGAACTGTACCAAATTATGATTGGAATTTGTTTAAATTTGAGAATAATAATGTTTAGGACATGACAGTTTGAATTAACACTTTTTTCGCGCTCATAATTTTATATAATATTTGTAAACAATTTGTTTTTACAAAAACTGCAGTGCATAAGTTTTTCCCTTAAAAAATGATTTTCCATTAAACTCATTGTGATTTATTACTGAAATGGTATTTTTTCGATAACGCAAACTGTCATACTTCAAAAAATTATAAAAATTATTGTGTTTTGTTGAAAAATCGTCTTCTTAGGTATAAAATTAGTCGCTATGGTTGAAAATTCATCATTCTTGTCAAAAATTCAACTATTCGGTTTAAAATTACTTTTTTGAATTAAAAATTCATCATTATCGTTGAAAAGTTATTTCTTTGGTTAAAAATTTAAATATTTCATTGAAAATTCGTCTTTTGTGGTAGAACATAATTTTTCCTTTTGTTGAAGATTTAACTTTTTTTTTTAAATCCGTTTTTTATTGGTTGAAAATTATTTTTTAATTATGAATTGTACAATTCCATTCTTGTATACAAATTGATCTTATTTACTTAAAAATTAATATATTTGGTTGAAAATTTGTCGTTGCAAATGTAACTATTTTGTTACAAATCAGTGTTTTATTGGTTAGAAATTAATTTTTCAACTGAAAATATAGCTATTCAATTTTTGTTGAAAAAATTATCTTTTTAGTTGAAAATTCTTCTTTTTCGAAAAAATCATTTCTTTGGTTACAAATCAGTCAGGATCTGTAACTTGCTTTATCTTGAACAGATTCAGAATCGTCCTATAAAATCAATTTTTGTTCAATTTTCAATAATCGAACTGCATTTCTATGTGATTTATTATAATAGAAAAAGCTCTCAATAAAAGTGTAATGATTCTTTTTTCTAATTGTAGTCCCTTGTAGAAACGTATACAATATTACATATGGTACCAAAATTGACAGGGAAGTACAAGTCAAAACGTTGATGCGAATTCTAAAAGTATTGTTTGTAAAAATTGTATTTTTTTATTTAAATTTGTACATTTCTACAATTAACTACCAATATATACAACATAATTTTGAGTACACTTTCTCAATATTTCAACTTTTGCGAAATCTTGTATTTTTTGTAAAAAGTTTTAACTTTCTGCAATAATAAAGGACCACAAAATCTAGACCCTTGCAACACGCACCAGACTAGGTGGGTCTTATATTTTCAGTGTCGCTGAATTCAAATCCGTTGTCCGTTTGGTCCCATTAGGTCAGGGTCAAGGTCAGTTCAAGGTCAAACTTACAAAATTCATCGCTAACTAATTAAGACAGTTTGCCTATAGGTTTTCGGGGTCGTTGAATTCGAATCCGTTGTCCGTTTGGTCTCATCAGTACCGAATCACGGTCAAACGGATTCGAATTCTGCGACCCTTAAAAACATATAGGTACCTGACTTATTTGGTTAGCGATGAATTTTGTAGATTCGAGCTTGAAATTGACCTTGACCCTGACCTGATGGGACCAAACGGACAACGGATTTGAATTCAGCGACCCCGAAAACCTATAGGTAACCTGACTTAATTGGTTAGCGATGAATTTTGTAAGTATCACCTTGAACTGACCTTGACTCTGACCTGATGGGACCCAACAGACAACGGAGTCAAATTCAGCAACCCCGTAAATATAAGACCCACCTAGTCTGGTCCGTGTTGCAAGGGTTTAGATTTTGTGGTCCTGTGTAATCTACGTAGAATTAAAAGTGTATTCATGACGTCAAACACCAAAATTAAATTATACAAATTTTTGAATTGTAGAAACTTGTACTTCGTCTTCAAATTTTTTTTTCTTTTCTACTTTATTTTCTTGTTCAGTTTTGTAATTTTTTTTTTAAATTACGTGTCTCAACAAAAATTACAGTTGTAGAAATGTTGTACCCCCTTGTAAAAGAAACGTTTTCCACCAGGGTAGCTCTTCGTCGTACTCGAAAAATTTTCTCCTAGGAATGAATGTTCAATATCCATTTATACTTCAAAATCCAACAATTCCATTCCCAAATTAAAATTTTTTGGTCTGTTTAGTTATGAATTCTTGATCTATAATTACTGATTTTAAATGAAAAGTCAAATATTTCAGAATATTCAGCAATGTTTTCTTTTCTTAATTAAAAATGTCAAATTCTAAATTTTCGAATTTCAGATTGAAACAATAATTGAAGTTTAATAAAGGTCTTCAAGTTTGCATATATTATTTTGAAGATATTTAAAAATTGAAAATAGTTTATAAAGTTTTAATCGGATTAGATTTGTTCAGTTGCTAAGAGTATACAATTGATACAGTTCAATTTTGAAAATTATTATAATGTACTATGTTCACGGTTGATCAACAAAAAAGGGGTCTCTTTATTAATAATGGTCGTTTTCAGGGTAATTTAATTAATTTTTGTGATTTATAAAAAAAATTTGTTTCGAATAACTAAACTTTAATGGTCCACAATATTTCTCGCATTATTCAAACTTCTGCGAATTTCAACGGTGAATATGACAGCCATTTTTTTTCTGACAGAAATAATGTTTTTTGTAACAAAAAAACTATCCAGTTGTTTTGGATATTACCTGATACTATATGATAAAATACTTATTCATAATATATCTATCGTCTTTCAAACTTCTATAAATTTTGATTTAAGATTATAGTCTTGAATGCGTAGTTCTAAAACAGTTTAATCCTTGAGGCCTTGAAACTAAAGTTTTTTCTTTGTATTCAATTTTTAGAATAATTCTTTAAGGTCGCAAATTTTAATTTCCAAAATATTGTAGTTTCAAATGAAAATAAATATCCAAAATGTCAGGACCATTTCGGTATAAAATATTCCAGAATTTCATATTAAAAGCTTTGATAGACAGTTTTGAATATAATGATCTTAGACGTAAATGTAAAGCAATTTTTAATTAAAATTGCATAATTCCAAAAAATGTGGAATCAAATTACAGCAATCTCGTTTTCTTCCATTCTTTATTTTAACTTTCAATATAATATATTAAAATTGTCCAATTTTTAGTTGAAGATTGCATCAAATAAATCATTTTAAATTGAAAAATATTTGTTTGGATAAATTTCAAGGATGAATAATATTTCTATCTGAAGAATTAAAAATGATACAAAATTGAAACCGAGGGAAAAAAATAAAATGAAAAAGATTAAAATTAAACTCTTCGGCATTTATACAACAGTAAATGAATGATTTCGGTAATTTCAAATAGTTGTAAATTTAGAGTTCTGAAATAACATGTTGAACGCTGAGTTTTACATTTTTTTCTTCATAGGCTTTAATTTTGCAATTAAAATGTAATTGGTTGAATTTTGAAAAGTCTAATTAGCTTCTATCTAATCCTAATTATTATTAGTAACCGCATTTTAGGTCAAGAAGTTCCAAGCGATAGGTGCAGAGCGTGTCATACATACGTTGAGTACCTAGAACACATACTATCAGGGTGTCCCACCCACGCAGGAACCACTTATATCTACAGACACAATGCGATTGGCCCTCATAATTTTCGTGACATTGAAAGCACTCGGTTCAAGCATGGACCTAACGGGAAATCGTCATCTGGCGGACATCTTCGCCTAGCGAAAAGGCGACATTGCCAGAATTTTGATAATGTGCTCACAAAGTTGTCATATCAGGCTGCCCACTCGGGCCCATTAATATCCATGTCTTTTGTTTCAGGCGTCATTCACTCCACTAACCCTCTTTTTATAAACTATTTGTGACCACAATTTTCTGTCCTAGCATCGTTCTCTAGCTTCCTTCACGTCGATGCATTTTTTCATGTAAGCTCTTGTGTTTCTATAGCTTCTTATTTATCTTCGAAATAGCGTCTCAGTCACACATTCTAAACATTCTTTCCGCGGTCTGCCTCTGGGCACACTGCCATTTACTTTACCTGTATAAACTTGTTTCGTCAGTCGTTCATCTTTCATTCTTTCTACATGGATGAACCATCTTAACTGATTTCTTTCCCATGTGTCAACTACCATCTCTTCTGCACCACATTTTTTGAGGATTGTCTCGTTATACTCACTTTGTCCATCAGTGTTTTCCCGGATATTGTGCGCATAGAATTCATGCCAATCGCATTAATTTTACTCTTATCCTTTCCTTGATAGGTCCATGTCTCGCTACCGTATAGCACAGTCGGTACAAATATAGAATTATGTATTGCCATTTCAGCTTTATTTATTATATTTATACTTCTGATTATGGGCCCTGCTCTACGGATAACCTTCTAACTCTCGTTTATTCGCCTATCTAATTCCCCATCTATCTTTCCGTCATTTAGGATATGTTGCACATCTCTTTCTCACCTTTTCCTTCAAACGCCATAATGTTTGTTTTATTTCCGTTAATTTTGATGCCCATGATCTTCATGCTTGTATTTAGCTTGCTCAACATTCTCTGCAAGTCCTCGATTGACTCTGCCATAAGAACCTTATCATCGTCGGAAGCTAACCCACGTACCCTCACTGTGTCGATATTTACACATTCTTCGTCAAAGAGGACCATTCTTAGACACAATTGTTTATAAATATAATAAATAACCATGAGGGCAGATTGCATCCAGTGGCGTAGCCAGGCATTTTTTTCGGGTGGGGCTGACCTTAGGGAAGAAGAGCAAAAAAGGGTATCCGAAAAATAAAATTACAGTTTTTTCTGAAGTTTTTCACTTATTGTCAACTTTTCACTGAAGGCGAAGTAATTATTACAGCAATTCAACAAACATAATTGTTTAACCGAATTGTTATTATTGTTTATAACTATCTTCTTCTGTATTAATGCAAGTTAACAAACACTTGTTTGAACACTTATTATGGTTTGAAACTATCTTCTCAGAATTTTTCAGCTTTTCTTTAACTTTTTAGTTAGGAACAAATGTGGGCGTCCACACGAATAGGGCCTTTATGGCCAGTATAGAGTTACATGCAGAATCATGTAGCCGAATAAGTTTCCGGCATTTTAAGCCCATGACCCATCATATAGAAAATTTGAAAAATATTTCAAATAAATATTTTACTTCAGACAAATGTATTAACAAAAAAAAAGAACCTGTTTAAAAAATGATTCTCTTTATTTTTTATTTATTACATCTTCATAACTATGAAGAAGAAGCAAAAAATTTTAGAAAAAAACCGCAACTTTCTGATTGTCAAGAGAAGATAGTTATAATTAATAATAAACTACTGCTTAAGCAATTATGAGCGAAAGAATTTGAGCGAAAAGTTTACAAAAATTTGTATATTTCGAAAAAAACCTAAACTGCTGGCATTATTCTAAGAGAATATCATTAAAAATAATAATAAATTGTTTAAACAATTATTTTCCGCAACTTAAAATAATTATTACCTCACTTTATCTAAAAATTCGACCAAAAGTGGAAAATTTCAGAAAAAACTTCAACTTTCTAGCATTATTTTGCGAAAATATTATTATAAATAATAATAAATTGTAAAAAGATTATTTCTGTTTAATTTATTTGATTATTGCCTCGCTCTAATTGAAAAGTTGAAAATAAGTTGAAAAATTCGGAAATACCGCGACTTTTTAAATATATTGCAAGAGAAAATTGCTAAAAACAATAATACATTATTTGAAAAATTCATGTAAACTTCTATTTATCATCATAAATGAGTCATTTATGTATTAAAAACAATTTTTATTTTCAAGAATCGCAAAAAAATGAGAATTAGCGCCAGAAACTTGTGAAACCCAATTTTTCACTTATGGGGTTTTTTCGGGGCCCTATAAAACAGACTTATGGGGGTGATATTTAAAAAATAAGTTTTCATGCGTATTTTATTTCTGATTGTGAAAGGATGTATTGAGTTTCAACTCGATACACCCAATATTGACGATTAGGAATTAAATTTACTAAAACGTCTTCTTTTCTTATGGGAAATACGTGTTAAACTTCATGAGACTTGTGGAACCTTTAGATATAATTTAAAAAAAACGCTTTTTTGGGGTGTGGATCTGAATAAAAATGGGGCCGATATGCATGCAAATTCGAAAAAAAAATTTCCAATGCGAACCGAGACCACTTTAGTCTACAATGAGGTTCCTCGTAATTTATGATCCACTTACGAATTTCTACCTTTCAGGTAAGCTTTCTGAATTGGTACAAAGCTATACTCATAATTGAATCATTGGTGTGTTAAAATTTTGTTTTATGGTGTTGGGCTTTGGATTTATTCAATTCAAAATCGAAATATTGCCATGGAATATTGAAGGAATCTTTCTTAAAAGTACTCAAAATGTTTCTATGAAATATTGTTGAAGCATTGCCTTGAAACTATCTACAATATTCTTGTGAAATATTGTCGGATCATTGTTTCGAAGGTAACTCAACTGTGTCCCTGTAACATCCTAGTATCTTGTACTATTTTCAAAATAATTATTCAGTGAGGAATTCATTTCGTAGATTTACGTATTTATTTTTATTATTTTTTAAAACAATGCACTAACCATAAATTCGAACTTTGAGATATATTATAATAAAGCTTCGGACTTTCACATGAAAATATGTAAGAGGTGTTTCACATATTTTCAACATAAACGTATACAATATTAGTGTTTTCCCCTCTAAAGAACGTTTACAAAGATGAGCGCACTTTTAGAGTACATTCACAGTACGTATTACATCATCATTCAAATCAATATTACACTCAGAGAAATCGAATTTAATAATATTAATAATATTAATTATTATTAATCTATTTAATAATTGAATAAGGTAAGGTGAAATAGTTCAAGTGTGTTAAGAATTCTCCTTTTTTCCATTTTGAATCAAGAAATTGTAAACACGTTGTGTTGGTGGAGATGACGTACAATGTAGATAGTATGATCCATAGAATCATGTGACTTCATTTACAAGTTTCGCAATATTGCCTTTTCATTGTTTCAATAAAGCCTAATATAAAAGAACGCTAAAATTTAACTAATCTAGATTTACATATTTATTTTATTACAAAATAATTATCTTGGTTTCAAATAATTATCCTAAATCAATTATATCTCCAATTTTAGCTACTTCTTTGTTTGAATCAAAAACTGTTTTTTTTCTCGATTGAACAAATAGTATCAAATGAATAATTTCATCAAAAAACAAACAAGAAAAAAAGAAAACCAAACATCATGATCTGGATGATATGCTAGGAGATTTTTGCTACTACTATGAAAAGTAGAATTCTTTTTTTAGGGTGTCATGCTTTACAAGATGTTTGCAGGTATCACTAACTTTAGACTCGAGATGTCCTATTTCTGAGCAGGGCAACTCAACGCAATTAATTTCAATGTAAAAAGAAATGGATGCAGGGTCCTCACCAATGGTATTTTTTACAGCAACCCAATTCAATGCCTTCCTTTTGGATTTGAAGCTAGATTTCGAAAAAGCAGTGCAATTCTAAGAAACTTAATCTATAATGACATGCATCATATATTACAATTACGAAGAAATTAAATGTTCTTTCGAAGCAAGACTTCGAAACAGAAAGAAAGGCCTTGAATTTAGTTATTGTACCACTTGAGATTTTTTTTGATTCTCCTTTAAATTCCTGCGAGCCGGAACAATGGTTATACCTGGTGGTAGAGGTGGTAGACAGCGTTGTATAACTGATGCAACGATAGGACCTCCTGGTATTGCTATAAAAATGTGGCCCTTGGTTTTGAAATTAGCAGATAGTTTATGGACTTCCAAAGGCAAGAATTCTGGAGCGTTGTAATATCTCTGATATCCTATACGTATATCTGCGGAGCTTGGAAGATCGTCAACAGGATTATGATTATCAGCTCTTTTTATAGTTTTGAAAAGTCCTCGTAATTGCAAATGTTCGTTATATTTGGTGTGTATATAGATGTAATATTGCAAAATACGAGGTATTTGGCCTTCTTCCAACCAGATGGGTGGTATATCCTCACGGTCCATTGGAGAGATAAGTCCTCCAAAAACAGAGCCGTCTTTCATTGTTATACGAATGTTGTTTCTGAGAAGATCTGGATGTCCAATTGCATCTAATTTTGTAAAAGATGGGCATTAATAAAGCTTGTCTACAATAGTGGCTCAAACATTTAATAATTTTGAACAATCACTGAATAACAAAAAATGACCTAAATATTCATAAAATGAAAAGGGCTTTTCCGAAGTAGTTTTTCGATTCGTTTTAAACTATTTAGGAGAAAATATGTGAATTATATAGGGAAATCGAAGTTTAACTGACACAGTTCATTATTGTTGAAGCCAATCTTTCACCTGAAATCGATGTAAAGTTTATCTTTCGTTTTTTCTGTGATAATTCCAAGCCCTGTGCAGCAATCAATCCAGGTATCATACCAAAATTAAGGTCTCATTAAGAGCTAAAAAGAAACCTAAAACTCAAATCTTGGGCCATAAATCTAGCCCCGCTATAGTCGTAACTTAAGAACTGTTCCCTTGTTCGATTCCGGGTTTTCTTAGAAGGCTTCTTGAGGGCTTTCAAATGAAGTCTCCAAGTTTTTTAATCTTGAAGTTGAAATTTCACTCAATAATACTCATAGTTCCTTTTCCTTAGCTCAAACGATTCGATTGATTTGAAAATTTTCGCTCCGTCCTACTATACAGATCATATTCTCGAATTTGAAACCAAAGATGGCGGAATCTCTGAGAAATGAACTTCAAATTTAAAAATTATTAGCAGTACCTGAGCTGTATTTTGTTAATTTATTTCAACATTTGTTGGAAAATGTAGCAGGAAGACAATGCCGGAGAAAACCAAGAATTGAGACAATCTGGAGTCTCATCGAGCTCGTTCAAACAACAAATGCAATAAACTTAATGAATTTGGAACTGTTAATAATCCTGCCTCAAGGATAAAGACAACCTGCTCCCCAGGAAGCAAGGTCGAGAAGTAAGGTCATAGGAATTTTTACTGATCTAGATCTTGTACTTGTTCTTGGACTTTGTACCTTTGGGCCTCTCCCTTTACCTCTGCCAATAGTAACGACCCTCAACAAACCCTTCCTTATCAGCCCTTCTAATTATCTAAGAGTGGGAGAATTCAATTCTGCAACCCAGTTGTTGTCTTTACTGTGAATCTTCAGTAGGAGCATCTGAGAAGAATTCATAACCACAGACACTCCTTATGTTAAAATGGAAAATGAAAGAGTTTCAACATATACAGTTGAACTTTTAATGGGTTTTTATGAAAATATACTAAACAAATTTGGAATTTTTTTTAACAATTATTAGAAAAAAGGTGAAGTGATTGATAATCTATTGAGCAAAAAATCTTCAGAAAAAACGACTTTTACAGATTTTTACAGATCAGATCGAAAATGCTTTTCAAAAAATTGAAAATTCTATTTTTCAGTCAAACTATACGACATATGAAAAAAATGTTAAGCAAAATCATTCATCTCAAAAAGATTAACAAATTTCTTTGAACCATCTTTTTTATAAGACGAATAATTTTCGTTTTAATTGTAAAAAATATTATTGAAAATAAAAAATTCCATTTCGCGGTCAAACTATGCAAGGTATAAAAAAATAAATCAACAAAGGCTGTTCATCCAAAAAAGATCTACAAATTTGTCGTATTATTTCTTGATTGGACATGTAATTTTTGTTTTAATATTACAAAATAACATTAAACTAACGAAAAAAATTAATGTACATCAGTTGCTCACCCAAAATAGATCTACCAATTCATCCTTAATATTTTTTTAATAGGTCACGCAGTTCTTGTTTTACGGCTGCTGAAACGTTATCCAAAATATGGCGAAATCGGTAAAGCACTCAAACTTCGCCACTAAGATTCGATAAATCGGGATTAGGGTTTTAAAAACGCACTTTGAAAATTGTTTAGACCCCAGAAGGGGTTTCGCGGTGGCAGTACATTGGGTATAAATCTCTCGTTTTTCAGAGAAAAAAAAAAAAAAAAAAACGATAACTGCTAAAAAGTAAAAGTGAAAAAGTGTAGCAACGAGGTGAAGTGTGAAGGACGCCGACTGACAGCTGATAGCGCCTCGGATGGCGCTGATAGCTTGGCCGTACTAGATCGTACTACGAAAATGCATTGTCACTAAAAGTTGCATCTGCATTCTGCTGCCACCACCTGTGTTGGCGGGATCTTTAAATAGGAATAAAAAATGCAATTTGTGATTTTCCTTATTTTTTTTTTGTTCATTCATAAGTCCGAATGTTTGGTGAATGCATATGTAGCAGTACAATTGTCTTCTCAGAATAATAAATGTGGTCTCGGAAGTGGAAAAGTGTACAAGTAATACAAGAATGACGGTGTCAACTCGCTGATAATAATCGATAATAATTTCGCAATCGTCCCTAATATTATTTATTGAATTAGTTACCAATTTTTTCTTGGCATGAATTATAATAATTTGAAAACTCATATAAAATTATAGACTTGTTCTACATATTTTTTTGTGTTGTAAGGTACAAGAAGAATATGGAAATAGCACATTGCGTAGAATCGTATAAATAAGGTAAGTACTGTACACCCTATTCTCTCTATAGAACAATAATATTACTCGCCTTCCCATGATATGAAACGACCTCAGGAAGGCACACTCAGATACATCACGCACTTAGAAACCTCACAAAGGTTTGCTATTACTGAAGAGAAAATTATGATTTGAATATCTTGAAGGAGAAATGTAAACATCGCATTACAATATCAAACTCTACGAGCCTTTGGAGACATTTTAAAATCATGTGCAGCAGATTTCGAACTAAGTAACCATTTTTTTCAAGAAAAAATTGCAACAAATAAGCAAGTATCTGCATTTCCGGCGCTTGCTTTTTACAAACTATTGTGCACATACAATGAGATATCGAGAAGGGAATATAAGGTACTCAATAATTTTTTCTGGTCCAACGTGTTTGTATTTACGAAATAAAAATTACTTTTTATATATATTTATTTTATAATTAGAAACAATCATGACCAGATAAACTGTCTATAGTACCTTAAATTTAATGTTCTCGACTTTCGATTTGATATCTTATTTCTTGTAGACATGAGCTTGTTTAAAAAAAAGTCGATAATGTCGTTATTTAGACCAGACACATGGACTGAACATGCTACATTTGAAAATATAGAAACAATTTTAAATTACAAGGATTTTAAACTGTACCATTGCAAATTGGAATTTTAGTACTTTTCAGCATTTAAAAAGGCAAGTATTTTAAGCTAGTGAAGCAGCTTAAGGTAGTTATGCAAAAAACCAGATCTCTGCAAAAGAAACTTTTTCTATGATGGTAAGAATCAGAATAATATTACTGTTGATGATATTTCAAATAAAAAACGTTATTGTGACTAAAAAAAAATTTAAACTTATTATCTTGCCACGACAAGATTTACAAATAATTTTAAAAATAATGTCAAGGAAAATTGCAAAATTATTATCGAATATTATCAGCGAAATCCCAGAGGCATCCTTTTATTATTTGTACACTTTTCCTCTTCCGAGACCACGTTCATTATTATATGAAGAAATTAATTATTTATTCAAATTGCAGTGATACTGTTGCATCCGCCAATCATTCGGACATGTCAATAAACAAACAACAAAATCAAGCTATCAGCGTTATCAGCTGTCAGTCAAATTTCTTCACACTTCACGTCATTGCTACACTTTTTCACTCTCACTTTTTAACAATTACCATATTTTTTTCGAAAACCCGCTCCAAAAGCCTTTATCGTAAAAAATGACATCAAAAAAATTAAAATTTTTGAAAAACGACACAAGATGCGAAAAAAAATGAATAGACAAAAGTTGTTCACCAAGCAAAGATAGAAAAATGTATTATACAGCCTATTTTATAGGACGCGCCATTTTTGTTTTAATCGTAAAAAATGACATTATAAATAAAAATTTTTGTAAGAATGACATAAGGTATAATAAAATGTTTGATAAAAAAATTGTTTGCATAAATAAGGTTTGAAAATTTGCTTTTGACCTTTTTTTTCCGATGAAACACGTGATGAGAATGTGTTCGTTAAAGCAGAAGGAGCTTCAAGAAAATAAAAGTCTTATGTCGTAAAATGTGCCATATAATGCAGAATTCCACAAAACACCATTGGTCATTAAAGGTAGAGCATTAGGGCCATCTTTTATTTTCAAAAAACCAAGTTCGCACGATTTATATTTTATTCTGAAAAAGAAAGTGTCGGCTTAGCCCTAATGTAGATGTAGCCACACTCTCCCTGATGTCAAATCCTTGTAGAAAAAAGTGAAACAAGTAAAATTAAATTATTATATTCCCTAAAAATGAATTCGAAAATTTTCATTAAAAAAATACACAATGATGGCAACGTAAAAGGGTATAATTAATACATGCATTTTCAAGACATATACAATTAAAAATTATTTTGCCTAATTATTTGACCAAAAAGGTACAGCTTAGAAGGAAACCTAGGTTGGTGTCCGCGTCTTATTTTCGTCGTTCTCATATATGTTGTAGTCATCGAAAAATTAAGCGACACGTGTATTTCTTATTTGCCCAAATCGGGGTTTTTGGGGTTAAAATCTCCACCGAAAATTAGGGTATTGAATACCTATTTAATTGTTTCACATATAACAGTGATATCTCATACAATGAAACAAACTCGAAAAATTGCATCACAATGAGAGATCAAAAATATGACTTTCTCAAATTTGGTGAAAACGGTTTAGGGGAGTGAATATTATCCAATATTATCTTTCATCACACGTGGAAAAAATATATGCTACTCGCGATAATTAAATAAAGTTCACGTGTTTTTGAATTTTCGCGGAAAACTTTTTTATAGCGAGGTAACAACTCACCAACCATTTTTTGTAAAAATACAAAAATATGTAATCTTTATTTGATTATCGCAAAAAAAAAAAATATTTTAGCCTATCATTTCATTCACATTTTTCAGCGCGCAAGTCATTTTTTCTAAAAAAAAATGCAGAGCCCAAAATTTGGTGCTCAGGGTTCTTGTCAGCCAACGTCTCATGGGGGCGAGAAGACACCCCTGTGACTTGTCACAGAAATAATTTTGGTCAAACCCCTGCCCTTTTCCAACATCACTTAGGGGGGGGGCACCCCTTTGACTGTTTACAGAAAAATGTAGGTCACATACCTTCCCATTTCTAACGTTTTGTGACTGTAACGAGTTTCTTAATGAAAAAGTAACTTACTCGACCAGGGCTCACGGGGCGGGCGGGGGACCGAGTACTGGGGACGACCAAGTGGTGAAATAGCTTCATTACTCTGTGAATTTCCCTGCCAACTTATTGCTGCAAAAAAAATGAGAATGTTTAATTCTTAACACTCTTACTGACAAGGAGAGGTCGCGAAATGCGGTAGACCTATTCGCTTGAGAATTTTACAGGGTGATAGTACATCAAAATCATCAGATACGTATTTTTCTTTCGATCCAATGGATCTCAGATTCCAAAATATATGTAGTGTTTTTTTTTACACTTGAGCGCTTGACTCAAACTGGCTAGCAGAGCATTCAAGCATAAATAATCAAACCTCGATATCTCTGAAACAAAGACTATATTCTCGAAAGATATACTATTCAGTCAATAAACCTAATCCAAAGCAAATATTTCATGAACTCAAATTCTATAGTATATGCACTAGTATCAATAAAATATCAAAAATATCAGTTTTCAGAAAATGAATTTTTCGCACTTTCTAAAAACCGACTATAATGGCCCCCTTTTTATGCAGAGGTCCACATTTTTATTTTTTCGTCCAAACGTTTCACAATCATCCAACAATTCAGAATAAAAAACATCGTTAAACTACTCGGCCGGATATAGTGCTACATACTTTTTGTTTAACTTTCAGCAAGAAATGTAAATTCCACATCGAATTATGTTAAATTTAATCACATCCTAGGTCATCACACGAGTTGAAGTCGAAGTACAAAATTCGAGAAGTTTATGAATTTTCTTAAAAAACTTCTCACGTGATATATCCTTTTCAACAAATCAAAAATATCAATACTAAAATCCATTGAGGGTAGAATTTTAAAAGATTTCTAAGCAATTTTTAAAAAAGTCTAGCTTAATTTCTGAATGAACTATCGCGTTTCCAATTTATTTCCGAGCACAAATTATAGTATTTATGTAAGTGAAAAATTATGAGACTTTGCAACCCTTGCGCTTAGTATTGTTCTATATGTAAATTACATACTAAATTAATTAGCTTTCAGTTTTAAGTGCTCATATAACTAAAATTATGTACACGTGGAAGCATGGATATTAAAATATTGTTCAATTTGGTGGACTCCTCGAACAAAATTTATATTATTTCAAATTATTGTCTCTTAAAAGGTTTTAATTTAAAATCGTATAACCGCAATCGCTTTTTATATAAGAATGTTAAGTTTCGAACATTTTCAATTTAAAATTATTTAATTTTGTTTGCTTTTCTCTAAATGTAGATTAAAAACATTCCACGAGTTACTTGTTAAATTTGAACTCAATTATAATAAGAGAATTGTTAGCTACTGATAAAGATTATATTTCGGTTCATAAAACTAAACACATTGATTTTAATAATACTGCGAATGTGTTAAAAAATGGTCACATGTTAGATGGTTTCAAGATACAATTTTACAATACTTACAAATTGAATTTAAAATAACGATCAGGGTGAAAATCAGAGTACGATGGACCCTCATTTTTTCAAAATGTAGGGAAAAATGATTATCAACAAATTTATAGAAAAGCTTTACTAATGAATGTTTTGATGTTTCGTATATATAATATACTATTTGGATGACTAAGTTTTCCCCTTCTCAAGCATCAATCGTAAACAGTTTATTTGTGCGTCATGGTGAAATACAAACTTTACATCAGCATCACACTCCTTATTCATTTCGAAATATTTCTAATGTTTCTTTCAAATGATTCATCAAACGAAGAAGAGCAATCTAAAAACGAACGGTTTCTGATGAAATTATACTTCTAGCCTAGATTACAATCTCAGTTTGAGAAATATTTTTTCAAACGAAACTTTCATGTAATTAAAACTCGTCAACGGTGATAAATTAAATCTTTAACATCATTACTCGTGCGACGCACATCACCCGCGTTGTGTAATTCTCATGTTGTGCGTGCGAGAAAGTCTCCATTTCACCATCATGGAATTATGGAAACATGGCTATGACCCGCATTTCGCTATCACATATGGCTTTACAAAATGTAAACAAACTGCGACGCATATATTTAAATCTAAATAGAATATATGTACTTCTAAAAATTTATTATTATTTATATAATATTGAGTGGTTTTTATATTGTAATAGGAATGGAAGCTTCTAATGTGTCCCCAAAGGGTTTATATTTTTCTTGTATCTCTTCCCTATTCCTTTACACACACCCCACGCACATACTTGGTGATGAGAGGGGGACTTACAGTTTAAGGTGTGTTTCGAACCACCAAGAGCAACAGCTTTAAGTACTTAGAGAACCTTTTTCTCTAGAGGTACTGGTCCCACGACTCTCCGGAGATGAACAACACCCTTGATAGGCTAGTGTTCATCGCATGGGCCGCCGAGGCTCTTCCAGAGTGCGAGGCAGGAATCGAACCCGCAAGCCGACGGCGTGGATCCAAAGCCTGCACCTTAGTTCCCACGACCATCGTCCCACTTTATTATATTTTAATATCATATTATATTATGCATTCATTATTATTTTTATTGTTGGGGTTGACACCACAAGAGCCCTTGATGCTTGCGTTATCTCGTTTCGTCCCCTCATGGGCCTAAGCGTGACCCCAAAGCCCTCTCCATACAGCGAGGACCGCAGCCACGCTATCGGCTGATGCTTCTGACTCACTGATGCAATTACTGTTCGTGAGTGTAAGTCGTTTCTCCGCAATCGCAGGACAATGACAAAGGATATGAATAACTGTCTCGTAACCCGTACGGCACAGACAGAAGGGATTTTCCGCGAGCCCCATCTTATGTCTGTGATATCCGAGATTTCCATGCCCTATATACATTTCTGTTAGGACTTTGACTTTGTTCCTTCCGAGCTTGAGTATTTCCTTCCTCGATTGAGGTTCATCTTTAAACCTAGAAGTGTTTTGGCCTGTCTGAAGCCAGTGGCCAATTCCCACTCATTCTGATATTCCTCGGTCAGCCAACTTTTGATTTCTTCAGTGACTAACCTGATGGGAAT
Source organism: Andricus grossulariae (assembly GCA_011634705.1). NCBI lineage: Eukaryota > Metazoa > Arthropoda > Insecta > Hymenoptera > Cynipidae > Andricus > Andricus grossulariae. The sequence continues at coordinate 210,966,533 of JAABKJ010007545.1, read as the reverse complement.
GCCTACAACTGGCTTGGGTCTAGTAAAGTTTTCTCGTGCTAGCTTTTTTTTAGCTTGTACGTTTTGCTAGCTTGTCCGATATCTCATTATCTTTGATGCCGCTGTGTCCAGGGATTCAAAGTAGAGTTTTTCAGTGCATCAAATCACTCCCATAATAGTATCAACGTAGTCGTTGTTCCATTCAGTGCCATTAAAGCAGCCCTGATGTCTGAGCAGATACGGATGTTTCTTTTGTTACCATACTCCTGTGCCTTATAGGCCCACTGGAGCATGGCCATGATCTCAGATTGTAGAACTGTGGCGTAGGACCCTATCAGGATTATGAAGCCCATTTCACTCCTACGATATACACCGGCTCCTCGCCGTTAACCCAATCCACCTTCGTGGATAGGCTAACACGATACTTCTTGTCGAAGAGATAGCGAGTGTGTGTTTTGTCCCTGAGCATGCTCAAGGTCAGCCTACTCGCGATGTCGGTTGGGATCCGCACCGCAGTTGGGATCCGCACCGCCGTCGAGATTCTTCCGCCTTTTGCCATATTTAATCTCCAGGCCGCCTTTGCAGCCATGGCCTTGATTGTGAGGTGGAGGGGCTCCAACCCTGTTAGTGCCCCCAATGCTACTGTGGTTGTCTTTTTCCAAGCACCAGTGACGCCTCTTAGAATTAGTCCCCTGATTCTATCCAGTCGAGACTTCACAGTGGACAGGTCGACCCTGCTCCACCAGACCACCACATAGGTTAGCCTGGGTCGCAGGATCGCTGTGTAGATCCACTAAAGTATCTCCGGCTTCAAGTTCCAGCTTTTTCCTATGGCTCTCCTACAGATTCACAGAGTTGCTACTAGCTTTTTGCACGAGTTTTCCAGGTGTTCGTTCCATGACAGCTTCTTATCTAGGAAGACTCCTAGGTATTTATTTCGTTCCACAATTTCCAGTTGTTGTCCTCCCAATTTCAGTGTACTCGTGGTTCCCCACTTATATCGTCTGGTAAATACGACCGCGTCTGTCTTATTCGAATTGAGCGATAATCCAGTCTTCTCGCACCAAGAATCCACTATCCCCAGTGCTTGCTGCATTACTCAGAAGACCGCATCCAGATGCTGAACGCTCACGATAACCAATATATCGTCCCGAGTCAACAGTTTCACATAAAGTGGTATCGCCCTTCTTCATTGTTAGGTTCCTGTTGGCCAACATGTGGCAGGTCCATTCCACGACTGCTATAGGCACACCATGTGCAATCATGGCTTATTGTTTGCGATCCAAAGTCGTATAGAAATTTGACATGCAACTGGTAATTATATTAAAAATTCAACGTGTTATGGCATTCAAAGTTTTTATGCTTAGTCAATGCTCCTATAGGCTTTTTTTGGAAGCAGTTAAAAAATCTGCCCAGCTCCACCACATTAAAACAAATCTTTTGCAAAAATATCACTTTTACACACTAGTTTTTTCATGAAGCATAATGATTTTGCACGAGCCATAATAATTTTCTACGCAACGATTAAATTTCAAAAAAGGCCCAGGCCATAAGGTTGCAAAAAACAGATTATTTATTTTTATTAGGGCTCTTTAAAAACCGTCAATTTCTTTCTTGAACTTTCTCCCGCATCTCAAGTCGTTTGGCTAAAAATTGGAGTTTTCTATTATCAATAAAGAGTTTTCAATATTTAAAACCAAAACGAGTCCTTTAAAAAAATTATTATAGGCAAATTTGTAGGTTTATTTTTAAGCTACTATTAGGATTTTAGACTTCTGTAGGTTACTCGCCTCGTTTAGGTCACACTTGGAATTTCCGATTTTTTCATAGTATTCTCGATTAACAGAACCAATATAATGGATCCTAAAAAGGTATATTTTACTGAAAATTAGTAAGTTTTTTGTGAAGCTACAGTTTCTCTAATGTACCCAAAATTTTTTATTTTTGAATATCATTCACAACTGATAAAACAAGAACGGTTGGATAACGAAGGCTGGTCAACAAGCGCGTTTTTCCCTATAGGACCCAAAAAAATTCTTTCAAAATCCGATTCGATTCGATCATATCTTAGAGAGTTATTTTGCTTCTGGACGGACGGCCGGACAGCCGGACAGCCGGAGAGAAGTCATCGCTAAGACGGGTTTCTCAGCTTCCGTATCTCTCAGAACATGAATCGAATTTTATATCTCAACTTTAAGAAATATAGTCATTGAATTTTCAGCATTAGAAGTAATTCTAATGAAATGTAAATATCTCAGATATCTAAGGCAGACGATAATAGATTATAAAATAACGACTATAGCATACATTATATAATATATGATGAAGCCACAGAATAATTCTTTGTTACACTGAAAAGCAAATTCTTCATAATTATCATAATCAGTTTTTTCTCTGCTTGGAAAACATGAGGGTCATTTATATTCTGGTCCTAAACTTGGCAATCATCCTTAGCTTTATTGGTGAATATAATATTTTAGAATAGTTCATGTCTAGAATTAGTTGGTTCTTTTATTCTAATCAGGGCCTAGCTAAAGCCTAGTTAAAATACAAGCTTGGGGCCTAAGCAGACCTACATAGTTTTTACAGTCACGAGGAACGGAAAATCTTAACAGTACCTTAAACAGTCCTGACTTGAACTTGCTAGTCTAGTTATTTAAACGAGGAACTGGCCACTGTGCTAATTGGAATAAGGAAAAGTGTATAAATTTCAACATAAGTGGTTCATGAAATACCAGCGTATTCAAAAAAATCTAATCCTATCTTTCTCGTCACAGCGCCAAGCTCACAGTTCGAGTGTTTGCCTAATGGCGAACCTATTCCTGGTGTTCTTCGAGGTAAACCTTCTTCTTCTTCTTTTTCTGAGAGACATTCACCTGAAAGCTGTCTTCCTCCTGCCAAACCCCCACTTAAAGTCAGGTCCAGGTCTCCTCCTGCATGGCGTCCTCCTGCAATGAGTCTTCTTCCTGACAGGTCCCTGGCTCCTCCTCAAAGGCTTCCTTCCTCTGACGGATATGGATGTGAAATTCAACACCTTAGTTTAATTCGGCTTATTTCCCTTAAGAATCCGCACCGGATATTCGAACTTCGAAGATACAGTTTTCCTGAGGATAAACCAATTAAAATGAAAACAGGAAAGTTTGTGTATGGGCCTATGCCGACTCAAGAACAAATTGTATTATCAACATCCGATGGTGACGTGTTTGCAATATTGGAGAGGTGTAATGTTCTTGCTGGAATATATACATATAATCAGCGAATTATAAGGCGGGCAAAAATAAACATGAAAAGTGGCAATGTTACCCAATTGAACCGAGAAGAAGTCGATGAAATTCCGGTAGGTTCCAAGCGCCGAATTATTGTGAGTTTTGAAGTACAGCATGTGAAGCCAAATGTAAATAATCCTCTCCACCTTTAATTTACAAAAAGAAATGTTATACTAATATATAATATTGTTTCTGATCCAAAGCTTGATTGAAGTCTTACGTGGAACTCGCAATTGTATTAAAAATTCAATGTGATATGGTACTCAATGCTTCGATTTTTCATTGATACCCCAGCCAGTTTTCTTCATAAAGAGATAACGAAATCTGCTCTGCCCACAGTGGCATAAAGATAGATTTTTTCGACATATCAATATACAGGTATTTAGATTCTGTAAAGAACACTCAAAGACTTTTAAAAATTTTAATTTCTACAAAAAACTGTGTTGAGAGAAAAAGTAAGAAAGGGTATATTTATTAATCTTGTTTTAACTTTGCAAAAATGGCTTGTAGAACTTGATATCGATAAAATTCAATGCATCTGCACTAAAACAATGTCAACAGAAAAAAGTCCATCCATTTATTGAACTCTCATCCTAATGAGAAGGGATTAGTTTTATGAAAATTCGGCTTTATCGGTTCTCATCAAATCTCCACGTTTTGAGACCTTTGAGTCAGAAAAAATTATTTTTACGTAGGTGTCTGTCTGTATTCTGTGGCGGAGTATTTTTCACCCGTCACTTAAAACTACCTTGCTTCAGAAATTATTAAATTTTAAAACAAATGCGCGTGAGAGGTTGGAGCAAGGGTCAACATTCCAGAAGAGCAACAGAAAACACTAATGGCCTTGAAACATTATATTTATTTATTTATTTTGTTTGTTTTCCTTTATTATTTCATACCCTTCCCGGTGCCAAATCTGCATTGAAGAATTGTTAGCCACGTGTACCTACCATGGAGTTCCGTCACCTCTTAAATGTTTCCCACGAGTGATTTCCTGTCGGCATCCTAGAGACTTCGTGAATTTTAGAAAATTTCACGGTAAATATAGGCAAGATTGTGGGTAAAAATTTCCCAAGCTAAATTTCGGTTAGTTTAGTTAGTATTCAAATACACAGTTTTTGACCAATCAGCACCAAATTTCACACACATATTCTTCGGGCTTCCGGATAGGTCGTAAAAGTATTACGGGGAATAGGGGGGCACCGCGGATCTGGTGCACTTCTGAGAAACTCCTACATGTTCAAATGGTTGCCGCAGATTGTGATTTTGCCAAAATTTTCTTATTTTATGCACATAAAGATTAATGTGTGTTTGTATGTATGTCACCGCATCAGGTGCAAACGCGGGCATGAATTGTCATCAAACTTTGCATTTACATATTCATACGGTAGTCTCAGATGGGCATGAATTATCACCAAACTTCGCAGTAAGTCGTGTTCTAACCTGCCCGCGAGTAACAGCTAGGTATGGATATTCTGAAAGATAATATATGTTTTCATCCCCAAAACTGAACTAAGTTTACGCTGAACGTGTTACTGTTGCTAAAGTGTTTTCGACAATCAGAAAAATATTTGCCTCAAAAAAAAAAAAGAAACAGTTTCCATAAACTATTTTTTTCATTCAACTGAATATATTTTTCCATTCGAACAAAAAACTCTTTTTTTAAATAAAGACATTTCTTGGGGTCAAGAAACCTTTTCTTTGACTCATAGCCGATAAGTACTTTCACCTGAATTAGGCAAATTTTCCTTGAATTAAAGAATCTTTTTTCTCAGTGGAAACAGTAAACGAGGCTTGCAATATTTCCTTACCTGCACTTCGCATGAAATAGCATCAAATTCCTTTATTTCCTTGAAATGCTTGTACTGCTATAAAATCTTTTTAAATGCCTTTAAATCTATCGGAGAACCTTGAAATTATCTAAAATCTTTGAAATCTTTTAAAATTTCTTTGAATACTTTGATATTTCTTAATATTGCTGAAATTCAGCGAAATCCTCTAAAATCTGTTAAAATCCGTTACATTACTTTGAAATCTCTTTCAATCTTTGAAATCTCCTGCAATTAATTGAAAATAAACTAAATATTGTTCAATATTCTTTAATTGCATGAAATAACTTTAAAATTCCTTTGAAATATTTAAATCATGAGTAATCCTTATAGGTATTAGGAATTTCTAGAAAATACTCTAAAATCACGTGAAAGCATGAAAAATTCTTTAATATAACGTGGAATGGCTGGCAATATTTGAAATCGAATGTAATGTTTCAAATACTATGAAATCTCTCAAAATCCTGTTATATCTGTTTAAATTCTACATTGAAAATATTATAAAACTCTTTAAATTTCCTTTCATCTATTGAAAACTATCTATAGCTTCGAAATCTCAAATCTGGCGTATATATTTAGAAAAAACTTGATTGAATAATATCAGTTGAAATTTCAGCATATTTCTAACAGTGCATGTTCAAAAGTCGAGTGAGTAGCCCCTCAGATTTACATAATTATAATAATTATTATTATAACGATTTGGCATAATGACTGTAAAAATATTATATCTTAGAGTAAGAACCTAATAATCATGACATTATTATTCACATTTTTGTGATAAAAAAAATATATTTGTGACTTTTTGTCATAGTGATTGAAAATCAAAGCTAGACAACGATGCTTCTGTTTCAAGATGATTTCTTTTTCCTTGAGTAATTTATAAAACATCAGATCAACCATATAACAGTATGAAATTTGTCTCTCCAATTCATTTATGATTTTTGTAGAATATATATTAGTTTTCAAAAGCTTCAAATATGCCGTTATAGTAGAAACTACATAAATATTCCATGTAGAAACATAATTTCCATCAAACGTAAAATAATACATAAATGGTGACATCAGTTTTAAAGAAATCTGTAACCAAATTTCCCATGATGAAACTGACTCTTATCAAATGTAAATATCTCAGAAGGACAGGCCTGACGCCTTTTATTTAAAAGATAACGAATACAGTGTGAATTCTAAAAGCTGATAAAGCAATAGAGTATTCATTAGTTACATTGTTAAACAAATTTACAATTAATATGTTAGGCTTCTAACACGAAAACGCCTAATGGTCGTAGAAACCGCACGCAGCTAGGAGTGGTAAATTCTTAATGCCCAGAACTAGGCGTGAGCGCTTTCAGGTGCACCGAACTAGGTGTGGACCTTTTCAAATGCAACCAATTAGGTCTGGGAAAAATGAAACGTCCAAAACCTGCTTTAGGTGTCTTTAGAGGCGGAGAACGGATTTTGAGAACAACAAAAAATTCATTTTTGTCATAAAATACTTAACTTTTTATTAAATTATGTTGGGTAGTATATGCTTCATGTACAGCATACATTTTCAGAATTCTAGCTTTGTTTGCTGTCATAGTCAGAGTAACAGGTGCCATATCATGCAGTTCTGGCATCTTTTAACTCCTACTACAATGTACGATGGGGCCTATTACTCTATTTTTATGTTTAAGCGGGCTGTCTTCCAGTATTCGTCTACTTTATCTAAAATACTGGTTGGCAAGTGCTTACGAGATTTGTTACACTTTTTGTCTAAACTTTCCAGTTTTTTCCATTATATGAACATTTGAATCTTCATCTTTGTCCATCTGTTCTTTTTGGACATTTTCCTAAAATACTAGATAAATCATTGAAAATTACTAATCTAAAAGAAGCAGCTATTATACTGTACGGCATGATTTTTCCCCCTTCAAGTCACTCTCGATGATTCTAGGACGTCTCATTGATTTTGTATGAGATTCCCAATATCAGGTATTAAAAAATAAACTATACTCGAAAGGTCACGAATTCATGGTTTTCCTTATTACAAATGTATTATGTATGTACCTAAAAATGTAATCGGATGCACAATTTTAAACATAAATTGTTATTAGATTCTTTTAATATAATACAATCCCTGATCATTACTTGTTCATTAAGGTCTTAGCGCGTTTCGAGCTTACACTCTTATCATACAAAAAAGATTTGAATCTTGGATCAAGAAACATCGCAGCTGCAAACGCCTCGCAGTTAAAGAGTTGCTTCTATTCTTCTTCGATCCACTTAATTGATATCAAAAATAATCTTTTAGTGTTACTTTTGTTCTTTTTCAAATTCTGCACACAACTCAACCATATTGCGTATGAGTCGCCAGGTAGAAGTAGCTCTTCATAAAGTTGGTAGATATATGGTATAATTGTGTCCAAAACGTCACTGAGAAATATAGCATTATCCCAGTCATAAAAAAAATTGAGTCTGATTTTGCTGCCTAAATTTCTCTACAAGCAGTATACCTTTCATCTTTTTTGATCCTAGTTTTGTGGCAATGGAGATTAAATCATTGAAATAGGGACAGCTTATTTCCTCTGTAAACATTATCGAATTTGCTGCAGAGTTTAGAGAATTATTAGTAATTTCAGTGAGTTAATAAATTCATTGATGTTTTCTGCAAAATTTGCTGAACTTTTTTGTCAACTTGATATCATTAAACTGTGAACTCAAACGAAAAAGTCTGCAAATTTTACAGAAAATATCTGTACATTTTTTTCTAATTACTGAAAATTCTTTAAACTGTGCAGAAAACTCGGCAAGCTTTATAGAAAAGCTATTCTGGTCCTATGTTGGGTCTTTTATTTATTACGACTTGAGGTTCATCTAATTGATGGTATTTTAATTTGTAGACTTCTTTGTCTGTGATAGTAACGTTCTTAATGATACTGAAGTAAATGTTTTCCGATTTTATACAATATTTCCTAAGGACTCCAGATATGGCATTCCTAATGTTCTAACCTGTATGACTATTCGAAATCTTAAAAACCTCCAGAGTTCTGACATATTTCTTTTCATCTTTGATATATTCTACGTGAATACCAAGGATTGTCGAACTTTAATGTGCAGCAATGTTTGATATGATTGTTACGAATTTGCTTCCAGTTTTATTTTTTATATCTGCAACAATTTTTGAAGCCCTCTTTTTTGCTTCATTAAAAATATTATCCTTATCGATTTCGAACGTTATAACTGCGGCGCGGCGTTCAATCCAGCTTGTGAAGATTTCTAAAAGGTGGAATCTAGTATAACAGAGACTGGCCGTGAATTCACGGTAATCGTGTCCAAACATGAATCTATGCAATATTCTCTTGACAATCTTACAGTTTTATTTGTCCCCGATGCAGTGATTGAAGATTGATGTGTTGAAATTTTTCACATTATTCATCAACATTTGGGATTCTTCAGGATGCTCACACTTCACGTATCTTGTCAAGTTTCCTGATTGATGTCCCTAAATTAAATCAATAATATGTGTTGGGTGATTAAAGACATGTTATGTGTTTTATTATTATTATTATTGTTATTGTACCATTGGGCCGTAACCCTTCCGTGGTGAGCGCGACCCACTCAGACAGAAACTTTTCAGCCGTCACCAAAAACGAAAGCATAATATTTAATTTCTTCGATATGTCCTATTGAATACGTTATCAAGATAAACGTATGGGAAGGAGGGGCAGCGCCAGCCGTGGGGCAAAGCCGACTTTGCTTACAACATCGCTACTATTTAAGACTTTTGATTCTACTTTGCATTAAATAAATCTACTTTATTAAAGAGATGGTGTTACTTACTAAAAGCTTGAAAATTGACGTTGCAAAAGAAAAATTATGCAGAAAACAGTTTTGACAACGAAAGATTGGAAGATTCGCTGGCAGAAATATAAAGTTTTCAACATAAATAGCAATACTTACAGTATGAAAATTTGTTATTTTGACATATAAAACAATATCATATTATTTCATTATAATCATTGAACATAATTCAAGTCCAAAGTATATTAAATATCGTAAATAATTGAGGCCTCAACGGTGGGGGGGGGGGCAAGCCCGACGAAGATAATAGTTTAAAAGTGCTTAGGTTATGATAAGTGATTGGAAATGTAGAACAGCCACTCATCTTCTGGGCTACATGCAAGAACCTACTGAATGTTATTATATTTAGTCCGTTCGGTACGGTAGAAACCTTTGCCCGTAGTCCATTCAGTGGAATGTCAACGAATAAGAGGTTACATCACAGCTATCACTATTTTTATTAAAAATAACTTATTCTTCTTGCTAGATATGTTGAAAGGTAATTTTTCTAGTACATAAAATACCGTACTTTACTGACATACATCCTGACGCTAAAATTCCAATACGTTGTGCAAATCCGTAATCTTCACATTAAAAGACGTCATTACATCGACAGAAAAACGATTTCACTACGCTAGTTGACAACATAACATCAAAACTCAATACATAATATTTTTCGTGTACCGAAGTCCGATCGACGTCTTACATGTGACTAGTAAGTACATTCAAATAAGAATTTGTTTGTTGTGCCGGGCTGCAACCTTTTAGCAATGCGTTTTTGTTAAAGCTCCTTCGGCATTGATGAATAAATTCTCATTATGTATCTCGCACCTTGCACTGGATTAAAATATATTCGAAACGCAAAATTTGCCACATTATGTGGAAATCTAATATATATTTAATGTATGTTGTGAAAAATGGTCAATAAAAAATTTATAGATATTTTTCGGGTGACTAATTTTCTGAACAAACATTTTGTTATATCTTGTGTAGACCAATTTTGGCTAAAGATTTGTCATGCATTCATTTTTTTCGCATCTTGCACATCTTAACTGCGATGAAGAATTATTTATTTTTAAGTAGCTTTTTCAGTGGATAAAACCAGATCTATTGGTCAGAAGAGGCTGATTAACGAAGTCGACATTTCTTTTTGGTCTCGAAAAACATGTGCCAAAGCGCAATTCAATCCTGGTAGAGTTTCAAAAACTATAGAGTGAAGAGACGATGAGAACGACAGACAGACCAGTGGTAAAAAACTGAATTGTAAATTTTTTAACGAATCTAGTCCTTTTTGTAAATCAGTAAATTATGGGATTTCACATTACATGAATGAAATACAAATACAAATACAATAACGCTAGATAGTGTTTTTTCAATCTTTTGTAAAGCCTATACAATTCCGCAACGAATGACCTCTAGTAACGAAATTTCTGACTCCTTGGAGAGGCTATATTACGTGCGAAGTAAGAAAATAAAAAATCTATCGATTTTTGACCTCAGGTTTAACGAATTGAGTAATTAAATTTTGTATCCTTGAGACTGACTGTGATGAAATGTAAATACCTCAGAAGGACAAGTTCGACATCTCTAATCTCTCATATGACGACTATTTGTCATGTTGCATCATCTATAATGAAGCAGTAGAATATTTGTTGGTTACGCTGCCAACCAGATTCTTTAGCAATACATCAATCAGTGTTTCTTCTACTTGGAAAAAATGAGGGTCGTTTATATTCTGGTCTCCAACGTGGCAATCATCCTTAATTCTATTGGTGAATATGATTAGTAGGGTAATATATATATATATATATAGTTGAAAGTTTCTCATAAGGACAACCGCGGGATTTCATAGGGAGCGGGTGCCATTCTTCAAAATGGCCCTGAGGACACGGAGTGATGACGGTAGAATGATGAGTGATGTGGGTAGGATTTACAACCCCAACGCCTGCACTGGTATTTTGAAAAGGCTGTAACTTTCTTTCTAATTACCCGATTACAATTTTTTAAGGTTTTTCGAAAGGTCAATTCCCATCATTTTATCCTATTTTATTGACAAAAATTCAAGGCAATTTCTAACGAATTTAATCATTTATTTAACTTCTTCGCAATTTAGAATATTGAAAAAAAGTTTTAAAAGAAAGCATGGCTTCTTATGTTCAAAAAAGTCATCAGTAAGAAAATGGACAGGTGAATCGTTTTCAAGATACAGGACTCGATCTGAAGGCAGTCCTCATGCTCGTGCTCAGACGCAATTGTTCAGTATTCCACAGACTAGTTTGCAAGTCTACCATTCATTCAACGCCTTCAAGTTCATTCAGATTGACCTGAAATCAGCTAATAAATAATTTAAGAACGTTTTCCGGCGGTTCAGAGGAAGTTTAAATTATTTTTTATTTGCTATAATCTAATAGTGCAAACTACTCTTTTCAGAGGATGTTGATTTTGTTGATTGATGTTTATTGAAAAATAGTTGGGGGAGGGGGGCATACTACTATTTCATCATTCGCTTAGTACCAGTAGGGCCTTGACAACCGAAGGGTCTACATCAACATTTTTGTTCGATTACCCAGGTTAGGCCCAACGTGTCAAAATCTACTTCGGAACAAAATGCAACACAAACAATTTTGAACTTAAATTCTAAATTTTATGAATAAATTCTACGAATTCGGTAATGAATTACTGATTTGTATCATCGCTAAGTACCCTTACATAGACATTAAGGTAAAAATAATAATTACACGAGAAACCATTCATATTACAGATGCCGAAATATACCAATTTTCGTTGAACCGGAAAAATATGTTCTTTTTTTTTAATAAAACAAAAAACTGCTGCAAAGGTCTCAAGGTGCAATTCTCGCACCCCACAATTATTGCCGTGAAACATGATTTGGTAATTCTTCAAGCTATTATGCAGAAAACATTACAAAAAAACTCTTTTACTGAAAAACAGCCAGGTAGGCTGAGCAGAAAATTTGGGAAGAGTAAGCTGTGAGGGGTAAAAGAATATGCAATTCGGCCAACTTCATGTGTAACCATAACGCTAACTTTATGCGTACTTCCTAAAGCCAATTAGTCAATTTAATTGGCCACGGACATTTGACATGAGTCACAATAGGAATCAACCAATATCTTCTGATCTTGTGAAAGCAAGATGCTGTCGAAATTATTCGAGAGCAAAAGATTCGATAACTCGACAATTCGAGTAAGCGCAAATTTCAAAAGAGTCAATATTTCCACCTCAATCGTTATAGTTAATTAATAAAATATTTTTAAAAAGGAGTATAAAAATAAGTGTCTTTATGTAGAATTAGTTATGAATTATGTGGAATTCATTGTTAGCTCATCTAAACATAGGGGAAAGGGAAGAAAGTGTAAAGAAGGGTCGATAAGAGGATTTCAAAATTCAAAACATGAAAACTAATTGAATTTGAAGGATTTTGCAAAGAAGACTTCTTTTCAAACTCTTCGAATTATTCTAGTGAATAGATTTCTCAAATAAAACAAAACAATACAAATTTTGAGTTATTTTGCAAACGTCGAGAGATATGTGGAAAGTAACAAAATTTGAAGGATTTTAAAGGGGGGGATTGTTGTCATCCAACTCGAATCTTCGCGCTCATTTTCGCACATTCAATGCGTGCATTTTTTCAAATATCATGAATATTGTAACTCAAATCGAAAACTGTGATAGAACAGTTATAAATCGGACCTGAATTTTTTTTCCAATTTGTTGTCAAAGACGGTTCTCAAAACACCTGAGAATTTGACGATTAAATTCTCATTGCGACACTCGCGCTTCGCGCTCGACAATTTCGTTATACAGACGGTTTTCTTTCGAAAATAAAACGACGTAGACAGAATAAAACGAAATATGAGAAGTAGGTATGTTTTTTAATATAATATTGAGAAAGTAATATAAGTTTTTTCTTAAATTTGCTAAACAGAGACACTAGGCCACAGACTTTGATTTCGTTCGTTCAATGTTTGGTATTCAATCAACAATCTCATATACACATATACTACATACTTGATTGTTAATTATTTGGAACATTTTTAATTTGTGTCCAATTGAAAAAAAACCGTTTCTTTGTCACAAAAAATTACAAATCTTAACAGCCCCTGAAAGGGTCCGGTTTTGAACTTACTATTTCAATTGTTCTAACATCGATCTAACCACTGTCTGCATTGAAATAGGGACGAGTAGAACGATTTCTACATGTGAGTTTATGAAGTACCAGCGTACTTAAAAAAAATCTCTCTTCCTTGTTGCAGAATCAAGTTCACAGTTCGATCTCTTCCCTGATGGAGACCTCACTTCTGATATTCCTCGTGCCAGACCTCCTTCTTGTTTTGAAAGACATCATTCACCTGTCAGATCTCTTCCTCCTGCTGAGCCTTCTCTTCATGCCAGGTCTAGGTCTCCTTCCGCAAGGACTTCTCCATCTGCCAGGTCCATGGGTCCTCCTGCAAGGCTGCCTGCTCCTGGCGGTCATGGATGTGGACTTGAACAACTTAGATTTATTCGCCTACTTCCCTTTTCGAATCAGACCCGGATATTCGAACTTCGAATGTACAATTTTCCTCCCGATAAAAAAATTAATATTAGAACAGGAAGAAATATCTATGAGCCTATTCCGGACCAAGAACAAATTGTATTATCAACATCCGATGGGGACATCTTTGCAATATTGAACAGTTTTAATACTCTTGCTGGAATATACGTACATACTAATCAAAATCAAAGGCGGGTCAAAATAAACATGATGAGCGGCACGGTTACCCCATTGACCAGAGAAGAAATGGATGAAGCTCCAGTAGGTGCCCGCCGCCAAATCGCGAGGAGTTTTAGAATAGATAATCGAAACCCTCATGTAAACAATTCAATATTATAACTTAGATTCTTGAATGTAACCCTTATTGGCAAAAGGATACGCGAATCATAATTAGTTATTTAAATTCAAAGTAAATGAAGGGTGCCAAGTCTTTTATGAAATAAATTAACTTCAAAGGTTTGAAGAGTTTAATTTATTTTGCAATTAAGATTCAATCTCCATGAACATTTAATCTTGAAAATCCGTTAGCCCAAAACAGAGAGGGGAAGAGCAGGGATACTTTACAGAAAGGAAGTCTCAATAATGAACCCTCATTGGTGGTAATAATAAAATTATTCACTCATTTTTTACGGCCAAAGTGCCTCACACAGATATTATAAATACAATAAAAAAAGTTCAAATAATAACTCAAATTATAATAAGTTGCTCATACTATTTTTCAAGAAATGCGTAACAAGGGGTGGTGTGGTGAGAGACGGAGGTGCTGAGGCCGGTGAAGAATAAAGAATGTAATACAATCAATGATAAGAAAATTAACTTCACCGTCACTGTCAGGGTCACTATCAGGAATGATCATGTTTTCTACTTTTTCACTCATTGTGCTAGCCATTCTTTTTCTTCAGATTGATCAATTACAGTTGCAAAGGATTTATTGTTATATAGGTTATGTATTCATTAACAATAATATAAAATCGGAATTTCCCGTTTATTTATTTTTTCTTTTCAATACGAAAATCGATTTTTGAATCAATTCTTCACTATTTGATTTTTTGGTGAATTGATTCTTTACCCTATGAATCGATGAACCGATTTTTTCACTTTTTTGAAATTCATTTATCTCTTTGTCTTCACTCATCACATTTCTTTAAACTGTGAAACCAAATCAAAGCATATCTAGTTTACAGTTTACACAGTATAAACTATAAAGGGTTTTCACATCCCAGGCTCAGATTGAATTACTTAAATAAAAGGTGAAGACAGGAACGATGAAGCGTTTCAATTGGCCCTTCTGCTAGCGGGCATATTTGCCACTAATAGAAAGACCAATGAAACAGCTCCTCTTTGTTAGCCGGTGGCACGGCCTGAATGCAGTGCAATGGAATGCCATAAGAATACTTTGCCGAAACGTGCACTCTTCTATCGACTAAAGATTTTTATTAATGTAGGGTTAGCAAATTGGTACGTATTCAATTTTAAACATTTATTGCACAAATATTTTTGTTTCATCTGCACTAAAATACTTTAATATGTCATGGTTTTGTTTTAAGTTTACATCACGCAATCTCATTAAATGTCTTCCCTTTTCATTGTTTGGATTTTTTTACCAAAATGTAAGAAAAACTTTTTTTACAGTGCCCAAAGTGAAGGTTTCTCGCGTTTGGACTTTTTTTATGAAATCACCTTATGGTGGAGATGCGAAATGCAAAATTTGTGATAGAGAAGTGAAGTCCCCATCCACACATTACTACTGTCCAATCGAGCGATTCACGCCTACCCCGAAAGGGAAACGGCTTAATGATATAATAATGTCCTGATTATTTATGCCCGAAAACGAAAATTCGCGATTTTTATTGCGCGGTTTGTTCACTTTCAAAAACTTGACATGTGTGGAATTTTACTAATGTTTAAAAAGAAAGGTAAAACATCGAATTGCCTTAAAAGATCAAAAGTTCTGAAACGTATTAAAAATAATTAACGTATTGTAGGGAGAGTGGGGTATGATGTCTCGCTTTGACTTAATTGCCCTATAAATTATGATTGAAATGTGATTTTTATGTGTGTATTTTTTAAGGCGAAGCTTACATTACAAGGGAACATATGTTATTACTCCGAACGGTTTTTTAATTTCTTCATTATTTGATATTTAATCAATTGATGGATGTTCAATTTCAGTCAGCGTACCCCATACATTGGGGTGCGGAGACCGTCATATCACTGCCGTTTATTTAAACAATATGAACATTGTAAAATAGAAATGATATAATATAATAATTCTGGAAAGTGTAATGTAACGAAAAAAAATTCTTGACGCATATTCAATCAAAGTCAAGTATGTGGCGAAAGCAGTTATAACATCTTACTCCCTGCGGAAATACATATGGGCACGCCGCGGCGCGGCTTCATGCCCCATATGTGACGGCCCAAGATTTAATTAATTTTAATATATTTAAAACGTTTATAGAAACAAATCATAATGCCAGAAGTCTAATAAAATACTTCACATATTAAAATTTAACTTTTTTATGCTTTATGTATTTCAAAATATGCTGTAAGTGCTTCATTTCCACCAAAGACTTTTTCATCGGTTTCCACCAAAAATGTTTTTGCATAATTACTCTTCTGACGCAAATTTTGACAGAGAAATTGCATCATATCACTATTTTTCTGAACAGAGAAAACTATTTCATGTGAAAAACTAATATGAATATCAAAAAATACGGGCTTATTTGTAATAGCCACCGTGCCCCGCGCCGACATTATACCCCACTCACCCTATATATATGAAAATATACTGTTTAAATTTTATTATGTGAAATATTTTCAACTCATCAGGTGCAATATTAATTAATTTTGGCTTAAATTAGTGTAGTTAAGAATATCCTCCACGTGCTGCAATGCATCGATTTGTCTGCGAATATGCTTTTGCAATTTCCACTCGTGCGTGAACAATACTCTCCGAATTATTCTGTATTATAATTTGATAAAAGATAACATTTATTAAAATAAATTTCACGCGATGGATCAAAGCTTTATATATTAATACTTAAACATTCTTAAAACAACAATTAATCATTTCGAATTGAAAGCGTTCATAACTTGAAAACTATTTTGAACAATTCTGAATTGAAAAATGGCAATATTTCGGATAAAATTAAAATGAATTGAACTTGTCTTATTTCTAAATCAAACCGTTTAATTAGATAACTTGAAATTGGAAGTATATAAAAATAAAAAATTTCAAACCAGAAGTTCTCAGTTGACAAATTTCAGACTAAAATGTTGAAAATTGGACAATTTCATTAGAAATTATTTTAGACTGTATCATTTCTAATTCAAAACGTTCAAAATTGAAATTTTTGATTTTAAATTCAAGAATCTCGGAATTAAATAATTTTAGATAAAGTTTTGAAAATAGGACAACTTCAAAACGTTACAAATTGAATATTTTTAGATTCGAATTTAGAAAATTGGATCATTTAAAATTCAAAGGAATTGAGATTGTATTATTTTTAATCAAAACAATTATAATATAACATTGAAATTGATTTTGCATGAAACGGATCACAGTCGATTTTAATCAAACTTTGTAGAATTGTAGTTATCATCGTCTTGATTCTTCTTTCTTTCTTTCTTTGTGGCTTCTTGGTTCAGATAGCCGTGGTCTTGATTGAAACAGTCTATACGCCTGTTGGGTAGCTACGACAGCGCCACCAATGTGGAACTATTAGGAAGAAATTTGAATTTCAATTCAATATTAACGAAAAATCTTATAGTAAGCAATTATTTTAAACCAAAGATTAACATTTTTTATTAAAATGAATTGATATCCACTACTTTTTTCATAAACATTGCCCAAATTACTTCGAGATACCCAATAGTTCACGTGTCAGATGGCGATGTTTTCAAAGTCACAGAGGTATCCAACAGGCGTATAGGCATAAAGTCCGATAATTGACAGTTTTCAAGTTACAAAGTGTTAAACTTCGAACCATTTCAACAAACCTGGTCCAATATCTTAAAAACAGAAGATTAGAGAAAGAAATATTCGCTTCAAAAGTTATTGCGCTCTGAGTGAACAATTCTAAGGAAGTCATGACCTTGAGATACAGATAATTTTTCAAGGTGAAATTCTCATTTGTTGTTGATACTCAGCTAGTATCAGAACAAGATATGAGCCATCAACCCAAACCATCAAACCCATCCAACCCACTCAAACCAACCAACCAGTCCAAACAAACTAACTCAAAATAAAGAACCCGAATCAACGCACCCAAACGAACCAACCCAAACCAACAAATCCATACCGACCATCCCAAACCGACCAAACCAAACCAGCTGCCCCAAACGAACGAACCGAAACTTACCAACTCAAACGAATGACCCGTACCGAATTGGCAACGAACTTCTCATATCTTGCCTTCATCGGCTGAATGTTGAGTATATCCTGCTCATATCGTGACTTCATTGACTGAATATTGGCAACAACCTGCTCACATCTTGCCTTCATTGGCTGAATATTGGCAACGGTTTGCTCCTGTCCTGCCTTTATTGGCTGGAAATTGACAACGACTTGCCTTGCTTTGCTGGATACTGATTTCCTGCTCCTATCTTGTCCTTATTGGCTGAATATCAACAAAAAATAAGAAGTTCACCATGAATAACCTTGAAAAATAACCTGTGTCTCAAGGTCATGACTTTCTTGAAATTTCCCCCCTAGAGCGCAATAACTTTTGCAGAGAACATTTCTTTCTCTGATCTTCTGCTTTTAAGATATTGGCCTAGATTTGGCAAACTGGTACGAAGTTTAACCCTCTGTAACTCGAAAACTGTCTCTGTAACTAAACTCTAAAACTGCAAGCAATCAAAATGAAAGAAATTATTCAATTACTCAGATATAAATTTTAGATAGCTTATGCAGCGAAGCAATGATCAATTAAATTCAACGGAAGTACTTGTTTAAACCATTCATTATTATTTATAATAATATTCTCATAGATTAATGCTAGAAAGTTGTAGTTTTTAAATTAAATTTTCAATTATTATCCACTTTTTGAATAGTGTTAGGTAAAAAATAATAAAACTTAACAAACTCAAGTGTTTAAACAAATTATTATTGTTTGCAACTATTCTCTCCTATAGCAATGCTATTTAGTAGCGGTTTTTCCAGAAATCTTCAACTTTTAGTCCACTTTGTACTTAGAGTAAGGTAATAATTAATGAATATTAGCAAAATAATTATTCAATCAAGTTATTATTGTTTATAAGTATCTTCTCCTATGTTAATTTCAGACAGCGGCAATTTTTTCTGAAATGTTCAACTTTTCGCACACTTTTCACTTAGTCAGGTAATAATAATAAATGCAAGCTAATAAACATTATTATTTTAACAGTTTATTATTCTTTATAACTATCTTCTCTTAGAGTAATGCCAGACTCTGAAATCTTACATTTTTCATTGACTTTTTAGGTATGAAAAAATATTAAATGAATATCAATTAACATCAACAAGAGTTATTTTTTAAGCTGTATTTGCTTTTTCAAAATTAATATTTCTTACTTTTCTGTCAGCGCTTTCAAAATATTAATTGAATAAAAAGGGCTATCTTATAGTAGAGATAAAAACAAATAATGGAATAATTAGGAGTAGGTGGGAGAATTAGGTCTGTAAATGGATGGTCAAAAATTTGTTTTGAATTACAAAAGTAAATTTATTGCTAATCGTAAAAGAAAAATTTATGATAGAATTGCAGATATTCCACTATCAGTTCCCCCCATTCCTACCCTGGATGAAACACGATCTCATTGATGATAATATACATATATATATAGCGATTGAAAAGGTATAAATCAAATAATTAATTGATTATAAAACCTCAGGGGACAAGGTAGACTTAATACAGTCAGGAAATTGCTTTCCGTACTCTGTTACCATTTGTACTGAATACGAGTATTGTTTCTGACTTTTGTCTCTAGTAAGAAGGGAATTAAAGTCAGATATCAATTTTAAGAGTATCTGTTTGATTTCAGGAAAATATACTCACAAAAAGCAAAAGATTGTTTACAAAATGATTTTCTCAAGTGTTTTTTCATTATCTGTTTATAACCAAAAAACCAAAGCAAAGTAAAAATTTTTAGGTAAAAACGCAACTTTCTAGCAATTATTTATCATAAGATAGTTATCAAAAATAATAATTTGTTGAGGCAATAATTTTTGTTAACTTGCATTAATTATTACGTCACTAAGTGAAAACTGGACACAAAGTTAAAAAGTTTAGAAAAAAACGCAACTATCTATCTTTAATAGGACAAGATAGTTATAAACAAAAATAATTCGTTCAAACCATTAGGTTTGATAAATTCAATCAATTATTACCTCACTCTAAGTACAAAGTAGACAACAAGTTGAAAATTTTAGAAAAAGCAGCAAATATCTAGCATTACTACAGTAAAAGATAGTTATAAACGATATAAATTTGTTAAAGAAATTATGTTTATAAAATTTAGATAATTATTACCTCGCTATGAGTGAAAAATGGACAAAATGTTGAATATTTCAGAAAAAACTGCAGCTTCCTAATGTAATTGGTAAAAAACCTCCATTACTCGAAACCTAACATTTTTTGGTTACAAGTATCGGAATTTTCAGATACAGTGTATTGCGAAATTCCGCAATTTTAACTGAAAATTACTAATGCTGTAATGGAATTTTCTTAAAATTATCTTGACCTTACTAGGAAAATTCAGAAATGCCCAATTGACGAAATAATTATATTCCCAAAATTACATAATTGAAACCCCGAATTTTAAAATTTCCGAAATTAGTAAATTAGTAAATTGTGATAATTAGTAAATTCACAAAATTCCAAATTACCTAATTTTCAAATTGAAAAGAAATTTTTATTTCATATTTTTTGCATTCAAAAAATGTTTTATTTTACAGGAATACGTGCATGGTTTATAATTTTGAAGAGCTATTTTCAATATGAATCTTTGTAGTACGCAATATGCACAATATAAATTAAACTATTATTTTAATAGATGAAAAAATGTTACATTTGAATATTTTGTTTTGGCAATTTGAAATATTGGTAATTATAAATTTCGGACATTTAGTATAATTTCAAAGGATTTAGACCATTTTAATTTGGACATTAATCAATTAATATAATTATGATATACAGATAAATGCGTTCTGTTAGTTTAGTAGCTTTTCAAGAAACAATTTAGTAAATTTAATTCCATCTCGTCCAGAGAAGTGCTTTGATATAAAACTGTAAATAAAAGTCTATTCAATCTTACCTGGAGTCGGTTTCAAAAAATTTGACTCAATCGAAACTTGAATCGGTATCGAAAATATCGTCTCAATAATCAGTTGAATATAAATAGATTGTAGTTGGTTCAGTTTGACACGTGCACATCACTGTGCAAAATTAAGATAAAGCATTTCCATGTTGCTTTAAGTGGGAAGACCTGAAACGTCCAACTGACGTATACTAATAAATCTGTTACATTGACATGACAGAAAAAGTTTCGGCGGAAGCGTATTTCGTTCGGTTCTAGCCTCTTAAAAAATCTATTATTTGAAATATATAAATTATTGAAGGTGAATTAAATTTTTTACATTTAAAACTCCCTACTTTCCACAATTTGAATGGTCAATAAAAAAGCAAAAACATTCTTCCCTTGCAATTCAGTTCTATGTGATCACATTGTGGAATGGATAGAAATTCCTGGCCGTAAAAAGCGGAAATTGGCTTTTGGCTGGCTTTCTTTTGCTTTTAAACATTCGCCCTTTCTCCATGATAGAAAGCCTGCATTTTGCTATAGAAAACTTTCAATATAATTGAAAAACAAAATAAAATCCTTGATTAAAAGTCACTTCTTTTTGTCGCTGAAATGTTATATCTCAGTTGATATATTTCAGTTCATATATTTTAGATACTTTTAAAATTAGACATCTACTAAATGACTGATATTCAATTCCAGATATTAATTTAATTGTTAATGTTGGGAAAAAATGACTTTAATATCTTCACATCAATTTAATTGCCTAAAATAGAATTTTTGAATGATTTAAGTCTTGAAAATTAGGCTATGCAAATGTCTTCTTGGATTGAAATCAACTGACCCAAATAAATAAAAAGATTTTTTTCCTGGTGCATGTCAAGATTTTTCACACTCTGTCGGAACACCAGTTAAGTTTTATCACTCTTATCGTGGTTTGTAAAGGAACTCAAAAAGAAGCAACGGGAGAAGAATGCAGAGAATTATCGCTTAGTAGGTCGATGAAGGTGACCCGTTGAGGTACCTGCAAAATTATGCACATCTAACACGCCATCTGAAATATATTTCTATGCTAAGTACCTTGGTTAGAGCCTCGATTGCAGCTTGTTTTCTTACATGGAGATTTAATAGAATTTTCTAAAATTAAGATAAATAAAAAGAGATTGAATACTTGGAATAGAAGTGTATAGAAAAAAGCATAAATGTTTTCATAATTCAAAGATTTGTTGGTCCTTCTAGACGGACACTCTGATTTTTTTCCTAAAATCCTACCTATTTTTAGAATAAAAAGGGATCGAAAGAAATTAAATATCTATAATAGAAGTGTAAAAAAGGAAGTAGAAATGATAAATGATGAAAATACTTAGAACGTTTTTTTCGTCCTTCGAGCCGGATCACAGTGCGCTGTGGATTAAGAGAATTTATTCCATTACCAATAGTTCAATTTTCAACTTTAAAAATTGGACAAAAGAATAATGTCATTGTAATCGGGGATAATTAAGGTATTTATTCCGGAAATTATGTGGTTTCATTAAACGCTACTATTTTAAAATTTTTTTTTTTTTGCAATTAATTTTAGACATTAAAAGTTAGAAAAGAACATTAATGGAATACATTTTTTTTAATGTTCAACATTAATAATGTTAACAAATTAACAGTAGTATTTTGGTGAATTACTTTTTATCATTTGCTCGTCCCTCGTCATCCCTTGAATTATCAAAAAATTTTAGATCTTAAATTTCAAAGAGATTTATGAAAGCCGATCTTATAATTTTTTTCGTTAAGCATTTTCTCTAGAGCAACAAACTTGACACTGAATTTTTTTATAAACTTTACCATTTTTTACAACTACACTTATTTTTATGTGAAACATCATTTAAATCACTAAAGCACTCCTCACAAATAATATCCAACATTTCACAATAGTGTAAAAAATGGTTCTATTTTACATCAACAAATTGATGAGTGAAAGTGCTAATTCAAGATTAAAAATACTTGAAGCATTTATTTTCTTCATTTTTCTTGGGTATATACCTTAAAACAATGATTCGTTCCATTAACAAAATTCATCACAAATATATCGCAAATAAATAAAATGTACGATTTGATAACACCTGATAACAATTATTAATTGTTTCAATAAATTTGATGAACAAATGCAACATTTCTTCAATTTTCAACCAGTACATTTAGTTTATCCAACGGAATCCATTTTAAATTACTTAGTAAAATCTGTTACCTATGATACTTTAACAAAAACAAATTATTGTTCATTTTACAAACATTTTCACAAACAAATTCACAAATTAACTACTGGTCAACAAATGGCTGTTGCTTTTTGTTACGAAATCGACTTCTAGTGACTCGGAAAGGAGCTCATTTATTAGGAGACTTCGTCAAGCGACAATATTTGTTATTTATTCCAATAAATTTTATAAACAAATACAGACTTTCGTCACTTTTTTGTACCAGTCGATTTAATTTTTCAACGGAAGTAACTCTAAGTAACTTGGAAAAATCCTTGTCTTCTGATACTTTAGCAAAGAACAATAATTTTTTTTCATTTTATACACAGTTTTATAAATAAATTCACAACTTGACTACCTTTCAACAAATACGCTAGTAATTAGGAAGCTTCATCAGGCGACGAGGACAATCCCCTTCAGAGAATCCTGAAAATGTTTTCAGTTTCCACGTATCTCTCACCGGTTTCAACACAACTAAAAGAAAAATTGTTTATTTCCAAAATCTTTCTATTGGTTCAGTTCGAGTTGTTCGACCGAAAAAGGTCTAGAAATTTGTTATGAACTCTTGTTATAAAAATGCATTGAAAATTAAAAATGTACTTTTCGGAAAAACGACACAATCTACAATAACTTTTTATTTGAAAAAAATTTTCGCCTATATTATATCTATAAATTTGCTTAGAACCACTTTACACTAGTATGCGTATAGTAACGTTCAGCGTTGAGAATGTGTTCGCTAAAGCCAATGGAGCTTTAACAAAAGAGAATTCAATGTCGCCAAATTACAGTTAAAGATGATTTCACCTTTAATTTTTAAAGTTCTGGGCACCAATACAATGTTTCTTTGGTTTTAACTGAAGAAATTTAAGGTCGACATATTCAACTTTTTTTAAAAAAGTGTTCATTTGGCTCAATCCAGAAAAACATGTTTTTTTCACATTTTCAAGAATTTCTAATTTGAACAAATGAAAGTTCTTTTTGAATTGGTAATTTTATTTTAGTGTTTACTAGTAATTAACGTAAAATAAAAAATTTGCCAGGATTTTAGAACTAATAGAAAAAACTTTTTTTTAAGAATTTTTAAATCCAAATGACTAACAGAAGATATTGTCCGATAAAAAATGGTTTTGCATGTGAAAAGTTGTTATAGGTGGCCAACTTTTGCGAGATTTCACACTTAAACCTGGAATTAGAAACTTTGGATTTACGATATTCCTAGAACTGATGGCCCTCCCATTTTCCTGATGAGAGGAGACGTGAGGCCGAAAGGCGTTAGTTGCATCAAGGTAGGTCATGCGTCCAAATCCAGCAGAAAGAATTCACGCGTCCCTGTCTGTTTACATTTGGATTCCCTAGTCGTAAAATCAAGGCCAATGCAGGCCATGCCCGTAACCGTTCTTCATTTCAGGTTCCAGTGTCATATATAACAGGAAAAGAAAGTTGAAAAATGAACTTGTTACAAAAATAACAAATGCCTAAATTTATTAAAGTGATCTCCCTGCTCATCTCTTGAATTATTGAAAATTATATTTCTCTATGAAAATACTCAAATCAGAAAAAAAATTTCCATCGTCAACCGTCATATATCCCCTTTAAAAGGGTGCCTGCGAACTCTCAGTTTTCCTTCATCCACTATTTGAGTTTTTCAAGCAAATTACACTGCTCGTAAAACTTGATGCATCGCCCGGTCTTCACGAAAATCTGGCTTTCTACAATTCTAACAATTTTATGGCCAATGGGATAAAGAGTGAGAATTATCTCTTGAACGTTTGTTTTAAAATTGGATAGTAAAATCGTTTTTCATCCCGGTGATGAAAATCGAGTAAAAACATGTTTTATTTTAATTAAAACTAATTTTCTTTTAGAAATTAATATTTTAGGATACGTCTAGAATCTAGAATATCTTGATGATTCACTTTCTCATTAGTGACGGCTGAAAGGACGCTTTAAGCTGAAATGCTTCTGCATAGTTGGAAATCCGAATCTAAATTTCAGGTTCAAAGGATCATGCAATGTTGAATTACGAGCATATTCATCAATCTCAGATACAGGAGTGCTGTATTCCAGTAAAGTATACTGACTTTTTTCAATCTTTGTTTGAAAAAATTGTATTCAGGTTTTTTCCATGGGGTTTGGAATAATCAATTTTCAATCAAGAAAAAAAAATTTCCAATAAATTAGTTAAAACCTCAACCAAAAGAAACTAATTTTCAAACCAAAAAAAAGAATTTGCAACAAAAGTTGAGTTTTTAACACAAAGCTATGAATTTTTAACAAAAAACTTGAATCTTCAACCTAAAAATATGAATTTTCTACCAACTGATTGTATTTTCAACCCAAAAAGACGAGTTTTCAACAGAAAGAAGATCAATTTCTAAGAAAAAATGTAATAGTTACATTTACAGGTCAAAAAATTAATTTTCCAATTTTCAACCAAACAAATAAATTTTTGACTACAATGTTGAATCTAGCCAGAAATGTGAATTTTAATTAAATAGTCGAATTTTAAACTCAAAAGGTGAATTTTCTACCAAATGAGACAAATTTTCGACAAAATAATGAATTTTCAACTAAAGAAGATAAATTTTTAACCAAAAATAGAATATGTAAATTTTCAGTTTGAAATATAAATTTGCAACGAAAAAAACGTACTTTTATACTTAAATTTTCAACTGAAAACATGAAGTTTCAACTAATGAGATTACTTTTCTACCAAAAAAGATGAATTTTAAACGGAATATGTGAATTTTTAGCCAAATCGTTGAATTTTAAACAAAAAAGATACATTTACAATAAAAAATAGAATAGTTACATTTTTAGTTAAAAAATTAATTTTCATCTGAAAAAAATTAACATAATTATTTAACGAAAATTATTAATCTTCAGAGAAAAAGTGAATTTTTAACCAAATAGCTCAATTATCAGCACAGAAAATGAATATTGTACCCAGTGAGACAAATCTTTAATAAAATAGTTAAATATTTAACTAAAGAAGATACATTTTAACCGGATATAGAATAGGTGAATTTTCAATTAGAAAAATAAATGTTTAACCAAACGAAAAGTTCGATGGTTTATATTTCAACGACAAAACATTTTAATTCTTAATCAAATATAGCTGAACTGAACCAAAAAATACGAATCTTCAACAAATTAGTTGGATCCATATCCAAAACAGACTAATTATCGAACCAAAAGAAGTAATCTGAACAAAATTTGAGTTTTCAACACAAAAATTTAAATTTGTAACACGAAAGTTGAATGTTCAAGCCCAAAATATGAATTTTCTAATAAAATAATTGAATTTTCAACACAAAGAGACGATTTTTCGACAACATAAATGTATTTTAATCTGAAAAAAAATTTCAAGCAAAAATAAAAAACGTTACATTTTCACGTAAAAATATTAATTTTCAACTAAAGAAAAACGAATTTTCAACAAAATATTCAAATTTTTATTCAAAGAAATAAATTTATAACTAAAATTTGAATCTTCTGTTAAAATAAATAAATTTTAAACGAAATACATTAATTTTCATCTGAAAAAGAGACATTTTCAACCAAAAATATAATAGGTAAATTTTTAGTTAGAAAAATCAATTTTTAACAAAAAAGAAACAACGTATTTGCAACAAAATAGTCACATTTTCAACTAAAAGCATGAAGTTTTATTCACCGAGATTACTTTTTTACTAAAAAAGATGAATTTTTGACGAAATACATGGATTTGCAGCCAAATCGTTGAATTTTAAGCAAAAAAGCTAAATTTACAATCAAAAATAGAACAGTTCCATTCTCAGTCAAAAAGTTAATTTTCAACTAAAAAAAACACATTTTTAAACAAATATTTTATTTTCTAACCAAAGAAATAAATTTTTAACTACAATAATGTATCTTAAGCGAATAAATTAATTTTTAACTAAATAGTTGAATCTTTAATACAAGAGATGAATTTTTCACTAAATAAATTTTCTATGAACAAAACGTATTTCTAACAACAGACTTAAGTTTTCAACCAAAAACATCAAGTTTTTACTAATAAGATTACTTTCCTTCCGAAAAAGACGCATTTTTAAGAGAATAGTTACATTTTTTGTGAAACCGGTAAACTTTCAATTTAAAATAGGATAGTGATATGAAAATACAATTTTCACTAAAATAGGTTAATTTTTAACCCAAAAAGATAAATTTTCAACCCAGAAAGATGAATTTTCCTCCCAAAAAGGTGAATTTGCAAACATAATGTATGATTTTTCAAGCAAATTGTTTAATAGTCAAGGTACACATTCGTTTGGCAATAAAAATGTAAGCACATGATAATGATTTCAAAATAGTATTATGAATAGATTTACACAGAAAAATAATTTTTAGATCAATTTAGGAATATTGTAATTTGAAATAGGTCATTTTTTACATATCACTGGAACCTTCATTTAAGATTCGAATTGGTATTTTTTCCCTTACTATTATTGTGAATGATAAATAATTCAAAGCAAATATATATTTTCAGAATCAGTGGATGTTTTATTAACTGTCAAAAAAGTAAAATCTTCTACAATACTGATTTTCATGTTTTTTTACACATATCTCACTTCACCGTAATAAAGAAAAATTTGGAATTGTTGATAGACTTTCAAAAAAAAAAGAAAAATTATTTCTTGATGCGAATTTTTGCTGATAGAAGAAGGAGGCGATTAAAAGTAGAAAGTCTAAAGATACATAATTTTCGCAAAATTTGAAACGAAAATCTTCTAAAATATATGAAATATCTTTAAATTAAATCAAATATTTAATCAATAATGGTTCCCACTCAGGCGGAAAAAGTCCCATAAATCTCTTAAAGTTATTTTAAACTGCCTTTGACGAACATTAGTGCTCGTGAAAGTACTGCATAAATTTTCATAAGATTCTACTGCCCATTAATTTCCCCATGATATTAAGATGACGGTTACTGTCTCATTATGAAGTAGAATAATTTTTGTAAAGTAGGTAACTAAAAGTGAATCATTTCATATTTTAATTCTTATCATGTTATATAAAAAACAAATTTTGTAATATTTTCTGAAATTCTCTTGCAAATTCAAGATTTAGGAGATTAGAGGTTTAAAAAGTAAGGCTCTTTAATTTCTGTTATAAAAATGAACAAGAAAATGTGATAAAAAATATTTGTGATGATTAAATTAATGGATAAAATTAATCAGTTTTTCACATTTATTTTCTATGGAAGGACTTGAGACAATCTGAACTTTGATCACGTCCAAATGATTTAATGGACAGGATCTGGATGAGAACCCAAGAATTTAGTTTGGGATATGATCCTGATGATCCTATTATTAGGCTCCATTTCTTGAAACAAAACGTGCGTAAAGGTCGAAAACAGGATTCTTTTTTATTCTGAACACGAAAATTAGTGGGCAATTGGACGTACAAGGGGAGCATACACCCTTCGGAGTTTTGTTTGGATTCATACCCCTCTCAGAAGCAGGTTATTACCAAACCTGTAATATGCTAAAGTAATAAAATATATTTTTCAGAAATTCTCGAGAAAAAACGGCTTTCAAAAAATCCACGCACATTACATGGACCGCGATGGTAGAGTCCTTCAATAACCTGTTAGATCAAGCAACAGCGATCCGACTTTGTAATCGGAAAGTCTGGGCTCGATTCTTGCTGCCTTCGTTTCTTCTCAATCTTTTTTCATTCAAATTTCTACAGGCTCAAATGATAAATTGCCTGAAAAACAAGTCCAAAGAAAATATTTTAATGATAAATCAGTACCGCGACATCCTTGGAAAATTCTGATTTCATATGCAATTTTTTTAATAAAAAATCACTCATTATTCAACTTTCCAAATATGAATATTAGGGTGGTCAAAAAATTCAACTTTCGATTTTCCGTGATCGACTCCTCTCCCTCCCATTTTTATGTTTTTCGTAAACAGAAACTCCATATCTTTCCCATAAAACGGTCAATCTTAACCGGCGCGGCTCCTTCAGACTTTTGAAATTTACATGGGGTTTGAAATTGAAAAAGACGGAAAATTGCCCTTCTCGGACGTACTAGTTTACAAAAGATCTGATAACACATTAGGACATAAAGTTTACAGAAAACCCACCCATACAAACAGATTATATATATATATTTCTGTTTCACTTTCTGACATATGCAGGTGCCAAAATTGGGCAATGATCTACCGTAGCTTTTTGAGTTTTGCGCTTATTCCTAATATATAAGTTGGGTGGACTGATGATATACATTACATGCTGGGCTACTATTAAACCAAAGTTACGAACTTGTTCTTTCATATTTCATGAACCTAATAACATAATAATACTCGCTGGTAGGACAAAGATAAGTTACATTGAAGCTTGCATAGAATATTTTTAGTTATTATTTCTTCTTAGTTCATCGCCGAATGTCGCATAATCCGCAGATTTCCGGCGCATTATCTCGCCCAATAATTAATTTTTTTATCGCATAATTTGAAAATTTGCAAAGCAAATAAATAAACACCACAGTCCAGTTATGTGAACCTTTCGTCGTTTTATGTAAAGGAACAATTTCTTCGCGTGTACTGAAATCGTCAGAAATCATGCGTACGAATATCATTAGCTGACTGATGTCTGTGTTATCGCAACTTTCGTCAAGGCAGAATGAGCAAAACTTATATTGTACCAAAAGAAGCTTTAATTAATCGACTAAGTTGGCAGCTTAAGGAGGCACGGTCGCGCATACTATCTGCAAAAAGTTAGTAATACTGTTTGAGTAATATAAGTTTAATTAGCCTTTAAATATGTAATATGTAGCTTATTTACGTCGAAGAAAGTCAAAAATTGGATAATTATGCCGGTATAATGTTTTATTAATTAGTTTCCTGTCAGACCTAAGAGAAAATTTTTGGCTATGGTGGTACACTACATATAGAGAAGTTGTGTATACAGACGAGTACACACTAACTCCTCAAGATCTGAACGTAGACGCGGCAACTTCGCATTTTTCATGGTGTCTGCTTTGATAGTTGTGCTCTTTGACTGCAAATGAAAACGTGACATTTGTTGAAAATGACAGACCCTTAGTAGTTAAAGGTGAATTTATGAAAAAGAAAGTTTCTTATAACATATTGAAAGATATTGCGCATGCGCTAGACCCGCTAGGCGCTCCGACAGCGTTGCCGGATATCTACCACGTGCTTGTTTCATTTTTCGGATAATTCAAAATTCCCAAACTTTGCATACCTCTCATTCTCAAACTAAGAGGACAAAAATTCTGAGATTTGTTCAAAATCTTCATGAAAACCCCCTTCTAACATATATTAGTTTTTGAAAAAAACTGTAAGAATAGTTTACGAGTTAGAGTTAGAAATGTAACATTTTCCTATGCTTGGGATAGACTTTACGTATATAAGGGTTTAACTTTGATCCTAATTATCTTAGCTCAGGAGAGGACAATATTTGTTTAATTTGGCAAACGCTTAGATAACATTCCAAAGAACCTATAGTCGAAGTTTAAACAAACCCGTAAGGAAAGTGTGTTCGTGACCGTACCTCCTTAATGTGTTACTCTTCGCTGAACGGAAGATCTTGAAAGAGCAACATTTTTACATTTCTCGACAGATTCGTGCAATTCGAAGCAATCTGACATCACAAATGGCACACTGCTTTATCATGCTACCTTGAGTAAAGCAACATTTTTTACATGAAATTTCAAACGAAATTTTGTACGATGCTTGAAGAGCCTGACGCATCATTTTTTAGGGATCGGCGACATTACCGTCCTCAAGAAATGAATTCTCATTCACTATGCTTGATCCGAACGAAGTTGATCCATTTGTCGATAATTCGGGGCCCAATGACGACACTGAGCTGCTGGGCGACTGACACAGAGGACATAATGGGGACGACACACACTCCCTGTTCATCCTGCGTTGGTAAATGCGAGGTTGATTCTGGAACACTAGACTGTATTTCGGAAGACGTTAATAAGTATGGAATTGAGCTTATACCTAATTAGCTATATATTACTATCTGTGTTCGGACAGATAATGGCACGGATGATTAACCCACTAACGACGAAGAAATCCGATTTTTTTATTTATTTTCATGCCTCATTATTATAATTAAGGAGTGGGAATTTTTGAACGAAGACCCTGTTCCCTGCTGTTTTCGGGTATGCTCTTTCAGAATCTGAGCTCAAAATTGGAATATCACTTTCAGAAAATTAAATATGGCGGCTTTTATGTCAAAAACTATGAAAATTTTGAGACAACATTTTTATCATGATTTTTTTTCACATTGAAATCGGGAGAAAACTTCACACTTTCTTCAACCATCGTTGCAAAAAAATCATGTAGTTCGACAGTATACTTTTAGTTTTCATAATAAAAGTCGTTATCATTTTCAAAATTGTGATTTTTCACTTGAAAATTTTGAAAAAATATAGGCGTTTGG
This sequence comes from Andricus grossulariae, assembly GCA_011634705.1. NCBI lineage: Eukaryota > Metazoa > Arthropoda > Insecta > Hymenoptera > Cynipidae > Andricus > Andricus grossulariae. The sequence goes on along the minus strand of JAABKJ010007545.1, from coordinate 210,935,107 downwards.
ACGCTTCACACAGATTCCAACGAATAGTGGTGAAAGTGGCTGTACATCGGTTTTTGGGGTCGCTGAATCCGAATCTAGAGTCAAGCTTTCGAAATTCATAATGGCGGATCCAATATGGCGACCAAAATTGTAAAATGTTTGGACGTGGATGAAATTGTCTATATATAGGTTTTTGGGGTCGCTGAATCTGAATCTAGTGTCAGATTTTCGAAATTCAATATTACGGATCCAATATGGCGGCCAAAATTTGCACAAATGTTTGGAACTGGATGAAATTTTCGGTACATAGGTTTCTGGGGTCGCTAAAGCCGAATCTAGTGTCAGGTCTTCAAATTCAAAATGGCGGATCCAATATGGTGAACAAAATAAAAAAATGTTTAGACCTGGATGAAATTGTCCATACATAGGTTCTTGGGCTCGCTGAATCTGAATCTTAGTGTCAGATTTTCGAAATTCGAGATGGCGGATCCAATATGCCGGCCAAAATTTGTAAAAATGTTTGGAACTGGATGATCCTATGATCTTATCTAGGTTTTTGGGGTCGCTGAATTCGACTAGAAACTAGATTCGGATTCAGTGACCCCAAAAACCTATGTACGAACAATTTCATCCAGTTCTAAACGTTTTTGAAATTTTTGGCTGCCATATTGTATCCGCCATTTTGAATTTCGAAAACCTGACAGTAGATTCGGATTCAGCGACCCCAGAATCCTATGTATCGACAATTCCATCCAGTTCCAAACATTTTTTCAAATTTTGGCCGCCATATTGGATCCGCCATATTGAATTTCGAAAATATGACAGTAGATTCGGATTCAGCGTCCCCAAAAACTTATATATAGACAATTTCATCCACGTCCAAACATTTTACCATTTTGGTCGCCATATTGGATCCGCCATTATGAATTTCGAAAACTTGACACTAGATTCGGATTCAGCGCCCAAAAGATCTATGTACAGCCACTTTCACCACTATTCGTTGGAATCTCAGTGAAGCGACCACAAACCTATATTTTTTCAAAATTTTCAAGTGAAAAATCACCGTTTTGAAAATGATAACGACTTTTATGATGAAAACCAAAAGTATACTGTCAAACCACACGATTTTTCTGCAACGATGGTTAAAGAAAGTTTGAAGTTTTCTTCCGATTTCAATGTGAAAAAAATCCTTAATTTTAATAATGAGGCTTGAAAATGAATAAAAAACCGGAGTTCTTCGTCGTGAATGGGTTAAAGAGGAAAGTCTAACTTTGAATTAGTACTTACATGCCTATTTCTTCTTATGTAATGTTGTTTTAGATTCTGGTAATGTTCGGTGCGATCCTCTTCTCCTTTGAATACATAATCTACATCTCTACGATGTTTACTCAAATAGTGCGTTTTTGCATTATCTGCCCTTGTAAATTGTTTAACACACATTAAACAAGAAAATAAAAAGGTTTTGTCATCACGAGTCAACGGCAATCGCAGGCACACGTTTTTCAACTCCCAACTTTCATCCTTCTTTTTTTTTAATTTTTATCTCTCCGTGACAGTCCCTTTGATGTTAAGGTATAGCTGTAATATAAATTATAAACGTACGCAATAAATAAAAAATGTGTTTCGTCCCATTGTACAAAAGATTTTGAGATTACATTTTTTTGAAGATTTCTGGGAAAACTTTTAATGGTTTAGGTTTAATTTCAAAAGAATAATTTCAAGTTTTAAAGATTTCAAAACGTGTGGAAGAAAGTATGGAGACTCTAAGATAATTTTTTTAATTTTTCAGGGTTTAAAGAAATTTGAGGTAAACTCAACTTGGCAGGGCGATAAGAGAATGAAAAAAATATTCTTAAAATTCATGGGAAAATTTCAAATTATCTTGTTTCCTAATTGATTCGAAGAGCAAATTAAAAAAGTTTACAAAACATTTCAAATTATTTCCTAACATTTTGAAAAAGAGTGTAAAAGATTTCAAAGCCACATTTTGGTATAATACATAATTTTACAACAAATTTGAGTAAGTTTAAGAGATACTTAGAAGTTCTGAAACTATTCAAAAATAATAAAAACTTATAAGATATTTTAGGAATTTTGTAAGGTTTCAAAAAATGAAAAAAATTCTTTAGATTCCTACGAAAAATTAAAATAATTGTTTATTTTGAAAAAATAATTTAGAAGAAATACTTGGAAGTTTTGAAACGAATAAAAATAATACCAACTTATAAGATATTTTAGGAATTCTGTAAGGTTTCAAGAAAATGAAAAAAATCTTTAGATTCCTAGGAAAAATTAAACATTTTTTTATTTCGAAACTGTAATTTTAAGAGAATATTTAAAAACATTGCAGAACATGTTAAAAACTGTATAAAAATGTCAAAGAAGAATCTGAAAGATTTTAGGACAATTTTTTTAATTTCGCAGAATGTAAAAAAAAATTCACGTAAAATTTGAATAATTTGAAAATATTAGAAGGTTCAATAATATTGATAGGATTAAGAAAAGAATTTTGTTAAGATTTATCGGAATATTTTTTGTAATGTTGTATTTTTAAAAATGAACTTTGAGACAAAATTGAAAAAGATTTCAAAATATATCCTTAAATTTCGGATAAGAGTGGAAGATTTTAAAGCCATATGTTTCAATTTGGTAAAATTAAAAAATAAAAAACGAGTAAATTCAAAAAATATTTGGAAGATTTGAAGAGATTGAAAAAGAATTTTAAATTGTAAGATTTTTAAAAAATGCAGATTTTTTAAAAAGATTTAAAACCAAAACTTTAGAAGCTCTAAAAGAATTTTGAAAGGGTTCAAGTGAATAAACAAATTTCCTTAAAATTCATAGAAAAATTTGGAAGATTATAAGTCAATTTTTTTACATTTTGAATAATATTTCAAATTGTAAGAAAAATTCGAGTTAGCTAAGAATATTTAGAGGACTTTAAGAGGTTTTGAATAGATTTAAAATATTTTAAAACTTGGAAGTATTTCCGAAAATGTAGTAAATATTTTTTATTTCTTTCAAACTTCTAAAAGTCCTAAATATCTTTCAAAAGGGCTCGAATTTTTCCTAATATTTTGTAAAATCCTGTACAATAAAATATTTTTTGCAATCTTCTAGATTCTCTCTTGACTCATCTAAAATATTCAAAAATCTTTTCTAATTTACTCAAGAATATTATAAAATTTATATTTATATAAGTTTAAAAACAAAATGATAATACTTCTTTTCTTGTGAGTAATTTCAATATTTGGTATACTGAGAAAAATATTTAAAAAGAATTGAGTGTTACATCAAAATATTATAATAAACAATTCATTTGAACAGACTTTTTTCAAAATTTCAATCAAGATCAATCAGCATTTGAAAATGAGATTTCACATGATACTTTATAGCTCAGCCATTTTAAATACTTATTTACCACTGATGTATTTCAAATGAAAATTTTATAATTACCTTCCATCGCGCCTTCCACTTATGTTTTTCTAAACATAAATAATGTAGTTCACTATTCTTGAATTACGTTTCTGCACATTAAAAGTATTTACAACTGAATTTTTCGAATGGCACTAATCCCAACGAAAACTTCTTGCAAACTGACGTCTGCTAACTTTCAACATTTTTGTTACCCTCTCTCACCTGTAAAACTTTCCCTTTTTTATAGCATTCCTACCTTAAGATGCACCTAACTGCAGTTTAAAAGAATATCTTGCCTCAAATTGACCTGTCCTGACAATATGCAGGTACTTGGACGGTGAAAATTGTAAACGCGAACTGGAACCTTAAAGTCTTTCACTTAAACATATCAACGTAGTAGGCTTAACTTTACTTTTGAATATTATATTTAATACATTTTAGTATATTATGCGCTAAGGTGCAGAATAAGGGTCTTTACGCGACGAGCGGCAATGCTCGCAGGACGATCGAAGCCGAGGCCAAGCCAAGGCGAGATAAGTCCTGCGAGCATCGTAAGCGAGTCGCGTGAAGACCTGAATTGTGCGAATTGGCGTAAATACTATTTTATTTGCCGACAGTGCATTTACAAGTTTTGTTGCGACAGCATAGATTATCGTAATGTTGTACATTACGATACAGCAGAGTGTAATGTGAAGAGTGATCTCCCTCTGTATCGTATTATACAACATTACGCGACATAAAATAAAAATAAAAAAAAATAAAAAAAATAAAAATAAAAAAAAAAAATAAATAAAATTCAATTAAACATCTCAGAATTTATTGATACTGAATATGATTTAGATTTTATAACTATATTTCAATTCTATGACTTACCTTTCTACGTTGTGCATAATGTTAATAGATTGTTATACTGCAAAAAGCATCAGCCAACGCTTGTGTATATTATACATACAATGTACAAAATGGTGATATTAAAATATTCAATAATGTACAACAAAGAAACACTTTGTGAACTTCTCTTTTAAATTACATTCATTGAAAAGAAATGTAAACATACTGCAATAAAATGATTAAGACTTTAGTTACTATTAAAATTTTATGTTGAAAAGTCAGTCGTCCCCAAGCACCCCAACAGATATTTCGTATCTACGGTGCAGCGTACGCGGAACATGTGTTCCCGAAGGAAATTTCCCTTAGTTGGGCATGTCTGCCCTGAATGGTAAATACCTGTTTTTAACAATACGAGTTTTCATATGAAGGAGCACAATTAGGTACTAAGAGCAGAAGGTCGGATGGTTCTTGGACAGACCTCTTATTAAAAGTATTCTGCTATGTTTTTTATTCTAGTTTCCCAAATGTACCTTTCTCCTGTCCAAGTCATACCGTACGCCAGTATGTTTTGGACAGATTATAGAGTTGGATGGTTTATCTTTTTGAAAACGTGGGGACGATATGTCCTATACCGACTCTTCCCTACTAGACAGTTATCAGAGTGTCTAGCAATTTTTTCTAGACTGATAAAATATTTCTGCGTCACTAACCTCTGTATTGGACTTTACAGGTCAATAATCGTTATTAATTCGATTTGCATACATGTTTTCTCAGAGCCTGGTATAAAAACTCTCCATTACCATTTTCCTGCAGCCCTGAGATGGCCCGTAGCCCGAGCCACCGTTATCGTAGTTTTTGTCGCTCCTGTCACCCCTTTAACGGTATTTATTTGAATCCGGTTTTTCGGGGGCAAATTTCACGGCAAAAGGGTTGAATATTTAGGTCTAACTTTTGGCTATACGTATTGTAAATATTATTTTCTTGAAAATTTCAACGCGAGTTTGTAGTAAAATTGTTTCTGTTTTATTTCAAAATTAAAAAAAGTGCAATTTCAATGCATCTAGCGAATGCAACTTAGCAGGGTGCGTCATGATAGCTTTCTCTGGTTTGGAGGTGTCGAGTTTCTACAGGGAGCGTCAGAGCATCGTTTGGTAAGCAAGTTTGCTAATATCCATGGTTTCCTAAAAACTTATCGGCACTGCAGTTCAGGGCCCCCTAGTTACAATAAATTTGACAGGCACAATATTTTGCTATGAAATGCAATTATTTGGCATTGGCGTCGCTACATTCGTCACTTGCGCAGAAATTCTCCAAAAATAATTTTCTCCAAAAATCGCACGCTCGAGGAGTGTTCGCCTGATTGTTTTCTATGCAATGATTTTTATTTGAAAATGAAATTCAATAAAATGCCACGAAATTAATGTTTACTTTCATAATTTTTCTTTTTACACAGCTTCACATGGGTGCCCTCTCACGTCACACATTAAATAATTTTGCAAATCTAAACATTTCCATGCAACTTTGGTGTACCATCTTTCGATTCTGAAAAATGTGCCATCATATCCAGAACTTTAATAGAAATTTTAATAGAAATAAATAGTAAATGATATGACAGATTATCTTACGAATTCAATAATAATAGTTCAGCAAAAGAAAGTGAAAAACGAAAGGGACAAGCTGATGAAAAAAAGGCGATAAAAATAATCAGTACATACATACATCGTAAACTTCGACTTCAGACAGATTTATGTGTAAACATCTTCGATAAAAGTTAACTTATAGTAAAAAGATTTCACAAAGATTTCAAATATTTCACAAATATTTAAGAAATTTGACAAAGATATGAAAAGATTTCGAATCTTTTCTTAACTTGAACTAAAATTATTTCACAAAGTTTTTAAAGATTTCACAAAGATTGCACAAACAACTCTGTCTGTTAGCAGGTAATACCGGTCATTACAATTTCACTTGTATTTGCTGCGTTCCCGCGCACGCACAAATGCCAAGTGGGTGGCATGACTATACCCCGCGCTTATGCCACGAATGTGTGCGTGCGCGGAAACGCAGTAGTACGAGTGCAATTGCAATGACCGGTAATACCTGTTGACTGGCAATACCCGCTTTTCCCCTGCACCATTTCCACCATCAGGGGAACCATATTTACAAAAACAATCTAAAAAAGTGTAATAAAAACAATCTTAATAAATTTATTAAGATGAACAAATTTAAAAGGAGTAAAAAACTACTTCCCAAGTAGTTACGAAAGTCCAAATCATCTTTTGGAGTAAGTTTCAAGATTCAATCATGAGTTGAAATTCAATTTAAAAATCAGTAGTAAAGTTAAATAGGTATAAGAACAAATGTCCAATTAAAATTTAGCATATGAAAATTCTGTAAAAAAATTAAATTTTATCAAAAGTTAAATTATCATAAGAGATAGAGGTTCAGTTCAAAATAATGAAGAAGTATAGTTACCATATTTCAATTATCAGAAGAAATAAAAACTTATTTAGTGAATATATTTCAATAATTTATATAAAAACTGTATAACTAATTAAAATTTATAAAAATTAAAAAACATTTTTTATTATGAGAGTAGGATAGTTAACGATATTCTTAGGTTAGGTGATCAATTTAACTCTCATATTTTAACTTCTAAAAATCAACACATCTTTGAAATTGTGAAAGATCTAGAAACTAGCATTGATAAAGTTCCTGATAAATTACAAGCCGAATTAAGACATAACATTCTTCTTTTATCTTATCGATTTTCCTTTGAGACCTGTTGTTAGCACTATTAATTCTCCTATATATACTATGGATAGAATTTTCAATAATATTTTAATCTCTGCTCTTCCTAAACCTAAATCTTTTATTAAAAATGCTATTGATTTGAAACTAAAACTTGATAAAATCATTATTCCTTCTGACCACATTATGATCTCTCTTGATGTAACTTCTCTCTTCACTAATGTTCCTGTAGATTTGGTTCTTAATAGTATTGAAAAAAGATGGTCTTATATTAAGAAAGTTTCCAGATAGCAAAATGCCCGCCGACTGCAAGCGATCTGCCAGCACGCGGCCCGATCGATCGGACCGACGTGCCGGCAGATATGCACCTTAATGTGCACACCATTTATGGATATATAGCCAGCCCGACAGGCGGGAGCGACGCGGTCCGGCGAACCGCATGACCGACGGTCTGGTAAAATGCCTGCTGAGTTTGAGAGTAGTGTAAAATTTTAAAAATCTTTTAAAATGTAAATTGAATAAAAATTTCTTCCTCCAAATATCACGAAATAATTTATTTTTAAAAGTATAAGTATAAGACAAAAAAATTGATTTTTCAAGGTTCATTTTTTTACAGTAAAAAGATCATTTTCACGAGAAATTCCTTAAAAGTCTGATTTTTGGGTCAAAAACCCGTTTCTTGGTGATTCTTCTTTTATGACGGTGAAAAATCACGATGCTACAAACGAAAATATTTTGAACCTTCTCATTTTTTAAGCTTCAACAAAATTTTTTTTAAAATCATAATTGGTGGAAATTTGACTGAGTTATCTATTTTCAAGCGAATTTAAATTTAATTTCCAATAAAATAATTAAATTTTTAACCAAATTGTTGAATTTTCAACTTACAAAGGTGAATTTACAACCAAATGATCGAATTTTAAACAAAAAAGTTCAATCTCAACCAAAAATAGTTGTATTTTCAACGAAATAATTGAATTTTTAGAAGACAGCTTAAATCTTAACAAGAAAGGTGAATTTTAAATCTAAAGGGACGAATTTTTTGTCTACATTTTTCAACAAAACAAGTCAAATTTTCACAGCAGGCAAACAATTAAAAAACAGCAACTCGCCAAAAAACCAAACACCAAACGAACAAAACGAACGAAAGCACTTTTCACTCACGTTGTCGATCCGAGCCAAAATTCACGAGTGCACGCCATTACACACGGCAAGAACAGCTGATCCAAAACGCGCATGCGCGTTTGCGGTCTCAATCTACTCGCGATATCAGCCTGCAGCGGTCGGGCAAGTCGCAGGCCCGTCGCCCCTCGTCGTTTGCAGGGATTGGGAGCGAAATACCACTCGCTACTTTTCTCTTCTCTAGGCAAAGGGAGACTACAGCAGGTCAGTATGTTCTCTCCGCAGCCTAAGAGTTGAATGAGTGTACGTGATGCCATAAATTTCGTTCCGGGGACTGTAGACCTATTATTCCGGGGTCCCAGTTTGGAATGAGTACGGCGTCTGTGGCCTGCTGTGCTGTTCGGCTCTTCTTCAGTAATGAAATTGACATGTGTTGAACCTTCACGCTTTGCAGTGAGTTACGCCCAAGACTCTCAAGTCTAAACGCCGCAATGAACGATCTCTGATATATTCATATATATTGTTGAAAATATGTCTTTCTTGGTTTAATTGAAGTGGGTGTGATGTAATATTAAATCTTTATCAGTTTAAATATCTTTTTGTGGAGAATTCATATTTTATGGTTTAAACTTTAACCACTTAGTTGAAATTTTAACTACTATCTTAAAAATTCATCTGTATGGTTTTCAAGTAATTTATTTTGTTGAAAATTCGTTTTTTGGAATGTATATTCTTTGCTAGAAATTTCATCTTTTTAATGTAAACTTGATCTGTTTGGATAAACATTCATCTGTTTCTGTTGAAGATGAAACTATTTTGTTAATAATTGGTCGTTCTTGGATGAATTTTACTGCTTTTGATTTACAATTAAACCATTTTTGGTTTAAATATTTCCAGTATTATATTTCTCCCTTAGAATTCATATGCGTTTGTTGAAAATTGAACTATTTTGTTAAAAATGTCACTACACTGTTAAGGATTAACTTCTTTTGGTTGGAGATACATTTGCATCCTTTGATGAAAAAAATTTTTTTGAAGAAAATTTTTGCATCTTACAATCACAGTATTTGCTTGAAGATTCACTTTTGTAGGTTGAAAATTCAACTATTCCCTTACGAAAAAGCATTGTAGGAAAATATATACATCGGGTTTTATTTATCCTGAGACATCGAAATATTTTAAAAAATATGAATCCTATGGAAAAAATTTCCGTTATAAAAACTTTTTATTTTCGAGGGGGAGAAGTGACTTAGAAGGAATGTACCCCAACCCAACTCCCCAGGATGCGCGGGGAGTGGAGACCTTTGTAATTTCAAATAGGAATGCCAATTTTTTAGCATAGACTAAGATTCTCCTTTATGAAGTTTTTTTTCCATACGCAGAAGAAAAAAAACCCAACCCCCTGCCCCTAGGGGGGGAGGGGTTAAAAGTCGATTTTCCCCCTAGAAAATAAAAAGTTTTTATCATGGATATTTTTTTCACAAGATGCATATTTTTCGAGATATTTTTATGTCTCAAGTTTAAAAAAACACGCAGTATAATACACCTAAAATGAAAGTCCATCAAGCTAGCACCTCCACAATCGAAATTCCCAAATTTCTTTGTACCAGAATTTTTGGTTTTTTTTGGGCTTTTTTTGGGCTGTATTGCCGACTTTTGGGCTCCATTACATTTTTTGAAAATTCAAATTTCGAGTGGAGGTGCTGCCTTGACTCAAGCCAGCACCTCCACTATATAAAAATTTAAAAAACTTGATAATCAAACACGACAGAATTTTTGACTTTTTTTTGGGCTATTGAATGCGCTACCAACAGATTTGCGAAAGCAACCCCTACTGAAAATAAAACTACCTTCTATATACAAACTCAAACTCGCAAAAAACGAAGTACACCAGAATTTTGGGCTTATTTTGGGATCTTGAATGCACACAAAAAAACTCAAAAAACCACCCCCTATGAACAGAAAAACCACCCCCTTGAAAAAAATAAAATCTGCAAATAAGCAAAGTGCTTCGGAATTTTGAGCATACTTTGGGCTCTCGAATGCACTAAACAAATTTTTCCAAGAGCACCCCTAGGAACGAAAAAACTAACCCTTTAGTAAAAACTCAAACCTGGAAAATAGAAAGTAGTGTAGGGCTTTTCTTGGGCTCTCGAATGCTTGAATTTTTTTGTTGCAAAAACTACCCCTACATCTCAAAAATCAAAATAAGCCCCAAACAGCAGAAACTTATTGGTGTTGGTATTTTTGAGGAGACCAAAAATTAGAGACACTATTGAAACTGTAAAATTCTAAAAAACATTATTTTTGACAAAATCATATGTACTTGGTGTCAAGGGGTTGCTTTTCAACTGTAAGGGTCGGGGCCCAAAAATCGGTGTTGGTATTTTTCAGTAGCCCAAAAATCAGAGACCCTATTTACATTGTAAAATTCAAAAAACATTATTTTTTGACAAAGTCATTTCTTCGTGGTGTCAAGGGGTTGCTTTTCAACTGAAAGGTTGGAGCCCTAAAATCGGTGTTGGTATTTTTCAGGAGCCGAATAATCAGAGACTCTATTTACACTGTAAAATTCTAAAAAACATTATTTATTGACAAAGTCATATCTACTTGGTGTCAAGGGGTTGCTTTTCAACTGTAAGGGTTAGAGCCCAAAAATAGGTGTTGGTATTTTTCAGGAGCCCAAAAATCAGAGACCCTATATACACTGTAAAATTCTAAAAAACATTATTTTTTGACAATGTCATGCCTTCGTGTTGTCAAGAGGTTGCTTTTCAACTGTAAGGGTTGGAGCCCAAGAATCAGTGTTGGTATTTATCACGAGCCCAAAAATCAGAGACTCTTTTCACTCTGCAAAATTCTAAAAAACATTATTTTTTTACAAAGTCAAATCTTCGTGTTGTCAAGGGGTTGCTTTTCAACTGTAAGGGTTGGAAACCAAAAATCAGTGTTGGTATTTTTCAGGAGCACAAAAATCAGAGACCCTATATACACTGTAAAATTCTAAACAACATTATTTTTTGACAATGTCATGTCTTCGTGTTGTCAAGAGGTTGCTTTTCAACTGTAAGGGCTGGAGTCCAAAAATCGGTGTTGGTATTTATCACGAGCCCAAAAATTAGAGACTCTTTTCACACCGCAAAATTCGAAAAAACTTTATTTTTTGACAAATTCATATCGTCGTGATGTCAAGGGGTTACTTTTCAACTGTAAGGGTTGGAGACCAAGAATCAGTGTTGCTATTTTGCAAGAGCCCAAAAATCAGAGACTCTATTTACACTGTACAATTCTGAAAAGCATTATTTTTTGACAAAGTCATATCTTCGTGTTTTCAAGAAGTTGCTTTTCAACTGTTAGGGTTGGATCCCAAAAATGAGTGTTGGTATTTTTCAGAAGCCCAAAAATCAGAGACCTTATACACACTGTAAAATTTTAAAAAACATTATTTTTTGACACATTCGTATCTTCGTGTTGTCAATGGGTTGCTTTTCAACTGTGAGGGTTGGAGACCGGGTTCATTTAGAAACCATTATCATTTTGGGTTCCTTTTCAGCAAGAGAGGTTCCTTTTTGTTGCAGCTCCTTTGGAATCAAAAAGTGGTTCCAATGGAAACCCCAGTTTTTTCTGTGTTGTATTTGTGATCGTGATATTGTTACCATTTTTTAATATGGCCATCTTGGAACATTCGTTCTTTATAATATGATATACATTTTTCTGTTGACAACTGAAATTAAATTTCCTTCAATTTTATAATTACCCACAAGGAAATTTAAGGCCACTTTACCAATTTCCCTGTTTTATAATCGGACTTAGATTAACTGAAAACCTCTAAAGGAAGATTGTGAACCAATTTTTCGCGCTCTATATTTAGGAACCTCTTTTTTATTGATTAGTACCGCATTTTGCGGAGCAACAATATCGAATGTCGTGTCACTGAAAAGTGAGTTAAAAAGTTATCAGATTCTCGGTAGTTGCGAACTAACGCTCTATATTGCGTTCCACCATTTTCATATTCACCGAGCATTTTACATACGCTCAACAGCTTCAAGCGAGAAGCTTTTTATAAATTCATTTCTGAAATTCATTTTCCCCGCATTATTGCACAAGGCTCTGAAATTGAATAATATGCAAACTTCTTCCTGACCTTGTTTATTGCTCAGAAAGTGTTTTAAATATCTCTCTCGTTGAAAACATTTCTCCTTGGTCTTCCTGCATTCTAATGCTAATAAGAATTTAATTTCGAAATAATTAAAGTCTCCTGAATTTCACAGAATTTGACCTAGAAGTGGGACGACTGAAAAATCCCGAAAAATTAAATTCCCCGACACTGCGTGAAATCTCAAAAAAGAAAATATTCGAAATAGAAAATTTCCGAAATTAGAATATTGCCGACAATACAAAATTTGCGAATTATCAAATTCCCTAATCTAAGACATTATAAAATTGTTTTTATAATAATTTTATGAAATATTCGGTGTGCAAATAAGTTCTACCCGTTTTAAGCAACTTTTCTTTTATTTATAAAAATCTAACAAAATGCTGTAATCTTCGTCCATGCCCAGAATATGATCTCTTCTCTTGGATTTTTTTCGCCAAACGGTTCAGTTGAAAAGAGTAATATTGCAATGGGAAATTCTGTTATATCCGGCTTACTCTCCAGACATTGCCCCGTCCGATTATCACCTTCTTCGCTCGTTACAAAACAGCTTATCTGAACACCAAATTCAAATTGAAGCTGAAGTGCGAAAAATGGCGAATGACTTTATAGCATCACAAGATCAATCCTTATTTCTCCATTAAATCCATTAATTGCCTGAGCGTTGGCGAAGAGTATTAGAAGCCAATGGCCACTATATTAATTAATACTTGCATTTTGTTATTTTTTTTATAAATAATAAAAAAAAGTTGCTTAAAACGGGTAGAACTTATTTGTACATCTAATAAAAATAGTTTCATCAAATGAAAGCATTTTATTTATTATTTTATTATTCCACAATTATTTAATTGCTTAGATTCGCGAATTTCCATGTGATCAGAAATTTTACAGTATTGGATATATTTTATAATGTCAGAAATTTTATTTCGCGAATTTCATAATTCAGGAATATTAAATTGTTGGTATTTTATAATTTCGGTACTTTTACATTTTGAATATTCTCTTTTTTCGGGAATTTGACAGTTTTTAGAGCATTATTATTTGAAAAATTGTTCAGTCGTCCCTTTATGATGTTGCCAAATTTGAAAATTCCTGAAATAAAATTGTCGACAGTATAAAATATCCGACACTGTAAAATTGCCGACACAGGGAAATTTTCGAAGTATAAAGTTTCCGAATCGAAAAAAAATTGCTAAATAATATGGAAATACCGAAACATAAAACTCCCGATACTGCAAAATTCCTGAAAAAAATATTCGAAATAGGAAATTCCTGAAAATAGAAAACTGTCAAGTTAAAATTCCCGAATCGGAAAATTACAGAATCGAAACAATTAAATAATCGTTAAATAATTAAAAATAAATAGAACAGAAAAGTTTTATTTGATGAACAAATATTTTATTTTTTTATTATTGATCGAATTTTTCAATTGTTTAGATACGGAAATTTCAGTGTGGGATATTCTATACTTCGGCGACATTCTGCTGGGAATTCTCTATTTCGAATGTTTTCTTTTTCGGGAATTCTTTAGTGTCGGCAGATTTATTTTTCGTATTTTGTCAGTCTTCCGATTCAAATGTGTATTTTTGGTGTATTTCTAAATTCAAGATTTTTTTAGGTCACCGGATAGAAATGTATTAAATTTATTCCTCATGGAAAATATTCTCCTTATATTGTAGAAGAAATCTTGTGCATGTTATTCCAGGAAAAACAAGGTTTAGTCGCCATTTCAGACTTATTCCTCAATAAATAAACATACTTTCTAGGGTTGAAAGGATTTTTCAGCTTGACATTTTTAAAAATTTCTAACTAAGAAAATTTATTTCCTGGCCTAAAACGGCTTAGCGGAACCTCTAAATAGTTTTTAAAAAATAAAATTTGCGGCAGTTTTTTTTTCATCAAAAGGAAGAAATTAAGGGGGTGGCGGGTTTAAAAATATATTGTTTTAATCCAATTATGTAATCCACCTTATATATATATATATTAAAATAGTATATTTTAAATTTCAGGATGTTTTCAGTCTTCCACTAAAAATGTAAATCATTTTATTTTTGTATTTTTTAAATATTGAGATCAACCGGTCTAAATCTAATGAAGTTTTTAATGGATAAAGGCGGGGTTTTAAAGTATGATTTTAATCCAATTTTTTAATCCCCCTTCTTCATACATATTTTATTTTTCAGGATGTTTCAGTCTTCCCCTAAAAATATAAATCATTTTATTTTTGTATTTTTTAAATATTGAAATCAACTTGTCTAAAACTAATGAAGTTTTTATTGGATGAAGGCGGGGTTTAAAAATATATTTTGTTGAGTCATAGTGAACGTAATAATGGGCGAAGAAGAGCGTTCTTTCTGCATCCCGGCATTCTCTTCGGCATAGCGATCGTACGTTTATACCGTCGTTCGCATTTCAGACGAAGAAGGCGCCAAACAAATGCAAAGAGAATCAGGACAGCCTGCTCATTCTTAGCGACCTTATTCCTACCCGACAGATGGACTCCAGATCCCATCGTAGGCGCACTTTATATCGGCCAAGAAGGGCATTTAACACCGTTATCATCCTGCCCGCGAAGTTGGCAAACGTCCAGGAATTCTTACGCCTCTTCGTCACCAAAGCAATCCGTTCAATTCCGTTTGGTTCGACGACGCGTCGTGACGCTTCCCCGCTGATGACCGACCGGTTGAACATCCGCTATAGTCTATGACTCCTTGTCTTAATTCAATGTCTATAGATAGTATCTATTCTTCTATACCCTTCACCTTTTCTTTTTCTTTTTTTTTTTTTTTTGCTTCTCCGTGCTTCAGTCTCTCCGCATTTAAATGGCAGGCAATTTAGGATAATCGTTTCCCAGGTGAAAAGTACTCCTAAAAATGCGGTCCAGTGGAGGTGGATTATGGTGGATTACACCACCTAAACTAGATTCTCGCGACTTTTGGATATACTTCTGAAAAGGGTGGACGTCCGATTTTATTCGGGCTCCGTATACTTATTTATTTTGACGCGCTGATTACGAATATAATAGTGAAAATGGGCGCAAATTTGATTTTCATAGTGAAAACTATAAAAAATTCATAAAAATCACGGTTTTTCGCATTTATCTCAGTAATCATTCAAAATTCAAAAAAATGTTTTTCATAAAAGTTGTAGATCTCCTCGAAATACACCTTTTATGTTTCAGGCCTTTTTTTATAGGAATGATAGTTTCCCAGAAAATCAGTAGTAAATCGATTTTCATGTTAAAAAATCATAAAAATCATGGTTTTTTTAATCACAGGGGAGCCTTCCCGCCCGCCACGCGGCGTTGGAAAAGGAGTAGGGGTACGACCTTACCTTATTTTTGTAAAACGTCACTAATGGATGTATGCATTTATATGTTTTATGTATTTTTTAACATGAAAATCGATTTACTACTGGTTTAATGGAAAACTATCATTCCAATAGAAAAATGCTTGCAACAAACGATGTGTATTTCGATGAGATCTACAACTTTTGTTTGAAACATTTTTTTGAATTTTGCATATTAGCTGAGGTAAACCCAAAAAACTATTATTTTTATGCTTTTTTGATGATTTCACCATGAAAATAAAATTTGCGCCAATTTTCACTAACATATTCATAATCAGCGCGTCAAAATAAATAAGTATCAAGCCGAAACTAATGGATGTATGGACTTATGTATTTTATTAATTTTTTAACCTGAAAATCGATTTAATACTGATTTTCGAGGAGATCTACAACTTTTATTGTAAATATTGTTTTGAATACTGAATAATTACTGAGATAAATGCAAAAAAAAAACATGATTTTATGGGGTCTTTATGGTTTTCACCATGAAAATCAAATTTGCGCCAATTTTCACTGTCATATTCGTAATCAGCGCGTTAAAATCCATAAGTATACGAAGCCCGAAGAAAATCGGAGGTCCACCCTTTTCGGAAGTTCACCCATTTTCTACCAGAAATGGAATAGTTAAATTTTCAGTTAAAAAATTTAATTTAAAAAAAAAAACAAAAAAAAAAACAAATTTCCAACAAAATAGTTAAATTCTCATCTAAAGAGATGAATTTTCAACTAAAATTATGAATATTTAACTGGGATACTTAAATTTTCAGTTAAAACATAAATTTTCTACAAAACAAAAACAATGATTTTCCAATAAAATAGTCCTATTTTCAATTATAGATAATACTTTTCAACTGAAATGAAGAATTTTCATAAAAAATGACTTTGTAACCAAATTGTTTAATTTTTCCATAAAGCATGATAATTTTCAAACAAAAGAGATGTATTCTGAACGCAAAATGTAATAGTTGATATTTCAACCAACACAGATTTTAATTTTAAATCGAAAACAGTTGAAATCAACCTAGAAAGCCGAATTTTCAACTCAGTAGTTGAATCCTCAACCAAAAAGACGAATATTCAATAAAACAGGTGACGTCAACCAAAAAGGATACTTTTTAACAATATTGTTTAATTCTTAACAAATTAAATTTATTTTCAACCAAATAGTTATATTTTCAACTGAAAACATGACTTTTTATCCAAAAAGACTAATTTTCTACCCAAAAATTTGAATTTTCAAACAAATAGTTGAATTTTCAATTTACATGATAAATATTCATTCTAAAAAATGTCTTTTTAACCAAATTGTTGAATTTTCTACAAAGTATAAATGTTGTACAAACATCTCTTCATTAGTCATATTATACAAGGTACAATAATCTGATGAAATCTTCAACTAGAATAGTTACATTTTCTGTTAAAAAATCAATTTTCTTCCAAAAACAAGGATTTTTCCACATGACAGTTAAATTTTCAATTAATGTGGTAAATTTTCAACTAGAAATGAAGAATCTTTATAAAAAATGACTTTTTAACCAAATTATACAAATTTTCAATAAAACAGTTAACTTTTAAACCAGAAAAAATACTTTTTAACAAAAGTATTTAATTTTCAACCGGAATTTTAAAAATGAAAAGGCATAGTACAATAAATAATAATACCGGTTATATATGTTGAGTGCTAAATCATAGTAAAACATATGGAAAAATATATTTCAAGAGAAAAGTTATTCTAGAAAATCTTGATTAAGCAAAAGACATTGAAGTACTGGAAGAAATTAACAAAAAGCAAAAAGATTGAAATTAATGAAAATGAAAGTTTTTAGCATCAAACAATATTTATGCTTTTCAATTCTTATTAAATATATAGTGCATATAATTTATTAGAAAAATTAATTTGTTTAAAATGTTCAAATGGTTTCGATGTTAATATTACAGTTCAGATACAAAAGTTGTATTTATTACTAAAAAGCTTATAGCTGCACGTATGATTTTGTGTAAGCTAAAAAATACTCAAACTCTGAATTTTCTAATGAAAATTATTTGAATAATTATTCATTATTGTAAATTTGCAAAGTATCGTAAGAAAAAGTTATTAGAAATACATTCTTTATTTAATCCGTGAACAAATTAAGCCTATTCTTCGAAAAATGCCCAAACTCTTAATTTGCTCATGAAAATAGTTTAAATAATTAATAAATCTTGGAAAGCATAATAGAAAAGAGTCATCGGAAAGACAATCTTATTAGTTGACTCCGTAAAAAAATGTATCTATTCCTTGAAAAATACCCAAACTCTGAATACTTTTATGAAAAAATTTAAATAATTAATAATTATTGTAAATGTGCAAAGTAATGTAGGAAAGTCTTATTTGAAATACACACTTTGTTGCGTCCGTGAAAAATTGAGGCTATATTCCTTTATAGAGAGCCAAACTCTGAGTATGTTAATGAAAATTGATTAAATAATTAATTATTATTATAAATTTGTAAAGTATCCTAGGAAATAGTCCTCGAAAAGGTTTTCTTAGTTGACTGCGTAAACAAATTGTGCCTATTTCTTGAAAACAGCCAAAGACTGAATATGTTTATGAAAATTGTTTAAATAATCAATCATAGGAAAAAGTCATCGAAACGATATTCTTAGTTGACTCCGTTTTCTTTAAATATATATGAGCCAAGAAGAAACGTTTTTTTAATTTTCTAAACTCCTTTAAATTCCAAAAATAATTCTAATTTTAATGATTTCTAAAAAAAAAAGCACAGGATGAATTCAAATTTTCAATTCTTTAAGGTTGCAATAATAGTTACAATTAGATGGACGTCATGTTCTTTGAAAATGTAACTGAAAGTTAAATAAAATAAAATTCTAAACGTTCATAATTTTGTATTGTTAGTTAAAATTAGAAGGATGTAATTGTCTTTGAAAATGTAAATAAAAGTAAAATAAAATAAATTTATAAATGTTCATAATTTTTATCGTTTATTATTCCAATAAAAAAATTGTTTTCGAAAATAAACTGAGGCTATATAATTTTCAAAAGAAACATTAAGAAATGAGCCAAAATATTAATTAAAATTGTAATTTTTTCTTTAAAAATAATTAGGCCAGGATGAAGTCATATTTTCAATGGCTTAAGATTGCAGAAATAGTTAAAACTTGAAAGAAGTCACAGTCGAAAATGTAACATATAAATCTTTTCATCCGATAATGTGAATATCATTAAGATCGAAAATAAATTTATTTTATCATGAATAATTTTATGCAAAATGAGCATGAAAAAGATTCACAATTAAAAAAACAGAATTCGAAACTATCTCACTTTTCGTCTCATTAGGGACCAAAATAGATTTCTTTTCGATCTTATTTAAAAAAATTTTAAATAGAAACACTAAACTCATGATTCGTTCCAATTTGCAGGGTTTGCTCATGAATATTTTCAGAATTCTTTTCATTGAGTCTTAATAATTTTACTTCAATTTCTTGAAAGAAATCTATTTTTATTTAAAATGTTTGAAAGAAGAATGCATTAAATATTAGCATTGTTAGAAATACATTAAATTTTTGATTGTCTCTTTTCCTAATTGGAAAATGTAATAATCTAAATAGATTGGTTCATAATCAACCATAAAAATATAGGATACAGCCAATATTCAACTAAACAAGGTCCTTTCCTTCTAATCACGTAAAATGCCACTAACTTGATATCATAGGAAATTGTGCACTTTTTAAATGAGTTCGTTTTGAGTTTGAAGAGTTCAAACATTTAAAATTGAGTAATATTTGACTGTTCATTTAGAGTGGACAATTATAAATTAAGTGCTCCAAATAAAACAATTTAAAATTAAATTATTCAAAATTTTTTTAATGTTACACTTTCAATTGTCCCATTTCGAAAATTTGTAACTGAAATTGATGAATTTTGAAAAGTATACATCACAAATGCATAATTATTAATTTTACACGATTTATATTAAAATAATTCAACCTTAAGGCCATGTAACAGATATCCGATAAATTAAATAAAAGACACTAAGAAACGTTTATCTGCTATTACATTTTTATAATTACCGAACAAATCGAAAAATCATTTTTACTGTAAATTATAAATATTTAGGGCCAGATGAACCTTAAACGATTAAATAAGAAAGACAAAAGAAACATGTTTCACCAATCTCTTTTCTACTATGGTAATCCTGACACATATAGAAAAAATCATTGAATTGAATCCGAACGAAAAATGCTCTGCACATTGCGTCAATTCAATGAATAATACGATCAATGCTAATATTTTTTATTGACAGAGATGGAGGACGTTTAGTCCGATCGTTTTCGGTATATTTTGACTTGAAATGTAAATTTTTCGGAGAGAAAGTATGCAAATATTTTCTGAGTGATATCAGCCTTTCGTAACCGTGACAGGGCGTATTTTTTAGAAATGGGGTTTGCCTCTCCTTGTCATAGAGAGACGTAGTTTTTTAGAGTAGTGACTGAGGTTAGTGACAATTCAGTAGAGAAACAGGACAAATACCGGAAACTACCATCTGAACTTTTTTTTTTCTCGATAAAATTTGATCAAAGTAGAGCAGATTTCAGATACACCAGTATCATCAAATTCATCTAAAATGTTTTTTTAAATTGTTTAATAACCTGAATTGTGGAGTAAATCTTTGATGCAAAATAATAGAGAGCTTTAGTGAAAACAATGATCGAGTGATAATGATATACTTCTGTTATCAATATTGTCCATGTCAGGGTCAAAGGTATATCTTCGAGATTAGTTAGTCAACTGATCTTTGATTCTTGGAAGAATCAGTTTCTTCTGAATAATGCAAATAAAGTTATGATCTTATTTCAATATTAACACCGGATAAGATAAATTAACTTCATCGTAATCTGGTTTTACGTATTGTGGTTTTACTCTTGAATCGAAATTGGAATCTCTCTGAATGACATTATTACAGTTATTAAATTAAGATTGCATTAAATCAATTCAATATCTGTTCTACGCATTAGATATTCTTTTTTGTTTCTAATTAAAGGTTATTGGAAAAATTAAATACATCTTTGGTACTGCAGACTTCACATCCAGTCAAAAAATCTAACTATTTTTAGTTGAAAGTTGATTGTTTTTAATTAAAAAGTCTACCATTATATTTTTGGTACAGAATTCATCTTTTTGGGTTAAAAATGCAACTGTTTGGTTAAAAATGCAATTATTTTGTTGAAAATTTAATTATTTTTTTAGAAAGTCATCCTTTTTGGTAAAAAATTCAACTGTCTTTTAAAAAAATTGCCGTTTTGGCTTGAAAATTCAACCGTTTAGTTGAAACTGCAACTAAAATGTAGGTTTGTTTTTTAACTATTTTAAAATTGATTTTGAACTGTTTTTGGTTGAAATTTAATCTTTTTTATATTAGTTGAAAAAAAAATTTTAAACAATAAAAAAAAGGAATTTTCAACAAAATAGTTATATTTTCAATCAAAGATATGAATTTTCAAACAAAATGATGAATCTTCAAGCAAAATAGATTATTTTTCAAAACAGATAAAATTTCTACCAATAAGATGCATTCTGGAACCATAAAGACGAATTTTCAATTAAAAAAGATAAATTTTCAACAAAAAATGGGGCGGTTTCTTTTTTAGTTGAAAATATTAATTTTTAACAAAAATAAAAACGAATTTTCAACAAAATATTTTAATTTCAGTTACAATACTTAATTTGCAAAAAAGTAATTAAATTTTCAAATCAATGAGATGAAATTTTAACAAGAGTTGAATTTTAAAACAAATATTTTTCAGTCAAGCGAAAAAAATTTCTTTAACTAAATTGTTTAATTTTCAAGCCAAAAAGACGAATTTTCTATAAAACAGATGAAGTTTTAAAAAAATAGTTGAATTTTCAACCAAAAAAGGAAAATTCGTCTTTTTGGTCGAATTAAACTATTTTTTATTAAAAATTTAAACCTTATTTGGGTTAAAATATTAAATATGGCATTTTTCGTTTGAATTCATTTCTTTTAGTTGAAAATTAAACTATTTAGATGGAAATGTAACTATTTTGTTAAATTTTTTTATGCAGAAAATTCAACTGTTTGGTTGAAAACGAACATTTTTGTTGAGAAATAATATTTTTGGGTTGAAAATTAAACTGTTCTGTTGAAAATTAAACTGTTTTGTTGAAAATTCAACTGTTTTGTTGAAAATTTGTCATTTTGGCTTGAAAATTCAAAAATTTTGTTGAAATTTGTTTTCTCTATTAACTGAAAAAGCTTTCTGGGTTGTAAGTTTAAACTAATTCGTTGAAATTTCATTGTTTTTTTGTTTGAAGATTTTTCATTTAGTTGAAGATTCATCTCTTTGGTTGAAAATTTAATTATTTTATTGAAAAATCGTTTGTTTTTTGCTGATAACTAATTTTTTTATTGAAAATTGAACTGTTCCATTTCTGGTTGAAAAGTTAGCCTTTTTAGTTGAAAATCCAAAAATTTGGTTGAAACTTGAACTAATTTGTTAAAAGTTTATTTTTTTAGTCGGAAATTCATCTCTTTGATTGAAAATTTAACTATTTTGTTGAAAATTCGTTTTTTTTTTGCTGAAAATTAATTTTTTTGAGTGAAGATGTAACCATTCCATTTTTGCTTGAAAATTTATCTTTTTAGTTGAAAATTCGTCTTTTTGGTTGAAAATTATTATTTTTTTGTCTGAAATTAATTTGTTTAAGTAGAAATTTAACTAATCCATTTTTTGTTTTTGAAAAATTAACTACTTTGTTGCATGTTTTGCTCAAAGTTATTTTTTTATTCTAAAAATGTAACTATTCCATTTTTGGTTGAAAATTCTTTTTTTTTTTGTGTCAAAAAGTCGAATGTTTTCAAATTAAACATTCCAGTTTTTGGTTTAAAGATTTTTCTCTTTTTGGAGAAAATTAATTTTTTTTATTGAAAATTTAACTATTTTGTTCAAAATAGAATATATTTCTACTTATAATGTCAGGAATTAAAAACGTTTCGTACTGATTTGAATATGGCACCTAATTTTATTTTATTTAAAAGAATTTATTCCTCCATCTTCGTGAAAAACAGGGTGCGCAGTCTTCCCTTTTTTTCTTAGTTTCCCCTTTTTTCTTGAAATTCTCCTTTTCCCCCTATTCTCAAAAAACTTCACCTTTTCCCCCTTTTCTCTTTAAATGTACGATATTTGAAAATACAATATTTGAATTACGCGGAAAATTCTCTGTAATTAGTAAGTGTACCCATTATTGAATAATAATTGAAGCAATTATAACACTTAAATAAATTATTTATGAATTTTTCCTATTGGTTCAAAAATTATGACGAATTTTTTATATTTACAGCTTTTATTAGTGAACAATAATAAAAAATAACGAAATTTAAACATAATTTTTTTGCTCAATAACAAGTTGAATATGTCGAACCTGAAATTTATTGGGCTTAAACCAAGGAAACATATTATCATTTTATTTTTTCGGAAAAAATTTTTGTCGTGATTTAGGATTTTTGGAATTTCATTTTTTTTTGCGATATTGGAACTTTATAAACACCAAGACAAAAATTTTCCCATGAATAAAAAATAATAACATGTTTATTTGGTTCAAGCTGAAGAAATTTCAAGTTCGTATCAATCCAAGAAACATGTTTTTGTACATTTTCAAAAAATTCTAAATAAGGCAAAATTTATTGTTGAATTTAAAAAATTTCAAGTTGTAAATTTAAAAAAGGGAACAGAAGATATTGACCGATTTCAAAATTTTGTTTCTTTATTGTTTTGGATGTCGACCCACAATTTACTATCAGCTCAAACGATTCGATTAATTTTAGCATTTTTACTTCGCTTTACTGAAGAGTGTAGTATTAATTTACATTGAAATTATTAATTATAGTAAGGAAGAAGTGACAAATCTTGGAAAGAAATATTTATGGGAACGATGTTATACATATTAAAATGCTGTATTATATTTCACTTTTTTCGGACTTTTTTATATCACTGTGAATGGATTTCAAACGAGCTAAGTATATCCAATCTTTAAAAATAAATTCTTGAATGGCAGAAATCATTGAAAAATCATTGAAAATTATTTACAAATATAACATTTCTTATAAAAAGGTTGTTTCTTCTTTTCGACATGTCAAAATAAATGTTTAATCTTTCCCCTATTTCCCTCTTTTTCGTGAGAAAATTACCCTGTTTTCCCTTTTTTGAGCTCCATTTGCGCTGTGATCCCTAGAAAAATCACCCTTTTTTCCTCTGTTTGGAAAGCATTTTGGGCCCTGAAGTCAGGTCCTATATTATACAATTATAAATCACAGAAAAATTGATACCAAGCATCGTCGGCTTCGAGAAAAAAAAGGTACAATTAGGACTTTTAGTGAGGGCATCACGCTGTTTCATTACTGCTGTGAAAAAAGCGGATGCGATTGGAAATTATTGTATGTTGGCACTTGGCATGTTCCCTTGTTAGATGGCCTTATGTTGCTGGTGAGATACGTCATGCTCGTGAAGTTAATTCTTGTTTTAATCTCTCGATCGACACCTGCGTGAAGCCCCGGCCCTGCATATGTTGCCTTCTACTCGCCTTTACAGCCGTATCTCATGATCGGCTGCGGGCGCCACGTGTTTGTTCGTACATGGTCATCATACTATACTCGCTCGCACATGCAGTTGCAACGCATGGACGCCCGGCCGGCCCTCCTCCTGCCCTAAAAGAGCAGCCAACTTGATTTTAGGGCAGGTCAGACCCTCCGGAACCTACCATTTATTCAAATGTCCATCCTAATTCGATTATATGTTTCGAATTGAAATTCCCCCCTGAAAAGGGTGAAATTGCGGTACGCATAGACTGAATTTCAGGCCTCGGACATACAACACTATTGGCACTATTTAATACTTTTTTCAAGCGATGACACTATTTTGCTACTATTTCGAAAAAAAATGAAAATCAATATTTTTGAACTTCTTCGCTAATTGGCTAAAATAGTATGACCGCCATCACAGCGTACACCGGAAAATTGTCTCAATGGGTGATTAGGTGCTGTGCATAAATTACTTAAAGTATTTTTTTTTTCTGAAATTTTGAAACGTACCCCGCTTGGTTAGGGTCAGTAAGTTTTGACTCTCCACTCCCCTTATCTTACGTCATTTTTGCCGACTACATTTTTTTCTAGAATTTATTTAGGGGTCATCCAAAAATAACGTTACACGATGGGGGGGGGGGATCTTACTATTTCTTATGAATTAACAAAGTAGTTAAACTTTCAACCAAGTAGTTGAATTTTCAAATAAGTAATTGAATTATCAACGAAAAAAGGTCAATTCTTAACATGTAATATCTGATATTTTAACCAAAAATAGATTTTAATTTCAAATAAAAAACAGTTCAACTGAACCAAAAAGACGAATTTCTGACAAAATAGATGAATCATCAAGCAAAACTATGAGCTTTCCACAAAGTTGATTTTTCAAATAAATAGTTAATTTTTCAACCAAAAAGATAAATTCCCAAAAATATATATGAATTTTTAACCAAGAACAGGGTGCACAGTCTTCCCCTTTTTTTCTTAGTTTCCCTTTTTTTCTTGACATCCCCCCTTTTCCCCCTATTCTCAAAAAACTTCCCCATTTTCCCCTTTTCTCTTTAAATGTATGATATTTGAAAATACAGTATTTGAATCACGCGGGAAATTCTTTGAAATTACTATCTGTACCCATTATTGAATAATAATTAAAGCAATCAGAGCACTTAAGTAAGATATTTATGAATAAATAAGGTACCAATAACTTTAAAAAATATTTAGTACTTTTCAAGTAAGTATTAGTAGTTGAACACTTTATATACCTTCCTAATTAAAAAATGGAATATTCCAAATTCATCAACTGCAATGTTAAATGTTCTAACTTGAGCAATTTTTAATTTGAAGCCCGGATTTGAACCGAAAATATGAATATCGCAAAGAGTGGAAATAGACGCATAAATTTTGCTGTTTAAAAATAATATTTTTATAGTTTACGCTTGACTTCGAAAATTTTATGAATATTTTATACTTGTTGATTAATGATTATACCACCACACACAAGAGGCAGCTTGTAAATATAAAAACATGGTTTCTATTCAAACATTTGTTAATTAAGTTTATAACATTCATGATTAATATATTTATATAATTTATAATAAATATTTAAGGCGCAGAAATAACTTTAAAATTATGATTAACCTCCCTTTGAGAGTAGAGGGGAAGGGAAATTATAGGATGGCCCCCCCTAAAGCCCTTCTCTGGATCCGCGCCTGGTGAGAATCAAATAACAGTAAGGTATAACTATTTATTGATGATTCCACGATAGAGCAAAACATGCCAGAAAGGAACTCCAAAAGCAGAAGCTTTGAGGTTGGATAAAACTTCCATTTCTGTAAATAATAATGAATTAAAGTTTCATTAATACGTACACTTTATAATTAATTATACACACGCATTATTAAAATCCATCCATAAAAATTTGAATAAAGCAATATCATGAGCACAGGTTCCCTTTTTCATTTTCACTGCCAGTCACAACATTCAAATTTAACCAACAAGGATTATTATTCACGCCGCGCTACAGAAAGCCACGAATTCAAATTAACTGTATCCTTTTAAATAACTAATATTCCATCTATCCTGTATTTTTCTACAGACAAAAAAAATTCAACGTTAGTCAGCTTTTTTAATTTAAATGGACTTTGGTTCAATAGGACTATAGCGCAATAGAATAGTTTGAAATTCAAAAGGCAATCGAAAGTAAGATCGACTATCGAAAAGTATCGATCGATCGATACAGGAAGTAATGGAGCAGAGAGGCAAGGGAAGGAGTAATCACGTGGACAAAAAACCATGTGGCATGTAAACAAGTAAGAATTTAAAAGACATTTTTATTTATAAGTTCCTTGAGCATTAGAATAGTGTTTTAATTTCTGATTAATTAAGAAAAAAAAACCTTTTCCGCAGTAAACACGGTAAACACATCTTCAATGATAACCTCGAAATACAAACTTGCATTTAAATGATGAAATCGGTGAACATAACCTCTGCGCAGTATCAAAGAAATAATGTTATAAAATTAAACTGCAGCAATACAGCTGTCGTAACTTTAAAACAAAGTGATTATCACACAAAAATTCAGTGTCAATGTTCGAAAAAGTGAGATAATAAAGATGATTTTAAATACACTACACAGGACGTTTTGCATAAACAACAGAACAGTGTTAAAAAGTTTATCAGTCACTTCTGTGACTGAAGTTCGCAAAATTTCAACTTCTAAAAAATGTTATTCAACGTCAGATGCAGTTCCAGAATACAGCCAATTCAGAGCTGTGGATAAACTAGACATTCAGAATCTCTATAATTTCCGGAAATCGCGGAATTATTTGATGGAGACTGGAAACTACGACAACACTTCTACGAGGAAATTGAATATTTCTGAATTTTTTGACCCAGAGACTATCCAGAGTATAAGATGTATGGATTGGTCTCAATTAACATCTGCAGAAATTCTTAGGAACTTTAAGTTCCTCTCTGTTAACGCCTTCCAAAAAAACGAAGAAATAACTGATGAGGATTATCTTAAAATTGTCTCAGTAGTGACTGCAAAGTGCTGGAAATTTAGTGATCATGACTTGCACACTCTGTTGAAATGTTTGGAATTGTGGCCGAGTATTGAAAAAGTTCGAAATCCAAATAATCCTGCTCGTAGACTGTTCGAGCAGATAGACAAAGAGTTTGATAAACGATCACGCAATTGGACTGTAGATAAAACGTTGATGTACTGTGATACTGTCTGTAGAGTTTTTAGCTTCCACTCCAGCTTCGTCTCGAATTCGTTGAACAGAATAACGATGAATCCTTCCACATTAAGTCATACAAATATAGTACAGATCATGTACTACCTCTTTATTTATGGTATACCAAAATCGCGAGTGATGCAGTTGGAACCCTATATTGAAGATCATTTTGATCAATTCAAAACTGAAGAGCTGGGAGTAATTTGCTTAGGCTACTTTAGAACACAAGTTCATATTACCAGCGACACACTTCTTTGTAAGCTTATGCAAAAAGTCATTGATAATGTGGACAGCGTCACTAGCAATGAAATGGGAGCATTTTTCAAGGCGATTCGGTAACTAAAACGCATATTTAATAGGGTGGCAAAAAGAAAAATCATTTTTTAAAGTCTCTCTCAGTTTAAGGAGATTTAAAATAAACGCTTAGATGTAGGTTACGACCTTTGAAGTACCGCAAAGCGGTAAATATTCAATACATCCATGAATTTCAAAAATAATCTTAAAAGCTTCAGAGAGATGAAGTAAAACTATCGTTTGAACAACGCGAAGGATACAAATTTAATTTCATGAATAAATTCACCAAAACTCACCCCCTAAGACACTATGACGTATTTTTCAAGTGTCTTTACTGAATCTTATGAAATAAAAATAAAAATTCGAAACTTAAATGATATAACCATTATTAATATACGAGTATTGAAAATAATGCCCTTAAAATAAAAATTTGTACCCGTTTCACCCTTAATGATTGATAAAAAACTAAAGTGTCTTTCTTCAAAAATTTCGATTTCAATGTAAATAATTCAGCAATTCGGTAATTTTGTGCACCTTGAAAAATACGGGAAAATGCCGGGATTCGTGAGCAGATCCGGAAAGTCTGTGGTCATAAATTTAAATCGAAATTTTTATTTTCTGCGTAAAATTATTATTAAATTATACGATTCAGTGGTGAAAGCGTGTGAAGAGTTGAACGTCGTTGATTTATTACCAGCCAATCAGAAGCTGGAGAACCCTTGAAATTTACTAACCAGAACATGGCGCGGGCAACAAATTTATCCAGCATAAAACTCAAACTCAGAGAAATATGATGTGTTGTTTTTTATGCCTTATTTCTGATATTTTTTATTGATATGTTCATTATTTAAGAACACGACAATTGGGAAAATTTTTTTTTTTTTTAATTTTTTTTAGTAAAATGTTCGATCGTATTATCGCCTTTAGTTTTTATTTGGAATCTTTTCAGTTTTAAACTTTTAAAATTAAAGCCTAAACATTTTTGAATTCAAGCGCTCAATAATTTACACGTATAAAATGGAAGCTCTCAACATTATTCAATTGAACAATTTCAAATTAAATCATGATAAACTACAAAACTTAAAATTTTAAACTCTTATAAATTGAACGGTGGAAAGATTTTTGGTTAAAATACATAAATCCGCATTATCATTTTCAATGCTCTAAATTGAAGAATGAATCAATAAAGTTTTTAAATGTTGAAAATTATATAATTTTAAAGCAAACTTAAATTAGAAACCTTGACAGGTAAACATTTTTTAATTGATCATTTAAAATTAAACCGTTCTTAAATTAGAAGTACAATTATTTTAATTTTAAGTTTTTTAATCATTAAAGTTTAAATTTGGCACTCACTAATTTTAAAGATTCAAGCCTTTCTATTTGAAACAATTCAGTTTTAAATTGTTTAGTTTTGAATACTTGATTTATAATGGCTCGTTTTTAATAAAAGTCAAATATTCTTAGATATTGAAAAAAGGTTCTTTTTTTTAATTAAAAAATTGGAAATATTGAACAGATTGAGAAAGTTAAAAATTGAAATTAAAATGTAAGAAAAGTTGAAATCGGAGTTTTTAGATTGCATTTATATTTATTGATATGAAATTTACGATATTTTTAATTAATAAATACTTATTTCTTATAAAAATTGGTAAAATTCCAGTTAATTTTTCGCTCTAGCGGCTACCATGTTTTAAAATGATTAGTTTTAGGGTGAAAAATTCAAAATGGTCAAAAGAGGGAATTTTCCCAATAAATTGTTTTTATGTTTTTTGCGAATATAAATTATATTAATTCTTGTAATTGTTATTCTATTTTCAATCAGCGCATATATAGTGGAAGCTTTTCCAATCATTTTTTTAATTTTTTCATACTTTTTGTATGCTTCATTTTGAGTGATTAGCAATTTGAAATGGGAATACATATTCCATATTCATTTTTTTCACAAGTTCAAGAATAAATCATCTAACTTTGATAATAAAACAAATTATATATTTTTGCTCAAAGTAGGATAAAATATATAACATTTCTGCGTCTAATATATGATACTAGGTTGAAATATATTTGACCACACTTTTAGAAATATTGCGAAAAAAGTGTAAATAATTACAAAAAATGGCTTATATTCCATCGAATATAATCAATGTTTTGACAAAATTATGCTGATTTTTCCTTTCATTCTGCCAAGTTCTGAACTTAGAACAAATAGGTAGTAATAATTTTTAATTGTAAAATCGTTTGTAAATTCATTTTTCAAGTATTAGAAATTTTTGAATGTTTAAAACTTATTTACGATGATTTGAAGACACTTTCTTTAAAACCTATCCTAAACCAGTCCTCTCGGTAAACTCATACCGATGCTGATAAAAGAATATTAGTTTTGTAAATTTTTCTATTATCTTTTAGTACTTTTTTAACTAATAATGCGGTGCGAAATTGAAACATATATCACAAGAGAAACCAGGAAAAAAGCTTTAATTTCGATCCGGAAAATACGGTAATTTGAAAACGACATTTTGCTAGACACCCTATAAATACTTGATTAAATACAGTTGACTATTCACGTTACATTTTAACTGCTAACTTTATAAATTTTTCAAAGAAGATTTTCGTTACATTGGGGATACTGTTATCGATTCAGTGAACATTCTTTGTAATGAGCATTAAAGTTTTGACTGACGGAATAAAGACTGATATTTATAATATTAAATCACACTAAACTTATGATAGTAAATCATACTAAAGACCAAACTGTAGAATCAGCTGACAAAAACCAATTGAAAAGCTTATTCGATCCTAAATTCTCTTTCAACCATAGAACTTAATCTAATAGTATTACCTAGTTACCCAATTTCAAAGTATATGTCGAAAGTTAAACGCTATTGCCTATAAATGAGATAAAAAATGTTTATTTTAAAAGTAGTATTTTCCATATTTGCACACATACAAATTCTTATATAATTTAAACTTAAAATTTTAATTTCACATTCATAAAATTCGGAAAAGATATTTTAAAATTACGTTGGAATGCCTTAAGGGGCGAGTTTTGGCGATATCGGGGTGATTTTATTTACAAAATTAAATTTTAAGCCTTCGAATTGTTCACACGAGAACTTTACATCACCACTGTGAAGCTTTTATGATTCATTTTAAAATGCAAGGATTTATTGAATTTTCAACGCTTTGTGGTACTTTAAAGCCTCTAAGTACCTCTAAGCACCCCCAAATGACAACAAAATGAGGTGGTGAGACTTTAAAAAATTAAAAAATAATTTTTTTGGACCACCCTAATATTTAAGCCCTTAATTTGATTTAAATATAAATTTCTTTACAGCTACAGTTTTCTATCAAAGCCTCATTGTGTGCAAAAGTGTGAAGAGTTATTGGAAAAGCTAATTCCAAGAGTGCCACATATGGCCGAACCAGTGTTAACACATTTATCGCACTTAGTGGCCGATTCTCAAATTTGTAATCCGAGATTATTAACTGCTATTATAGAAAGGTAATCAGCTTTAAATGCTTTTCACATGATAATCTTTTCATAAAGTACACATTTCTTAAACCTATATCTTTTATATCTCACGGTGTCTACCCGGCGGATGATTTTAAATTCCCAGTTTTCTCCCGGTCAATTGTTAATTTTTCTTTGTCAATTTAAAATATTTGAATGATCTCAAACGATTTTAGGAATTTGAAGAGGGATTTTTTTCAATTTCCCTTCTTCTAAGTCAGAATTAAAATTGCCTTCCAAAATTCTCTTTCCCGTTCAAGCATTCTCTGTTCCAAGTCTAATCATAATTCTTTATGAGAATTCCCTGTCCTAAAGTCAAAATTATAATTTTTCACGGAAGTTCCTTGTTCCGAGTCACAATTACGTTAATTTCCCAAATTGTCCTATTGCACCTTAGAATTATATTTATTTGCAAAATTTTCTATTATAATTCAGAAATATAGTAACTTCCTTTTTCAAAAATTTGGAAGAGGGAAGTTTCAAATGCTGGCAAATTTTTATTTTCAAAAAAAGGATTTTTAAACTAAAATAAATTCTAATTTTCAAAAAGATATATAGTATATTTCCATTTTAAAAATAAGAATTACAATTATTTTCCAAAATATCCCGTTCCACGTCAAAATATACCTGTTCAAGACAAAATTATAATTCTTTACGACATTCTTTGTTCCAAATTCAAAATTATACATTTTTTTCGGAATTCATTTTGCATATTTCATTTATTTATTCGCCGTTCCAACTCAGAATTATAATTCTGAGATAACTTGGAAGAGGTAGGTTTCAAATTCTGACGAATTCTGACTTGCAACAGAGATTTTTTAAATTCCCTTCTTCTAAATTAAAATTAAAATTCTTTTCCAAAATTCCCGTTCCATGTAAAAAATTCCCTGTTCTGAGTCAAATTATAATTCGTTACGGAAACTCCCTATCCTAAAGTGAAACCTAAAATTTAGATTATAATTTTCTATAGAAATTCTCTGCCCCAACTCAGAATTATAATTATTTAAGAAAATCTACTGTTCCAAGTCAGAATTGTAATTCTTTTGGAAAATTCCCTATTCCAAGTGAGAATGATGATTTTTTCACAAATTTCCTGTTCCTGTATTTCTATATCTTCATGAATTTCTATATAAACATTCCATGTTTAAAGTTTGGATCCAGTTAATAGAAAGAGCTTTCCAAGTTAGAATCTGTAGAATTCCAGGAGAATTGCAATTTCGAAAACTTTTTGAAATCCGAAGAAATCTCAATTAAAAATAAGGAATTCTACAACACCCTTTCAATTATATGATGAAGCAAATATATTTCAGGTTCACACAAAGTTTAGGAAAAATGAGATTAAAAGATTTCGAAAGAATTATTTTTCTTATGACATCATTCAATGTTCCTTCAACTGAGCCTCTGTACGATCTCATTATTGAAGAACTTGGAAGTTCTCGCAGGAAACCCGAAATAAGAAAGTAAGTTCTCTTAATAAGTTAAAATTTAAGAAACGATATTTGAATAGTCATGTGGAAATATAATATTTATAAACTAGTATATATGATCATCTAGTTTTCCGAGAGAGTTCGGCTTTGCTCTCAGACACTTGGCAGTTGCTGATATCTATCCACTACATTTGATTTCTACTTTACTGAGCCGCGAACACATGAATCTAGCATATGGACCTAATCCTCACGATTTAGGAGTCGAGTATCTGATTTTGGACCAAAGTATCGAAATAGAAGTTCCCCAATACAGAGGTCCGAGAATTGAAAGTGCAATTTGCAATATCTTAGCAAAGGTAATAGAAAAACGAGCTTGAAATAATTCACAATCAAAGACATGTGAATTATACTCATTTTTTTCAGAAGTACAACAATGTGGCAGCATCACGCAGTTATGGAAACCAGTCCAAGCAACGAATTGTTGAAATCCTCAATGTATTGTAATCTTCTTATTGCTTACTTTAGCTTCCATTACCGACCAATTTTAATAGTTTTTTAAATGAAAATTTGCTCATTTTGTTTAGTAGGGTGGGTCGAAAAAACAAAATTATGAAAATCGAAATCGGCACTATGTGGAAAAGTAGGGTAATAGGGCCCTCAAAACGTATAATCAATTTGGTGTCGATTAATGAAAAAAGGGGTTTTTAAAAATTCTTATTCTAATACTTTTGGTATTTTTATGTATGTCAATTTTCAAAAATGTTTTTGGAAGTCTTAACCATCTCTCTATGGGAATGAAGGAAGAATTTTTTCAGGTGTTTAAAACTTTTCTACTGGTAAAAATACAGTAGGAAAAATTTAATAAACTTGGCGAATCATAAATGCGAGCTCAGTAAATTTTTGTAAAACTGAGTTTTTTTTATTATCTTTTTCCAGCTGGCTTTAGAAAATATTTCCTATGTCCGAGGGTTTTACTGGTAAAAATATAGATTAAAGGTTATTTAAAATAATACAAAAATAATTATTTTTGGAACGTACTGTCTTCCCGTTTTTCGATTCTGTGGTATTCACCGTTTTTATAATAGTGTATTTTTCCATTACAAATACCTCGAATGTAGAAAAGCTTTTATAAAGCCAACTGAAGACAATTTTTGAAAAGTACGTAAATGACGTCTTGGAAAACATGATTTCTTTTTGTTTATTGGCTATATAAACTTACAATATCAATTTCTTGCATAGTGTATTGTTAACCGATAAAACCCCTCACATGTTATAAATATCTTTAGGGTCAAATGAAAAAAGATCATTTAAAAAAAACACACAAAACTCTGTTTTTCAAAAATGTAGTATGTTTACATTTATGATTTCCCAGGCTTATCAACATTTTTTATAACGTGATGTTTTTATCAGTATAAAAGTCTCAAGTGTCTAGAAAAATTCTTTCGTCGTTACTTATGAAAAAGATTAAAAATTTTCGAGAGTCGTTTAAGACATCCAAAACATAATATAAAATTTAGATACATTTCACTACATTTGCATGTAGTTTCCCTATTATTAAGAATCGATTTTGGAAGTAAACGCAATACAGATTTAAAATGTTATTCTAAATATTGAAATCTTTGAACAGAATCGTATATTCGACGGTGAGCATGCATCCTGCCTACAGAAGATATTGCCGCACTTTACTCAAACAGACATAATCCTTTGCTTGGATGAGGATAATAATACGATTCCACCTAAGCCAATATTAAGGAATATAAACTCGCATATCAAGCGAGTGCCAGAGGAGTTCAAAAATCGAAAATGGATAGCAATGATTTTTGCTACGGAAACTCTTTTGATCAGAGGAACTAATCAATTTACTGGAAACCTTTGTGCTAAAATCAGGCAGTTAGAAAAAGTGGGTTATGTGCCTATAGTGGTAAGTATCTTTCACTGAAAATTGAATTTAATATATCGCAGATTTTAGTTCTTTTGAATAGTTTCTAATTTACTGATATTTAAAATTAAATATTCCAGGTACCTTACGTCGAGTGGAAGATATTATATAGTGACTCAAAGAAATATGAATACCTTAGGAAAAAAATTTTCGATTCCACCCACACACAAGCAGAAAAAAAAATGGTGTTGAAAAATCAGTAAAAAAATATCGCGCGTTGTAGTAAACCTGATTTGTAAAAAATGTACATACATAATTCGTTTTGAGCAATATATTTATCTTATCTTAAATATGTATTATTTTTTTACAAGCACGTATTGTCATTACATAACTCCAAGAAACGCAATAATACTATAGATTAGCCAACCTAATTTTCAGTTGATTCATAGTTTTTTAAATACAATTACTTAAAGCTGCTTCTCTTGTTACCACTTAAAGTCTTAAATTTAACCTTTGTCTGTTACTTATACATTTCTGAAGTATAGAAAAATAGTTTGTTTAACAGTTCTGTCAACTAAAAGACTATTTGGTCTTAGATTTTAATTCAGCATTATAAAAATAAAAAACTACACATTGGCATTTTTGTTCATGAACCTAAAAATCGGGTAAATGCGATTTAAAATATGTACAATCGGAGGAACTAACGAAATTTGATCGTCAACAATACATATAAATTCCTAGTTTTTCAATAATTGTGCTTAGATCACACGTCTAAAAGATTCTGCATCATCTTCTTACTGTACTCGTAGGTTACGAATAATGTTGCAGTTGCTGGTACCGTTCTGATAAGCGTGGGTTTCAAACCATTGTACAAGGCAGAAACTCCTTCATTTTTGATTATGTCCTTCGTAATTACGAGAGCTGGTGTCTTCAAATTTTGTACCTTGGAAATGAAAATAGGAGATTAGAATCATTACCAGATTAAAATAAAAATTTAGAAATAAATTCAAACTGGAGCCTAATATGATCTTATAATCTAAATTAATACTGACTTGTATTCTGCTCTTAACTACGTCTGCAGGGAATATCACAAGCCAAAGAATGGTTCCTCCAACGGCACCAGCTACCATCGTTTTCTTCCATCCGATCTCGTCCCTGCTTTGTCCTGGTTTTGCGAGAAGTTCCCTCGTAGCTTCGTAGCCACCAAAGAAGAAAAAGTACCCTGGCATTTCTCTAGCTATCGTCGAAGTGAGACCGCGGAATAAACCAGTGGCTCCACTTTCGCGAAGAATCTGCCTTGTTAATTCCCAGGGACCGACCATATTCTACGAAATAAATTTTTCAGAATATTTACTCAGGGGCCATACATAAACGAAGTAACTCATTATTTCTCAATTGTATACCCGTCCCTCCCCCATGTAACACGTCGGAACAAAATGGTCTATGTTAAATCATTTTTTTTCAAATATTTTCAGCCATACCTTATTAAATACAATGTAGGTACTTACTACCCGAGACACCTAAATTACCATTCCTTTTTTTTATATAAAGAAACATATAATGTAAGATATGTAAAAAATTATAAGGATTTCCAAAAAATAAATCAACGCTGTCATTTTTAATGTTCACAATTGAAAAATTTTCAATTGCAAATCTATAAAATTGAATAAATTTCCATTTTAAATATTCAAAATTGAACTATTTCAAAAAAAAAAAAAAAACATTTAAAATTGTATTATTTCCTATTTAATACATTCAGAGACAGCGGAGCCCTAGGGGGCACGGTGGGCAATGCCCCCCCCCCCCAGAAATCGACCAGGGAGGGGCAAAGTATTGATTTTCCCCCCTCTGAAATCGAATAATTAAATTCATTGGATCGTTTCAATTTTTTCAAAAATCTACCTGAAATCTTTATGAAATAATTAAAGTATTTGTGAAATCTTTGGGAAATCATTGAAATATTTGTGAAATCTTTGCGAAATATTTGATAATATTTGTGAAATTATTGAAATCTTTGGAAATTCTTTGTACACTCTGAAATCGATCTGAAATTTTTGTGAAATAATTGAAATCTTTGGGAAATATTTGAAATTCTTAGAAAATAATTGAAATCTTTCTGACATATTTGAAAATCTTTTCAGAATATTTTTAATATTTGGGAAATTATTAAAATCATTGAAGCTTTTGTGAAATATTTTTTAGTTTACGCTCTCCTGATCAAAAAATAATTATGGCAAAAACTCAAATTATGAACGAGTCGTAGCGCAAAAACTGTTCATAATTTGAGTTTTTGCCATGAGTATTTTTTGACCAGGAGAGCATGAACTAAAAAATATCAAAAACTTCGAAAATTCTACCGGGACCTTTTTTACCATGTATTTGGTGCGGGGTCCTTTTTGTGAAATATTCGAAATCTTTGGAAACTTTGGACAATAATTAAAATCTTTGTAAAAACTTTTGGAAATCTTTGCGAAATATTTTTTAAATATCTTATAATATTTGTAAAATTATTTAAATCTTTGTGAAATCTTTAGAAAATTATTGAAATCTATCTGAAATTTTTTTGAAATAATTGAAATCTTTTGAATTTATACAAAATCTTTCTGAAATCTCTGGAAATCTTTGCAAAATATTTAGAATATTTTAGAAATATTTGGTAATATTTGAGAAATTTGTGAAATCTTTGAAATCTATGGGAAATCTTTGTGAAATAATTGAAGTCTTTGTGAAATCTTTTCAGTCTATCGGAATTCTTTGTGAAATATTTGAAAAATCTTTGAAATCTTTGTGAAATCTTATAACTCTATACAAAATATTTGCGAAATATTTGGGAAATTATTGAAATTTTTGTGAAATCTTTCCGATGTCTTTAGAAATCTTTTCAAAATATTTGTAATATTTTTGAAATATATTTATTAGTTGTGACATTATTGAAATCTTTGTGAAGTCTTTGGGAAATCGTTGAAATCTGTGTGTATTCTTTGAAATCTATCTGAAATGTTTGTGAAATAATTGAAATCTTTGTGAAATCCTTTAAATCTATCCGAAATCTTTGCGAAATATTTAAAATCTTTAAAATTATTAGAAAATAATTTGAATCTTTGTGAAATATTTCTGACATCTTTGGAGCTCTTTTTAAAATATTTGAAATATTTTTACAATATTTGGTAATATTTGTGAAATTATTGAAATCATTGAAGTCATTGTGAAATCTTTTAAATTTATCCGAAATCTTCCAAATCTTTATGAAATCTTTGGGAAATCTTTGTGAAATCTTTGAAATTTTTAGGAAATAATTAACTCTTTGTAAAATCTTTTTGAAATCTTTGGAAATATTTGGAAGTGTTTGAAAATCTTAGCGAAATATTTGAAATATTTGATAATATTTGTGAAATTACTGAAATCATTCAAGTCTTCGTGACATCTTTTAAATTTGTCCGAAATCTTCAAAATCTTTATGAAATCCTTGCGAAACATTTTAAATCTTTAAACTCCTTGGGAAATAATTAAAATCTTTGTAAAATCTTTTTGAAACCTTTGGAAATCATTGGAAATCTTTGAAATATTTGTTAATATTTGCGAAATTATTGAAATATTTGTGAAATCCTTGGGAAATCATTGAAATTTTTGTGCACTCATTGAAATCTATAAAAATTTTGGTACAATAATTGAAATTTTTTTAATCTATCCGAAATCTTTGTGAAATATTTGAAATATTTAAAATTCTTAGAAAATAATTGAAATTTTTGTGAAATCTTTCAGATATCTTTGCAAATCTTTTAAACAAATTTGAAATATCTTATAATATCTGTAAAATTATTGAAATCTTTGGAAAATCATTAAAATCTTTGTGCACACTTTGAAATCTATGTAAAATTTTTGTAACATTTTTTTAATCTTTGGAAAATCGTTCTAATCTTTTGTGAAATCTTTACGAAATATTACAAATATTTGGTAATATTTGAGAAATTTGTGAAATCTTATAAATCTATCCGAAATCTATGCTAAATATTTGAAATCTTTGCGAAATATTTGAGAAATTATTGAAATCTTTGTGCAACCTTTAAAATTTATGGGAAATCTTTGTGAAATAATTAAAGTCTTCCTAAAATAATTGGAGTCTTTGTGAAATCTTTTAAATCTATTCGAATTCTTTGTGAAATCTTTGAAAAATCATTGAAATCTTTGTGACATCTTTTAAATCTATCGAAAATCTTTGTGAAACCTTCGAAATGTTTGCGAAATCTGTGGGAAATTATTATAATCTTTGCGCAATCTTTGAAAACTACCTGAAATCTTTACGAAATTTTTGAAATCTTTGAGAAATATTTGATATATTTGGTAATATTTGTAAAATTTGTGAAATCTTTGGAAACATTTTTATTTTTTAATTTAGAATTAAAAATTATGCAATTTTTACGTTTTACAATTAAAAATTCTGTAATTTTGATGAATTACATATGAAAGTGCTTCAATTTGGCAGATTTAGAATGGGAAAGTCTTGACTTCCGATCTTTAAAAAACATTCAAAATTACATAAAATAAAAATGGAATGTTTCATTCAATATTTTCAAAATTCAAGAATTTTCAATTTTAACTCTAAACTTGTAGAACTTCGAATATTGAATATTTCAAATTGAGGAGTTTTTAATTTTGAAAATTTACAATGAAGAATTCTGCAATTTTGATGATTAACATTCGACAATTTTCAATTTGGAATGTTTCGAAATGAAAACTTGACTTTTGATCTTCAAAATCATCCAACTTTAAGAATTTTGAATCACACATCTTTAAAATTGTGAATTTTAAAATAAAACTATTTAAAAATATCATTTAAAATGACATGTTTCTATTATTATTATTATTATTATTATTATTATTATATCATTAAGCCGTTTCCCTTTCGGGGTAGGCGTGAATTGCTTTTTTTTTTCCCCCCCCCCCCCCCAGCGCCTCAAATATGACCCAAAAATAAAAAAACTACATTTTTAAGTATTATCGTTACTTTTCAGCAATTTCCGTCGTCTTTTTCATACAAATAATTACTAATGGACAATTTGAATATTTCCCATGCCTCCTTAAACAATGTTTAATTGTTTAAACAAATCTAACTTATTTAAACAATTATTTATTCACAAAAAATGTAAAAAATAATCGTATTTTCTGATTCGTTCGTCGTTTTTTGAAGAAGTAAATTTGTTTAAAAACATTATGTAATTATTTAAACAATTACTTATTTTTTAGTCTCAACATTTCTAAAAATTAACCCAGAGATGTCCAGTTTTTTCTTAAATTGGGATCCTATGCTACTTTTCGTTGAATAATTATATAATTTTGATAAATTTCTTTTAATTTTTAATAAATTTCTATTTGCTTAAACAATTTTGATTTGCGTAAACAGTTTTTTTCGATCACTTTAACTAAATTAAATTAAATTGAATACATATAATTATTTTTCTGACTGTATAGTGTATACAAAGAATATATTAACCATTTTTTAATTGTTTAAACAATTAATTTTCCAAAAATACTTTTAAAATCGTATTTTCTGAATAACATAATATTGAATGATTTCGAGGAGTAATAAATTCTGCTAAAAACGTTATGTTTTTGTTTATACAAACAATTATTGTTTTTTTTTTCTTCAAATTTCCTTCAAATTGAGTATGGATGGTTTACATCTTTTTTGGAGCATTATTAAATAAATCATAAA
This sequence comes from Andricus grossulariae, assembly GCA_011634705.1. Taxonomy (NCBI): domain Eukaryota; kingdom Metazoa; phylum Arthropoda; class Insecta; order Hymenoptera; family Cynipidae; genus Andricus; species Andricus grossulariae. Next base: position 210,894,843 of record JAABKJ010007545.1, on the reverse strand, counting down.
AGTTATATTTCATTATAGCATTTGAAAATCTTATGAATATCAATCTGACGTACTGGAAGACACAAAGAATATATATTAAAATATATTTACAAACATAATTCTATGTGTAATATTTTATATGATTGATCAACATTTTTTTAAATAGAGAACTGCTTGAACGAATAAAAATTGTTTGAACAATGACACGACGTTTTTAACAGAATTTACTATTCCTCGAAATCATTCAATATTATTTTTAATTTAGAAAATACGATTTAAAAAATATATTTGGAAAAACAAGTGTTCAAACAAATTATGTTTGTTTAAACAATTAAAAAATGGTTAACATATTCTTTCTATACCCTATACAGTCAGAAAAATAATTATATGTATTTTATTTTATTTTCTTAAAGTTATCGCAAAAAAACTGCTTAAGCAAATCAAAATTGCGTAAGCAAATAGAAATGTATGAAACATTAAAAGATATGTATCAAAATTATATAATTATTCAACAAAAAGTAGCATAGGATACCATACTGAGAAAAAACTGGGCATTGTTGTTTAGATAAGTTACATTTGTTTAAACAATTAACAATTGCTTGAAAAGTCATGGAAAATATTTAAAGTGTCTATTATTAATTATGTGTATGAAAAAGACGACGGAAATTTATAAAAAGTAACAATAATACGTAAAAATGCTGTTTTTTTATTTTTGGGTAATATTTGGGGCGCTGAGGGAGTATAAGGGTGGGCTAAAAAAAAAGTTATTAGTATGCTTTCATTTCATAGTTACTCCTCTTCAATCCCTAAAAAAGTTGACACGTTTCGATCAAACCCTGAAGTATGAGTTCAATTTTACAAAAATTCAAAATATCCCCATGTTAATTAAATGGGATTTTGAAGTGCCCGGTGGCACGTGTTAATATTCGAATTTCGAAGAAAAAAATTAGGGATTTTTTTCTCCGAAAATAGAAACTGGGGGGGGGGATTGTCCTGTAGCTCGAAAAGCCTTTTTTGGAACACTCTGATGTACACTACGTACATAAAATGATTTCAGAGATAGATTTTTATCCTAACCGACGCGCGGCAATGCTCGGAATTTGTCAGCTGCATTCTTCTCCACGCATTCGAGCGTGAACGCACTTAGAGTGGTGGTTTATGGCTTCTTGGAATTATATTCCCCTACAGCCCCGAAAACGGCAATGTTCAGAGTTTGGACTGTAAAACCGGAAGTAAACATGAATATAAATTCGAACCGGGAATCACATTTAAAATTTTCGAAAATATAATACTTTATTAATCGTGATAACAAGACAAATAAATTTAATTGTTTACTGTTTAATATTGTGATAAATATGATGAAAAAAGTATTCGGAAATTATAACGCTTCAACATTTTTTGAACATTCAAGAACAATGTTTCAGCTCTAAACAAATGGTATTTTCTAAGAGATATAATAAATAAATAATAATTCATTATTGTGAAATTACAATTTGTTACGCAAGTCCTTTTTAATTTGAAGACTTTCATACAATTTTGAATGTTTAAAAGGACGATTTTTAAAAATTAACTTTGTTGTCTTTGCCAAATTAGGACATATAGATTAGTATTATTTTTTAAATAACGTAGATTATTTCTGGCTTTTAAATGAAGATTTTTGGCAAATTTCCTTTGTGAATTATTATTATTATTATTATTTTTAATGAAAACTTGAAATGAAGTGTTTCACAGGATAATAGGGTCTGCTTAACTAAAAAAATAATAATGTAATGATAATCTAAATTCCCTGTCTAATCATCTTAATCGTAAGAAGAAAAAATGAATAATTACCTGCAGTTTTTACTTTAATACTTTTTTTTGTTCATGTCTTTAATTTGAATCAAAATTTCGTACCGTTTTAGCTCTTCTGATTTCATGATTGGTTACAGAGTCGCTGCATGTGGAACTCCTTAATAGAGGATGCAAAACGAAGAAAACTTTCCATCGACGTCGACTGCAAAGCAGATTTTTCTATATTAAAAGAGTACATGATCAGTTCTTAAGTTTCGTATAAATGGTTTTAGTAATAAGAGTAGAACATACTAGAATGAGAATAGAAGGTTTTAAAATCGGCTGAGAATTATCGGCAGCGATATTCCATATTTACTTCAGAAGTAAAAAACTTTATTATATGTGTAGACTTTTGTTCATTCATTAAGAATGTTAATTCATTAGAAAAAAAATTTACATTGTTCATTCTCATTGAAATCAATATTAGTAAAATTACTTCACAAAAACACGTTTTTTACTCATGTGGAAGAAATAAAACTTCAAAAGGCTGATGACATACTATATGTAATGATATTGTATTATTCCTATCTCATTTTCTTGTAAATAAGGCAGCAAGTGAATTGTGTGAATTGTGAATTCACAATAAGTCAAAAACTAAAATGCATTTAATTTTAATCTAATTAATAACAAGATCATGTTAAATAAAGAAAAATTTATATTATACTAAACTCCCGATTTTGGGCCGGCCTTGGGCCTGAACAGCCCAGAATCAGATGCGTTTTTTCAGTATTTTCACCAGTGCTGTTAGATAGGGGGAGCCCAGAATGCGCAGACTCGAAGTCTTTTACATCTTAGCATATTTTTTCTAGCAATAAAAAAAAAATAAACGAAATAAATTGATACAAAAATATAAATAAATATGAATGAAATTTAAATATTTCCTTTCGGAAATAATATCAACGTGATGTTATGTATCATTGTTATGCTGAATTTGAAAATCATGCATTAACCAGTCAAGTGGTTCAAATTATTGTTATTTATTGCTAAATTCAGTATTTTTCTTCGATTGCATACGTTTTTAACAACTTACTTTAAATGTTGCTGCCCCTTTAGCATTTCATTTAAATTTCGAGCTCTTTCCTGAAGCATCGTTGCCAAAATCAGTCGACCAGAGTCTCGTTTTTGTATAAACCAATCTATTAAAGCGGCCTCTAACTCAGCATTCTCAGCAGAACATTTACTAAGTTTGTATTTATTTAAGAGCGCATTTCTTGATTCACCGTTTTTAATTTCTTGCAAAACTATATATTTTTCGCTCATTGACAGCTAAGTTTTTTTTCTTTGGTTCAGCCATAATATCAAAAAATGGAGTAAAATTTTACGTGTATATGCCCAGAGAGTCGCGACGCAAACAACTTCTCACACGGCACTGACTATCCGAGCTTATAGACCGTCAAGGGACGCTCAGGGGGGAGACAGATGCAGTCAAGCGTGAACCCGGCCGAAGATCAGGCGGCCTAGAATCGTGAGTTGAGTATATATGATGTTCACCTAAACTTTATACTTTTTGTCATTTATCCTTCTTATTTTCCCTGTTCTCATTCGTCCATTTTATTTGCAAACCAAATATACTAAATTAAACTTCAATATTTACACAATATTATGCAAAAAGAAGTAAGGCATGATTCAGATTGATTTGAAACTGCGTATACCCATGTATTTTGACTCGCTGTCCAAACTAAAAAGACATGTAAGTGATGTCTGGATTGAACGGAGATATTCAAGAAAAACAGTGCGCCAAGAAATTTAGTATACATTTATCATATTATATACAACTTCTATTAGAAAATGCACTTGCGGATTTTTCTGGAATCAAATCCAAGTTAAGAAATACACAGTCACTTGCGCTATAATTAATTTTGTATTAAAAATAATTAAGAATGATAATTTTAATTATTATAGTCAGGCGCAGCTTACTCTCACGACTCCATTGATACAAAAAACTCATTTCTCGAAAAAATGTCGCTTAACTATGGTTTTTTCGTTTTAGGGTAGATTAACCGTCTTGTCAGTAATCGAATTACCAATGGTCGTTCAGTAACCGGATACTTAGGTACCCCCTGTGGTCTATGAACGTAATTAATTGTTATTATTTTCTACGATTATAGTTAGAAACTGAATTATACCAACCCCCGCAAGTCACATTGTGACAAGTAACATTTGTGGAAAGTCACATTTGCGGTAATTCATATTGCCGAAATTCGGATTTCGTCAACTCTCATTTCGAAAAATATGAAGTCCACAGAAAATTGGCAAAAATGCGGCAATTCACATATGCAGTGAGTCACATTTGCGGCAAGTCACATTTGTGGCAATTAACATCACGGCAAGTCACATTTGGGGCAAGTCACTTGACAGCAAGACACATTAAGGCAAGTCTAATTTGCGACAAGTCACACTGCAGAAAGTCACGTTACCCTGTCAATTGGATGGCACTCAAACGGCACTGCTCGTTTAAAGCTTCTCAGATTCCAGTTTTAAATGCCTGTAGAAGTTCCCTTTATACCTGCGAATAGGCTACCAAGTAGACCAGCTGAAAGGGATTAAAAATTAAAATTGGTAAAATTTTGAAATTACCTTAGCGAAAGTTGGACATTCAGAATCTATGGGTTTCGATAATTTCAGATATCTAACCTTTTTTTTGAGAAGTTTAAAATTGGAATGAATATAATGTATCTGAAAAATGGAATGAGATACGCCAAAACAGACAACATTTTCGAATTCAACTCCAGAATAGTATATTAATATATAATTTAAATTATAAAATATATATAATGACAACATTCATAAATTAAAAAAAGTATTAATAATTTGAAGAAAATTTTAAAAAGGGATTCGGTCGATGGCGGGCAACTACTGTAAATCACGTTACCCGCCCGTTACGTGAAGAATACAATAGGACCATTATATGACGTCACATCACTCCGAGTGACGTTTAGGTGCCGAAAGCAGCACAAACAGGCACTCAAACGGCACTGGCGGTCCAATGCCGTTCGCCAGTCCCGTTTCAGTGCCGTTTCATCGGCAGGGAATAAACCCGAGTACAAATTCTTGCAACTGGTTTCGACTTGAATTGTCCCCAATCAAGACATGCTGAAGTCGAAAAGTTCGACTTCAGCATGTCTCATTTTTGAGACGGAGCCAGGCTTCAATTTATGTCTTGGAGACAAGTTTCTATGTCTCGAAGACATACATTTGGGGAATAATTTCTGAAGTGTGCACCTCCTCCACTTTAATAAATAATTATCGAAATGAATTAATTTTAAATGTGAGAAGTACTATCTAATAGGACTACAATTGTGCCAATTTTTAGCCCGATCGGAAAACTATCATTTTCGAGATGGGAACACTTCAGAAATTATGCCCAATTTATATCTTGAGTCAAACTTTTATGACTCCAAGAGGAGCGGTTTATAACTACAAATGTTTCATTTACCAATCTGAATCCTTCGCATCTGTTAACAGTCTCATTTCTAGTCCAAAAAGGTTCGTCTTGAGACAAGTTTACACTGACTTGAAATCATCCTCCTAAGACCATACAAGTGAGACATTATGCGATGTCTCGTCTCAGCTGTGAGACGCAGCCAGACATCGAAGTCTTGACGACGAACTCAAGACATCGACAAGTCGAATTCAAGTCGAAGCATTTTTACTCGGGGAAAAACTTTGAAATATTTTCAAATATTTATGAAATTTTTTAAATATTTGTGGAGCCTTTGAAATCTGTGTGAAATCTTTTTGCTATAATTTAACATTCATCGAAGATGTTTACACATAATCTGTCTGAATTCAATGTTTACGATTGCACGTACTGATTATTTTTATGGCCTTTTTCTTCAGTTTGTACCTTTAGATTTTCATTTTCATTTACTGAACTATTGTTACTGAATTCCAAAGATAATTTGTTATATCATTTACTATATATTTCTATGAAAACTTGTACTAAAATTCCGGATATGATGGCACATTTTTCAGAATCGAAAGATCTTACACCGGAGAAGGTGGGATCATAGGAGTTAATACGCGCCGTCATTTTAGATTATTTTTCCCGAGTTGCATGCAAGTGTTTAGATTTGCAAAATTATTTAATCTATAACGTGAGTGGGCACCTATGTGAAGCTCTGTACAAAGAAAAGTTATGAAAGTAAACATTAACTTCATGGTATTTTATTGAACTTAATTTTAAAGTAAAAATTATTGCATAGAAAACAATAGGACACGCGCTCCGCGCGCCTATCAGGTCCTACTGTGAGTGAAAAAGCTTCAACCGTTTGCTTGGATAGAAAACGGTTTACAAGAAAAAAGGGCTCAAAGAAATCTGTTTGGAAAAACTATCGGTCGAATTGTGGAGCGTTCGAGCCAAAAGCGATAGAGTAATAGTCTAGGATCTAGACTGGAGAGTCTGTCGTTTTTTTTTCTAATTCTTTTTTTTTCAAATAATTTAACCTTAAATATGAATAATTATTATAAAAATGATGATAAATATTTGAAAAAATATATGTGCAAAATCTAAAAATTATTATTTCTGAAAAAATAATGTTTTATCAATTAGTTGATGTTTGTAGCATGTAATACATTATTTTGAAGGAACAAACATTCTTGCAATCATTAATATGTTCACGAATTCTAACTTTAATGTATATGCTGATTTGGCCGATATAAGCACAAACGCATTCGCAAGGGATGTAATTACATGAGTTTTTTCGTCGAAACAAACGGGGTCTTTATTTTCAGAAAAGCAGTGGTAAGGATCTTTGTCGTATCTAAATACAATCTTAATATTAAATAGACCATAAATATTCCTGTGCCAGTCTGTAATTAAGGAGTTATCATTTCTTATAATCGTGATATCTAGAAAATTTAATCTATTGTCTTTATATTTCTATGGTAAATTGTAGATTCTTGTGGTAGGTATTAAAAGCCAGGAAGAGTCCGTCTATCGAATTCGTGAACATATTATTGATTTCAAAAAGGACAAGCGAAAAACTGCTGTTGTAATTCACTCATACGACCACGCTCACAAATTTTTATTTTTGAAAACAAAGATTATAGGTTACGATAGGAATTACAAGAAATTTTAAAGAAATGTTCCATATTACCAAAAATACTAATAACGTCAACTAAAGAACAGACACAGATTTTCTTAGTGATTTTTATCACAGTTCAATTCTTTTAACTAATAATAGATCATTTACAGTAATTTTATAAGTTTACAAACCTGACTTATGTCTCTGTAGAAGGTTCTGGTCCAGTTCGATTTAAAGGTGGGTCAAAATCCATGTTTGGTATTTTTGTTTTAAGTGATTACTTCTTTTTGCCTGTTCTTTTCATGATTGAATGAAGCTAACAAGGGGAGTGCGCGTAGTACGTAATACATTATTTTGAAGTAATAAAGATGACTATTTTGCAATTTCTCTACACTTTTACCAGGGAAAACAACATTTAAAAAAATTAAGTGCATGATAACTAAATTAAAAATAACCAAAAATATAAAAGCGGGAGTTGGGTTAATTGTTGGCTGTTAAAAATGTAGAAGAAAATAAAAATAGTAAGGCTTATTGCCTCAAAATAATGTATTACGTTCTACAAACATCAACTAATTGATAAAAAAAATTTTGTGTCAGAAATAATAATTTTTCGATTTTCAACGTATATTTAAAAAAATATTTATTATCATTTTTATAACATTTATTTATATTTACGGTTAAATTATTTGAAAAAAAAAGAATGACAAAAAAACGGCATACTCTTTAGGCTAGAACCTAGACCATTTCACTATCGCGGTTGGCTTCGAACATGTCATACTTTACGATGCTAAACCCCAATTCAGAAACCGGACAAAAGATTAATGTTTAGATGGATATCTTCTATTTTTAGAACTTTTTTTCGTTCACGGTTTTTCAAAAATACAAACAAAAAACAGCACCTGTATGTAAGACATTTTTCTTGCTCAAGAGCTAAACTGATCATGGGCACCGTGCGGAGACATCTTTTTTCTTCAGCTGGATGTTGCAGAATAATTATTCGTGATTGCGGACACAACCGGGTTTTTGGGAGTCCTGAGCACCAGCAGACAGTGACTGGACGCCTGTGAAAAAAATGAAGATTATTTTGTATTGCTCTTACTAGAAATCTCGCGCGCGCAGGCGCACGCCTTTTTCTGCATGATAATGAAACTTAGCTCCTGATATCAGTAACTCTCATTCTCTGTCATTTCCTCGCAACTACTGGCATGGCGATCGGATACGGACGTGCACATTTGCCACTCTTCAATTTTCTGTGTTTATATAAGTTTTAAAGTGTTTAATTACATAAAAATTTGTATTTCGTGAAAGTGCCGGGGACTTGTTCTATAGAACATTGTAACTTTTGGAATCTCAAAAAAATCAGTTGAAAACCTTAAAATGGGTTAAATGGACTATGTCTGCAAGGTATGTTCTCCATTGTCCACTAGTGCCACCTCTACGGCAGTGTCTGACAATTCAAGTGCGAACTCTGGGACCACTACTCTGCAGGATGTTGATGGTACAGGTATTGTACCCCCTACTCCCTCTTCCGTTGCTGCCACGGAAAATGCTGATACTCTACCCTCTGGCCTCGACGAACTCTTGGGCAAAGTGGTCTCTGACGGCCAAAGTGAAGCGCTTGCAAGGTCACGTGAGATTTTTGCAAGATTCAGCGAACTTGAAACACGTCAACTAAAATTTAATGACCAACTTAATTCCACTCTTTCGGAAATTAAGAATGAACTTTCAAACAACTCTAGGCGTATCGACTCGTTAGAATCCGGCTCCAAAGTGCAAAATGAGGAAATTGAACTTATCAAGAAGGAAGCCAAAGATTTTTAAACCAAAGTGGCGACTCTTGAGCACGAGCTCAATTTCAACGAGCAAGCGGCTCTGCATACGACGCTGGAAATTCATGGTTTCCCCATGAAGCCTAACGAAGACCTCATGGCCTCTATGGAATCTGTCGCCAGGGCTTCTAGATGTAAATATTCGTAGGGGTGACGTTGTCAAACACTGAATAGAAAGATTTATGCCATTTCTCTCGGTCTTCATAGAGAAAAAAAATCAAATACTTGAGGATTGCTGGCGAAAAAATTTTCTGCCGCAAGGAGAATAGCTCGCCAAGAATGCACCTGTCGAACATCCAATCTTTTGAAGGACTACAATAGCAACTACTCTCTATGTCCATTATGTATTCAATAATTTTGTCTAGTCGATCATTAGCACTACTCTATCGTTTATGCTACTTCTATATAGGTAAATATGTCGTATTTTATATATTGCTGCAGCCTGGCCATTCTGAATACTGTGCCTTCTGAAGTTAAATATCAACAATTTTGTATTTTTTACTGCGCTAATTCAGCCTTGCACTACCTCTACAAAATTACCTTTCTTATACTATTTTTATACATTACGAGCTTTACGATGCTTATTGCTTTTCTAAGTTTTAATTCTTTATGTGCCTTATTTCCTGTTTTCAAATGTAATCAAGTGAACTGGATTTTGTTGGTTATTACTCTCCCTTTTACTTTAGTTTCAAGGAAAGGTATTTTCAACTTATTTACGTATTTCAGACACTTCTATATTTAACTATACTTGAACTTCGTCTATCACTCTCATAATGGAAACTTGAAATATTTGTCACGTTAACACTCAGTCTTTACCTGCATATATATATATATATATAGCCATATACATAGCCGTATACATAGCCGTATACGAGACCTGGCTCACGCCTAACATTTCTACGAGCCTCGTAGCACTTCATCATCACACACTTTTCCTATTGCTTTCACTACTGCTGAGTACCTTTTTATCAATGTATCGTCCCCTCAGGACAGTGTGTTGGTGGTTGTAGTTCACAAACCTCCTAACGCTTCCTACGACAGGGAACTTGAGACTCACATTTTTGAGCATATACCTAATTATAATAACATTGTACTAACCCGTGACCTAAACACAAATCTTAATGCTCCCAACAATTTAACTCACTATTTAAAATCAGTAGTGTTCTTTGCTGGATTATCTATAGTTCCCCATTATACCGCCCACTACGCTTATCATTCTAGTACATGGATTGACTTGATGATTGTTGATGATTTAGACAAGGTGATTTCTTCTACTCAACACTCAATCTCATTCCTCTCAAACCATGATCTTATCAGCATCCAATGCCAGTTCTCCTGTAATCCCTCCTGTAGTGTATAAACTCCTTTGTCCATACGTAATCTTAGAAATATAAATGAAACTGAATTTCTTGAGTACCTCTCTACTTATGACTGGAATAGCATTTTTACCTAAAAGGATATAAATAGGAAGTTCTTATATCAAAGATTTAATGAAAAAAGAGAGAGAAAAGACGTAGATTGGCTAAAAGAACAAAAAATAGCATTATTCAAGCCGAATTTCGTGAATTGAGAAACTTAGTACAAATCAAAATCCGAGATTCATACAGTCAATATAATTACAATTCTATCAAAAATAGGAATAAAAATGAAAACATCTGGCTTCTCTTAAGACGGCTTGGACTTATTCCTTCTAAACACTTGGCTCATGATAACAATTTCTCCCCTGCAGGCTGTTCCGTCGTCACACTAGTCCCCGATTGTGAACCCGGATTCAAGAATGAATGTTTACGTGCAGACCTCTGATTTCGGGCCTGCCATGAAAGAGTGAGAGTGGGGAAAGAGTGTGCGTGCGCATGAGCGGCGTTGGTTCATCAGTCAGTCGTGTTTGAACTATCGGCCCGCGCAGAATTCTCGCGAGTGTGACCGTTCCGCCAGCGAACGTAAGACGCAACCAGTGCGTCCTCGCTTTTTTTCCACCTGCGAAAAAAGCAAAATCCCTGTGGTGAATCCAACATATGCCGTAACTGCGGCCGACGTTGCTTCCACCTGCGAAGCAACCCTTCAATCGCCACTTGCGCGATTGTTCAGTGAACAGTGCAAATGATTGGTTCTTGTGCTTATTATTATTTTTTTCTATCAATAAATGGGGTTTTTATGCCTCTTGTAGGCTTTTTCCCTAAAGTAAATGGTGTTATTCCAGATCCCAGTTCATTAGTGCTTAACCATCTAATTTTATTTAAGTTCAGTGTTTTTAATTCTTTTTCAAAAAAAAAAAAAGTTCTTGAACTAAGTACCTTTTCTGGCAAGACAACTCAAAACAAAACATGGTGCCTCCTGTGAAGTCTGATACCTCATAATTCCCAAAAAATGTGAAAAGTGAAAAGTACGAGAATCTGTTGGCGTCTCACGCGCGGCGTCGATGCCTACGTGACTCGGACCACGCTACTCCATTTTCTTCAAGCGTCGCCGTCGGCCACATTTTGGAAATCTAGCGTTTCACGCCTCATTATCGCTACCAAGTCGCTCCCACATCAGGATTTCTCACCACCCAGGACGCCGCTGCACTGGATCCTCAAGGGAACGTAGCAATTTCGAATTTGAATACGCCAGTGAACTTGAAATAAGTTGAATTTTTTCGAAGAATTTGTTCACATTTTCGGGATTCTTCTTAGAAATCTTATTTAACAAAAATAAATTCATTATTTTCAGTCGCGTGTGATATTTTCTTTCATCGATTTCACAAGTAAATTTAACATCAACGTTGCTGATGGTTATTTTTTTCATGCTGTTACCAATCAAATAGATTTAATAATTATTAAACCGTTCTAAATGAAGGTCAATTAATTATTTCCCGATTGAAATGAATGAATTTACCTCTGAATTTTCTTTTTCAAGATTTTCAAAATTTTTTTTAATAAACGTTCATCCGATACTTCTGCAGGAAGTTTTCGTTTCTTAAAATATAAAATGGGAATACTAATTACGGTTCTGCCACAGACTCCAAGATCTTCTTGTTGTTTTCTCAACTAGGATCACTTGCGCTAGGCTCGATAAGTCTTGTTCCTAAGTTTTCGAATCTTTTTATTGGGAAGTAAAGTCCCTGATCAATTCCTTTTCTAGTATTTTTCATTTAACGCTACAAAATATTCATATCGTCACTTCGCTTTACGATTACGTGAGATGCCATAACCGGATTTTTGTTTTGAAAAATCCAAAAGAGTTAGGATACATTTTGTAACAATATATGGTTCTTCTCTGTTCGTGCTGCGACCATACGAAGCAACCACGTAGGGTCACTTTAGATTAGAAATTAGTTAACAAAATGAAAGGGCATATGCCTAAAGCAAAGCGCATCGCGCATATCGTGCAAAAGGGGGTTTCGTTGGAAAGGGCGATCGCGGATTTACAGGTAAATCTCAACAGCCCCGCGTGCAATTCTACGAACGCTCAACTACGCTTGACGGACATTACTAGTCTTTTTAAAGATTATTCGAAATTCATTGACGAATTGGCCGAGCTAAAACCTGATCATCCGAGTCTCAATGCATTTTCGAAAATGCGAACAGAATACTATGACGTCGCAAATCTTGTAACCGGGAAACAAATCGCCGCACCTGTTGTTAGTTCGATCTTTAATAGTAGTAACATCACGATTTCGGAAAGACAGGATAGACCAAAATTGCCGGTGATTCAAATTCCTAAATTTTACGGTGAATATGACAAGTGGGTCGCGTGGAAACACAGCTTCGAAGCTCTCGTTCATAAGCGTACAGATTAAAGTAATTACGTCAAACACATGCAATTAGCCAATTCACTTTCTGGATCAGCTGAAAATAAGATCATCGCGTTTCCTCCTAGCAAGGAAAATTACACAAAGGCGTGGGACGCGCTATGCGAATCATATGATCAAAAACGCATAATTGCTGCAGAGCATATTGACGCGATTCACGATTGACCATTTCTTTCCAAAGCTAATCATGATGAACTCTCTTTGCTTATTGACAAAACCAAACAACATATCAGTATGCTTAGGGAAATTAAAATCGAGCTCAACGATTTTAGCGAACAAATGATTATCCGAATCTTGGAGAGACGTCTTCCTCAAGGAATTTTAGCAAAATGGCAGGATAGATTAGACGGCAATGAGCTGCCGAAGTTGGATGAACTGTACAAATTCGTCCAGTCCGCAGTTTTTAAACTTCGATCATTAGAGAGGGTTGCTTCGGGTGGCCGTGGGACAGCAGGAAAAAAAGGGCGGGCGACAGACTTGACCATCCTTTTTCAAAGGTCAGAAGGGTTGTGGGACGGTACCTATTGACTTCAGCTTCTCAATCTGTAAACTCTCCCTGCATCAAATGTAAGGAAGAACATCGCTTGTACTTATGTCCCGTTTTTCAAAAACTAAAAACGTCGGATCGTTTTAAGGTAGTCAAAGCTCACAGGCTTTGTCCAAACTGTCTGAGCAAACACGCGTTTATATAATAATAATATAATAATAATATAATAATAATATAATAATAATAATACAATAATACAATATATAACAATAGTCGAAGTACGGCATTTTAAGGGAGGAGACCAGCTTAATTTTTTATTTCATAGATGGAGAATTATTTTTAAACTGTATTTGTTTAAGCGTGACATAGACCCTTCTGGAGATGTTTTCAAACTCTTTATCCCAGGATAATTTGGAGGTTAAAATTATTCCCAAATTGCAAGCACTACTGACAAAAGGTACCACAATTCCATTTATTTTTATCATCATATTTAAATCATTAGTGAATAAAATAAACAGCAAATGCCCATGCACTGAGCCCTGCGGAAATCCTGAGCCAATTCTACCCCATCTAGATCTTTTCTTCCCTAGTCCCAATACAGACTCTTCACAAACAAATAAATACGGTGCTATCTACTTGAGCACAGATGCCGAAAATCCATATTTTTTCAGTTTAGACAAGAGAGAATTATCATCACTCTCTTATCAATTCCCAAACAAATGTTATCCACGACACTGAGTAATAATATTTGTATACTTAGTCCGCTCCTGTAGTCAGATTTACATGAATTTAGGATATTTTCTTTTTACACATAGTCTATCATCTGACTGTAGACAATTTTTTCCAACACCTTCGGGAGACAACAGAGCGTGACCACAGGCCTATAATCACTAGCACTTCGAGGTGCCTTAACTTTATTTACAGGTCTTATTAGTAAGACTAGTAGTCTGGAAAACAAGTATGGAATCATGCATTTGTTATAAGAAATATCCTATGCATCAAGGGGGTGGGGACTTTTTCCCCTTGGTGCATAATATACTAGTAACTGTATCCCGAAGACAAAGATGCTCGAAAAGTTCCGAAAAAATTGTTTTTGTTTTAAAGAAATATCTTGGGAATGACCCTTATGAATAAATTATCAAAATGTGCTTGAGTTTTTGGAAAGCAAGCAATTTTTCAGAATTTGTTCTACACTCACCGAATTTAGGTGAACCTATATAGACACGGCCTTTCTGATATCTCTGAGAAATTAATCTTCCTGCAAATTTAATAGAAATCAGATAAATCCTTGATAGGTTTTCAATAAAATAGAACACTTATCGGACAAAAGAAACTTGAACTAGCAAAGGCAGGATCGGTATGAACATTCTTCTTAGAGGTCGATACGGAAAGTAGAACAACATATGAATATAGCTGGGTCAAACCTACAACGTCTCTTCAGCAATTAGTCTTAAAAAACTTTGCCTGCCCCATGAATGTCTGAGAACTTGTCCAGACTTCAAAACTTTGAATTTTCTAATTACTCTCAACTGACAACATTAATGAAAATTTAATCAGCTCATGTTTTCAAAATGATTCTCAATAACTAATAGAATTTTTCATGAAATAATATGAATGTTTCTTTTCATCATATGAATAATTATAAATATCTAAATATTCAAATCCTTCAAGAGATTTTTTTACAAGTAACTGGAAAAGTGAATAAAGAAGGATTACTTTAAATTCAATTATTTAAAATCATGGATTCGCATAAGTATTTCCTCTTGGATGTAATTGGCATGTCCTTTGATTATTCACATTCTATTTTTTATTGACATTTACTATTTAACCCTATAATCAATACAACACTCTTTTTTCTATTGTGCTGGGTCAAATAAACGTTTTTCATCATCTCTTCCACGTGTGATCCTCACTTCAGTGGCTTATAGACTTTTTGGACAAAACCTTGATTTTTTCTACATTGTTTGATTAATCAACGATGGACGGTAAGCTTTTAGACGAATTTTGATTAAAAAAGGCTGCGTCTAGGTTTACCGAAACTCGATTAGGGTGGCACAAATATTTTAGGTAAGACTAGAGACTTTCTTTAAAAAAAGCTTAAAAAATGTTCAATCATTAAATTATAAAAAGCGATGTAAGTAAGAGTCTTGGACAGTTTTTGTAATAAATAAAAGATCTTCTTTGTCATTTGTCTATTGGCCTTCATTAAAAATTCCTAACTAGAAACATACGCGTTACGCTCGTCATCGGCGGGTGTCATTCTTAAATTGAATGTGCACTTTATGAGAAGTTTTTCATAACACGTACATGATTTCAGCTCTTTTCAATGCCTACGTAACGGGATTATAGTTTTACTTTTCAGTACCTAGGGAGTGAAAAGTACTTTTCAATCTCAACGGAGAAGAAAATAACCTCAGATCCACTCAAAGAGATAAGTTGTCATAAATTACTGATAAATTACCATAATTTACGAATTTCCTTAAATTAAAAAAATTTAACAAATTTTTAGTAGTTTATAAATTTACCATAAGTTTCCAAAATTTCATAAATTTATATTGCAATAAAAGTAAAGTTTTCAAAATTCCATAGTACAAACAAAAATCATGCTTGTGTTACAAAAAAATCCTGTCATCCATTTGTTATAAAAAATATCGTATGTAGCAAGGGGGAGGGGACTTGTGGCGACTCGTGTATTTTTTCAGTACTCGTCGAAAAAGTCCCGCTTCTCTCCCTTGGTACATAATATACTACTTATTATATTTTTACTCTCTTTGACATTACTATCCACTATTTTTTACATTTATGTTATGTTATAACTAATGAGGCCCGCCGCACAGTGTGACGGATTTGGTATTTACTGTTCAAAATAGACCACATCCTGAAATTCTTAACAGATTTGCAATTTTTTCTTCACAAATTATCTGCAATAAATTTCTAAGAATACTGTCGCAGCCTCTATTAGTATTTATTTTTGTGATCATTAATATACAAGCAAATACAGCGAAAATATTAGCGATTTCAAAAATATGATTTTTTATCTCTGAGAAAAGTACTTTAATAAACTTATTGTTAACCATAATCATTGAAGATAGATTTAAACAAAATGAACATTTTATTCAACATTTCACTTCATTATTATAAAATATTTATTTAAACTATAATCAAGTGTATCAGTTTCTTGTAGACAAACATTATTTTGTACTAACATCATTCTGTTTTATCATTAGAATAGTATTTAAAAACAGAAACTTGTCATTATTTAATTATTCATAAATTATTTATAAAGTTATATGTATACCATTTTTGAAGCTATTAGAGCCCTTAGGCAGACTAATAGGCATAAAAAAGAAGGTAATATTGGGATGAGAGCATTTCATTCAATGATTTATTATACTCATGAATCAGTGTCTAAGAATGGCCCTCTTCGATGAAGAAGGTGTGGGTCTCGGGACATTAAAGGTGCGGGGGTTAGTGTTTGCAGATGATGAGGTTGTTATAGCAGAGTCAATCGAAGGTTTACAGAGAATATTGAGCAAACTAAATATTAGCATGAAGAACATGGATCTTAAAATTAATGTGAATAAAACAAAAAGTGTGGTATTTTAAGGAAAGTGTGGGAAAACAGTATGCAACATTGCATTACACGATTAGAGGATAGAGCAAGTTGATAAGTACGTCTATCTTGGTAGCTTATTCACTACTAACGGAAAGATCGATGGAGAGATAGCCAGGCGTATAAACAAAGGTGGCAAGGTTATTGACAGGGTAGGAGCCATTACCGGAAGCGAACATATAACAAATAAAGATAAAATTGGAATATATAATTCTGTACTAAGAAAAGAACAAGAGTAAAATTATCACGGTTGGCATGAAATTCCTGCGCAATCTCTGCGGTAAAACGCTAATGGACAAAGTCTGTAATGAGAGGATTCTCAAAGAATGTGGCGTAGAGGAGACACTGTTTGACAAGAGTGGAAGGAATTTGTTGGGATGGTTCGGGCAGGCTGTCGCAGTTCTGTTGCCCTATGCTTTCACCTTCTAATAATTCTTTAAAAGAGTCTTTTAAAGCGTCTACTATCTCGTCTGTATCATATAGCATTTCACCTTTGTTGTCTCTCATGCTGACAAGTTCTGTACTTTTACTTTTGTTCATCTCTTTCAATATTATTTTCATGGTTCCTTGAAAGTCGTTTTGTAATTTCTTTTCTTCTTCTGTTCTGATTTTATCTTTACTTTCAATATATATATTATAATAATGCATAACAAATGAGGCAGAGAAAAACTAAACTTTACTTTTGTGATAATTTGCGAAAGTCCAATTGAAAAGGGCCCTTATGGGCGGTTTTTATTGCTTCGTTTTGCACTGTTTTGCAATATTTTCTTTAAGTCTTAAAATAGGTAATGTTTTTTCATTCTCTTAATTCGTTGATTACCCGGATACGCGGGTATTATCCGATTATCCGAACACCGGGGTACCGGAGTAACACCCGTTACCTCGAGTACCCGGGTCCCAAGTATCCGAGTAAATATACAACTGCCCGCCATGAAGTTCTAGCCCTAGTATCCCTTATGAAAAAGAAGTAATGGTAAGTATTGGATCTAATATTTTTTTCGCGAATAAGTATTGGAAAGCCAACACTTTTTCCCGAAAAAAATACTGGATTCGATACTTACCAATACTTCTTTTCCATAAGGGATGAAGTCTGCATTTAGATGCTAGTGAAATAAAATCGTTGTTGTTGAACATCGTTGTTTTTGAAAGAGTCCCTACCCGACCAGGTCGCTGATACTGATATCTGTTGTGCTTCATAAAACCGAAATTATTTTACCTTTGCTTGAATCATAGACAAAGTTATATAGACATCGGTCGTCCATTTCGAGGATATTTTCGAGTCAATATATGCTGAAGCGGCCCTGAGTTATATTACTACTTCTGTTGGCCTAGATACAGACATCGCGGGGCCGACGGCCGTTGCTCCTTGACGGTTATCGAACAAGAGTCAGGGAAGCCCACTAAATCGAACTTGACAAAGCATCCACGACTGTCATTGATCTCTCGATACACAAGTTTGAAAAATCCAGTATTTGACTTTTATATTTGCCCTCTCCCACACCCCTCTTCACTCTTTATCTCTCACTCTCTCTCTCTCTTACTCACTCACTCTCTAGCTTCCTGAGAGATAACGAAACGGAGGGTTGAAAACTTGACCTCATTAAGGATCGCTCGAAGAGCGCAATACTAGATCACAGAACCCTAATTCGAGCTTCATCACACAGTCAAGCTTTAATTATTCTTTTAAATTTGCGACACTATATTCACAAATAAAATTCTCTTGATTTTCCAAAGTTATAAGAATTAATTACCCTAATTCTTAAAAAAAATATGCACTACCAGAACTAATTTTTAAAAGTCTTGATATTACTGCCTATAATGTAAGCGATAACAACTGACAAACAAAAACTTTAAGCTTGTGAATCAAAAACTTTAAGCACTTGAGAGTTCAATTGTAGACAATTTAAAATATTCAAAACTAGATAATTTTAAATCTAAATCGTTGAAAAGATTGAATTTTCAAATCAAACTTTGCATTCCTTTTAATTATAAGTTGGAATACTTCAAAATTAAACAATAAAAGTATTAAGGCCCCTGGAAATCATCGGTAAATCGGACTTTATGAACGGAGGCCAAAGAAAGGAGCCATTTTATTTAATTTTTTCGTATACATCATCTAAGGAGTAGGAAGATTCCCGCTAAAGGTCGTTTTTTCGAAGAAAATTATATTTTTCATGTAATAATCGAAAGCAAAAAATGCGCCCTATTGGCTGCACCACGATAACACCGCCATCGCGATAGTGGAGTATTCTACTATTTCACAACACGAACATTGAAAATGGCGGCTTTCGTAGCCTGTGAAGCGGGGCGAACATGACGGTATACGGGTGAGCGGGTACGAAACTACTTTACAAACCCTAGAGTTTCCAAGCCTCTTATTGCAAACCTCCTTATTGTACTCGGGGGCTACTAATTTATCTGAACCGGCCACCCCGGAGGAAGAGGATCTGCTCGCTTCTGTTTTTGCGCACGACAAAAGGAAAAACTACCGTCCTTCAGGACCCAAGTCCGCAAAGACATGCCTACTATAGCCAATTGTCTATAATTGGCTGGTATATTTGTTTACATAAATTGTTTATGACAATTAAATGTTACGTTAAATGGAACCTTTTTGATTTTTAAATCTATCTTCAATAATTTTGACTAAAAGTATAATACAGTAATTTGGCTATTTATTACTTGTATGTATCATGTACACGCAAAATGTTAAATTTTTTCAGGAAAGTTGAATAATAATATTCTCTAATAAGTGTTTTTCGCAAAAACAGCTTATAACTCTCTTCACGTAAATATTTATAAAAACCTATGAAAATGATTAGACTTGAAATTTGTTGTTCAATTTTATCGTGAGATGATATTATTCGTTTGCAAAAATAAACAACCCTATTACATTTAATCGTAAGAGCTTAAAATACCAAATTTGTTTATCTATTGACGTTTTTTACATTTCAACTGTTACCGACTTAATTTGTTCTTGCAGAGAACGGCTCAACTGTTTTCTTCAAAACTGAGGAAAATGCATATCATATCTAGGTTTTCCTAGTTATCCCGAAAAGAGTTGATCGTGGAGATGAATAGTTCAAAAATAAATGGTGGATCTATATAAATATCTATTGCGTTTGTTGGCACTTCTTTCCTAAAGTTCTTGGGAAGTCTCAAAATTCAAATTTTTGAATTCCGTTTCTGAAAATTACGAAACAGAGTCTTCAGGAAGTGATGAAATTTTCAATAATGGCGCGTTCGCAAAAAAATTTTGCTTTTCTTACAAATTCCCTATTCATGTGAAAGATAAAAATACCCAAGTAATGTTATTCATATACCCTGCTAAATCAATTTATATTACTTTTTGACCCTAAAACAAATAATGTAATTAAAGACAGCTGTTTTCTTGTGAGAAGGAATTTAACCAAAATTGCTTGAAAAAGAAATAACTCAAGAAAACAATAATTTTGTTTGAGTCAATGAAATACTGACATTTTTTGTATTGTCTATGTTTCACGCTATTTTATAATTTGTAAGACTATTTGACTTACAAAAATGGTAAGTTCGATATTAGAATTGCAAAGTCCAGAAAATACAAAAAAATGTCAGCTCTGTATTGCAAAATGTTTCTCATCAAATATAATTGGTTCAAGAACCACCTCTCAGTCTCCACTTACCACGGAATTGGTTTCCCTTTCCAATATAGGTCCTTTTGTTTTAATGACTCATAAGAAAAGCTTTACTGCAGATATAGATTGATTTCGCGAAAAGAAAAGGGGTAGAGGGAGAACGGAGTAAATTGGGACAGTGGCCTGGATCGAGAGGGGTGTTGTGCAGTCTACCTCTCGTTAACCTTCGTTTCGTCCATCGTACTTGGAATCTTGCCAAGAGTTCGTGACTAGACATGAAAAAAGGTTGCTTATTTCTCACACATAAAATTATAAAACGAAAATGCTAGATTTCAGTAAAGAAATATGTACAGACACGGGCAAAATTACAATGAGAGTATTTCATGCAAAATAAAATTATAAATAAATTATAAAAATATTGCTATCAGCGTAATATTCTGAAGAATATTTGCACAATCCAAAAAGAAAAAATAATAGTATATTATGTACCTAGGAGTGAAACAGTCTCTTTATCCGAGCGTGAGTTTTGCAAAGACGTGCAGGATAAAACTTTCGCTCTTTGTTACATACGATACTTTTTGTGACAAAGGTATGATTTACAAGTTTATCACGTCTGACATTTGAGTTTAGGTTGACGCTTTCCATAATCATACAAGGAGGACAGCGAAGATGCATACGCGTTGAATTATTACACTTGGACCCCGATTTTGTAACAGTGTCGAGAGTTGCCTGCAAATAGCCTTGTTACTGAATCGGGGGAATCGAAACGGAAACATCAGGGCCGCCAGAACCGTTTCCAATTGGATTGCATAATATTGCGCTATATACTCGACTGAGTACTCCCGCACTGCGGCCCTTACGAGGCGAGAATCGCAACCGTCTGTTGTCCTGCGCGCTAAAAAACTGCGTGGTCCAGCAATTTTAGGAATTACTAAACCTGCGTTACATAAAAAATATACTTTTCAAATTTGTGAACTTGAATAAGGTGGTTGCATAATTTACAATAACTGCATTTTTTAATAATAAATTACCTGCTCTTGATGAAACTACATTGATGAATGAAAATATGATTGAAATACTTCATTTCGGAGAAAATTGAAAAATAAATTAGTCATATTTCAAATACTACAAAGATTGCTTGGTAAAGCGCTTCTACCAAGCAGTAGTGACTATATTTACATATTTAATTATAAAATATTTTAGAATAAAATTGAAAAAACTAGAATCTTCACAAAATTTAATTCCTTCATAGTCAAAGTTCATCATGTTAAAAGTTGTCATCGCTTCATTTTCTAATTAATCAAACGGTTTAGAGTTGCACGAAATCTTATCATTAGAATTGTAAGGAAATTATAGATAATTTTAATTTACAAGACATAAAAGGACCTTTTAGAGGAACCAGAAATTTCTTTCGTGATAACAGCTGAATAAACAAATTTTCATTTAAATTTCTTTTTGAAAAAGTATTATAAAATTCTGGATTTTGTTTAAAAAAACTATATGTACATTTCTTATAATGCAGTAGTAAATGCACGCGCGCGAAGTGCGCATTCACATTTTTTGGATTTTTATCTTCTAATATTAAAAATATCAACAATTTAAAAAAACATTATCAAATAGATTTTTAAACATTAATTCATAAAATATTTGAAACAATAATTATTACAAACTGGCTTTCGTTACGGACAATATTTTGAATGGAATGACAATTTCAATACAAGAAATATTGAATATTTTAGGATTAAAATGCTGAAAATCGGATCATTTGGAATTCACAGGAAATTAAATAATTGTATTATTTCTAAATTAAAACGTTCAAAGTTGAATAATTTAACATTGACAACTTTTGAACTTCAATTATTTTTAATTCAAAGCGATTAAAATTTAAAAACTCGAAATTGAATACTAAATTGAATGCTTTAAAGTCAAAACGTGTGAACTTCTTAAATTTTAAAGGCACCGTCTATGTTGGCGAAATTTTCCGTAGCGTTAGCCCTGAACGAGCTGGAAAGGGAGTTAGAGTTACGGAAAATTCCGTAATCATAGACAGTGTGAATATTTCATAATAAAATTATAAATTAATATTGAAATTGATTAAACAATATTTTAAGATCAAAATATAAATTTACGGTCATTTTTACCGTTCCAAATGAAAAAGCCTTTATTTATCACTTTAAAACATGTTTTAAAATTGTTAATTATTATTATCTATTTCGATTTTTAACTACACAATTTTCACCTTCTTAGTTTCAAATTTTCCAATCTTTACCATTTCATTTATAATTGTTATTCATTCTTGAAATTTTCTATCCAATATTTTCCAATTTTAAATTATTCATTTTTTTTTTAAATCTTTAACTTAAATCAGAGAACTTTAAGATATTACATTGAAAATAGAAAATAAAAAATAATAAGACTATGTCTAGTGGCCCCGAAAAATTCGGGGGGATGGAAAAGGGGATAAATTACTCTGCCCGAAAATTCAAGACGACTAGCCAAGCTTATGAAAAATATTTGACTACTTATCCCGAATTTGAGAACTACTACGAGACACTTCGAAAGAATAATACAAAACAAGATTGCTATATATGATTCCAATGTTTGAAATCGCACTATTTTAAGCCTTCCTATTCGAAATTGTTTTTTTAAAGTTAGGTTTAAAGTGTTCAATAGTTGCAAACATTTTCAAATAAAAATGAATTCAGTTTTCAATGCCTAGTTCTAAAAATTAATGCTTGAATTTGAAAATCGGGCAACTGTCAAGTCCATCAATTTGATATTCTACGTTTTTAAAGAATTAAAAAAATCAGACAATTTTGTATGTTTAGGAGTGAAACAACAAATTTAGAATATTTAAATCTAAAATTATTGGATTTAAAACTGAGTACCAAGGTTCTCAAATTGAAATTTTTCATTTTTGAAAGATTTAATAGTGACTTTGTCCTGACATTTTTAATATTTCAATTTAAAATTACAGCCTTGTGAAATTGAAAATTAAAAAACTCCAAAAAATTAGGAAATTTTAAATCAAATATTTTCGAATTCTAGCTTTTGAAGCAAAAAGGAACTGCCCATTCTGAAGTATAATTTTAAAGGTAAATGATAGAAATGTTAAAGTTGATAAATATATTATTGGATGATTACTATCCTATCATGCAGTATCAAGTGACATTAGAAGCTATTAGATAGATTTTTTTACTAAAAAATGTGATTTCTGTCAAAAAAAATCACTGTCCTTTCCACCCTTCGACATTAAAGAATTTAAATACTATAAACCTTCAAAGTTTATTTATTCTAAAACCTTTGAAAATCATATGATTTCTAATCGGAATCTTTCAAAATTAATGAATTCGAACTCGAGGCGTTAAAAAATAAATAATTCTAAACTTTGTTTATAATTGAAAAATTGGTAACTAAGGAACTTGAAAGTAAGTCGTTAAATATTAATAATTTTGAAATTGTGCATCACGCTTTTTAAAATTCAATCATTTCAACCAAAAAGGAAAAAATTATTGACTTGAAAATCCTTCTATAAAAAAATGATGCGTTATCACCAAAGTTATGAAAGTTTTAAAAAAGGTAAAAAATGTTCAATTTGGAATATCTCCTAACTTTAAAAAATTTTTCAAACATTATTTTAGGGTTTTTCTTTCAGCATCTAAGAGAACAGATACTATAATTTTCATCAAAATTACTAACAATAACCGAAGTTCCTGAGATGATTAGACATGGAATCGCTCATATACATGCATAATAAAAGTAATAAAAATTGAAGATTTAATAACGTAAAGTTTTACTTAAGCAAAGCCAGACGTATTCAGTATTTTTAAAACAGGTGAAAATTTACCATTTTTTAATTTTTTCTTTGCATTATTTAAATTGAAATAATTATTTTTGAAAACTAAAATTTACCCCTAAGGTTAATTTTTGATTATTCTATCGTTAATTTGACTTCTATTTTTATTTAAGCTAAGGTTTACGAATTTTTTAAATCAGTCCTTTATCTATTTATCCTATAAATTTCGCATTAGTTTGAAGCTGGTTTATTCTCAAATAAAATTTGTTTAAATTGCTCAAAAATCGCTATTTTCAGGTTTGGCATTTGGTTGCTACTGGGTTGAAATTGGTTTTCTTGACAACGCTAAATTAAAATTTTGAAGCATTTGATTAATTTGCTTTTCCTTAAAAAAATGTCACAAATTTCAAATATACTGATTAAAATGTTTAACTAATGAGTTTTGTAAGGAATACATTTGAGGGAGATAAACGGAAAAATGTGAGTCTTAAATGGTATTTAAATCAGTTCTTAATCTAATAACCCTGTCCATTTCACGTTGGATCCAGTTTTTTTATCCTAAAAGACACAAAATAACTATTTTGAATATTGCTTTTTTTGATAAATTTTTTTTTTTAATGTCGTCGATCTCAAAGGCACTGATCAAAGTGTTAAATTAATTAAAATGGAAAATTTCGAAGTTTTCGCTATTTTGACATCTTCAAACTATGTTCAGCTTTCATTGTATAAAATGAGCACTGTTATTGAAATATAAAAATGAAGTTATCGCATAGTAGAAAAAGTTTTAATTTTTTTAATAATGTACGTAAGTGATTTTGGAAGTCGATTCATACCAGATTTTTCAATTTCTCTTCATAAAAGGTATTTAATGTTCATCTAGAAAAATATAGAACACCTTTAAAGTGTCGAGTTTTAAAGTTAAGTTTTTCATATTACAGGATCAAAATCTAAAGAGATGCTCACATTTTCAATAGAACAAGAAAGAAGTAACAGTGTACAAAAAACTTTAGGTTTTAAAAATAATAATTATAGGATTTTCTGGTTAATCATGGTTACATGTTGTTCCACGAAAATTTTGTAATTAAACTTAATATCATCACCTTAGCCGCTTTTGAGAAAAGTTCATTTGTTTAAAAGTATGAGTTTTAAAATTTGCATACATGTTGATAGTAAAAGTTACTTTTATAGTTGTTGTTTTTAAAATGTTGTATGTTTTATAAATTTTCAAGGTGTATGGTAGCGATCATCACTGAAAAATTTCTTTCAAAAATCAAGCTTATCAATATACTTAATAATTGTTTCATTTTATTCTTGTACATAAATAGCGTAAAATTAAAAATTGAGTTTCACCAACTAAATCTAAAATGTAACTAAAGCTGTTGATAAATAAATCTATTTTCATTGAAAGTGTAATTTGTGAGCGATTTAAAAAGGTTTATATTCTCAATTTTGGTACTGAAATTTGTCAGTTTTTTTAAAAGTGTAAGAAAGTAAAAAAATTAACTTAGCAAAAACAGTGTGGGTTATAATTGAAAAAAGGCAACATTTTTTTTCACAAATCACCACTTTTAAAACGTGGTAAATGAAATCTTATAGCAAAATTTGAATCAAATTCAAATATTAAATTTTAATTCTTTCCAAAATACCGTGCCAATATATTTCTTATGATTTTTAAATTTAAAAAAAATATGGACAGTATAATAATTTTATAATTTTAAAGAACTATGCAATTTAAAAAAATGGTGTCACTTATATTTAATTTACTGGATTTCTTCCGCTATATTCAGATGAACTTCTGTAAATTACGTACAAAGTTTTAAAATCAAATAAATTGTTGCGTAAAATCTATAAAACAGTGTATCCTGTCACTTTCCTGTAAGATGAAGCGAGTTTTTTTCTTTAAATAAATCTGTCAATATATAGGCGAGCGGATTACCCCGGAAAAGTCGCTTAAAAATCAAAAGAGTGATCAATCGCTTTCTAGTCTCTATTTTTCGGCAAAATCGATAGTTTACGATGCCCTAAAAAGGAATATGACGATTTTTTAAATTGTAAGTTAATGGAACCCTTAGAAAAATGTCGACAAAGATGGCGGTCGCGAGAAACAGACTTAGCGAAATGAAACATGAATAAACTCTCTTACCTGCAGTAAATGTTTCAAAATCTTATAGAAATACATTTATAGGGCACGCATACACTATATTTAGTAATATAAAGTCATAATAATAATAATCTTTTTAAATAGCCACTTCCTGTGACGTTTTTTCAATTTCAAAAATCTAACTTTGTAACTTTTGCATTCATAGCTTCTAAACTATAACTTATGTGAAAAAATACTTTAAGTAAATGTTGGAGAGCATATTTTTGGGAAAAATGACTCATATAAGAATATTATATAGTCAAAATTAAGTCATCTAGCACGACTTGAAGCACAGGCTGCGTTGTACATTACATTTTCCTCCTCGTGCAATTCAAACTGCTTGTCCCTCTTATTAACTTTAAAAGTATGTTCATTAGTTTAGATCGAATTATTTAAGAAATAAATTTAAAAGGAATATTGTAGCTTTGTAAAAAATTATTTTTATTTACGTATTTGAGAATAAAATATTTACGAGATGTATCATTTCTTAAACATTAGAATTTTTACATTCTCATCATAATGAGAAGCTATTAAAAATATTTCACAAAGAACTATTTAATAAATCAAATTTATCTATTAAAAAATTAGATAATATGAATTATGATTATTATATAATTCCTGAAAATTAATTTTTAATAATTTTGAAATATTAAATAAAATTAAACTGAACACCAACTATCGTCGTCTATACCGGATAACTTTTAAAAGACTAATCGTATTAGGTTGCCTTTTGCACATTTTTTTATGAACCGGAAAGAAAGATAGAGTTCGTTAACCAGCATTTTTTGACCAACAGTTCTGGTTTTAACCACCAAAAAAATAATGAAAAATGAAAAATTCCATTTTGCGGTCGAACTATACAAGATACGAAAAAAGATGAGAAGACACAAATCGTGCACCAAAAACAACATAAAAAATTTTTTTGGACAAACGACACAAGCTACGAAAAAAATAATTTGACAAAAGTTGTTTCATATATTTATATATTTATATATTTATAGATTTATAGATTGATATATTCATATATTTATATATTTATATAAATAGTTGAATCCTCAAGCAAGACCGATTCTTTTTCCACCAAACATCTACATTTTTATTCACAAAAGATAAAATTGTCACCAAAAAAGATGAATTTTCAACCAGGAAAAACTTTTGAGTGGACAGAAAAAAAAATTCAACGAAATGGTTCAATTCTAATGCCAAATAGATAAATTCTCTAGAAAACAGTCGAATTTTCAACCCGAAAATACGAAGTTTTCAATCAAAAACTTAATTTTCAACCTATTAGTCGAATTTTCTACAAAAAATATTACAATTTTTAACCTGTGAAGAAGAATTTTGGACAAAAGAGGTGAATTTCCAACAAGAAAAGATTTTTTAGTCAAGTGGAAGAAATCTCTACCAAATTGTTAAATTTTTAAATAAAAAAGACGAATTTTCTAGAGAAATGTTGAATTTGCAACCCAAAAATATTAATTTCACCCAAAAAATGCATTTTTAAATTATTAGTTGAATTTTCTAAGAAAATATTAGAATTTTTAACCCAAAAAGAAGAACTTTCAGCACGAAAGTTGAATCTTAAAGGCAAATAGTAGAATTTTGAACTAAAAACGATCAATTTTTAACCAAAAACAGAATAGGTAGTTGAATTTTTAACCAAAAAAATTAATTTTTCACCAGAAAATATGATTTTTGAACAAAATACATAAATTTTAAAACAAATTGTTTAATTTTTATCCAATAATGAAATAGTTACTTTTTCAAGAAGCATTCAATTTTCAACCAAAATAGAACCAATTATCGACAAAATAGTTGAATTATCAACCAAATAGAATTTTTAACAAAACGAGATGAATTTTGAACCCAAAATACAATAAAGGACTTTTCAATCAAAAAGAATAAACTTTTAACCAAAACTGTTTTTAATTTTCCTAATGGGTTCTATTAATTCAGTTCCCGTTCAAGCGAAAAAAACGAGAAAAATGGAAATTTTCTTGAAAACACAGGAAAAAAAAGAAATTATTTTAAAAAGGGGATAAGAGAGGAATAGAGGAAAAAGTGTGAAGAAAATAGATGTCTTACTTGTAAAATAAAATCACTCATCTTCATTTTTTCAAGCATTACCAAAAATTGATATTAACATTCTACGTTAATGCCTCCCTGGCAGTGTGACGTACTTTTTGAATGGCCTTAAAAGAAGCATTTATTTTTGAACTTAACATAAACTTTAAAATCTTAAATATAAAATGATCTTCGATATTTACGAACACATTTTTTTCGAAGATTGAGAAGATATAAAAGCAAAATTAAAAACAAATCTGAAAAATTCCCGGTTTTCAAAAAAATGCCCGGATTTTTCCCGGTGCTCAAAATTCCAGGCTAATTCCCGGTTTTCCTGGTCAGTGGCTGGCCTGTGTTTGGAGGGGCCTTCATAAAGTGAACTGGTAGTAACTACATACTTGTGCATGCACAAATCCGAGCACCAGTAGTAATGCCCTGCGTTAAGTCAGCCGCAGAATTGAACTCGAGTTTCTATTCGAAACGCAATCGGAAAAAGGATGACTGGCAATTGAAGCGAACTTTGACATCAATATCACAGACCCAATATTTACTGAAAAGCATTTCGAATATTGTCTGGAAAAATTCAATCGGAATGGAATGTAGCATGCCATTTTTGATCAAATATTGTTCACGAGGAATACGAAAATATTACAACAAAACATCATCTACAACATTTTCATATCGGAATTTACCCTCGCAACACGTAGAGACAGTTGATAGATACATTGGTTACTAGATTGACAAATTCTGAACTTGTTGCAGTGTTTTCATTTAAATTTTCGACAGAAAAAATATTTTCGTTCACAACTTTTTGGCTTATAACTTCGAACCTACAGATCAGTAATTCTAAAGAAAGATATCTCAAAAATGGATAGATTATACGAAAACAATTGTCAAAATTCCAATTTTCACATGTATTTTAATAAAAAAAGTTTGTTTATTATTGCAATGTGATCCTTAGTGGAGCCCAAGTCATCTGATGGCGTA
The DNA here is from genome assembly GCA_011634705.1 of Andricus grossulariae. Classification (NCBI taxonomy): domain Eukaryota; kingdom Metazoa; phylum Arthropoda; class Insecta; order Hymenoptera; family Cynipidae; genus Andricus; species Andricus grossulariae. The sequence goes on along the minus strand of JAABKJ010007545.1, from coordinate 210,865,690 downwards.
AAATTTTTATGTCAGAATTAAATTTAGCTCTAAATCAAAAAATGAAATTTAATTCCATGTTGATACATTAAACACCAATATTATCGACAGAAAAAATTTAGTAGTTTCGACACAAATGTTCACAAAGACGACTTAAACAAAATAGTTGAATTTTCAAGAAAATAATTGAACCTTAAAAAAAATATCTAAATTTTTTTCCTGAATTTATAACTCAAAAAGATGAATTTTCTACCAAGAAGAGTAATCTTCCACGAAAAGATGAATTTTCAGCAGGGTACATGAATTTCAAACCAAATAGCTAATGTTTGTACTCAAAAATGTAAGTTTACAACCAAAAATGGAGTTATCACATTTTCAGAGAAAACAACTAATTTTCAACCACAAAAAAGCCAATTATCAATTATCAAATAGGTACATTTTAAACAAAATAGTTTCGCTTTTAGGCTGAAAAGAAGAATGTTTAACAAGAAAGTTGATTCTCAATCAAGAAAGAAGAATTTTTAACGAAATAGTTGAATTTTCAATGTATCAAGAAAAAATTTTCAACCGAAAATGTAATAGCTCTATTTTCAGATAAAGGCATTAATTGTATACACCGACACAAAACGAATTTCCAGCTAATTAGTTAAATTTTCAAACAAATAGTTTACTCCTCAAAAAATATATTTTTTCTACCCGAGTAGTTGAATTTTCAACAAAAAATATGAATTTTCAATCTCAACGAAATATGTAATACTTAATATTGAAAACAATATTTTTTAATTTTATATCAAAAACAGTTCAATCCAACTATATAGACGAATTTTTAACAAAATACGTATCCTCAACCAAAATTGATTAACTTTCAACCATGCAGTTACATTTTTAACGTAAAAGGATGCACTTTCGAATAAAAAAATCAATTGTTTACAAAAAAAGAAGAAATTTCAACAAATTACATGAATTTTCAAGCAAAAAAAATATATTTTAAACCAAAAATGGAATATTTATATTTTCAGCGAAGAAAATTAATTCTCAACCAAAGAAAAAGCGAATTTTTAGAAAAATATTCGAAAATTTTGACTAAAGAGATGAGTTTTTAACTAAAATTATGAATCTTCAACCAACAAAATAAATTTTCAAGAAAAGAAACATTCAATCAAAGAGTCGAATTTTGAACCCGAAAGTTGATTTTTTAACCAAAAGAATTATTTTCTACAAAAGAAGATTAATTATCAACGAAATACATTAATTTTTAACCAACTACTTGATTTTTCAACTGAAAAAGATGCATTTTCAACAAAATAGTTGAAATTTCAGCTGAAAAAGATAAATTTTCAACAACAACAAAATTAACTTTCAATCAAAAACAGATAGATTTTTTTATCCTTATTGTTTTTATTAAGGCTGGTCCATTTAAGTCCCGTAGCAATGCAGTTAACACCCATCGTACCATGTAATCACATATGCCTGGACGTTTGGCCAGGGGAGAGGAAAACTGCAGAAAACGACCTCCCAAAAGTTCAGCCGCGGTCTTTCGAAAGTCGTGTTTGAATGCAGACACATTCGAGTTAAAACGGAGAGAATACACAACCCCCCGGTCGTACGCCGCAGATGGTCACCCATCCAAGTGCTGTCCGCGCTCGAAATGGCTTAACATCTTGATCTTCCCGAGTCGAGATTCACCTCGCAGCTAATGTCTTCGGCTTGTATTTTCTTATTGAGTTCAAATTTAATGTAACAACTGAGAAAAAGGGAAGTTTTCTTGAAAACAGGGAAAAATAGGAATTCTTTTAAAAAGGAGAAAACAATTTGTGGACAAGCACCAATCTGTTAAGTTAATCTACCAAATGAGTTAATTTTTAAATTATATCGATGTTCTCAAATGGAAAAATGTCTAAAGAATTTAATTAAACGTATTATAATAATAGTATCATAGTATCTTACATCACTCGTAGATCGTACATTACCCTAGGAGTGATGTAAGATATTTTATTTTAAATCAGCATGTTATGAGACTGTAGGGCCATCTGATATCTTTGGTTGTAAAAACATACGACTGGCGTGATAATCATCTGCTTGGCTGTGATTGGTAATCTCATATTGCGCGAAATTTGAAAATGGTCCAGTCCGAGCTAAAGTGTCACATGACGTTTTAAGGGGGGTGGTCAGTAAAATGTCATAAATTGTCAAAAGAGGGAGGGATGAGTCAAAATCACTGAAAATAGCGTCACGGAATATATGGACGCTTCCTAAAAGCCATTTTCTGTACATTTGGTTCGGAGTGCTTTATAGTTGTTGTTCTATAAGCTATCCTCTAAAATTCGATGCCATAAATTCGTATCAGTTTATTGACAGTACTCCTATTTTTGGAAACCAACTCTTTTGCAAAGGTACCAACTAACAAACCCAAATCTCGTATATAACATCCGTCGTTCAATCATAAGCCGACGTGGTGATAGGACCATTAATAATGAAACACATGGACCGTAAACTGGCGAACCTCCAGTTAGCCCTAAAAATTTTCATCCAGCGACCTACAATCACGATAATGAGCAACATCTCGCTGTCAGTGTTATGGATTTTTAAGCAGGAATGCGGAGAAAATGGATGTTCAAACGTTGATGTTTACAGTATAAGGGGTCATCCATAAACAACGTTACCGATTTTGGACTAATTTGAGTAGATATTTTAAAGTAGTTTTGTATTGCCCCCCCCCTCCCCCAAAAAAGCAACATAGCCAAAAATTCTCTCAAAACATGAGAAATAAGGTGATTTTTAACAAAAATAGTGGAACAATAGGGGATGAAATCTTTTAAATACTAAATGCCACATTGCATTCAATATGCATCACTTTAAATTTCTAAGAATTCAGGATTTTCTACCAAAGAGATGAATTTTCAACTTTGTTAAAGTAGTTGAATTTTCAACCTGGAAAGATGCATTTTCAACCAAGTGGTCGAATCTTCCTACAAATAAAAATTTTAATTTAAATTTTTCTACCATAAAAGGTGAAGCTTCTGCCAAAAGACGAATCTTCAACCAGTTGATTGAACAAAAAAAAACATTGAACAAAATAGTTGTATTCTCAACTAAAAAGATGAACGTTAAGTCGAGAAAGTTATCTTTTTTACTAAAAGACGAATTTGCAGCCAGTTCAATTAAACAAAAAAAAACGATTTTTTAACAAAATATTTGAATCCTCAACTGAAGAGTTGAATTTTCAACAAAAAAGATTAATTTTCTAACACAAAAGACGAATTTTCATTAGGGTACATGCATTTTCTACTAAATAGTTGTCTTTTCAACTGATAAACTATGAATGTCTAACCAGAAATAGAATTACATTTTCAGATAAAAAAATTAATTTTGAACCACAAAAAAAAAAAATTTCAACAAAAAAGTTACATTTCCAACCAAAGAGGTGAATCTTGAAAAAAAAAATTGTAACAAAGTATTTCAAGAACGTATTTGAATTTTTGATAACAAAAGATTAATTTCTAACTACATAGTTAAATTTTCAACACAAACATGGATTTTTCCAAAGAGAAGATTAATGTTCTACCTAGAAAATGAAATCTCAACAAAATACATCAACTTTCAACAAAGTTGTTAAATTTTGAGCAGAAAAAGGCAAATAACTTCAAAACAGTTGAGTTTTAAACCCGAAAAAATGAATTTTTTACCACCAAAGTAGAATTTTCAACGAAAAAATTCATTTTCAACTAAGAAAGATGATTTTTTTACCGTAAAAGATGAATTTTCTACCAGAAGACAAATTTTCAACTAGTTGAGTTAAACGAAAAAAACGAGTTTTTAAGCAAATAGTTTAGTTCTTTACCAAAGAGTTGAATTTTCAACAAAAAATATTAATTTTCTAACCCAAAAGACAAATTTTTATTAAGATACATGCATTTTTTACTAAATAGTTGTATTTTCAACTTATAAAATATAAATTTTCAACCAGAAATAGAATAGTTACATTTTCAGATAAAAAAATTAATTTTGAAAACAAGATTAATTTCTAACTAAACAGTTAAATTTTCAACAGAAACATTAATTTTTCCATAGAGAAGATTAATGTTCTACAAAAAAGATGAATTTCCAACAAAATACATCAACTTTCAACAAAGTTGTTAAATTTTGATCAGAAAAAGGCAAATTAACTACAAAACAGTTGACTTTTCAACCCAAGAAGTTGAATTTTTTACCCCAATAGTAGAATTTTCAACAAAAAAATTCATTTTCAACTAAGAAAGATGATTTTTTTACCGCAAAAGATGAATTTTCTACCAGAAGACGAATTTTCAACTAGTTGAGTTAAACGGAAAAAACGAGTTTTTAAGAAAATAGTTGAATTCTTAACCAAACAGATGAATTTTCAACAAGAAGTTAACTTTTTAACCAAAAAATGGATTTTTCCACCAAGAAGATTCTGCCAAGCCCAGGTCAAAAAGTGATATGTAGTGGCCAAAACACAGATATTTTTCATTTGTTTTATGCACGAAAATTTATGCAACAAATGAAAAATATCATTGTTTTGTCCAATTTATATCAACTTTATATAACTTTTTCACCTGGGAAAAGACGAATTTTCAAAAAAAAAACATCAATTTTTAACAAAATTATTGAATTTTGAAAAAAGCAAGGCAAGCTATCTACAAAACAGTTGAATTTTTAAACTAAAAATATAATTATTCAAGAAAAAAAGGTCATTTTCTAAAAAATAGTTTGTTTTTCTTCAAAAGAGTTAAATTTTTATAAAAATAGTTCCATTTTCAACCAAATATTTGTTTTTTAACCAGAAATATAAATTTTCAACAAAAAAGTTTATTTTCACCCAAATTGTTGAATTTGCTTTCCAAACAAATGAAATTTTCTATAAAAAAGTTGAATTTTTCACCCAAAAATATGAATTTTTAACTTAAATGATGAATCTTCAATCAAAACAAAATGAATTTTTCACAAAGTTCAAATTTCAATCAGATAGTTGAATTTTTAACTAATAAATATGAATTCTTAAGAAAAAACGTAATAGTTAATACTTTAACTATAAAATATTTTAATCCGAAATAAAAAGCAGTTCAATTCAAGCCAAAAAGTAGAATTTTCAAGAAAACAGTTTCCAATTAAAGAGATGAACACTCAAAGAAAAAAGTAAATTTTAAATGAAATGTTTCAACTTTTACCTAAGTAGTTGAATTTTCAATTTGAAAGCATAAAAAAAATTCGGCCAAAAATAAAATAGTAACATTATTAGTTGGAAAAAATTAATTTTTTAACAAAAAAATTATGTTTCAATAAATTAGTTAAATTTTCAACCAACGAGATTAATTTTCAACACCAATGATTTATCAGCTGGAATAGTTACATTTACAATTTAAAAATTAATTTTTAACCATAAAACTAAAGAAATATTGTATAACCAAACAGATGAATTTTAACTGAAATGATGAATTTTTGAAAACAAAATTATTTTCTGATAAAGTGGTTCATTCTTCAACCAAATCATTCACTTTTTTACAAAAAATAAATAAATTTTTAACGAATAATGTAATACTAGATATTTTAAAATAGAAGTATGACTTTCTTAATAAAAATTATTAAATTTGCAACTAAATAATAAAATTCTTAACTAAAATTACGATCGTCAAGATGCAACGAATAAAGAAAAATAAACCTTCGAGGCAAATAAATTACCAGCAAGAACATTATATCAAGGTAGCCCTAAACTTTATTTTCAAAATTTCTCTAACTTTAACCAATTTTTAATTTACCTTGATCACTAATGTTCAAATACCAGAATCTTAATTTCATAACATTTTCAACATGGAATATCTCTTACATGGAATAAAACAATTCCAAATTCAAATAAACAAATTCCAAATTTATTATTGATTTTTTTATTCTTGAAATATTTCAGAGTAATAAATTAAACCTTTGAACGTTAACATTTTAATAATTCTATTTCACAAATCTTTAATATGTAAGTGAAATTATTTAACTTTTATGCATAAATAACAATTGAACCATTAATAAAATTGAAAAAATAATTACAATTTTTGAAATTTATTATTGAAAATCCATGACTTTTTCCTACCAATAAAATTCTCCGATTTTTCCCTGATTTCCAGATTGTCCCTGACCTACGGCCACAATGTGAAAAATCTATAGGATAGCTAAGTCAAATTTCAACCAATTCTGATCAATAAAAGCTCAATAGGCGTGGAATCGAACTTACTTTCAATATTTTGACATCAAAATATTATTAGATTTAAATATTGTCAATAGATTTCTTGTTAAATTGAAAAAAAATCGGGAATAAAAGAGAAACTTTGAAATATTTTTGATTGTAGCTTTGTGATTTTCACCGTGATAACACCAACAATCTATTCTTGAAACTATGTATTTTTCTACTTTCAAAAAAAAATAATAATAATAAAAATCAAATTAAAACAACCAAAAAACGGTTCAGCCGTCTTTTTTTCTTCAGCAGAGAGCAAGTTTGAAAATCTATTTTTTCTTCAAGTGAATAAAAATTCCAGGACCATGAGTAAAATTTAAGGACTTTTCCAGGTTTTTCCAGATAAAAAAGAATTCAAGGACCTTTTTAGGTTTTCGGGGATTTCCAGGACATCAAGTAAAGTTTTGCACCATAAATTGATATTTCGAACAATATTTATATTGGTTTAATTCATAAATAAAGTTACTTCACGTTTTAAAAATTGATTTAAAATTCATCAAAAGCTACATCCAGAGGCGAGTTCAGAATTTTGCAGAGGGTGAGCGATATGAGGGGGATAATCTGTCCTGCGCCCCACAGCCTCCCCCAGATCCCACACTGGCTACAGTATCATTTTTGCTGTCACTGGAAATAAATTGCTGGCACAGCAATATATTTGCAAAAGGAGTGAAAAAACCACTGGCAATGTTACAACGCATGAGAAGATAAATGATGTTGAGTAACCTCAGAAAAATTCTTTTATTTTGTAATGAAAACATTTTTGGTTTAAGTTATATGAAAAATAACGCTAGTTCTGAGTTTACAGTTTCCAAAAAAGTAATGAACTTTCAGTTATGAATTTTACTGGAAAAACGTACCATCAAAAGAAGACCAATATTTGCTGAAAAGCGATTCTGGGTGACATAAAATATGGGTTTAAAATCCTTTTCAATATTTTCGTTTGTTGGCCATAAAAACGTTATCATTAATTTTTTGCAGGGAACAATGCATGAAGCGATTTATTTCGCAGAATTTATGTTTTATAAACATTTCTATAGTGAAGGTATTTTTTATCCGAAAGTTGTACAATGTTTAATTACTGCCTTTTATAACATAATAATACTATTTTGTGTAATAATGTAGTACAATAACTGAACATTATAGAGTGGTTTGATGTTAGATCAAATTTAAAAAAAATTCATTTTCCAGAATTCCCCGAACCTGACCAGCATTTTTTTTAAGAAATAACTAAATTTTCAACAAAATAGTAGATTTTATAACGAATTTTTTATATTTCCAACCTATAAAGAAGATTTTTTAACCAAATTGTCCAATTTTCAAACCAGATAATTGAATTTTTTAGAATACAGTTGAATTTTAAAGAAAAAATTTTAAACGAAAAGGACAAATTTTTTGTCCAAATAGAGAAATTTTCAACAAACCATTGCAATTTGTGACTAGAAAAGATTACTTTTTTACAAAATTCATGAATATTTTACAAAATAATTTTTTCTTTACAAATAGATGAAATTTCACCCGAATAGTTGAATTTTCAACCTACAAGGAAGAATTCTCAAAAAACTGCAATACTTGCATTTTAACCCAAAAACATGGAAATCTTCACCAAAGGACAAGAATTTCAAAAGCAAAAACACGAATTTTCAACCAAGAAGATTAATTTTCTACCAAATAAGACGAATTTTCTACAAAATACAAGAATTTTCAAAGATATACTTGAATACTTAACTGAAAATATCAATTTTCAACCAAAAAGGCAAAAGTTTTTACAGTTATAAAATTTAATTTTGAAAAAGAAAAAACAATTTGTAAACAAAATATTCATATTTTCAACCAAAGAGAGTAATTTTTGACCAAAAAATATGAAATTTCAAAAAAAGAATATTAGTTTTTGCCAAAAATTAAATTTTCAGGTGAAAAAAAATAATTTTAAACATAATTGAAACAAATTTTTAATAGGCCAGTTTAATTTTAAAACGAAAAAGTATATTTTCAACAAAGTAGTTCAACTTTTACCCACGTAATTAAATTTTCAATTTTCAAAGTTTTTTCAGTTATATAATTCAATTTTGAAAAAAAGCAATTTTCAAACCAAATAGTCCAATTTTTAACCAAAGAGATGCATTTTTGACAAAAAATATAAAATTTTAAGCGAAGAATACTAGTTTCTACCCAAAATTAAATTTTCAGGTAAAAAAATAATTTTAAACATAATTTAAAAAAATGTAATAAAATAGTTCAATCTTAAAACAAAACAAAAAAATGTTAACAAAGTAGTTCAACTTTTACTCAAGTAATTGAATTTTCAATTCAAAAAGATTGAATTTCTAACAAAATAGTTCAACTTCAAACCAAAGTGATGAATTTTCAACTAAAATTATAAATCTTCGAAAACAAAACGACTTTTTAACAAAGTGGTTCAACCTTCAACCACGTAGTTCAATATTCAAACAAAATAGATGAATTTTCTATTAATAATGTAATAGTAGATATTTCTGCCAAAAATATTTTTATTTTAAATTCAAAATAGTTGAATTCAAAACAAAAAAAAATGAATTGTCAACAAAACAGTTAAATTTTTAACTAAAGAAAACTAGTTTGCAACAAAACGGTCGCCTTTTGAACCAAACAAAAATCTACAAAAACAGATGAATTTTCAAAACAAAAATAAGAGTATTCTGAAAAATAGTTAAATTTTGAACCCAGAAAGATTTCAGTTGAATTTTCCACTCTAAAATATGAATTTTCCACAAAAAGTTAGATTTTTTTCTAAATAGTTTAATTTCCAACCAAGAAAAAACTCAGCAGAATGTTGAACACCAAAATATGACTTTTCAACGAAAAGTTCATCTTCTGCAAAAATAGTTGAATCTTCAACCCAAAAAGTCTTTAAAAAAATCGTCAGGAGAATTGAAAAAAAAACCATTTCACATTATAAGACACAAATTTCAAATTTATTTATTTCAACCCGAAAAGAAGACTTTCCTACCATAAAAGATGAATTTTCAATCCAGAAGGACGAACTACAACAAAACAGTTGAACTTTCGATAGTAAAATATCAATTTTTAAAAAAATTGGTACATTTTCAACAAACTAGTAGATTTTATAACAAGGATGTTGAATTTTCAACCTACAAAGAAGATTTTTCAGCCAAATCATCCAATTTTCAAACCAGATAATTGAATTTTTCAGAATACAGTTGCATTTTCAACAAACAAACAAAAATGTTAATCAAAAAGAACAAATTTTTTGTCCAAATAGATCAATTTTCAACAAACCATTGCAATTTTCGACTAAAAACGATTACATTTTTACAAAATACATGAATTTTTTACAAAATAATTTTTTTTCCAAGCAAAATAGTTGAAATTAAACTTTTTATACAGCGAACCATCCTTTTCCATTAAATAAGGTTTATTATTGAATAACCGGTGCAAAAATGGGAGATATTTTTATGGAATTTTTATGAAACTTTTTGCATTTTTTAATTATCAAAACCCCTGCTTTATAGCTTGTTGCACAGTTTATAAATTCTACACAATCAGAACAATATGAATATGAATTTTCGAATATAGTACTCTTTTGTGAACTAAAATAAAAAATAAAATGAAAGATAAAAAAATAAAATAAATAAAAAGATGCACTCTGGACTTATGGTCCCAGATAAGACTCTCGGCTTTTCGTCCAATTTTCATTTGGAGTGAAGTGATAATGAATTCAAGTTAACAAAATAATTGTTTAAACGATTTATTATCATTGTTAATAATATTCTCTTTACTTAATTGATAGAATGTTGCGGTTTTTTCAGAAATTTTCAAATGTTTGTTTCTTTTTATCAGGCGTGACCTAATAACTAATTAGATTTAGCAAAAATAATTGTTTAGACAAATTATTATTGTTTATGACTATCTTCATCTATATCGATTGCGCTTGAAAGTTGCTGGTTTTCAGAAATTTTTACTTTTCTGTCCTTTTTCCACTTAGTGAGGTAATAATTAATTAATGTTAACAAAAAATTTGTTCAAACAATATAATATTGTTGATAACTATCTTTCCTTATATAAGTGCTAGAAAGTGGCGGTTTTTTTCTAAAATCATTTACTTTGCTCCGTCTAATTAATTACTAACGATTAATAAATAAACACCAGAGAAAACTATATATTGAATAATCTCTTTCATTTCTGTGTATATATATTCTGATAATTTAATATTCTAAAGTGAAAAATATATTTAAAATACACTTGAAAATTTCTACACGGATCATATGAATACAATTTTCCCTTCAATAAGTTACTGAGAGACTTCAGTGAGGTGTCAGAAATGCAGAAATTGCTATTTTTATTCTATTCTTTGTTTTTGCCTCTTGTGTAAAATAGCTTTTTTTCTTAAAATTATTTTGTTTAAGCATTGGGAAAAGAGCAAAAATAATTAACTTAAAACAACAATACCAGTTGAAGAATCATTTTTGTTGTGGTTGACTTATTATTTGTTCATAAATAAAAAGGCGATGCAAAGTCAAAGATTTTAGAAAGAACCGCCACTTTCTAGCACTTATCTGGAAAAACATAATTATGAACAATATTAAATTGCTTAAACAACTTTTCGGTTAACTTTGATTAATCATTACCTAACTAACTGAAAAAAGGACAGAAAGGTAAAAATTGCAGATAAACCGCAACTATCAGGCGCAATCGATATAGATGAAGATAGTCATAAACAATTATTATTTGTTTAAACAATTATTTTTGCTAAATCTAATTGATTATCAAGTCACGCCTACAAAAAAAACAGACAAACAGTTGAAAATTTCAAAAGAAACGCAACATTCTACCAACTAAGAGAAGAGAATATTATCAATGATGATAATGAATTGTTTAAACAAATATTTTGTTGAATTAAATTCATTATTATTTCACTCCAAAGGAAAATTAAACAAAAAGCCAGAAATTTAAAAAAAAAATCGCATCTTTCTAGCATTATTAAAATATAATATTATTAATAATTATAATAAATGTTTCAAACAATCATTTTGTTACCTTGAATTCATTATTACTTCACTCCGAATAAAAATTGGACAAAAAGCCAGAAGTTTCAGAAAAAAACGCAACATTCTACTAATTAAGCAAAGAGAATGTTACCAACAATGATAAGAAGTTGTTTAAACAATCATCTTGTTAACTCAAATTCCTTATTACCTCACTCCAAATGAAAATGAAACAAAAAGCCAGAAATTAAAAAAACGCATCTTTCTAGCATTATTCAAATATAATATTATCAATAATTATAATGAATTGTTTGAACAATTATTTTGTTAACTGGAATTCATTATTACTTTACTCCAAATAAAAATTGGACAAAAAGGCAGAAATTTAAACAAACCGCATCTTTCTAGCATTATTCAAATATAATATTATTACTAATTATAATACATTGTTTGAACAGTCAATATTGTTAACATTGATGAACTGTCACTTCCATCTAATTGAAAATTGGACAACAGATGGAAAATTTTGTGAAAAAACCGCGTCTTTTTAACTCCATTCTATGAAAAAATTGCTAAAAACAATGATAAATTGTTTAAACAATTCATGAAAATATCTAATTTTCAGTATAAAGTAATATTTCATGTAAATTCGTGTTAGTTATGGAAATTTTAAGAAGTTTTGCAAAGATTTTATAAAATTTAAAACAAAATCGATTTTTAAAGATTTCCAAGACAAAATTTTCTAAAGATTCATAGGAAATTTAAAATGTTTATTTTTTTTTATTTTCAAAAATTATTTTAATATTATATTCCAAGAGATATCCAAAATTATGTTCAAGAATCTAAAGATTGTTGGGGTAAATTGTTTTTATTTTGCAGGATTTTAAATCATTTCCTAAAATTTCGAAAAAAAAAATTAGAAGATTTTTTTCGCGATTACAAAATTTAAAAAAAAATCGAGTGTATTCAAAAAATCTAGAAGTTTTGAAAAGGTTGAAAAATAATTTAAAAAATATTTCAAAGAATTTACAACGATTTCAAAAAATTTAAAACGAAATGTAGATTATGAAACTTTCAAAAAAAGTAGGGTTTTAAGAATTTTGAAAGGTTTCAAGGGAATAAAAGTGTTCTTTTCAAGATTCTTAGGAATACTGAAATAAATCTTATTTTGAAAAATTTATTTCAAGATGAAATTGAAAAACATTTTTAAACGTTTCAAAAGATTTCCAAAATTGTCAGCAAAGTTTCTGGAAGATTTTAAGGCAATTTTTTCATTTTGCAGAATTTTGAAAAAAAATTTAGGAAAAATTCTACTTACTCAAAATGATATTGAAAAGTTTCGAAAAAATTACAAAAATAATTTAAAACCTGGAACGATTTCAAGAAATTTAAAACAAAATGTAGATTTTGGAAGATTTTGAAAACAGAAGGTTTTTAAGAATTTTGAAAGCTTTCAAGAGAATAAAAAAGTTATGTTAAGATTCCTCGGAAAACTCAAATGATATTTAATTCTGAAAAATTAATTTTAAGATGATGAAAAAAAATTGAAAATACTTCGAGAGGTTTCGAAAATTGTCGAAAAAGAAGTTGGAAGATTTAAAAACAATTTTTTCATTTTTAGCAGCATCTAAATAATAATTTTAACTTAAAAAAATTTTAAGAAAGTGAAAACAAGATATAGATCTTTAAAGGTTAAAAAAAGAAAAGGAACTTTTTAAGAGTTTCGAAAATAGGAACTTTTTAAGAGTTTCGAAAGGTTCCAAGAAAATGAAAAAGTTTTTCTTTAAAGATTCCTGAGGAAATTGAAATGATTTTTTATTTTAAAAAATTAATTTTAAGAATAAATTGAAACTATTTAAAAATATTTATAACGAAACAAAATAAATTATTTTCTAGCTTTGAAAAAATATACCTAAATTTTTATAATTTAGTTCAATTAACCGTTAATTTCAATTTTCAATAATCATTATAAATGTCCATGAAAAAAAATTCAAATGAAATTTACTATTTTCACAGTTTACAATATTTACATATGCCAATGCTAAAAATTTAACGTTCACTTTGTAGAATTAATATTGGTACTCTGTGAAAAGTGTGTTCGTAGTTAATCTTCAAAATAACGTTTTCTTAACTTTTCATTAGTACTTATTAATTTATTGGATATTAAATATGTTACAAAATATTTTTCCGAGATAATTATATGCAAAAAAATCATTTTCGGCCTAAAAGTACAGCCAGCGCCGCCACGCGGCCGTCTTCAAATGTCATGACACACTTATTCCACAGGCCTTTGTAGGAGAGCCACCCCCTGGAGTTGTCCAACACTCTGAGCGCCAGTCACTTTTGTACTTGCACTTAGCCTAAAAAATGTTTTCCAAATTTCAACTTACCAAAATTAAGTACAGTCGAACTCGGATTCAACGTTCCCCGATTTACCGCTTCCGAGAATTGACGCTGCGCCGCGGGTAGGCTTGTCAGGAGCTGCGCAGGGTGTGCGGGGTTCACGAAGGCGTGATAAAACATGAACTGTTTACGTTCGGAGTTCCGCTAAATCCGGTTTAGTTTGGGCAGGTCAGGTCCAAGGACAGGCCCAAAACCGACGTTAAATCTGAGTTCGACTGTACTTACAGTTATTTTTAAAATTTTATTACAAGAGTCGTTAAGAATTGAACTTTTTTTTTATTTTTCGATTGAAAATTTTTATTAATTACTTCCCGGACGTAAGAAAAACCTGGGGAACACCTTCCATATAACTTGATCAATTTTTAATTTATAAATATTGGCGCTACATTTTTCAGATTGTACTCGTGGGTGTTGGTGATCCTGACTCTTCTAATGGGAGGAATTATAATTTTCCTATTTGCTCTCTTCTACGAAAAGAGGATAATACTCTGCAAAATTGGGGGCCCGAATATAGAAAAAACAAAAAAAGAAATTAAGATTATGAACAAGAATGGGACAAATCCTCTGAAAGAGAAATTCGACGAAGAAATGGAAGGCCTTTATCTTTTTTCCAATCCCCAAAATAGTATGCTATATACTTATAGTATGTTGTTACAAGTTTCTCTTCCTATTTTACCAAAAGCATTTGCAGTGAGAGTTTTTATTGGTTGTTGGTGGCTTTATACAATTTTAATCACCGTAACTTATCGAGCTAGCATGACTGCTGCTCTTGCTAATCCGGTTGCCAGGTAAAAAAAAAACATTTTTTAAATTAAAAACAAGGTTAAAAGCCTAATTGTACATTTTAAAACAAAACTCGATTTTAAATTTCGCGCCAGAATGACCACATGTGAGGTTATGTTGAAACGTGGCTTTTGATTTTCAGCAGTTTTCAGATCCGTTTGGCGCGAAATTTGAATTCAAGTTTCTTAAAGAGACTACAACTTTCGAACCAGGGTGGCCGCAGGTCAGATAAAACCTGGAAATCAGGGAAAAGTACGGGAATTTTTTTTCAGGGAATGTCAGGATTAAAAAAAAATTCGAAAGTCAAGGAATTTCTGTAAGAAACACTTTAACTGTCCAGAATAATCAGGGCTGCAACACAATCAATTTTAGTCAATTTTTTAAATCGCTTTTTATTCCCTTTTTGAGATAAAGTCAGTAGACTCACTTTTTAAAATGAAAATATCACTTTAGGCAATTTTGTTTCAATAAATTAACCCATGGATTAACCACTATTGAATTCAGTTCCATACCGATTTCTGAATTTTCTTGAATTATTTTGAAATATTTTAGGGCATTTTTAAATATTCCAAGAAATTTTCAATAGATTTCAATAATTTTAAGGGATTTCGAGAGATTTTAAAGATTTTAGGGTATTTTTAAAAATTCCAAGGAACTTTCAAGAACTTAAACAAGTTTCAAAGTAATTTTCAAAATTCCAAAGAATTTTTAAGATCTTTAAAAATTTTCAAAGGATTTTAAAAGATTTCAAAGCATTTTAAACATTTTAGGGTATTTAAAAAAATTCCAAGGAATTCTGAATATATTTCAAGAATTTCAAGGGATCCCAGATTTTTTAAGGTTTTAAGGTTTCAAGGAATTTTTAGTATTTTAGGGTATTTAAAAAATTCCGAAGAATTCTGGGTATATTTCAATCATTTAGGGGGAATCCAAAGGATTTTGGGGTATTTTTTTAAATCCAAGGAATTTTCAAGAGCTTTAAAAATTTTCAAATGATTTAGAAAGATTTTAAAGGATTCTAAACATTTTAGGGTATTTTTAAAAATTCCAATGAATTTTGAATAGATTTCAAGAATTTCAAGGGATTCCCGAGGATTTTATGGTATTTTTTAAACTTCTAAGGAATTTTCAAGAGCTTTAAAAAGTTTCAAGGGATTTTAAATATTTTAGGATATTCCAAAAATTCCGAAGAATTCTGGACAGATTTCGACCATTTCAAGGGATTCCAAAAGATTTTAGGGTACTTTTTTAGACCCAAGGAATTTTCAAGAACTTGAAAAAATTTTAAATATTTTAGAGTATTTTTAAAAAATTCCAAAGAATTCTGGGTAGATTTTTTAAGGGGTCCCAAAGGATTTTAGGGAATTTTTGTCAAATTCTAAGGAATTTTCAAGAGCTTTAAAAAGTTTCAAGAAATTTGAAATATTTTAGGGTATTGAAAAAATTCCAAGGAATTATAGATAGATTTCAATCATTTCAAGGGATTCCAAAGGATTTTAGGATATTTTTAAAAATTCTAAGAAAATTTCTAGAGCTCTAAAAATTTGCAAGTGATTTAAAAAGATTTCAAAGGATTTTAAAAATTTTAGAGCATTTTAAAAAATTCCAAGGAATTCTGGATAGATTTAAATAATTTCCAGGGATTCCAAAGGATTTTAGGGTATTTTTTTAGACACAAGGAATTTCCAAGAGCTTAAAAAAATTCCAAAGGATTTGAAATATTTTAGTGTATTAAAAAAAATTCCAAGGAAATCTGGATAGATTTCAATCATTTTTTTTAATCCAATGATTTTTCAAGAGCTTTTAAAAGTTTCAAGAGATTTTAAATATTTTAGGGTATTTAAAAAAATTCCAAAGAATTCTTGATAGATTTCAATCATTTCGGAGGATTTTAGGGACTTTTTTAAACTTCTAAGGAACTTTCAAGAGCTTTAAAAAGTCTCAAGGGACTTGAAAAGATTTCAACGGATTTTTAAATATTTTTGGGTACTTTAAAATATTCCCAGGAATTTTTAATAGATTTCAATAATTTGACGGTATTTCAAAATACTTCCAAGGAATTTTCATAAGCTTTAAAAAGTGTCAAGTGATTTCAAAAGATTTCAAAAGATTTCAAAGGATTTCCATAGGTATAGATGATTTTGAGGAATTAAAAAAAATTTCATAGGGTTTTGAAGAATTTTCTAGAATTTCGGAAGATACGGAATGATTTCATAGGACTTACAAAATTGTAAGAGTTCTAGGATTTCAAAGATTTTTAAATATATCAAGGTATTTTACAATATTTTGAACAATTAAACAAATTTTAGGGTATTTGACAAGATTCCAAGGAATTCTCAGTAGATTTTCATAATTTGAAGTGGTTTCAAAGGATTTGAAAAGTTTTAGGGTATTTCTAAACATTTCCAGGAATTTTCGAGAGCTTTAAAGAAAACTTAAGGGATTTCAAGAGATTTCAAATGATTTTAAATATTTTATGGTATTTTTTATGGTATTCCAAGGAATTTTCAATTTATTTCAGTGATTGGAGTGGTTTTCGAAGGGTTTAAATTATTTCAGGGTATTTTAAAAGATTAATTAATTTTTCCTTAATTCCTTTAAATTCTTTTGAATTCCCTTCAATTTTTCTGAACTCATTTCAAACTTACAGAATTATTTAATTTTTTCATATTTTTGAATTGTTTTGTATTAACTAGAATTTTTTTATTCGCCTGAAGTTTTTATGAATTTCATCAAATTCTTGTAATTTGCTTTAAATTCCTCTAAAGTCATTCCAATTTTGAATTCTTTTAAATTGAAAACCACACAAGTCACATTATTAATGCAAATTAGTCAATTTTTTCAAGTAAATTAGGCTGTAACAGCCCTGAGAATAATAAATTACAAATAAATAAATTTAAATAAACATTTTTTTTATTCCATTTATGAAAGATTCTACCTTAAACATATTAGAAGATAAGAATACTAGTCTTTGAATATTAGTGGTCGGGGAAAATGATCAATTATTCAGGAAAAAATCTGAGAAAGTTAGGGAATTTTAAAAAGGATGTTTTGCGACCACCCTATTTCAAAGTAATAACAATTTTTTATTTTTTTATTCAGAGTGACAATTGACACTGTAGAACAATTAGCAAAAACCCCAATTATTGCCGGAAGTTGGGGATATGAAAAAAAGGAATTTTTCCTCTCATCTGAAGATCAAAATTTGCAGAAAGTGGGAGAAAGATTTGAGATGATTGGAAATCAAGAGGATGCATTGGCTCAAGTGGCAAAAGGAAGATTTTGTTATTACGAAAATATTTTCGTTTTGCGAGAGGCGAGAGTCAGCAGACAAGTTCTGGAAGCTGAATTGAAGAAAAATGCGACTGAGCATAATGAGAATGTTGCGACAGATCGAGATTTGCATGTCATGGAAGAATGTGTAATTAATATGCCAGTATCTCTCGGATTGGATAAAAATTCACCGTTGAAACCTCGAGTTGATAAACTGGTTAGATTTCAGAGATATGTTAAAATGTTAACTAAGTCGTTCAAATCTCCCACTGCCATCATTTCCGTCCCCTACTTCCCCTAACCTTACTTACTCCTTTATTTTCCATTCTTATCCCTCCTCTACTCCCCCTCCTTTTCCCTACTGTCCCTACCCCTACTTCCTCCTCACTCTTCCTTCTGCTTTTACTTGTCCTGTCCAAAATTCCGCTTCTTGCTCCCTCCCTTACTACACCTACCCTTACTTCCACATTCACTTACCCTGCTTTACCTTCTATTCTCCTACTATTCCTATCCTTTCTCCCCCCTAACTTCCACTACTCCCTCTCCTTTCACCTACTTCCCCTCCTATAATTCCACTACTACTTCTACAACTTTACTACTTATCCCTTCTCTCCTTCCCTTCGGTCCCTCACCCTCTCCTCCCCAACTTACCTTCCTCTCTTTTCTCATCTCTTCCTATATTCCCACTCCCCAGACTTTCGTTCACTTCCTCTCACTTCCCCTACTTCCACTCTCCTCACTTTCCATACTTCCCATCCCCTTATTTGCCATACTTACCATCCACTCACTTCCCATACTTCTCTCCCATGCTTATTCTCCCCTCCCCTAGCTTCTCCTCACATTCCCTCACTTCCCCTCTCAGGGGAAGTGAGGGAAATTTTCTTAAGATAAATTTTAATTTCAGGTGAGACGTTCTGTAGAAGTGGGACTACTTCACAAATGGCTAAAAGATGTGATGGAATGGTCAAAAATTACAGAAATGAGACAGGAAAACGAATCTGAAAAAGCATTGGTTAATTTTCATAAACTGCAAGGGGCACTAGTGGCTTTAGCGATTGGTTATTTTTTTAGTTTTTTGGCTTTAGCAGGTGAAATGTTGCACTGGAAATACATCGTTATGAGAAATCCTTTATTCAATAAGTATCATCTTGATGTATTTTACGACAAAAATTAAATGTAAAACTCGTAACGGAAAAATAAGATTACAGAAAAAAAATGAAATAAAACTAGTTGGCGAAAAATTGAGTTTTCTCTTAAATTTTATTTTGAATTTCAAAATGTTATTTTTAGTTTTCTAGAGATCTAAAGTTTGAATTATGAAATTATCTGAAATAATCTGTGCTTCAAAAATGTCATGACCTTTTCTTATCTGTCACTCTTATTACGACTCTTATAAGTGAATACTTAAATCTTGGCCTACCTCAATGCTCGAAAATTTCAAGGGTCAGGGTCATATAATCAAAACTTCCTCAAATTGTTCTCTGTTTATCATTACACACACGCGTCCTATTTCCCTCCCCAACTCCCCTCCTTTCACCTACTTTCGCTCCTCTCACTTCCCCACCCTCACTTCTTCTACGTCTCCACCCTTCCCCTCTTCACATTTCCTGTAATTCGCCTCCTTTCTCCTTTCTCCTAATTCCCCCCCCCCTTCTAGAATTCCCCTCATCTCACTTCCTCTCCCTGCCCCTAATAACCTCTTCCACTACTTCTTCCTTCTCGCTTACCTTCACTCCCCCACCCCTCACTTCTCTCACTTCCTCTACTTCCACTCCCCTCACTTTCCGTACTTCCCATCCCCTCACTTCCCATAATCCTACACCCTGTTTACCCACCCCTCACTTCTCCTACGTGCCCACCATTTCCCTCTCCACACTTCCCCTGCTTCCACAACTTTGTCTCCTCTCTACTACTTCCTCTCCCCTCGTCTAATTTCCCTCATCTTACTTCAAATACTTTCCCTCCCTGCCTCTACTATCTCTACGCTTACTTCTCACTCCCACTACTTCTCCCTCCTCTACATCCCCTCTCCTCATTTCTACTACATCCCTTCCCCTCACTTCTCATCATTTCCTATACTACGCTTCCCCTCACTTTTGCTCACTTCCTCTCACTTCCCCTAATTCCACTTCCCTCACTTTTTTGGAAAATTACTTAAAGGGAGGCAGTACAGAACTATATAACCAAAAAAATGGGAATTTTTTTGAAGAGCGAAAAAACATTCTGTAAAATCGAAATCACTATTTAAAGGTCAAACAAATGTCCTCTCCCGAGGTAAAGTGTTGCTGAATTGAGGCCAAACAAGTTTGATACGAAAAATTTATCCAATACCGAGGAAACGGATATGGAAGTTGACAATCTCGATGTAACACTGACAACAAATTTCAGTATATGCGGCTGCATATTGCGATAAAAAATTCAATTTTCAAATTAAAAATAAAATAAAATCGTGCTTCCGAGATGACAAGTTTCTAAGTACGGATAAATAAAGTTTGACTCTTGTAAAGGAATTTCTAAACACTGGCCTACCTCAAAGCACGAAAATTACAAGTGTCATTATCAGATAAACGAAACAAAGTCTCTATATTTGTTCTATTTTTATCATTATACATGCGTCGGATTTCCCTCCCCTACTCTCCTTCCTTTCGCCTATTTTCCCTCCTCTCTCTTCCCCTACCATCCCAAACCTTATTCCCTCTTCACTTACCCTCTTTTCCTACTTCTCCCTCTTCTGTTTTATCTTCTTCCCCTGAAACCCCTTCCATCACTTTTCCCACACCGTACCCTTCCACTGCTTCCTCTCCCCCATAATTATCCTCCTCTCACGTCCCCTCTCTGTCCCTACCATCCTTACCCTTACTTGCCCCTGAATCCCCCTCCACCACTTCTCCCTTCTCTTTTTCCCCTCGCTTCACCATCCACACTTCCCTTCCCATAACTTCACAACACTTCCCATACTCACCCACTCCTCACTTCCTCTCACTTCTCCTATTTCCACTCTCTTTTCATACTTCCCATTTCCTCACTTCCCATACTCCTCCCCACTACTTACCCTACCCTGCAGAAAAAAATAATAAAACTAGTTGGCGAAAAATTGAATTTTCCCTTAAACTATCAATGATACTACAAATAAATATTTCAAAAAATTGTCTACTCTAAAAAATTAATCAAATTGAATCTAAGATATAGCTAATTTCTTTGAATAATTCATTATTAATGTAATATTAGAATTGCATACTTTATAGTTTTAAATAGACCCGCGCTTTTCAGTACATGCGCAGTTGAAAAAGTCGCGGTCTGTTAGCAACGCTGTTCCGAACTGGAAACTTGACACTGCTTCTTAGTACAAAGTCTATAAGTTTTCTCTTTTGATCATCATACACACGTCCTAGTTCCCACCCCTACTATCCTTTATTTCGCGTATTTTTCCTTCTCTCACTTCCTCTAATATCCTTACTCCTCCTTCACTTCCTCAATCTTCCTACATCACCCTCATCTGCTTCCTCTGCAACCCCTCCAATCACTTTTGCTGCACCCCACCCTTCTCCTACTCCCCCTACCCTATATTTTCCTTCCTCTCACTTGCCCTCCCTGTCCCTACTATCCCGACCCTTACTTCCCCTGAACTCCCCTTCACCACTTCCCCCTTCTCTACTTCCCCTCACTCCCCCACAAACACTTCCCTTCACCTCACTTCTCAACAATTCCCATACCCACCCACCCCTCACTTCCTCTCACTACTCCTACTTCCACTCACTCACTTTTCATACTTCCCATTCCCTCACTTACCATAATGCCGACCCCCTGCTAACCCCCCCCCCCCCAAGGAAAAAACTAATTGGCGAAAAATCGAATTTTCCTTCAAAAATTATTTTAATTTTGAAAATTTTATTTTTAGTTTCCTTTAAATTCAAAGTTTGAATTATGAGATTATCTGAAATAATCTGAGCTTAAAAAAGTTCATGACATTCTTTTCATATCCCTCACTCTTATTACGACTCTTAATTGTAAACAAATTCTTAAATCTCGACCTCAAAGCGCGAAAATTTCTAGTGACAGTGTCAGATAAGCAAAACGACCACAAAAGATGACAGGCCTAAAACCTGCAATTTGACACTTTTTGAAAAAAATTTATTTTGCAATCATTTAACTATAAACTTCCATCCCAAACTAGAAACTTGACACTGCTTCTTAATACAAAGTCTATAAGTTTTCTCTTTTTATCATTATACACACGTCCTAGTTCCCACCCCTACTATCCTTTTTTTCGCGTATTTTCCCTTCTCTCACTTCCCCTATTATCCTTACCCCCCTCCCCCCCTTCACTTCCTCACTCTTCTACTTCTCCTTCATCTGCTTCCCCTGCAACCCCTCCCATCACTTTTCCTACACCCCAACCAACATTTTCCCTCCTCTCACTTCCCCTGCTATCCCTACCTACTCTTTCCCCTCTCCTCACTCCCCCACAAACACTTCCCTTCCCCTCACTTCTCAACACTTCCCATACTCCCTCACCCCTCCCTTACTCACACTTCTCCTAGTTCCAGTCCCTTCCCTTTTCATACTTCCCATCCCCTCATTTCCCATACTGCTCCCCTGCTTACCCTACCCACAAGAAGAAAAAAAAAACGAAATGGCGAAAAATTTAATTTTTCTTCATTTATTTTAAATTTGAAAATTTTATTTTTAGTGTTCTTTAAATTTACAGTTTGAATTAAGAGATTATCTGAAATAATCTGCGCTTAAAAAATTGCATGACATTCTACTCTTATCTCTCACTCTTATTACGACTCTTAATTGTAAACAAATTCTTAAATCTCGACCTCAAAGCGCGAAAATTTCTAGTGATACGTGTCAGATAAGCAAAAACGTCCACAAAAGTTGACAGGCTTAAAACCTGCAATATGACACTTTTTGAAACAATTTTATTTTAAAATCATTTAAGGCCATGTGACGAGTAGTTCACTTGACCGGCTTCCTACCTTACCGACACTTTTTTTATTTGTAAATTTATTTTCACACGAATAGCCACATCAAGTTGAAAATTTGGGATAATAAATAATTTTTAATTTATTTTTTTTTGCACTAAGAAACGCGGCTCTGGGCCTAAATTTTTATAATTATGAAAAAAGCAAAAAAAATTATTAACAAAAAAAAACTTATTTCATAATTATAAAAACTTAGGACCAGAACCGCGTTTCTTAGTGCGTTTTATTTATTATCCCAAATTTTCAACTCGATGTGGCTATTCGTGTGAAAAAAAGTTAACAAATAAAAAAAGTGTCAGTAAGGTAGGAAGCCGGTCACGTGACCCCCTCGTCACATGGCCTTAAGTATAAACATTAATCCCAAACTGGAAACTTGCCACTGCTTATTAGTGCAAAGTCTATAAGTTTTCTCTTTTTATCATTATACACACGTCCTAGTTCCCACCCCTTATATCCCTTTTTCGCTTATTTTCTCTCCTCTCACTTCCTCTATTATCCTTACTCCCCCTTCACTTCCTCACTCTTCCTAGTTCTTCTTCATCTGCTTGCCTTGCAACCCCTCCCATCACTTTTCCCACAACCCCACCCTTCACCTACTCCACACCCAATATTTCCCCTCCCTTTCTCTACTACCCCTACCCTTACTTCCCCCTGCAACCCTCTCCACGACTTCCCCTCTCCTCACTCTCCCACCAACACTTCCCTTCTCCTCATTTCTTAACACTACCCATACTCCATCACCCCTCCTTTCTTCACACTTCCCCTAATTTCAATTCCTTCACTTTTCATACTTCCCACCCCCCAAGAAAAAAAGACCTGATTGCCAAAAAATTGAATTTTCCTTCAAAATTTATTTTAATTTGAAAATTTTTATTTTTACCCTGGCGAAAGTATCGAATCAGTCCGAATTCGGATTGATATACACTGAATTTTCAATCCGAATGAATCCAAGTTCGGATTGAATTGGATTCATTCGGATTGAAAATCGTTTTAGGTCCATCCGAGTTCGGATTCATTCGGATTGAATTTTTTTCGGATTTATTCGGATTGAACCGGATTGAGTCGGATTAATTTTTGCCCGATTTGGATCAAACGAAATGTAAACAAAATTTCGGATCGGTACAAATTAACTCGGATTTATTCGGATACAGATTCCGGAATGATTTGGATGACTTCGGACTGTTTCGGAATGAATTCCTATCCGATACTTTCGCCAGGGTAGTTTTCTTTAAATTTAAGGTTTTAATTATGAGATTATCTGAAATAATCTGTGCTTAAAAAATGACACGGCATTCTTTTCTTATTCGTCACTCTGATTATGACTCTTAATTACATAAACAAATTCTTCAATCTCGACCTACCTCAAAGCGCGAAAATATCTAGTGTCAGTATGAGATAAGCAAAACCAGAGCAAAACGTCCAAAAAAGTTGACAGGTTTGAAACCTGCAATTTGACACTTTGGAACGAGTTTATTTTGCAGTCATTCAAGTATAAACTTTAATCCTGAACTGGAAACTTGACACTGCTTCTCAGTACAAAGTCTAATTATTTTTCTCTTTTTATCATTATGTACCCACATCCTATCTAAGTATTTTTATGCATGTATACGTAATTAAAAAGTCCACACGTCATTGCGTTACAAATAAACTATTCAACACGAATGTCAGAGATCATTTTAAACTAGCAATTACACCGAAAAATATATTTTGTATCAAACTCACCTGATAAGGAATAATTCTTTTTTCCTGGGATTATATTTTCCAATAATTTTTACATACTTTTATTGCATTTTATGTTATTTATGTATCTGATCTCAAGTGCGTGTGATGTGAATGTGTGACGCTGTGCGACAGTGTGATGCGGAGGAACTAGTAGAAAGTTCTTCTCCGATTAGTCAACTTATCTCAGGGGCGTATCAAAAATTAAAAGAGTGAAAGAATTGTTTTGTAAAAATAATCAAAATTCGGTCCAATATTTTTTCAATTTTCTTCCCAAAGAATTTAATAAAGGTTTTTTCATTAGAGTATGCATTCTTTTTGTCTTTAATTGAAACTAAATTAGAAAGTATTTTTTTAGGAAAGAATGAGTCCGGTTGGTGCTGACATCTATTTTTATTTTTCGGAAATAATTTGTGATCTACTGAGCGGGACCGATGGTGAAGATCTAAACTTAGTATTTTACTATTTTATAAGATATTTTTTTTACATTTTATACAGTGTATGGATTTAAAAAGAATTCAGCGAATTTCAAGGGATTTATGGATATTTTGAAGAATTTAAAGAGATTTTATGAGTTTTAAATGATTGCAAAAGATTTTTAGTTATTTTAAGGGATTTCAGAGATTTTAAGCAGTATCACGATTTTGCAACAAATTGCAAGGAATTTTTTTCAAAGAATCAAAAAATTCGAAATTCGATTTTAAAAAATTCGAAAAAAATCGAATTGAAGATTCGAAAGGATTTCAAGGGGTTTTCAAATATATAAATGGATTTTGTAGTATTTTAAGCGCATTCACTTATCTGGAGTTTTATTTTTTAACGTTAAACACGTAAACAAATTAAAAATTCAATATTAAACCAAACTTAAAAATATTAGTTGACATTTTTTTAAACAGTAATCAATAATTAGTCATTTTGAACTGAAAGCTTTTGGAAATTTAAAAACAAATAAATTGAACAATTTTCAGGGAAAAATGATCCAAATCAAACACTCGTCATAATTGAACAATTTTAGTCTAAAATTTTGAATCTTTCAAATTATTCTTCTTGAGTCAAAATTCACTTACATGGTTGACATTTTAACTACTTTGTTAAAAATTTATTTTATCAGTTGAGGATTCATCTCAGATTGAAAATTTAACTATTTTGTTCAAAATTCTTTTTTTTTTAGTTGAAAATAAATTTTTCATACTGCAGATTCAACTATTCCAATTATTTTTAATTTATAGTTTTTAATAGAAAATTCAATAATTTTGTTGAAATTCTTATTCTTTCTTGACTGAGAAATCTTCTTCTGGTTATAATATAAACTATTACATTTTTTGGTGAGTAGTTATCTTTTTACATTCTCATCTCAATGAGAAGGTATTGGTTTTATGTGAAAAATGACTTTCGCGGATTCAATCAAATGTACGTGAGAAGAAGTAAGAAGGAGCAGGTCGGAGTGCTCTGGCGTGCACCAGTGCAGGATAACCGAATTCGCTATTAGATACAAGTATATGGCGAACTACATATAAAGGTTTTTTTTCTGGATATGCAGTGAAATGTAAATGACAGGTAATTTTTCCGAGCTAGGATATAGCTAACTTTAAATGGATGGTTTCAAAAAACTGGAAATGAAGTTAAATATAATTGTGAGATAGATTTTGCAGAGTTGAAGTATGGCGAACTATAAACGGGTGTTTTTCCTTGAAATACTAAAAATGGGGTCAAATTTGATTAAGGGATGAAAGCCACCATATTGAGACATGGCCAAAAATGCAAATCAGTCTATAATTGTCCAAGATGTTCAATACAAGTCCAAAAAATATGTTTCCAGCACAAAATTTTCGTGGTTCCACTTAGCAGAGATCGACAAGCATCAACCTGTATAGGCGTATGTCACTCGCACTATCATTATCCACTTTAAACAAAAAATCTTGCCGATATGTCCATCCTGTATAAAATTATGGCAGGACACAAAGGACAACAACAAAAAGTGTTACAAACATATAAGAGAGTATGTCCCGAATCTTTCACCGTTATGTCTCCTCAAAGTTATCTAAATAATTTTAGTCAATTTGAAGAAAAAAAATTGTTTCGAGGTATCTATTATAGAGTAAAGTATACTGTTAATGTTATTGTTAATAGATTATTACTCCAGATCAAAAGTAATTGAAGCTTGAAGGTTCGATTTTTCGTGGAGACAGATTGTCCAGACCCACATTTTCCTATATGCTTTTTATGCCTAAAAACTATGACGATACAAAATAAGGTTATAGAACACAATATAAATTTCAATTGAAAGTTAAAATTTAAATAAAAATAAAGAGGAAACCACAACCTGAACCATAGTCCGCATTTGCTTCTCAAAAAAATATTTTTTTGAAAAATATCGTCTGCGTACAAAATTCAAAAACGATCATTGTAACCATGACACTTTTTAAAAGATAATTTAAAGTCTTGAAAAAGTTTATAAATACCTGCTCGTGGTTCTTATTTAGGTTTTTGTATCTGTGCGTACCGAAAAAGCACGTATTTACTGATTTATAGCAAATATATTTTTTCATAACAGTTGACCGTTACAAAAAGTAAAAAAGAATTTAATTTATTCAACGTGAAATTGCTGAGTCACAAGTCTCGAATGACCTATATAAATAAATTGACCCTCCTGAGGGATAATCAAAGAAAAATAATACCAGAAACATTACTGCAATGCACAAATACAGATTAGGACAACATATTTCATAATTATTTACCCAGTACTTGATTTACTCTCAGAATTATATTTTCATGTTCTAATGTTTTCCTACCGACAATCAAATGTTTTCAACAAAAATGAGATTCAGTAGATTGTTTTCTTTTGCAAAATTAAATAATATCAAATCATTAATATCTATTTAAAGACAGTCGTTTTCGTCTGTCCAATTACAGAATATCATTTAATTGTAACTTTAGCTGATATAGTCAAAATTTTAAGGTTGTGGCTACAAAAATTGTATAATTTTTTCAAAGTGAAATGTTCCAAGCATATGCTCATAAGTCTTCTTTTACCTGCGCGTGTTCGACTAAAAAGTAATTTCAACAGCCAAGACAGGTGTGAGCATATATAAAAATAATAATTACAAAGAAGGAACTTACGAAATAACAAAATAGAATAGGGTAGAATTTTGGTGACAAAATAAAGATACAAAAGTGGCTATTATTGTACATAACAGCGTTTTTCTTTCTGCATTCATTTTGTTCATTTCAAAATCAAAATTTCCATGCCATCACTTCTTCAGAGGAGATAAAAACGAGGCTAAAATGCATTTGTCAAGCTTGGGCCCCATTTAGAGAAAAAATCGATTGGGCCAGTGACTTTGACGCGACTTTGTGCACCCCAGAGGAGATGCCACTCTACGATTCCATCAACAGCATTTAACGAGCGTCACGAGCAGGAACAGCGACGACAGCGTCTTCACGAACAAGAAGCGGCTCGAGGACCCTCGAAACGACCCTTCCAAACTCGAAGATACCGCTCGCTAAGGCCAAACTACGTTTTCTCCCCTAATTGAAATCGAACCTCACAAATCGTGGTTTTCGTGGCTGACAGAGACAGAGCGATAAATACGGAAACGAGACGAGAGAGACTGATTTAAGGAGGGTGAGAAAAATTAGGACTCACTCCAACTTTCATTCAGAAAATTAAACGACCCTGACATCCTGCCTTGCTAAAGAAGCGACAGGTTAATTGGAACACGATTCCGATATTGGATATCGATTGAAGAGACTCAAACAAAAATGTTAAACGGAAACTGAGATTTTCCCCTGAAAACAAAATTATATCTTTTGCATATCCCTAGGATATCTCGGCAGAACAGGGGGTATTTTGGCAATAAAATCCAATATTTTTCGAATGCATATTATTCAAAATATGTAGAATGTCTGAAAACATAAAGATTCACAAAAATCCGTTTGAAAAAAATCCACTTTATACAAATCTATAATATACGGTTTCTTTCGAATTCTATCTCAGCATAATTATAAAAAATTAATTACTGGAAGTGATTTTTATAACCAATAACAGCCTACTTACAATGACAAACAAAGCAATTTCTGGAAATTTAAGAGTTGACTGTTATTGCATCTATAACCTCTCAATTCCGCAGTTCGAGTATCACACTTTTCACTACGAGTATGATGGAAAAATCAGTCTTCACGAAAAAAATTAATTAATTAATATTTTTCACGTTGGTTCACACAATACACAGCAGAAAATTTTAAAATCCGGCACAAATGTTCGAGAAATTGTTGACTTTTGTTAGAGCTATTATTGTACTTTAGAATGTTATACTTTGTGAAAAATCTCCGGAAAAATACCTAACATTGTTCAATGATAATTTATTTTATTTATACGATTGAATATACATATAATTGGCAGTAGATATGTCTGAGTTTCCGCAGGATTACACAAAATTATAGAATTGGGGTATCTTGGGGACATCCTTGGCATATGAAATTGGGACCTTGACGGGATATTTACAGGATTTCTGATATATCCTGGGGACATTCCAGGGATATCGAGATTTCCGTTCTCTCCGATATCATTCTCGAAATTCCTATAATGTGCCCAAGATATCCTGAGAGATAAATGAGATATCCCCTCGATATCTCATGCTGTGAGGGTCACTTGATTGTTGAGCTTTTTATCAGATTGTTTAATTTTATTACTGAATTAAAAACAATTCTTTCTATAAACTTTTATTTAACTTGCTGTGTAGGTTCGTTAGGGTCAAATCTTGTATTCTAATTAAAGCAGGGAAAGCTAATTGAGGAGCGTCCACATATTACGTGACACTCTAAAAGGAGGGAGCGGTCTGACCTAACGTACAAAGTGTCACGTGGGACGGTGGTCGCAAAGATTTTGTAACACGTGACACTTCTCTGGTCAACAAAAAACGTAAATTCGTGTCGATAC
The DNA here is from genome assembly GCA_011634705.1 of Andricus grossulariae. NCBI lineage: Eukaryota > Metazoa > Arthropoda > Insecta > Hymenoptera > Cynipidae > Andricus > Andricus grossulariae. The sequence goes on along the minus strand of JAABKJ010007545.1, from coordinate 210,836,380 downwards.
ATTAAGCATCAATATAAGAGACACAGTAAAATTGAGTAATTGCATTTTTTAACCAAAAAGACAAGTTTTTTAAAAGACAGTTAAATTTTAAACACGGAAAGTCGAATTTTTGACAAAAAAGTTCATGTTCAACCCAAAGAGATAAATTTTCAACCCAAAAGTACGAATTTTTAAAAACCAAGTTTAATTTTCGAACAAAAAATATTACTTTAGGAAAATAGTTGAATTTCAAACAAAATCATTTTCTCACTTAAAAGAACTACTTTCCAAGAATCAAACAAGGAATTATCAGCCAGTTGAATTGAACGAAATGGGACGACATTTTTCAACAAAATAGTCGAATTCTCAATCAAATAGATGAATTTTCAACAAATAAGATGAAAATTTCCACCAAATTTTCTACCCAAAACATTTGTTGAGTTTGTCATTAAAAAAATAACTTTTTAATACAAAATGGAATAGCTACATATTCAGATAACAAAATTAATAAAACATCAACAAAAAAGGAATTTCTGAATCAAATAATTTAATTTTTAAATGAATAGTTTAATTTTGAACCAAATGGTGTAACATTCTATTACATTAGTTGAATTTTAAACCGAAAATATAAATTTTCACAAAAAAAAGTTAATATTCAACAACATTTTTGTAGGGCAAAATCTCATTTTTATAAAGCTCAAATAGCTCAAATAATTTTTCAAAGCTTGTCATAAAAACCAACATTTGTTTAAGCATGTAGAAACGATTATTGCATTCGAAATTTACCTAAAAATATGAGGTAAGCATTAGAAAACAATGTATGATAGTTTGCAAAGCTTTCAAATTATTCATTTATTTTAGATTTACATGTGAAATTTCTTCAATTTGGAAGATTTAGAATTGAAAACTCTTGACTTTAATCTTTAAAATAATCACATGTTGTTTTTAATCACATGTTTATTTATGCATTTTTGAAATTGAAAAATTTGAATCTGCAAATCGTTAAAATTTAAGAATTTTCTACTCCGAATCCTTAAAATTGTAGAACTTCAAATTGTAAATATTTAAAATTAAAGAATTTTTTATTTTGAAAATCTACAATGAAAAATTATTCAAATTTTAAATCTAAAAATTAAAGAATCCAAAACATGTCTTTAATTTGAAAGATTGAGGATTCTAATTTTTAAATTGAAGAGTTTTCAATTGCAAATATTCAAAATTGAACTGGATGAAAAACATACCAAATAAATATTTTTAAATTATTTATATTTGAAATTAAAGGATCTTTAATTGCAAATCTTCAAGATAATTTTATAATTAGGCAATAGAAATAAGAAACGTGTGATGAGCGCGCTTATCGCGCTATTTTTGCTAATGATAATACTAACGTAACTAAAAATGAAACCGGGGGTAAAAAATTTTGAACATTACATTTATATGACAAAAACATCTCAATATTTTCGCCCCACTTTTTTATTTTGAATAAAATTATTATTAAAAACAAAGAAAACCTCAGACTACCTGCAAAAGCTTTTTTTTTTAATTTTCATGTAGTTTGTTATAAATGATTAAAGTACAAGCGCTGCAGAAACTTTTTCTAAAATTTAAGATTAATTTTCCAACATTAGTAATCTACATGCCATTTTACAGTAGGTAACATGTTACAGAACCAGTTTAAATGCAAATTTCACATTGTTTACTTTAAAGTATGCAAACTCGAGTATATGTACGACGAAAGTTTAAGCCGGGTTGCCTACTCCTGACACAAGGGACGAAGTCACCCGTGTTAAAGCGTGTGGGCAATTGAACTTACTATTCCATAACTTTCACACTACTCTATTTTATATTAATTATTATTTACCGCAGAAGCTAACGAAGAATTTTATAGCATATTTATTTTATGTAATATACAAACTGTATATCTTTTGTCAGTAGTTATCATAAAATATAATATTTACATATACCTAGTCTATATATCTATTATACTCTAGAAGAAAATTTAACTAGATTCGCTATTTTATAAACCAAAAACAAATTTTTGAAAATTGTTGGTAGAAATGTCTTTCTTTGAGATAGAATTGGGATTTTCTAATTGAGATTTCTTATACTAAAATTAATTTAATAAAAAAGAGGTGAAGGTATTCAATAACAGACTTTACCATTGATATTCAGGTCTGATCAGATTTTGAGTCAGATCGGTCAATTAAAAGTTTTCTTTTGCGTTTAATGACTTGATAAAATTACCTTCTTTCTATGAGAAAACTTTTTTGATATTTGGAATACTACGATACTATATCTATGGTATTTGTATTTGTTCACATCTTCGAAATGCATCAATTCACTTATTGAAGAACCTTCTATGTCCTGTTTCTAAATATTCTCAACCTTGATTTGCTTCTGTCTTGTTTTTTTGGTTCTGTTTCTTCTCCATCCTTCACCTGAGTTCATTTTTGAGACTAAGAGGTAATGATCCGTTTTACGATACATTCAGAACCCCTCATAACCCTTATATCTTTTACTAGCTCTCTGGGTCTTTCATCTGCAACAACAAAGTCAATTATACTATGGCTAACTCCTCTGCACCAGGGGTACGAGTAGATTCTTTTATGCCTAAACTACACTGCCGGTCTGAAGTTTCCGGACACCTGTTTTTTTATGACTGACAAAGATCTCTTAATTTCAATTACGTCAATTTTGTCAGAGCCTGCTTACACCGTACGCTTGTTGCAGGCTTAAGCTGCTCAAGTAGAGATAAGCGTAGCTGAGGCCTAACTTTGGAGCATGGGAGGGAGTAGAGAGCAAGAATCCAGTCTCTCTCCCTCTCTTGCGCCAAGGTTACCTCTCAGTTACAATTATCCCGAATCTACCCCCACTTAAGCAGTTTAAGTCTGCCAATAGCGTACGGTGTAAGACCGATCAGAGAGTAGGGAAAATCCCCGGAATCCATCCCCTCCACTTACGACTACATCTTCTCGCTCCGCATTCAGCGAATCAGGCGATCCCTCTGCTCACACGGACACAGAACAGAAAAATGAGTGGAAAATTGTGGGCGTGGATTTCTCGCGCCGTCCGCACGCGTCGAAATAGGCGATTCAGGCCTTACTTTGCAGCCTTATAACAATTCCAATTTTGCAGATAAAAATTCAATTCTTTTTTAATATGAAAGAGCGATTTAAAAACTACCAATAGCATCAAAAACCTGATAATCAATTTTTTAACCTCAAGGTCAATTTTCTCGCGGAACGTCACATATTTTTGTAATACTTATTTTCATTTGCCTACAGATAAGATGTTTTCCAATTTTTCTAACTTTTTTGTTCCAAATTTTTGTTCTAGCACTGTGATAGGAAATTCTTTTAGATTTATGTTTATAATCTATTGCGATACTGTGAAAACATATCTTCCAAATGAGCCCAAGAACATACAAAAATATTGATTATTACAGAAGTTATTGAAAATTTAGGAAAACATTGACATTCACACTCTTTTTGCAATATCGCCTCGAAAAATAGACAAATTGGCTTCAACCTGGGCTTATTACATACCAAATTTTGAGTGCGTTCAACCATTCGAAGAGAAATTTTTTTAGCTCGGATATAAATAAAAGTAAGAGAAATTAATCAGCCATCAAAACAGGGGTGTAATGAATAAGCACTTTTCTAAGCATAAGCTAACCAATCGGTCTCAGTTACCATTTATTTTTGGATCCTCAAAATTACCTAGCACTCTTTTCATACTCTGATGTTGGACTTCAACCCATCCATCCAGTAAAATGACTCTTTCCCCATGATCGCAAGCACTTATAGTATTAGCAGAAGGTGTCTTTTACTTCACTTTTGTCACCATCAACTAGGGCGCAGCTTTTTATGATAAATAATCTTCTGATTTCAATTTTCATTCTAACCCACAACTATCTGGGAGATGTCAATCCGTGCCACTTGACATGCTGACTTGATCTCTCATTCATAATCAGAACGACCCCTTAATTACCATGTGATTCATTATCTACTCCTGACTATAGTTCGAGTCCGTTTTTTAACTCCCCATTTTCTGTCACTCTTACGTCGCATCCTTTTTTCTTTGTTTCAGGTACACATAAAATATTTATCTTTTTTATGTGTATACTTTCTCGTAAGTCTCTTCCCTTAAGCGCTTCAAACGAGTCTCGGTTTCGCTTGATCCACTATACGTCTAAAAGGATGAATTATTAAACGTAATATTTTTACCACGTAATATAAAGGCAATTATACTCGTTTGGGCAGTGAGCTTTTTCCGGAAAATATTTCAGTTCTTCTTTTGTAATTAAAAATTAAGTGTTTTCTGCGCCCGAAATCGGCAACACTCTGAACATTGTGTACGCTAAGCTGTCGGTGTTGTCGGTTTCAGGCGCCAAAATACACTCCATTTTCAATTACAAAAGAAAACAAGAACATTTTCCAGAAAAAGCTCTCTGTCCAAACTGGTTTAATTACCTCAAGATTATGTGGTAAAAATATTACGTCCAACAATTCATCCTTTTAGACGTATAATGGATGAAGCGAAACTGAGACACGTTTGAAGCATCTTAAGATCATTCACCCCTCTAGAATTCCAAACCCCTAGTCTCCATTCTGAAACTTTCCATCCTGAAACTTTACCTTTACCTTGACGCAAGGCTGTAGCCAGAACAATTTTTCAGGTGGGATATACAGCAGGAAATAATTTTGAAGAGGGGGTATGCAACGGCATACAGGAGAGTATACGTATATTATGTACATGTTTCAAGAGTCTCGAGGAAGGGATCGAAACCGCCTCACCCCCCAGCCTGGCTACGACCTTGCCTTGTTTGAATGCATGCCTTTCGCCAACGAAAGTTTCAATCCATTCCAAGGTTACTCTATTGTTTTGATTATTTATTTTCCAAAGTGTACGCCCAACTACCAACTGGATGCGAGAATTTTATTTTGTGAGTCGAAACCATTTCCAAAATAATTATCCAGTCGTCATAAGGTGGAGTGTAGTTATAACGTCAGTCCCACCAAACTTCAGTCGATGGAGGGAGAATGTAGAGAAAGAACTAGTCCCATCTGCCCACCATCTGCTTGCTTCTAGACTCTGTCTGAATTTTTTCACTTTGTTTGATATCGGAAGTGAATTAAACATTTTTTCTGAATTTATAAGTGACGCTTTTAGTTTCGCGACAAATCCTTTCTAACGAAAATAAATTGAATTAATGGTATACGGTAAAATGATTCAAAAGCTGTAAGTTGCAAGCTTGTTCTTTATAAGAGAACACATTGATCGACGTGTTGATGGTCTCTCTGATTTTCGCTTTTGCACAATGCTTTTGTTTCAAGACAACTTTTTGTCTGCGTGACTTGCATATTCCATCATATCACAGTAGTTTGCAAAATGAGCTACGCAGATAAATTTTTCCATAATGAGAATAGGAGAAAAGTATGTGCCCAATGTGCTTTTGTGTGTTTTGTTTCGTATCATGTGAATATATTTTTTATACAAACAGAATTATTTGGCTGCAAGATTAGAGGTGGTTTATCGCAAGAGGATAATATTTGCCGCAAAAAGATTCTTTTCAAGACAAACGAAAGTCCCACTAACCTTTAATTTAAGAGGAAATTTCTTTTTTGTCAAGACATATCCTTTTGACACTAGAGGACATTTCTCTGAGTGCGCGTTGAATAATTTTTTTATTGTAAATATAAGAACTTAAATATTAAAATATCGATATCTCGCGAAAGGTAGAATCTGAGATTCTTATTTATTCAGATCTTGAATCCACAAATGATGTAGAAACTTCCTGTGAAACCCGATTTTGGATCCATTTTAGTCAAACCTTTTCCTCCTTCTGGACCTCCGTGTAAAATTGTATTTCGCGTCTCCTCCTTGAGATCGAATCGTAGCCCCCTTACTTCCGGTCAGTACAGTCACGATTTTGAAAGTTTGAATAAATAAAATATGGCGCACGTTCCACTTCTGTTCTGCTGTACGTGAACCTTGTCATTCTTTTCTTTCGTTTCAGTCACACTAGACGTATTTTTTATATGCTTTAATTTAATAATCATTACAATGGCAAAAGGAAAGAAGAGGAGACGCAAAAGCTCGTCGTCGTCCTCTACGTCTTCCAGTTCATCAGAAGATGAAATCTATAAATTAAAAAAAGGCCAAAAAGCTTCCCCTTAGAATTAAAAAACTGGAGAAAAATACAGAGAAATCAAAGAAAGTCTGAATCATTCAATCCAGGTAAGATCGTTTTCCCTTTTAGCTGTAAATATGTTCCTGTTAAATGTATTCTTCAGTCAATTTTCGGGTTCTAACCTGAATATTGTCATGAAGCATCTCGATTCGACCTAAGCTTGCATCCTATATTACGATTAGGCAAATACCAAATTGCTTGACAGGATCTATCCTGCTTTTTAAGATATTGTTCTTAATTATGGGCTCTAACCCGATAGAAATCATTGGTTTAACCCAAAAATGTTTTCTTTTAAGACTTCGTACTCAACGCGAGATCTAAACTGTCTGAATTCAATGGTCCTAACCTAAACAGAATTGAGGGACTGATAGCAAAAGCAGAGAAAAAGCTAGAAGTAAACTTTGTTGCAGGTAATTTTATATTTTTACTCGCTGGTGTAGGTAGAAGACAAATATTACCCATGTTCAATGTAATCTGTCTGCTCTTACCTGCTCTGATGAGTGAACAGAGAATATTACCGTAAGTTAAGAGTAACTGTCCTTGTTTTTTGCAATGACCCAACATCTTTGTCTTTACTGGTGAAAAAGGCGAATGTTTACATTCGCAATATGTATAACTTTTTCAATTATTTGTTTTTACGGGCAGTATAACCATGAATTATACAAATATAGCTCTCTGTGAAAATAAATGTGATAGCTCTTAAGAGTCGCTACAGTCTTTAAAGTAGAAGGTATTCTCTGTTTGGGATTCCGATGATTCATTATGATTGGACCTCTCATTTTACCATATTAGATAGTCAACGAGATCTGATCGAATTAAAAATGATCATTTCGACGCGTGTGCCTACTTAAAGGCGCCCGAGCCGCCGTTTCTTATGAATGTTTTGGTTCGGGACCACTCGGGAGAGTTCGGGATATGCGGGAGATTCAAATGTGGCATGGAAGAGAACTTTAAAATATTAATAAAAGTCATGTAAAATTTACTCCATTGTTAATGAGTGAATGGAATTAAACTGAAAACTTAATAAAATTCAATAAAAAGTAATTACATTAATTAAAATAATCGAAGAGTACAACAAAAAAGAAATGCTGATGGGACTTGAAATTGGTGGAATGCACATTTTGTAAACACGTGGTTTAGAATATTTATGTTTCTTTCTGTTGAAAGGTACAATAAAACTTTGCAATTTTTACAATTGAACAATATAATAATTGTAATATCCTAAAAATATACATACATTAGAATTTTGAAACACTTATTGGAAACTTTTGTGGTGTGAAATTGTAAGGATGACTAATGGATACTCTAATTACAAAATAATATAAATTATAAAATAAAAATCATTATGGAGGTCCTACATGAATTTTCATACTTCATAATAATTAAAAAGAGCAAAAAAATTGAAACTTTTGCAGCATGTGGGTAAGTTAAATAATTATTAATATTAATATTATGCCAGTAATATTATGCAATTCATGAATACGAACTTTAAGTTAATGTGAAATAAATATGAATATAGCAAAAAGTATAAGATATAAATATATAAGATAAAAATATATATTGTAAGAAGGACATTCATAATAGGAGAAAATATTCTTCACTTAAATGTAAAAAAGGCATCATTACTTTATCTTACCAAGGCTTCCAGTTGTTTAGGCAAAAGCATTTTGTGCAGCAGGAAAAAAAGGAAACGGATAAAATTATAATTATATACTACGAATGGAGATAATGAAGTATGAATTAAGGTTGTATAAGAAATGTAGCGGCAAAAATACCGAAAGAAATTAATAAAGTTTATCTTTGCCCTTTGACCTTTTTTACATTCAAGCGAAGAGGATTTTCTCCTATTATAAATGTCCTTTTTACAATATATATTTTTATCATATACTGGGTGCTTTTTTAAATTTGGGACGTTGAAGTATCTCAAAAAATACGAATCCTATGAACAAGCATTATAAAAAGAATTTTAATTCCACTCTGTATTATTATAAATTCTTGTACGTAAAAGACACAGAAAAAGCAAAGTAAGTGGCCATGTAAAGTACATCAGGTATAAAAATGCGACTTGTTGCTGGTCGCAAGCAAACGATATGGAGTTAACAAGGCCTTCGAGGTAAACGTTGAGAATTACTCCCAAACGTAGGTAAATGC